>CM028380.1:86736073-86771992 GCA_013146195.2 Codonopsis lanceolata | reverse complement strand
AAGAAGGCAAGAATTTGGAATGGGGACTTGAATATCGTAGATGGATACCTTTGGAAAGCTCGGACTGAGACTCGGATAGGACTTTGAAAGAACGAAGACCAAATGGACTAGTGAGCACACTCGCAGATGGGTCGTGGCATCAATATGGGCAAAGAGATACCCCCGGTTTGGAAAGCCCCTAGTCTTGAATTGTTGCTTATGATCCCGGATTCGGCCTCTTCTGGATTTCCCGCCTTCAAGATTTTTTTTTCGCCTTCTTGGCTTTTCCAGCCTCCTTTTTCTTTGCTCCATCGGTCTCTCTTTTTTTTTAATGTTTTTTTTCTTTTTCTTCTTTTTTTTTTTTGCATTTTTTTGAGTGGCGTTACCTTAACATCTCGAAGTAGACTTACCGATTTTTTTTTTTTTAATCAAGAATGAGGCGATGCACTTATCAACCGGTGATGGCAATTGAAAATGATGGTGAGGGGGATTTCTGTGTCTTTACATGTTTTGGGAAACAAAAGACAACAATTTCATAGAAAAAAAAAATCTCCCTTTCTTTTTTTTTTTTTGAATGATCTCTTTTTTTTTTTGAAAAGTAAATCAAAGCTTTTGACCGAACCCAAAGGGCTGCCTCGTTCGTTCTCATTTCGAAGCTCAAAGTCATCGTAGTTCAACTCTGGCGGGAGAGAAATTTTTTTCATTTTGCTAATCTTTTTTTTTGAATTTTTGGATTTTTAATTTTTGATTTTGATTTTGATTTTTTGATTTTGAATTTGAAAATTTTTGAATAATTTTGAATTTTTGATTTTGAATTTGAAAAAGAATAGAGATTTTGAATTTGAAACAATTTTTTTTTTTTTTTGCAAAAGAAACGATTATATATATATATATATATATATATATATATATATATATATATATATATATATATATATATATATATATATATATATATATAATGAAAAGAAAACTAAGTATTACATGATTTTTTTAATTGCTAGAAAACTCCTTTTTATTTTTTTTATTTTTGAAATGGGATGTGAGGATTACGCACTGACAATCTTCTCAGAGAGTAAATGGCAATAGTTAATTTTTCACCGCAAAATTAGTTAGTGGTACCAAAAACAACAAGGATCCCAAAATTTATTAAAAATTGAGCCGGGGTGAAAAGAGTTGTTTCCTTGGAGATTTTATTTGACAAAAGGACATTCAAAGGTACAAAGAGTCTTTGGAGGTGTATATACAAGGGTATCCTAGGTATTTTCCGCTTTACTAGAGACAATCATGGGTGCGGCTTCAATGATTTGGCCATCAATAAGATCTTGGATGGCACTTCGAGCTTATAACACTTATCGCTGGGATGGCCATCGCTACGATGATACTCGCAATACCGAGAGTGGTCCCACGTGTTCGATAGCTTTGGCGTGAGATCGATAATTTTCCATTGGTTTCAAAACCTTGTGCCATTAAGCCTTGGAAAATCAGTGGACATTGGGGCATTCAGTTCATCGTAATGCCTTCTTTTTGCTTGGTAGGTCCTATGAGGTTCTTGATGGAATTACTTAATTCCTTCAACAGTAGGATGTGATTCCTTCGCCTTGTATGACCATGACACATTATCAGATTTACTGTGTGAAATCCTTTCAACCACGCTTGACTTCTTCCGAAGATTCTTCATCCGATTCAGTTGCAGAGTGAAATTGGGGGTGTATGTGCATCAATTTCTAGGGATCCAGTGCGTATTTCCTCATCAATACGGATTCTTATCTCCATTATTTCTTTGAAATTGCTATAGGGGAGATACCGCATGCGCTCTAGGTAAATGGGCTGGAGGTTTTTGATGAACATTCTGCATGATTCAAACGGATCAGGTCTGTCCAAAGTCCGGGCGACTTTATCCTTCCATCCGGCCGCAAATTCGCGAATGTTTCATTTTTTTTTGGGTGCATGCCTCAAGTTCCCTTTTATTTTCGGATGGTATTATCTTTGTACCTTTCTAGGAACCCTTCAACGATTTGGTCCCAAGTGCCCATGGTGCTATCATCTGCTAGCATTAACCATTGTTTAGCAGCCCCTATTAAGGTGAGGTGAAAATTGAGGCCATGGCTTCAAACTAACCCCTCTTGATTGCATGCCGCAGAGTAAGATTTTAGGTGGGAGATAGGGCATCCAAATTCCGCCGAATTTTTCTATGTCGGGCATTTTGAAATTTGGGGGTAGTACGGCCGAAGGTTTTAATGCCGCGTAGTAGAGAATTCCCCTTTGTTGAAGTTTGAGCATCATGGTTTTCATGTTTTCCATGTCGGCCTCCATTTTGGTGGTCGGGGAGTTGGTTTTAGTATATGCCGGCAGATTTGGGAAAGTCAAGTTTTCGGCCGTGGTGTTTGGTATGGATTTTGAGTCGGGTATGGATCCCGGTCGGATTTTTGAGCCGAGTATGGATTTTGGCCGGATATGGACTCTGAGCGGACCTCGATTTGAGCCGGATATGGGTTTTGAGTCGATAGAGATTCCGAGTCGCAAGGATTTTGAGCCGTATATGGGTTTTGGGGATAGAGATTCTCAAGATAGGATTTTGGGCAAGATAGATTTTGGGTTGGTGGATTGCGAGTGGTACGTTTTGAGTCGATATAGGTTTTGAGCCGTGGATGTTGAGTGGTGGGTTATTGGCGTGATATGGATTTTGGGTAGTGTAGCCGGTGGATTCTCGATGGTTTCTACTGATGGCCGTGATCATCGAGGTAAGTAGTAGTAACTTGGCCCGACGGGTTATAGCTTGGGGATCCATATGTGGGCTATTTTGGAGTGGGTTGTTTATGGGAAAAGGGAGGTCATTTGACTCGGGAATGTTGGTGTTTGGGATAGGATATGGACGATATGATGAGTAAGGATTGACATTTGGGTAGTAGGAGTTGGTGGAGGGTTAGGATTTGGAGTGACGGCAGTTGTTTGGTGGGTTAGTGTTTAGCCGAGGGTTGGGTTTGAAGTGTATGTGAGGTTGATGCTTCCTCGGGAACCGAGGGGAAGAAATTACCTCACCACCGGATTTCAAGCTTTGTACCGTTAGCCATTTGGCTCATTATTCGGCCACCTGCACCCAAATTCTCGGTCTAGCCACCGCCGCATTGCCGAGTTGGAGCATACCCGGAGCCCCTCAGATCTGCATCCCATAGCGATCGACTTCACTTTCGCCATACCGCTCGATCTGCACTGCCGAAGCCGTTTTTGTCCCCGATCTCGACTGCTTATGATACTCGATCCGATCTCTCGCACTTGATTCTCGTGATCAATCGGCCAAGATCGCTCGCCTTTCCAAATTCGCCAGTTTCGGGAAAATGGGCTCGTATCGGGTCGGGTCAAGGCTTTTCTGGCTTGGAGTACAGCGGCCTTTTATTAGTATATTTTATTATTATTTATTATTCCTACAAATGACCGGATAAGCACTCGCTTAATTTTGACAAGGTCTCGACTTTCCTCGAATAGTGGATTCTTTCTCCGCAGTATAGGACCAACGTATTCCACCCGCCTCGACTCCTCGAGATCGGATCGATCCAGCGAAGGGCCTATACTCTTTCCTGATCCACCATTCGAAATGGTCTAGGTCGAGCATTTTGAAAATAATAAATCAGCCCCTGTATTTTTTCGATTTCATGATTTTTTTTTTGCATTTTTTTTTGACTTGCGATTTTTTTTTACTTGAGCACATTTTTTTTTTGACTTGCGCACATTTTTTTTTTTTTGACTGGGCTGACCCATAATTTAAAATGCAAAACCGGTCGGTCTTCAAGTGTCCTAAAATCTATATGCGCCTAACGTTGGTTTATGCGGGGTAGGCCGGCCATGGTGTAGTAGCGCTCGAATATATTTATATCCATGCATGTGTGCTGTGTGCGGTATCTAAAAGCAAAAAGAGTTTTTTTTTTTCGATATAGAAATAGAAAATAAACCGATATGGCTCTGCCTTGTCGTTGTGTATGGATTTTCTCGGCTTTTTAGCTTAAGCGAAGCAAGCAAGCATACCATCAAGAAATAGAAAGAAAAGCGGGAATCTATTTATTTTTAGAAAATGGGTCCTAATCCCCAAAAATAAAAATGACGGAATAAATGTATATATATATATATATATATATACATATGTATATTTTAAGTAATGAAGATGAAGCGTAATAAAATAATATAAGACCGAAAATGAAAAGATTTTTTTTTTTTGAAAGAAGCCCCAGCCCTTTTGTTGTGTCGCTCGGATATTATCACACATAATATATATATGTAAATAGTACAGTATAAATATATATATATATATATATACACATATATATACACACACACTATATATTATTATATATATATATATATATATATATATATTTTTTTTTTTTATATATATATTTTTTTTTTTTTTTTTTGATGATTTTTTTTTAAAAAAAATGTATATTTTTTTATACTCTTAAACATGCCCGTAACGGGTATCGGAACGAGACTGCTGCCAGATGGAGGATCATATCCACAAATATGGCCACTACCGTATGGGAACACTTTATTCAAATGCGTAAATTAATATGACAAGCATATCAAGTAAACAAATAAAATAAAAAGTTTTATTTTGCGAGTCTAGCCTCCATTTTATTCAAAATAAACAACGCCCCCGGAGTCGCCACCGTGAGGTTCCCTGAATGTGCTCCCGCGCCCATCGCTGGATAGGAGTGCGCAGACGTGCGTGCGGATGCGGACACCACCGCTCGCTCCACCCTCCCTTGTTTAGGGGAAGACGAAATCCAAAGTGCGAGAGGAGTGCTATCGCCTATATTAGCACGTTGAATGTGCCTCTGGTTGCCCCGAGTGAATTTTGTATCCAATATGGGAACTTATGGTTTTCCATATCAAGTTATCCCTTATTTCGTGGATAACAGGATATGGAATGCATTACTCTTCCATTCCCATCTCCCCTTTATCTTTCGGGAAAATAGAGAAGTGCAAGAAAGAATATTGCGACGCCCCACTATGGATTTTATGAAAATAGCCTTATGGCCTATTTCGGATCACTATGAGTGCTTTGGGTTTTCTACGTCAAGTTATCCCTTGTTTAGGGATACCAGACATAGGAATACATCACCTTTCCATTCCCATTCTCCCTTGTTTAGGGAGAACGTGAAAGTGCAAAGAAAGATGTTGCGAGGCCCCACCGATCCAAAATGTTTTAGAGTCGCCACCTTTATTTTAAGGCAAAAATAAAGGAAAACCGTAAAAGAAAACCGTAGATTTTTGAAAAGCGGGTTCGGAGGCTAAGTTACGAGTTGGGAAGGTGCTAGGCACCCAACTCGCCTCTTTCTGCCTCGAAACGTTTTGGTCAAGTATGCTTATTGTCACATTTACTTAGCAAATAAATAAGGTATTATAATGACAAGGGAAATTTAAACAAATACATTCGTGGCCACATTATTTACGACTGCAAATGCCTCTTTCCAATAATTACGCATTAATATTTAAAAATATTTGGCCATTATAACGGCTCTATATTTTAGTATTATTTCCTAACAAAATCCGGCAAAGATAATCGCTTATATTTTGATATTGAACCGGATCGGAAATAATACATTTACAAATAAAGACTTTATTGAATAAATAAAGTAAATAAATACAAACTTATCTAAAAATATTTTGCCATAATAACGGCTACATTTAGTACTATTTCCTAATAAAATCCGGGCAGCACAACTGCTTATATATCTACATTGGGCCGGACTGGAAATAATACTATTACATAGAAATAAAAGATTTTAACAATAAAAGCTTACAAACGGCGTAGGGGTGTGCTCGCTCCGCCCTGGGGAGAGAGTCTTTTTTTCAGTGCAGTGGTCCGTCCAGTTGAAGTTGTGTGTTGTGTAAATTTGGGCAGCGTAACTGCTCTGAAAGTTACTTTTCGGCCTCGGGATCGGGGCAGGGTAACTGTTTATTTCTGGTTGTTTGTTTGACTTGGAAAAGGCTGAATTTAGGCAGAGTAACGGCTTACTACTGGCTATTTCGGCCTTTTAAATCGGGCAGAGCAACTGCTCTATCCACGATTTTTGGACCGGGGAAAAAGGGTGGATACCTAGCTGGGGGGCTAAGGTACACTTCTACCGGTTGGATTTGTGTTTGGTGGAGGTTTGGCAGGGTTTCGAGGCTTTTGTGGGTGATCTATCGGTATTTATTTCTTCAGCGTAACGAGAACGCAGAGAAATTTTACGGATGAATTAAGCGCTGAATGAAGGAGCCGGAGGCCTCTATTTATAGGAGGAGGCTGGGACATCGCTGGAATTTTGAGATTTCTTTCAGTGCATCAGAGGGTTGTACACCGCGTTCGACTAATTGTGCAATGCGGCAAATGACTTGAGTGAACAGTGGGCTGGGAGGAGGTTTGGGTGCCATCCTATTGGGGTTTGGAAGCCATCCCCAAACCCTTGGTAGGTGGTGCCTAAACCTCAAACCTTCTCCTTTTTTGACACTTTGGTCCCCTGCAATTTGTCCTTTTGTACATCCTGCTTTGTCCTTTTGCAATTTTGACCCTGTAACTTGACATTTGTTAATGTTTTAACAGTTCTTGATATTTTTTGTCATGTCATGTATCTGGGGTACGAAATTGGGGTGTCTACAGGAATACCTTGGCAAACCACCTCTCCTCAGTAGCCCCGTGCCCGGTGAGCCTTTATTTGTGTATTTAGCAGCCATGGACCAGGCCGTGGCCGCTATTTTGGTTAGGGAGGAACTAGATATTCAAAAACATGTGTACTATGTATCTAAGGCCCTCAGTCCTGTTGAGGGTCGTTATTTTAATGTTGAAAAATTAGCCTACTCGCTTGTCATAGCTGCCCGAAAATTAAGGGCTTATTTTTCTGCACATGTAATCGTAGTATACACCGATGCACCACTGCGCAAAGTCCTACACAAACCTGATACATCAGGTAGACTACTCAACTGGTCGATCGAGCTCACAGAATTCCACATAGATTACTTGCCCAGACGAGCAATAAAGGCACAAGCATTGGCTGATTTCTTGGTCGAAACAAGTTTCACCCAACATGAGGAACCGGAGGCCAAACAGCCAGTAGAACCCGAGCAAAAACAGTTGCCACAACCTCGACCAGCCTACTGTTGGGATCTCTATGTGGATGGGGCAGCGAGCAAAGTCGGGAGCAGAGCTGGCATCCTTCTCATAGCTCCCGATGAAATCACAGAGTTTGAGCTAGCTCTCCGGTTCAAATTTCCTGCTTCCAACAACGTTGCCGAGTATGAAGCGATGATTGCCGGGCTCGAGCTCGCAATAGACATGGGTGTAGAAGCTGTCGCAGTGTACTCGGATTCACAACTAGTTGTGAACCAAGTCCAGGGGGAGTATATGGTACACCACCCTACCCTGGTTAAATACTGCGAGCTAGTCAAGGAAATCTTGAAAAATTTCAAGTTATGGGAAATAATCAGGATTGATCGAGCAGACAACATGCGAGCAGACTACTTATCCAAGATCGCTGAGGAAAATCTGGCTTTGCTAAATCCTTCAGTAATGATCGAGCACATGGAAACCCCAGCCATCGATAGGCCAGTCATTATGGACATCGAGCCAGCGGCCAGAAGCTGGATTGATGACTACAAGGATTACATCGAGCAGGGAGTTCTGCCCGCAGACAAAGTCAAGGCCACAACAGTCCGAAGCCAAGCCTGTCGTTACTCGGTAGTTGGGGGAATCTTGTACAAGCGATCTAAGGTCAGACCTATGCTTCGCTGTGTACCCCCAGAACTAACCGAGGGCGTTTTGTATGAGGTACATGAAGGGGAATGTGGCGGCCACCCGGGCACAAGAGCTCTAGCAGAAAGGGTCCTGCGAGCAGGATACTACTGGATTACCCTTAGAAAGGACGCGGAAAAGTATGTTCGTGAATGTGACAAGTGCCAGAGATACGCGGACATACCAAGGCTTCCATCCACAATGCAAACCCCAGTCGTAGCGGCCTGGCCCTTCGACATGTGGGGAATCGATCTGATCGGCCCATTCCCGCTGGCACAGTACAAGTACAAATACGCCGTAGTCACCATAGACTACTTCACGAAATGGATTGAGGCAAAACCCCTGGCCAAAATTTCAGAGGCAAATGTCATCAAGTTCGTACACGACTAGGTGTGGTGTAGGTTCGGCCTCCCTCGGGCAATGATATTTGACCATGGTACTCAGTTTTCAGACAAGTTCACAGCGGAATGTGCTCGCTTAGGTGTGAAACACTGGCAGTCGTCCGTCGCTTACCCTCAAGGTAACGGCCAAGCAGAGGCTGCTAACAAACAAGTTTTGCACGCGCTTAAGCGGAACTTAGAAGGGCGAGCAGGGAAGTGGGCAGAAGAATTACAATCAGCTCTGTGGGCAGTCAGAACCACTATTCGAGGACCAACTGGGGAAACTCCATTTGCACTCACCTACGGGTCAGAGGCCATGATTCCGGTGGAAATGGCCTTGCCTAGCTACCGCGTTTCACATTACAGCGAGCAAAACAATCAACTTGCTCGTGCAATAGATCTAGACCTGCTCGAAGAAAGGAGATTGGATGCCCGGCTCATAATGGTCAACTACAAACAGAGAGCAAAAGCTCACCATGACAAGAGAGTTCGAGGCAGAGCCTTCTCTATCGGAGACTTGGTACTCAGAAAGATTGAGGTAACAGGTCATCGAGCAGAATGGGGGAAGCTGTCTCCTAATTGGGAAGGTCCTTTCCGAGTTACTGGGGTCGTAAGAGAAGGCACTTACACACTCCAAACGCCTGAAGGAAACGACCTGAAGCATCCTTGGCATGCAGATCACCTCAAAAAGTATTACCCTTAAGTTAAGGAAGCAAACGGCAAGACCTCAGTCCTGTTGAGGGTCATCGATCATTTGTCAATAAAAGGCAAGTTGTTGTCGTGTTTATCAGTTCAGAATTTTCAAAGTTATCAATGAATTGTCATTCTGCAATTGTTCGTACTTGTTTGACTAGATTCTGCTCGCCGGGCGAGCAGACGAGGCCACGCCCGGTCAACAATTCTAAAAAACCCTAGTATCTGTGAATTTATCCTCCGTGGGTGAGATGTGGCCATGCCCAGGTTCACGTGCTAGGATGCTCGCCCCAGGCGATAGAGGCCATGCCTACAAAGATAGCGGTTAACTACCTTGGGTTCCTACAGTGACCGAGCAACACTGTTAACCGTATATCTCTATACCCGGAAGATATACTAGCAACCGCTTCGAACTACCCACATCGAATAAAGGCCATGCCCGGTTGTTGGTTGCCGACAGAGCTGGGCCTCGCTTGGCGCTTCGAAGCTCACTCGCTTCTAAGCCTTGGCCAGATCCAAGCAATCATACCCGGTGTTTGTTCGGGTAACATCTCAATTTAAATAATAAGATTGCTTCATTAGTCTTGTTATTTTTTAATCATACTTGGTTAAGGTTATTCATACATTTATGCTCGACATATTTTCTGGGGAACACCAGCACTTGTGCTAACAAATGACAGGAAAAATATGCAAGTGAGAAAACAGTTATCGAGCAAACAAACAATTAAATCGAAAGCAAATGCAAGAAAAATCTATCAACAAATACTGAATTCTATTGTAGCCAGATTGGGAGTTACAAGAAAGAATCAAAGGAAAATGGCGCGCATGCCAGGCAAATTTTAAGCTTGCTCAGGAGGGGGAGGAGGAAGCTCTTTGGCACCAAATGACATCGCATTTGATATTGAAGGTTCACCGCGGGTAGCTTCATCCTCAGCAGCCTTGGCTTGTGACTCTGCTTCAATCTGCTCGGTGTCTTTCAAAACCTCGTCCTCAGACTCCAAGGCTTCGATCAACGAGCAAACATTAACTTCATCTACAAAAAGGAGGAACCCGTGGTGCCCGCCCAAAGATCAACATCGCCACGAGCTGGTGCGGCCTCGTCTTGGAATAGGGGACCAACAGATGGAAGTGGACGAACAAATTTTCATCGTAAGGGTCAAGCACGCCCCGTTACGCCATTGTTTTCATTCCCACTCCGCCATGGCCGAGCATCCTTAGTATATGGTGGGTGCCATGGGCGAAGCAGGGAAGGATGGCCGCCCATCGCGTTCTCGAAGTCCTTCGACTTCTTGAAATTTGCCACCGCGTTCCTCGGCCTCCTTCACTTCGCCTGACCAACTCCTCCACGGATTTTCCATCCTTGACGTGATCCTGAGAGAACTTCTCTCGCTCGAAGAAGATCCTCTCGCTTAATGACCGCTGCTAGCTTTTTCGACTTTTCTCCGTGTCGGCCCGGTTCTTTCTTCACCGCCAACCAACTCGTCTTTGCAAAGCAGCCCAAGTCGGGGCGACTAACTTCGATACGCCGAACAGCCTCGCCTTCTTTCTTCTTGGCCGCAGCTTGGGTTTCCGGCTCATCGGCCGTAAGCCACTTGCTCGACTTTTCCTTCACCAGCTCACCGCCCTAGTATCGCCTTCCGCTTTGCAGTTCTCTTCGTTATACTTGTCATAGAGATTGGCACACGTAGAAGCAATCTGCATGAAAGGAAAAAGGAGTCGAAGCACAAAATAAATAGAGAAGGAAAAGACAAATTTCGCTGAGCACTTTACCTCGCTCGCTGTAGTCCCACGTTTCCGACCAAAACGTGGCCTAGCAGCCCGATCCAGGCCATGCCGTCATGCATAGCCCTCTCAATGATGCCCTTGCCCACCAATCCTCCCGGACTGCCACGAGCATGCAGATCAATGCCCCCAAAGAGGGAGCGTCCCCTTTTAACCGGGCCCGGCGGTAGTAGCGGGCATCACAAAGCCGGGACACCTCCAAGAAGCCTCCCCGCTCTGGGTAGGGGCGAGGGAGACAGGATCAGGACTCGAGCCCCGTGGCGAACTTCCCGAACTGGAGGGGGGCTGGGGCTTTTCTTCCTCTTGCCTTTGGCCTTGGCATCCTTGGCAGCAGGCACCACAGGGATGTTGGCAGCAGGCGGTTCAGTGGTGTCTTCAGGAATAGCCACAATAGCCTCTCCCTGCACAGGCTGCCTCTATGTGATAGCGACAGCCTTAGGCGCAACAGCCTTCTTGGCGGGACTTGTGGCCCAGCCCAAGTCCGGGGTTTTCTTCGCAGGCGGGCAGAACGGTACCTTGGGCAGCTCCATCGGTTTGTTAACCTTCAGTCGGCCTTGGGTCGACCTCTTTTTTCCGCTGTCTCAAAATTGCCAAGTTCTTCATTCCTGAGACAAAGCAGAAGAAAACTAGATTAAAACGAGTTCGAGAGAGAAATAAGCAAAACAGAGAAATCAAAGGCTAGCTAGCCACCATCGCGATCTTCATAAACAGGTCGGCAGTTGCCCCCTGGGCCTAGCCGTTGGCACTCAACGCATTCATGCTTAAACATTCGGCGATCGTCCCAAAGAGGGGTGAGGATTCTCGGGCACGTGGATCAGTAGGGGCTCCACCTCGGGGACCTCTGCTCGCATCACCCCGGCCAAGTAAAGATAGCGCGGATTACAGACCAGCTCTTTCCAGTCAAGAAGAAACTGCTGGCCGACGCGTCTCTCATTCTCTTCTATCACGCCCACGGCGGCCTTCAGCGCAGCCAATCGAGCAGTTTCACCCGAGCTAAAATCTTGCTTTGAGGCCTTGGGGATCTTAATTTCGCTGGTTGCCGTGGGCATAAACGGCCAGCCAACCCGGGATTCAACAAACAGGACCCTCCTGTCCCAAGAATCCACCTTCCCGGGGACATCGGACAACACCTTAAAAAATTGGAGTTCGCCCTCACTCCGATCCTCCCTCCCGTGCTCGGTGCAAAGATAAATAATTTTCGGAGCAAATACATATCCGGCTCAAACCACTAGCAAACTTGCCGCCAATCGTGAAAATTTGTGATAGCACGGACTGTGTTGATCGATCACACGGACGGCCTTGGTCTCGTATAAGAAGTCTACCGGGGAAGGGCTCTAGCGGAGGCGAACTTGGCGGAAGAAATCGAAAGAATAATACTCATTTCCACCTTTCACGGGAAAGGCCGATCAGCAGAGCGCCCATTTTGCTCGCCTTAGATAGTAGCGAGTCAACACCAAGAGAAGTGAGCCATGCTGTCACCTTGTCCGCCATGTCTAATGTGGCCCAGTGAGCAGCATAACGGCCTTCATCTGCGTTAACATACCAATCGGGCTCCTCCTCCTTTTCTTCTTCCTCCTCAATTCTTTCCTCAACGGGAACCACTACTGGAAGTCCACCTACCCTGGTCAGGAAGCGGGCAATGGGAATTACATGCGGCGATTGTTTAACTTCGAGGGCCACTACCACCGAGAGCGGCTTTTCTTGGGCAAGCGGTAAGTTGTCCGCCTCATCGCCTACGAAGCCTCTTCGCCAAATCGCCCGCTCAATCCTAACTTGTCGGCCGAAGTCTCCATTTGTGTGCTTCGCTTGCTGCGAGGCCAAAGAAGCCTCCGGTCACACTCTTCTCGCCCGACTCTTCCTCGCTAGAGGAATCAACTATGTCCACCACGGGTCCATTACCCGCCTCCGAACCGCTTGGCCACGGCTCCTTCCTCACGCTCTATGCTAATAGAGGGAGACTTTTCGCTGCTAAGAGAGTCATTCCTCCCTCCATAGCTGAAAGCCTCGCGGTCATTCTCGGATACGTCAGACATCTACAAAGAGATCGAGGAAAATGGCTATCAGAGTTCTACCCGGGTAACGGTCAAAGCAAGGGGGAAAAAAACCCTAGGTCTAGGTCAACTGCAAGAGGCCTTGGCCGCCTAGCGAGCAAGATCATGGTTTCTATTCCTCGATCTCTACCTAAGGGCGGTCCTACCCTCTTAAACCCTAACAGGAACGTGTAGAGATGAAGAGAAACAGCGAAACCCATCCATAAATCCAGGAAAATTAAAAATAGCAATGAAAGAAAGGCCGAAGACTTACTGTGATTTCTGTGATGATGCGCCTTTACTGAACAATTCTGGGAAAATCTCGATTGTAGATTCGCTTTTAACCCAGGGATTGAATGAACACCGAAAGCAACAGAATGATCTCGCCAACCTTCCAAGGGAAAACCCGGCAACAATGGAAACAGCAGCTTCAAGCTCTCCTGAATTTTCTCTCTCTAAGAAATTTTTGAAGACGGTAAAAAAGAAAAGAGGAGGAAGGGTTCCCCTTTTATAGGCGAGATCACCAAGTTTTGGAGGGAAAAAAGAGGTCGAAACGGCGTTTGGAGGGGCGGCCCATCATCACCAAGGGCACGTCGCATTAAATGCGCCGCTTCGTGGTCCGCGCCCTGTCCTGTCGCCCCAACTTCTGACGGCTCACGCGCCTTTTCCGACCACGCGCCTGACACACCTTTAACGAGAAGCTTCCTTAATACACTTCAAGTTTTCCCCGATGAACTCTTTGTCTTTTTGAAAATTCATAAGTGTTGAAGCCCGTGCGAATATCAAATTTGAACGCTCCCCGCTCCGAGCATGAATGCCCGCCAGACAGGAAGCTAGGGGCCACTGATATACCCGGCCCAAACCGGGTCACGAGCAATGCACGAGTTAGCATCACACTAGCACAATACCTATGGGGCCCATAGCCTAGCGAGCAAAATGATAGAACCAGCGAGCACCGAGCAACATAAGCCTTATTCGAACATGGGCGGGCAAAGGCCTTGCCTGTCCGGCCAGGAACCATGACCGGGAATCATGCGTGCTTAGCGAAGGAATCAGACTCATCTTGTCAAAGCCTGGTCGAGCATTTGGCCTTGCTTGCCCGACCAGGGGTCGTACATCAGATCTACAGTAGGCTCAGATAGCAATGTAGAATAGCCGGGCAGAGCCCTGCTCGCCCGGGCACGCATTACATTGGAAACGCCGGCGGCTTGCTCTCCAAGACAAGTCGAAGGTTTCCCTGTTTAGACAGAACACCCGCCTAATCTACTCCTATGTCTACGCGGTCAACCGCCTGTTTCACCTAAAATCAAGGGATTCCCTCCTTGATTGTCTCGAAGTTATGGAAACTGAATCCTAGACGGATTCACTCACCTTGAAGGCCTATAAATACCTCTCCATAAATCATCAACAAGGTACACACACTTTCTTGAGCCTCGTTACTCTGTCAATTCATCTTTTGACAATCACTCGATACTTACTCTCTCGTCGGAGGGGTTTCGCGAGGCCTTGCCTTGCACTTCCACTCAGGTTTGTTTGTGATCTTAACAGGCTCAAGGAGGACGATTACAAGCCCAGATATCCTACCCATCTCAAGGACGGCCCAAGCTGTGCATTTTGCCACATAAAAGTATTATTAACTCTCATGGAAGCGAGGGTGCAAAATGGACGAATAGCAAAATTGTGTATGACAGCGGGAGACAATTTTTAGGTTATGTTTCAAGGTGAGATTTAAGTAAATACTTTCAGGTGCGTATTTTTGCCCCATAAAAATTAGGCCAAAAAAGCAAATATCTCATCAAAGTTTCTATCAAATCTCACTTTAGTTTTTTTATGAGTAATTTAATTCATATGAGAAATATATACACACATATATATATGTATATATATTTACATATGTATAAGTATATAAAGCTTCATTATTTCTCGTGAAAAATATGCTTTAAAACTTCAAAAAGGACAATTTTCAGAAACATGTATAATTTTTTTCATATATAAGAAAAATAATTAAAAATAAACAAAAAAATGAAGGCAAAACACTTTGCAAAAATAATTAAAAAGACATGCAACACAAGTGTGCTTAACTAGTAGCTATTAAACGTGTTATTTTCTTAAGACAAAAACTTGTGTAGGACGGAATTTGGTAAAATGGAGCTCCATTTAAGAATTGACGGGTTATAATAAATAAAAACATGTTAGTGTTAAGCATAAAAATTGCCTAGATGAGTCGGTGAATGGCGGAAGCTCTAAACATTTGTGAAGGTCTTGAGCTTGAATCCCTCTAACTCTGAAATGTGTTATTATTTTGATGGCCGGCTAAGATATCTCTTTTGCTCCGGTGTCCCTAGTTTTCCAATAGTTGCTGCCGAAAATTTCTTCCTCCTTACCTTTGCAATTTAATTGTCTGTCAGTTCCGTTACCTCTCTGTTAACTTCATTTACCTTAAGATGCTTGACGGACCCTAACAAATTTTGACGAAACGTTAAGTGACACATTTAAAAGATAAAAGTGACATCTTTTAAGCTCAAAAGTTACACATTTTAAGTTTAAAAATGACACTATCAAGGGAAAAAAATATTATTATTTTCATTAAAATGCAAATTAAAATACAAAGGACATATATAAGACCAAAAGTGACACTTTCAAAGTGAATAACGATAATTTTTATTTATAAGGCAAAATGACACTTTTAGGGTAAATAGTAACACATTTAATGATAAAAAAAGTGACATTTTTAATATTATAAAGTAACATTTTGATGTCAAACGTAATTGTTTTTATTTATAAAAAATGAGGCACTTTTCAAAATAAAAGTAGCATATTTAAGGCTAAAAATGACACATTTAAGCCCAAAAAGTAACATTTTTTTAGGAAAAAAATGATAATTTTTATTATAAATGCAAAGTGACATTTTTAGTGCCAAAAGTGACACATTTTATATTACAAAGTGACACTGTTAATAGTAAAAAAAAAATAACACTCTGCATATATAAAAATAAGGGGTGACTCTGTAATTTTTAAAAACTAAGAATTAAATTGAGATTTCTGAATTTTGACTCATTTAACCACGATAGATCCGTCATACGGATAAGGATCCGTAAAACTGTATTACAGGAAACCACCTCATTTCTTAAAAAGTTTGATTTCAAACGAAGATTATTTACCCGAACAGAGGGTGTATCATATAATTGTTAAAAATTATAAATATTGATTTTTCTGGTGAAATGAAAGGAGTGTATCTATTCCAAGAAATACGTAGAACTTGGTAGAGATTTTTATTTTTTCCTGAAAGAGTATTTGGATAATAGAGAGAGTTGTAGATGGAGGGGAATGATGCTGAGTGATACTTTTCTGCGGTGAGGAGGGATTGATAGAGAGCAAGTGGGAGAGGGAGACTGGTTTCGCAGGGCAAGTGGGTTCGGCAGTATTGACAGAGAACAAGTGGGAGAGGGAGACTGGTTTGGCAGTATTGAAAACAAGATATTGATAGCATAAAAATGTAAGACATCGATCACAATGACTGAAAATAAAATAAAATTAACAACAAAAATTATATAATAATCACAACTAAAGTTACTTAATTGTAATAATAAACAATTAACAATAAAGATAATTGTATTTAATATCTGTAATAATAATGAAAATATTTATGTAGTAAATAATAATATTGATAATAAATAAAACACAATTTAAAAATGGTTTAATTAAAAAAATAAAATTTGGAGAGAAAGAGAAAAGAGAGAAACTTATAAATAAACTTCAAATTTTGCAAAAAATTCGTTAGGTATTCAAATGAGGTAAATCAAGTCTCTATTTTAAATAAAAATGTGTACTGTTTTTTTAACAAAATCGACCAGGGCTTAATTCGTGGAAAACAGGCTGTCATCCCTGGTCGGCGTCTTCTTTTTTTTTTTTTTTCCAAAATTTGTTTGGTTATATGACCCAAAACATTGTGTTTGGTGATGTACTGTTCCAAAGATTGCATGACTTCCAGGTTCCTTTGCCAATTCTTTTACCCAAAAATCATTCATTGATTTGTCTAAGATTTTTTAAGAATGTCATTGGAACCCAAGATTTGGGGGGAGATTTCAATAAAACCCCTCGTTGCTCCTACTCTAAGCACACAATTCATATTCTCATGTCAATAGTAATTAAACGTGTGTACACGTGTTTCTGTATGTAATGACCAATAATATCTATATTATCAATCTAATCATCCAACGTATACTCGGGGTTACATGTTTTAATTTGGTAAGTGATTAGGAAAAAATATTACGAGATCACTAAAATTCGACTCGATCCAAAAACCAGTAAAATTCAAACATAAGATCATACTTATTTTTCAAATCAAATCAAATATGAACATCGTGAGCTCGAGCTGATGCCTTTGTGCACATAACATGTCCAATTCAAATTGAATTAAGCTAAAAAAAACAAAACAAAACAAAAGCTCTAGGGTAAGAAAGCTTCTTACTAAAATTGATACTCCATTTGTCCCAAAATTATTATTCTGTTTTTTTTTGTTCGTACTAAAATAATTATCTTATTTGAAATTTTCATTTTTAAGACAATACTTTTATTACTTTATCCTTACTTTTTTATCATATTTTAATTATAGGCCACATACAAATGAGTTTTAAAGTAAACTACACATGAAAATATAATTAATAATTAATTTAATTGTTTTTTCTTAATACATGTATCAAACAAGATAATAATTTTGGGACTAAGTTTTATTATTACTATTTCTTTTTCCGTGTTAGAGTATGCGGTGGGTTTTGATTTGAAATGGAGAGAAGGTTGATGGCGATATGATACTGGTGACAAATTCTACATACGCCCATATGTCCGTCTAGATCGTCCATTAAAATATGAGTATGAGCATACTTAAATTTTAATCTGGGTATAAATGTGCATGCCCACTTAGACCATTAAGTTTTATGGACATAATATGGCACTAATGGGCGCCCACATTTTCACCTCTCACTCTCACGATCAATTTTTTTTTTCTGTATACATGATAATCCAAAGTTGTTTCTCTCTATATATTTACATTTCTATCGATAATCATTCATTAAGACAGAGAGAGTGTGGGAATATAGAGAGATACATGGTTGTTACTTGTTCTTCGAGTTTGATTTTCAGAACCAAAGAAATATTCAGCAATCGTGGGAGTAACCATTATTTTTTAAGAATAAAAAATTGACCCATTTTTTTCGATATCATATTACTTTTTATATACGGTCAATTACATATTTTCTGGTTATGAAAAAAATATCAGATTTCCATTTAAAAACAATCGATTTGTTGTAAAAATTAAGGAACTAAGGGAGTATTTTATTTCAATTAACATATGGCAAAAATGAAAATATGTTCTTGTTTTGATATTATTAGTTGTTTTGCCAACACTAACATGTCATGTAAAGTTTTTGAGTTCTTTTTAGAAATTTGATTGCATTGGAAATGATCACAGAGGTTAAAATGTTACAAAAAATTTTGATATTTTCCAATTATTATGATTGTAATTATATATATATGATTAGTTGTATTTTTTGATAATTTTTTATAAAAGAAAACTATTTTTTTGTAATTTTTGTATTTATTTGATATATAAGTGCATGTTAATAAGTACATGTAATTTTTGCACTATGCATTTATATATCCATATATCACGTTATTAAATGATCATTTACTTATCCGCCAATTTGAGCCATCTACGATAAGACGAACCTACGAACGAGACAAAAAAATAGAAATAAAAAGATAACGCATAGGTCGATTGTTTTCAAGTTTCAACCACTTGATAACGCATATTGCCCGATTGGAGTAGCTCATGCACCATCTAGATGAACTTTTCAAAAGTTTATTTTTCATCTCACGTCATCAGCTTATAAATATATTTTTAAAATTATTTTTTCTTATACATAAATCTATAAAAATTTTATAACATAAACCCATTTTTAATATTTTTAATCTTTAACTAATTAAATAATAATACAATGAATAGAGTAAAAGTGGGTTACTGCCAAAAGTCTTCATCATCAACCGGTTGTAAAATTACAACCAATTTATGTCTTCCATTGCCACCTAAGCATTCTATAATGGTTCCCAAATTTCTTCACCATGTTAATTTATACAATGCATAAACTTTTTGTCAAGCTCAATTGTAGTTGCTCTTAGATAATCACGAACAACAAAAAATATAAATCACGTGCTAAAAAAAATTCTTACACAAGCGGTCTTTTAAAAAATAAAGACATTTAACCAACGAAAATTTTAAAAAACAAGACAACGACTGTGTTTGATACGTGTCATTTTTCAAAGACTACTCAAAAAAAGATTTTATAGCTCCGATTGATGCAGATTTTACTCTAAAATAAAATGTAACAGTAAGCTTTACACAAAACATATACTACTATAAATAAATTTTTAATATTAACATGTACTACATTTGTCTTAAAATAAAAAAATATTTTAGCAATTTACACACATATTAAGGTAGATTATAAAAAGATTAATCTACCCTCATTGAAAATATTTTATTATAGTTAAGTTGCAATAGTATATTTATCGTTCCACTCAATAATCGAATTTTAGTCGCATTTAATTTGAGTCTAATAAATAATTGTAGTTTTGACAATATATATATATATATATATATATATATATATATATATATATATATATATATTACTTGAAATTTTAAAACATCATTTATTTAATGACAAAAAAAGTTTGCTAAATTTATTTTGGACAGAGAGGTAAAAGCTACTAACAGCTCGTTTATTGCGGCTGGTGGCTTATAGCTGATATCTTAATTAAGCTATTGACTGAATGACTTATGCTTGATTTGACGATGATAAACTGTTTGTTGCAGTTGATGAAAAATAACTTATGAGTATATTTTAAATAAAATGAAAATTATTTATTTACTACAAATTGACCATAAAACCTAAATTCTCAAATCAACTAGTCTCTTATTAAGGAAAAAAAGTTCACCTTTATCTTAAAAAACCTAACATGAGATAATATTTATTTATTTAATCTTACTTAAAACAGTAAATAAATATGTAGCTATTTTTTACATCATTAATGTGTGTAGTCTTTTACGTTTAACTTTTATTATTTATTTGTCAAATTATAATGTGAGTAGTCAAATATACGGAGGATAAAAATGTTTATCATATAACAAAATGAATAAATAATTTAAAATACTCCTTATCTCGTATTAAATGTTTATTCTTTTAAATATGGTGTAATCAATATTCCTAGCTCTTTTTATTTACTTATGAGAAAGTGGTAAAATTGTTATTATCAAAAGTTTATTGCTGACTAGTTGTGTTTGTGTTTTAAAGAAACTAAAAATGCTTAAAATTTAGGTATTTTGCCTTTGGCTTTTTAATGCATAAACGAAGTTATATCTAACTTATTGGCTTTTATTTTATAAGGTGAAACAAATATTTTAAATATGACTTATTTTAAATTAAAAACTAAAAATCACTTCAAAACAAGCACTTAGTGCACAGAAAGGCACTCGATATTATTTTTTTCATTTTATGTGCACTTCAACATGTTTTTAACGCATCAATTGACTCTTTAACATCAAGTCCAATTGTGGTATTTTTCTATAGGTATCATAACCAAAATTTGATATATATTGGTTACTATTCATGTATATCAAATAATCATCTTCAACTATAGGTATCAAAATTTGATATAATAATAATTTTAAAAAATTATATCTAACACATATCATAATATAAAAATTAAAATTAAAATATTAATATATAATAATTTACCAACACATATTATGACATAAATACATGGTCACAATGAAAGATATTAAAATTAGGTGTGGTGGTAGAGGATGTATCAAATTTGATACATTTCTTAGTACCATACCCAATTTTTATACATTTTACCTTAACCATTAGATATCAAATTTTGATTTTGACCGGACTTGCCCTGAGAAATCCTTTGTCATTTGGTCTTCTTATAATTATAAAAAGAATTCATAGCTCATTTCGGACATGCATGATCTAATTTTAATTTTGAAGAAAAAAAAATGGTATTATGGAGTACAATTTTCATCGCTCTATCATTCTTCTTCATCTCAATCCAATCCTTTGTTTTCCTTGCAAACAAAAGCAAATCCAAAAAGCTTCCACCTGGGCCGACCCCATTCCCTATCATCGGCAATCTCCATAAGTTAGGGAAGCAACCACACCAATCTCTAGCCAATTTGGCCGAGAAATATGGCCCAATCATGTCACTCAAACTCGGATGCATAACCACTATTGTCATTTCATCGTCTGAGCTCGCTAAAGAAGTCCTCCAAAAGCAAGATCTCGTCTTCTCTAGTCGATTTGTCCCTGACGCTGTCCATGCCCTCGATCATCACCAATACTCCGTCGCTTGGCTACCGGTTTGTACGAGGTGGAGAAGCCTCCGAAAAATTATGACCACTGTTATTTTTTCGGGCAAAGGGCTCGACGCGAACGAGCATTTACGGAGTAGGAAAGTGAAAGAGCTCATCGCCCAGTGTGAGAATAGTTGCAGAAAAGGAAAAGCTTTTGATGTCGGGCAAGCTGCTTTTCTGACTTCGCTTAACTTATTGTCTAACACTATTTTCTCCAAGGACTTGACCGATCCAAATCATGATTCAGTCAAATTGTTGAAGGAATTGATGTGCGATATTTTCGTGGTGGCTGGCAAACCTAACATGGCCGATTATTTTCCCGTGCTAAAGAAGATTGACCCACAAGGTATTAGGCGGTCGATGATGGCTCTTTTGGACAAGATTCTGCCACTGCTGGGTCGGTTAATCAAAGAAAGGTTGGACTTAAGGAAGGTGCAGAAGACATTTCGTTACAATGATTTGTTGGATTTGTGTCTTGACATAAACGAAGAGAATCCTGAGGAAATTGATATAGCTCTTATTCAGAGAATGTGCTTGGTTTGTGCTCTTCTTCTTCTCTACTTCTTTGTTTTGGATTCACTAATTGAAAATGCTACGTATCGATGCTTCTGTTCTAAAATTAGTATTCCTTTACAGTGTCTTGCATGCAGGATTTAAAAAAAGTTGATTTTTGAAATATTCTTGGTACCCTAAGGTTGCATTATATATATATTGTAACCCCTCGAGTCCGTCAGATTACGTATAAATCAATGACATCTTGGATCATCAGGTTTATCACGAGCTGACTCAAAAGTCCATGGATGATGTTAGACACATGTCTTTGATTCATTAGAGATATTCTCGTTCTTTTGCAATAAAAGTCTTTTTAACCGGTTTGGAAAATTATCGGCGTCTTTGGGCTTTAAAATGATGGGTGGCGACCAGCCGGATTTCCACCCAAAAAACAAATATCAAAAACAAAAGTCAGGTGTGTTTAGGAATTGGGTTTTTAGGTTGATTTTTTTGGTTTTAGATTTTCATTTTGTAATAAATTAATAATTAAAGAAAACTGAATGAAAATAGCGAGAAGCTTGTTGGACCAAAGAGAAAAAAACCAATGTCAAAAACCTTGTTGACCTGATTAAATTTGCCTGTGCTCTTTTTCTTCTACTTCTTCTTCCTCTTTTACTTCTTTGTAAAAAAAGAGTAAGATAATTATTAAGGAACAGTTGACTTTTGTAAAAATTATAAAAGTTGACTTTTAACTATTTTAGTGGTACATATACATAAATTTCTATGTTT
This sequence comes from Codonopsis lanceolata, assembly GCA_013146195.2. Taxonomy (NCBI): domain Eukaryota; kingdom Viridiplantae; phylum Streptophyta; class Magnoliopsida; order Asterales; family Campanulaceae; genus Codonopsis; species Codonopsis lanceolata. The sequence goes on along the minus strand of CM028380.1, from coordinate 86,749,666 downwards.
ACAAAACTCTATTAATGCAAGTACACATTAAGAGACTTAATATATCACAAAGGTGAATTTACCTTCATAAAGAAATATGACACTCTTTAGGAGACATTTAAAAAAAAAAACTAATTCAGTGGGAGTAAAATAATAGACCCACCAGATTTGAAACATATTGAATCGATTTTAGTAATTATTATTTTAGTTTCAATTGAGAGGTACACTTTGACTAATTTGACAAAATCTCAAGCTTATATTTAACATATTTTATTTAGTTTGAGAATAAAATAATAAATTTAACCTCAAGAGTACTAGAAATCAATTGTTTGTTTAATAACATAAGCAAATTCTTATCAAATTTTCATTTAAGAAAAGTTTACGTACCTCTTCATGCTCAATTTGACCAATTTCCAATAAGAAATTTGATTTGAATTCACTCATTTTCTCGTAAGTTAAGTTAATAAAAAATGCTTTGAATCTTGATAATGTTTTGGTAAATTTATATATACAGGATTTGTTTCTTGCTGGAACTGATACAAGTTCAAGCACAGTAGAATGGGCGATGGCAGAAGTAGTGCGCAATCCAGATATTATGATGAAAGTTAAAGTGGAGCTCGATGAGGTCATTGGTAAAGGCAAGATACTAGAGGAAGCAGACATATCTCGGCTACCATACTTGCAGTGCATCGTAAAAGAAACCCTAAGGTTACATCCACCGGGGCCATTCTTAGTCCCTCGAAAAGTTGAATGTGATGTTGAAGTGAACGATTACATTGTCCCAAAGGGCTCGCAAGTTTTCGTCAATGTATGGGCCATTGGGCGCGACCCAAGCCTATGGAAGGACTCCTTGACATTCAAGCCAGAAAGGTTTTTGACCTCAGAGTGTGATGTCAGGGGCCGAGATTTTGAGTTACTACCATTTGGTGCAGGTCGAAGAATATGTCCTGGGATACCTTTGGCAATGAGGACGACTCATGTTATGCTGGGATCACTTTTTAATTCGTTCAACTGGAAATTTGATGGTGGAATTGAACCAGAAGAATTGGATATGAGCGAGAAATTTGGACTCACATTACATAAGGCCCAGGGTCTCTATGTAATCCCAATGCCAGTCATTCTGTAATTTCAAATATTATTTTTCAATCGTTGAATTAGACTATGCTATGATATGATAAGTCGAGTGATTAATATGATTAATATGGCAATACTTTTTTCTCGACACTTCAAATAAGGGTTGCCAATTGCCCATAGTTTTATATATCTGTCCAAAATCAACGACAATTAATATAAGTAACATAAATTTTGCCACTGTTTTTATTAATATATGAACTTTACGATGCCTTACGGATATAGCTGTCAAAACAGGTCTGCGAGTAGGGTTTATGATCGATGTTTTATTTTATCTATTTCCTTGCAAGTGTACAAGACTATTATAGAATAGACTCGGAAGCAAGGGTCGAACCCACAGAGACAAGTGATCACGAACAGTGCGATTTATAGATAGCTAATTATTAACCTAAGGGGGGTTTTTATGTTTAATTCTACTCTAATCTACTAGTTATAGATGTTTAACTAATTAGACAGTAATAACAGATATGAAGATCTTATGGTGAGTGGAAATCTAGGATTCTGGGTTTCACTTATATCTCCTTTATGTTCAATTCATAATAATGTCATTCAATGTCTTGGGTTCGTTCACTAAAAATAGATATAGTCTCGTTGAACAATTGGTTCGGCCTCCATCCCATAAAATTCACCCATTCTATATCCTAAGCACAGAACTATCAATCTAGTGTCACCTAGATTTATGATCTATCTGTCACCTAGATCATGTAAGAACACTGGTCCTAACTTATCACTCTCGTGCTTCGATAGGTCCAATTTATTGTGTTGGTGAGCCAGTGTACGACATATGCACTTGGTCATGCAGTTATCCGCACCTCTAAGCCTTTATTATTTGCGATTACATTCATTTGTTCAAAGCAAAATAATATAGGGATTGATAAACAACACAATCAACAAGCATTGAATAGACATATATATATGAATCAAAACATAAATTCGATACAAGTTACCTCCCACCTCCTAGATTAGGGATGATTTAGTTCATCATAGACGATGAACATCACATGAAGATGATGGGAGACATGATTTGATCTTCAATACTTGAAATTACAAAACCTAACTATGTTATACAATCTAAAACTACCTAAAATCTATGTAAAGAGAGCTTCCAGCCGTCCTCCTATGCTTAGGCTCGGCATCTGACTTCTATATATACTCGGGAGTTGTGATTGGATCGAATGACTGTGTGAAAATCCGAAAAGGTCGCATTCTGCCTACCTTGCGGTCGCAGGTTTGGATACCTTGCGTCGCAAGGTCTCCGATGTGGGTGGCTTTTGATTCTTTGATTGCCGACTTCGGGGCCTATCGCCTACCTTGCGGTCGCAGAGTGCGAGGCACCTGCGTCCGCAAGGTGTCCATTGCGATCTTTATTTTTCTTCAATTTTCTCTTCCTTGTAATTTGCACTTAAAACCCTGGAGTTTCGCGTATTTTCACAATAATCCTGAAACTTACAAAACTCACCGAAAACATATATTAGTACTCAAAAGACTCGTGAAATAGCATAATTTAAGTCATAGAAGTATATAAAATCGACGTATAAAATACATCGATCAAATACCCCCAAACTTGAACTTTGCTCGTCCACGAGTAAACAAATAAACTTATAAATACAAAAGCATATAAATAACAAAAATTAAAATCTTTTTGTGAGGGTGACACTATTTACACTCCTCTATAAACCCACAAACTCAAGGAGACTCTTTCGAGTGACTCGACCATGCAGATAAATACAAAAACATATAAATATTAAACTAAAATAAAACTACAAATAAGACATAATTAAAACATAAAATCTTTTGGGTTTCATCCTCAAATTATAAGTGTATGGCATGCATGTAATCTCAGTTTGGTGCTCACCACATATATGCAGGCTTAGTCATATAAAACCAACTAGTCTTTTCTTAAGGCTGCTACTACTTTTAATTTCTCCGTGTGTGTGTGATCACCAGTCTTAAAGAATATCTTAACTAAAACAGTTTTATTGAGCTAAACACCACATTCATATGAAAATCACAGTTTAATAGAAAATCATGCATTAAGAAGTATGAGATCTACCATCCAAACCGGTCGATTCTGAGACGAAAGGTCCCAAGGATTCAAAAGATTTATACATCCATCCCATGCACTTCTATGTATGACATACAATGCTCTCCTATCCCAATGACTTGTAATAGCTAAGATTATGCTAACACAGTGAGCTTTAAGGTAAATAATAATGATTATGAAGTGTGTGATCCATTTCATGTTACTCACTTGACAATAAAAACAATATAAGCATTGGCAAGAAGATCATTAGGACTTTATAAGCTTGTAATGTAAGGCCAAGGTGTTGGGGGATATGAAGGAAAGGAATTGGAATTCAAAGTGAGAGAGTAAGACTACCCTTTATCCCTCATACTTCCAAGCAAAAGGAAGTTTTCCCTATTTAGGCTAGGACCTGCAAAGACCACAAGTGGAGGGGTGCTTTGTGTTACTTTTCATTTTTCTTCTTACCCCCCCAAACTTGTTTTGGGCAATATATTCTTCTAAAAATATCATCATTCTAATCAGCAGAATTTTTCTAACATATTTTCTCTTGAAAGCTATGCTTTCATTTGAATCTTTTGTTTATCCTCTTCTTCTTCCGTTTCATTTTTCGTCGACATATGAAATTTTATTATTATTATTTTTTTTTTCGACGACGGAAGGAAGAAGCCTTCTGAAAAATAGCCTAACTGAAAAGAAGTGGTCCTCCTAGAATCAATTTCCCACCCAATCCTACTCTCTCAAAGGGTAGGCTAAAAGTGTATAGGCTTTTAGGGTTAAGTTAATGTGGGTAATAGAAACGATGGCGAATGGGGGTTTAAATAGTGTGCTTAGCACACTCCATTCTTTTTCATTAGGCTCAAAGGGGACACTAGGGATATATTTAGTATAGGTCAGGGAATATTTAGGCTCTAACGATCCAAAGATGGCCTAAATCATTTCTTAATGCCAAATGCTCACATAGTATTTAAAACAAGTAAGGCAACACAAAATATCATATCAACTATGGTAATTGGGGTTGAGTGTTTAGCATCATCATTGGATTTCACATAAGCATTCGCTAGCTAAGGCAGGATGGTAGGGACAATTGAGACTAACATGCGGAACACGGTTCGAAAGTGTGCTTGAGATATATAAATGAGAAAAATCCAAGGGATCTAACTAACATGCAATTGACCCTAAGTTACAATTTAATGCAACAATCATGTTCGAATGGCTATGCATCATATTCTTGTGCATATCTTGTTGAAGTGAAATAGGTGTTATAAACTTTATAAAACTATTCTAATCAATCCATAATTATGGTGGTGTGAGTGCATGAAGAATTTGGAGAAAAGTAAAAGTTTCGCAAAATTAAGTAAATTCCAGGGGAATCTATGGACTAACTATGCAGTTCATTGCACTAATCTCCTCATGGACTACGACTAGCATTACCATACCTAAACTCGAGGATGAATATTTTGAATTAAATTTTTTTTTAAATATATTTTTCTAAGAAATTGCGAAAATTGGAGGTGATGACGATGACACAATTGATGATGGGTCCCCATAAGAGGAACCCACGAGTATCCAAAAGGAGTGTATTCTGGTCAAGGCAACACCTCCGAAAATCAGAAAAAATAAAAACAGGAAAAATAGGGTGAAGAGTTAAATGGTCATCAAATAAAGAAATTTTCTTTCACCCTAACGACATAGCCCAACTCCATTCCTCGTTAGGCTAGGACCTGCTAAGACTTAAAGTTTTTAATCCCCCCCCCAAACTTAAGTTCTATTTTGTCCTCAAAATAGAGGAACATATGAGAGGATTGATGGGGAAGGACAAATATCAAAAGGATATAGCGGGTCCACCTAACGAGCGAGGGCGAACTTGGGCCTCGACTCAAGTGTGAGTCGGGCGGAGATAACGAATGAGGGACGAAACTTCGGGGATCGTGCTGGTGGCGGCCCATAATAATTTGAGACATTATGTCCCACGGTGTTAATCCAGTAGAAAAATTTCACTGGTCGACACGCATTTGTGCCAGCTGGCGACTCACCATATCGGTTTGGAGGACGGCTTCCTCCAACTTTGTTGGAGATCCCAACGGCGGGTCCTCTTCCTCTTCGGGTTCCTCCTCTTGAGGAACCCTCACTCACTGGTGATGTTCAAACAAAATGGCCCTAGTAATGGCCAGGACCGGCCTTGACCTCTCGGCGTGTTTGGGCATTCTCACGTTTGCCCCCTACACAAGTCGGTAATCAAATGCGGGAGCAGCGAACCCCGCATCGTCCTACCTCTAATAAGGGTCTTGATTTGGCCGTTGATCAAGCGGCCAACATCAATGGACCCACCGGTCATAATGGTGTAGGTCAAGGCGGCCCTCTCCCAATTCACCGTGTTTTGGTGACTTGAGGGCATGAGGCGTCACAAACAAATTTATACGGGCTTGGCCGTGTCTTGGAAGAAGGACTCTCTCATGGTGCGTGGTCCATATGGTGGTTACGGTTATAGGACCACTCCACACCGGGGAGAGCAATGGCGGCATTCACCACCTCGGCAGGGGATACGGGGGGTTGAGGTGTGTGCTATAGTCATCGGCACCAACCGCAAAGTTGGAGGTGCCGAGAAATAGTGTTAATGCTTTGGGCGAAAAATCAACTTCTGATGCCCCTAACATAAACAGTGTCTTGCACACCGCCATCCATGCCAATGTCACCATTAGCATAGAATTCTCGGACAATAGGGACTACGGCGTCCTTAGCCGGAGAATCTAACAAACGTCCCCACCTACGAGCCATCGAGCAGGGCCGGATACCAAAGTCTTGACCTTAATCCCTTTCGGGCACCAGGACTTGGAGAGTTTGTTGGTGTACCTTTCGATGCTTCGTAGGACACAGAGGCGAGGTGATGTCAAAATTGTGTTCTTCCTCTGAGGGGCCGGAGGATGAAGAGCCGGTATTTCTACGCTTTCTAAACATTTTGTTTGATATAAAATTTTAAAACTAAAAAGTTTAACAATTAAAAATGTGTTTTAAAATTTAAAAATTAAAAATTAATCTAAAGCATGCAAAAATATATCTACGTTAAAACTATCTAACACCCTAGCATGCAAATAATTTACGTATGAATTTAAAGAGGGTGTTAGGAATACTTGTTTGCAGCCTTAATCGAGTGAATGCAGCCGGAGCGGAGCTTGATCTTGACGGCAACAATGGAGGTTCCTTCTCCTTCTTCAAAATCTTCAATTTGTGGGGTGTAATGGTGGATGAGTGGATGAGGAGATGAAGAGTTTGAGGAGGAGAGAGAGATCTTGAGATTTGATCTGCCGGAATTATGGACGATCTGCCGGAATTTGGAGGGATTTAATTTCTTCTATTGCTAGCTTCTTTGCTTGGAAGAGGGAGTGAAGTTTGTGTGATTTCGAAATGAAAACCGGCGGCGGTGATTAAATAAGGGGACCTTGCGGTCGCAGGTGCACGCCACCTTGCGTCCGCAAGGTGGTCGATCAAAGCGGTTGGGACCGTTCTACGATTCGATTCCCCATGTCGACATGCGTTGCACAAGATTTGCATTTCTTGGGGACCTTGCGGTGCAAGGTCCTTCCACACCGTCCGCAAGGTGGGCCAGACTTCCACTTGTTTTCTTTTCTAACTTTTCAACGGTTTGCGGTTTAGTCCTTAGTTAACTTCCGTTATGTCTTGGATATTTCTGTATGAAAAATCTAAACAAAAATTCTAAACTAAAAATTATTAGCAACATATAAATACAACACTAAGATGTTTTCTCCCCAAACTTGAATTTTGGCATATTTAATTAAAATTAAATGTCCAAAAATAAAATTTAACGGAGAAAACATATTTAAACTAACTAAATAACAAATAACTTTCAAAATAGTGGGTTGCCTCCCACTTAGCGCCTTTGTTTAACGTCTTTGGCTCGACCAAGCGCAAGCCTAATCTCTTGGTGGTTCATTGTCGACCAAGCGGATTAATTCAATTGTTCGTTCAAGCGACATTGGCTCAAAATATGGCTTGAGTCGGTGTCCATTCACTTTAAACACTTCATTATTTTTGGGGTTTTGTATATCAACGACCCGTGAGGATAAATTCGTACTATTCTAAAAGGACCGGACCATTTTAGATTTTAACTCACAGGAATAACCTTAACCTAGAGTTAAACAATAATACTTTCATACCTGGATGAAGCATTTTGTTGGCTAATCCCATGTCATGATACTTTTTGGTCTTTTCTTTATAAGTCTTCGCATTCTCATACGAATTAAGTCTATGTTCTTCTAACTCATTTAACTGAAACAATCTTTCTTCTCCGGCCAATGTCAAATCCAAATTTAATTCTTTAATTGCCCAATAGGCTTTATGCTCAATTTCAACTGGTAAATGGCAAGCTTTGCCATATACCATTCTATATGGACTCATTCCTATGGGTGTCTTAAAAGCAGTTCGGTATGCCCATAAAGCATCCTTGAGTTTAGATTCCCAATCTTTACGATTAGGCCTAACAGTCTTTTCTAATACTGCTTTTATTTGCCTATTGCTTACTTCTACTTGTCCGGATGTTTGTGGATGATAAGGTGTAGCTAACTTGTGAGTTACACCATGCTTTCTAAGAACATTATTTAACAACTTATTGGTAAAATGAGTTCCCTGGTCACTTATTATGGCCTTAGGGACTCCATATCTAGCAAATAAATCTTCTACAAATTTAACTACTGTTTTACCATCATTAGTCTTGGTTGCTACTGCTTCTATCCATTTAGACACATAATCAACTGCTACCAAAATATACTCACAATTATTGGACACAGGAAAGGGACCCATAAAATCAATACCCCAAACATCAAAAATTTCAACTACTAAATTAACATGTAAGGGCATCTCGTTTCTCTTTCCTATACCACCTGTTCTTTGGCATTTGTCACATGTTACGTAAAAAGCAGTTCACAATCTCTAAAACAGATAGCCAATACAAACCTGATTGCAAAATTTTTGGCGGCAGTTTATTACCACTAAAATGACCACCACAAGAATATCCATGGCAAAATTCCATGATACCTTGTTGGTCTTTTTAGAATACATCTTCTTATTAAAGAATCGAACAAATTTTGTATAAATGAGGAGCTTCCCAAAAATAATTTTTAGTTTCCGCCAAAAACTTCTTCTTTTCGTAATGATCAAAATCCGGATTAATGATATCAGACACATAATAGTTAACAAAATCAGCATACCAAGGGTCAGAATCTTTAATGGCCAAAAGTTGTTCATCAGGAAAATTGTCATTTATGGGGACAGGATCATCAAGAAATTGACGTTCAAGTAAGGGCGAAAATTCTAACCTAGACAAATGGTCAGCCACAACATTCTCGGTTCCCTTTTTATCCTTGATAGTTATGTCAAATTCTTGTAACAATAACATCCATCTAATTAATCTTGGTTTTGCATCCTTTTTACTCAAGAGATATTTCAATGCAGAATGATCAGAAAAGATTATCACCTTTGATCCTAGCAAATATGATCTAAATTTTTTCTAAAGCATATACTCTTGCTAAAAATTCCTTTTCGGTAGTGGTATAATTCAATTGAGCATCATTGAGTTCTACTAGCATAATGGATCACATGAGGCTTTCTATCTACCCTTTGTCCTAACACGGCTCCAATTGCAAAATCGATGCATCACACATGATTTCAAAAGGAAGTGACCAATCGAGGGATAAAGAGTAGTTAACTTTTCTTTTAATAAATTAAAAGCTTCTAAACATTCTTTATCAAAAATAAACTATGTATCTTTTGCTAGCAAATTACATAGAGGTTTACAGATTTTGGAAAAATCTTTTATAAATCTTCGATAAAAACGGCATGACCAAGAAAACTTCGAACTCCTTTAGCGAAGTGGGAGGGGTAGTTGTGAAATAACTTCAATTTTAGCTTTGTCAACTTCAATTCCTTTATTTGAAACAACATGCCCTAAGACTATTCCATGTTTTACCATGAAGTGACTTTTCTCCCAACTTAAAGTTAAATTAGTTTCGCACATCTTTTAGGACAGATGTAAGGTTTTCTAAACAGTGATCAAAAGAATTTCAGCGAAAAATCATCCATGAAAACTTCTACGCATCTTTCAACTAAATCGAAAATATAGAAATCATGCATCTTTGAAAAGTAGGCTGGTGCATTACACAACCCAAAAGGCATTCTCCTAAAAGCAAAAGTACCAAAGGGACATGTAAAGTTGTTTTCTCTTGGTCTTCGAGGTGCAGGGGATCGATTATATCGAGAAAACCATCAAGAAAACAATAATATTCATGACCGCTAATCTTTCAAGAATTTGGTCAATAAATGGCAAAGGAAAGTGATCTTTCCTAGTTGCGCATTTAATTTACGCAAATCGATACACATTCTATAACCGGTTATAGTCCTTGTAGGGACTAATTCATCTTTATCATTTTTAACAACGTAATTCACGACTTTTAGGAACTACTTGAGCAGGACTAACCCATTTACTATCGTGATAGGGTAAATTATACCCGCATCTAAGAGCTTAAGAACTTCTTTCCTATGACTTCTTCCATGTGTGGGTTAAGTCTTCTTTGTTTTCTCTAGAAGGTTTACTACCTTCTTCTAAATGTATTTTATGCATGCACATAGAGGACTAATTCCTTTTAGGTCGACTAAGGACCATCCTAAAGGCTTCTCTATGTGTCCATAAAACTTTTAACAAACTTGCTTCTTGTTTTTCGTTAAATTCGTTTGCTATAATAACGAACAAAGTGTTACCTTCCCAAAAATGCATATTTTAAGTGGGATGGTAATGGCTTTAATTCTTCGACTTTGGGAGAATTAATGGAAGGCATAAATTCGAGAATTTTCGCTTTAATAGTTTCTTTTATTTTAGCCTCATTATTCTCTTCTTGCTTTTCTTCCTTAATATCTTCTATCTCAATTTCTTCAAAGAGATTTTAGAATCTCTACTTCATCATCTTTGATTTCATAACTTTCTTCTACTACTTTCTCACTCATCGAGAATTATTTTCGATTCTACCTTTATTTCTTTTCATCTTTCTTTTTACTAGCTTCTAGCTTTTCTTTCTCTAATCTTTCTTCTTCTTCTATTTCTCTTTCAATTTCCTCAATGTCAATTTTTATGGGAGGGATAGGGCTATCATCATAGACAATAAATCTCTCTCTCATAATCTTCCTCTTCTTCAAAAGTTTCGGTTGATAATTTCTCAATCTCATCTATTGAAAAGCAGGCACTCATGTCACTAGGTCTATTCATAGCATCGAACACGAAATTTCAATTGTTTCACCTAGGGTCGACATTGTGAGTTTACCATTTTTCACATTAATCATTGTATTAGCGTTGCCATAAATGGTGCACTAACAATGGGACTTCATTATTGGTGCATATCTTCCTTTCCATCTCTAGAACCACAAAGTCTCTGGTATGATTAATTTATCAACTTTGAACTAGGATATCTTCCACTATACCCAAGGGATATTTAAGCGGCGATCGGCTAATTGTAATTGCATATTAGTAGTGGGTTTTAGTTCTCCTAAACCTAATTGTTTATAGGCCAGAAAGGCATCAAGTTAATACTTGCTCCTAAATCTAGCATTGCTTTCATCTTTTTAGAGCTTCCCAAGGAGACTTGGATATTAAAGCTACGGGTCTTTCAACTTAGGTGGTAATTCGGGTTGTAAAAGCAGGCGCGTTTTCAAAACAACAATCTTTTCATTGTTTTCAAACTTGTGTTTCTTAGAGTGAAGATCTTTGAAAAACTTTGCATAAGCTGGAATATTTTTAATAACATTAAGCAAAGGTAAATTAACATTTACTTTGGATAACATATTATAAATTTCCGTGAATTGTTTGTCCATTCGGTTTTCATAAGTCTTCTTGGAAGCGGAATTGGAGGAACATATGGTGGTGGAGCCACATAAGGTTCCTCTTCTTCTTGATCTAACTCTTTTTCTACTTCAATGTATTATCTTTATTTTGAATTTCTTTTTCTTTTTCTTGTTCCTTATTTGGAACCTCTAACTCTACTTCTACTTCTTTTTCTTTTCTACCTCTTGATTACTTAAATCATTAATCACTTTATCACTATCACTATCTTTTTCAATTTCTTTCTCTATTACTTTTTTGGAATTCTCTTGTAGCATATTAGAAGAAGGATCGGGATCACTTACCTCTTCACCTATCACCTTACCACTTCGCGGGGCGGTGATTGACTTAGCTTGCTCGGTTTGACTAGGGAACTTCCCTTCTTCTCTTTTATTTGCTTGAGAACTTTCAATATGTTTCTTCTTGATTTTCAATTTCTTCAAGCATGTACTTCATCGCTTGACCTTTACTAGCTACTTCTTGCTTGGGAACTTCTTCAATTCTCAATTGATTTTGATTTGGCAACTGTGGAGGTTGTGGTGGTTGAGGTTGGAATTGTTGAGGTTGCAAAGGCTTATTTCCTCCCAAGAAAAGTTAGGATGATTCCTCCAACCGGGATTATATGTATTTGAATAGGGATCATTCCTTGGCCTTTGAGGATACATATTCATAGCATTAGCATTCGAGAATACATAGCACTTGACGGACAAAATTAGTAGCATGAGAATATAATCCACATAGAGCACATGCTTCTTGAATTTGCCAATTTTCAAATTGAGCTTGTGTATTTGAATTATCTTGCAATTGATATAGGCTCTATTTTTACCTCTAGCACTTTTCTACATTGGGAATTAATACTTAGCATCTCAAATAATTCTTCTAGTGCTTACGGTGTCATTCTATTAATAGAACCACCAATTTGCACTATCAACCATAGTTTGTAAACTGGGCGAAAGACCATGATAAAATTGAAGCACTAACACATGTTGAGCCAAATTATGATGAGGACACATAATAAGCGATTTTTTAAATCTATCCCATGACTCATGGAATGTTTCACAGTTCATTTTGGAATGACATGATTTGTTTTTATACTCTCTGTAAGAGATGCATGTTTGTAAAATTTGCTCATAAACAAATCATATAATTGTGCCCAAGTATAAACACTATTTGGTGTTAGGTTCATAAACCATCTCTTTGCCAATTCTTTTAATGCCTTTGGGAAAATATTTCATTTTAATTTGATCTTCAGTCAACCCTCCTAAAGGAAAAGTACTCATCATGTATTCATATTCTCTTAAGAAAGCGAGGATCTTCATGGGGCATCCATGAAAAGATGGTATGGCATTAAAATAATGTCCTTTTAGCTCAAAATTCCTAACAGCATCTGGCAAGACTAGACATGATGTCACCACATTTAATGAAGGTCTACTAAAGTCATTAATAGTTCTTTGATTTACCACTACTTCCATATTTCTTCTTGAGGCTCTTCTTGTCTTTGATTCCTATTAGTGGGTCAACTAGGTTTTCGAGGATTACGATTATTGTTATTTTCTTCCATTGTAGGATCAACAGGAGGATCCTCTTGATTCAATGGTCTTGATTATCGGGCTCGAAAGCTAGATTTTCAAAATATCTTTGGTATCTTTTAACAATATTTATATCTTGATCTAAGTCTACCAATTCAGGATTTAAAGATCTACGACCTTGCATAAAAATAAATTAAAGCAATTTAAAAACAACTAACTATTAACATAAAATAAAATAAAATCTTTTTGTATTTTTTTTTTTTATAAAACGAAAATTAAACTAAAAACTAAATTAAATTAAAAACTACGCTACCACAAACTAACTACGTGAACTAGCTTGTCGACTTAGCCGTAAAAACTTGATCGATGTTTTATTTTATCTATTTCCTTGCAAGTGGTACAAGACTATTATAGAATAGACTCGGAAGCAAGGGTCGAACCACGAGACAAGTGATCACGAGAACGATGCGATTATAGATAGCAAATTATTAACCTAAGGGGGGTTTTATGTTTAATTCTACTCTAAACTACTAGTTATAGATGTTTAACTAATTGAAGCAGTAATAACGAGATATGAAGATCTTATGGTGAGTGGAAATCTAGGATTACGGGTTTCACTTATATCTCCTTTATGTTCAATTCATAATAATGTCATTCAATGTCTTGGGTTCGTTCACTAAAAATAGATATAGTACGTTGAACAATTGGTTCGACCTCCATCCCATAAAATTCATCCATTCTATATCCTAAGCACAGGGAACTATCAATCTAGTCATCACTAGATTTATGATCTATCTCATCACCTAGATCATGTAAGAACACGGTCCTAACTTATCACTCTCGTGCATCGATAGGTCCAATTTATTGTGTTGGTGAGCGATTAATGCGACATATGCGCATTCATGCGGTTATCATCACTTTTCTCTAAGCCTTTATTATTTGATTACATTCATTTTGTTCAAAGCAAAAATAGCCGCAGAGATTGATAAACAACACAATCAACAAGCATTGAATAGACATATATATAAGGATGCGAAACATAAAATTCA
>CM028380.1:86698673-86735973 GCA_013146195.2 Codonopsis lanceolata | reverse complement strand
AATGTACCATTCACCGCGATTTTGCTTCGCGATGGTAGTTCTTGTTAGTGAAGTAATCCTCATATTTACTATAATTTCGTGGGGAGTTCTTTTCCCCAACGGAATTGAGCTTGGAAGCATTCTCCCCATCTTACTTGGATTCGGCTCAAGTGGTTTGCGCTAAAGATAATTACGCCCTGCTTCTAAAGTAAAATCTGTACGCAAAGATTAGTTGTTCGCTTCACAATCACGGGAAGTTTGAATGGAACATTAGTCACTACAATGGTAGCACCATCATTCACCACGCACTCGTATTCCATGAATCAAAGATTGCCGGTGCTAAATGTCGATAATGTAAAACGCCTGGAAATCTACTTACCGGATCGACGTGACAACACCGGTTCGGTAATGTTGCACCACCCGGATACTATCTCCTCTTTGTGGTTCATCAAGATATTCCTAGTGAGGGCATTTTGGTGTAAATCGGGTGAGATAATTCTTTAATAGGAAGGGATAAATAATTTGTTACACAATAATTTACTTTTTTAATTTATTGTCTAAAATAAATTTTAAATATATATATTATCGATGCTTTCAATGCACGCACGTTGCACGCATGTGCATTGCACATGTGCACGTGTTGTTAAGATTTTTTTAGTGAAATGCTATTTCCACTACATTTTTTACTTATCTACCACATTATTAGTTATTACTTTTAACTTATGTAGACTTGGACAAAATTTCTTATTAATTAATTACTTGTTATTTGAAGTTGAGTAATATATTTGTTATTTCTAAATTATACTCCGATCCCTTTGTTTCTAAATTATTGTCTCTTTTGATCACACACACCATTAAGAAAAAGTAATTGATTGTATTGTAAATATTGGTGTAATGTGCGCTTTTTTTCATTAATGCCCTTATGTATGTAGTTATAATTGAAGTAGGTAGAAAAAATAAGGGTAACGGGTTCTATACATTTCATTAATCCATATATTATAAAATGAAATAATTATAGACAACATACTTACTTTAACGTTATGTGTAGGATAACGGGTTCTATACATTTCTCAACTTTTGAGGGTTTATTCGAAAATTTCAATATTTAAAGGATAGTGAAAATCCTAATTAATTGATTGGAGGTATTTGTTAGGTACCAATATGTTAGTCTTTAGAGTTACTTGTAGTATTCAAATATTAAAGGGAGAAAAGCTGAATTTTTGTTTTCTTCTCCGACAAAATGCACATATTCATAAAATGTGTTTTCCATTGTTTTCTTCATCATCTTAAACAATAGCTCTTTTTAAAAAAAAAACTCATTTCTCTTGGTTTGTTCACTGATAATTAGTAAACTCGCCACCGATTTGTTTAATATCTCGAGATTTACCAACAAATCTATTACAATAGTTTAAAAAATTCATACACCTCTACTAATGTCTACCTAAATTTCACCAAATTTTAAGTATTTTAGAAACATTACATCAAAATCTATGGTTGATTACCTAAAAAATTTCTTGTTATTTTTAAACAAGATTTAAGGTTGATTATCTTTATTGTTGCCTATACACTAATTTGTACGTAAGAAAACACTCATACTTTTATATAGAAAGAGAAATATGGTCATAACAAAAGTTATTTAGTTAACTCGAATAGAGATTTGTTACTAAGATCTATAACTTATGGACCAATATGATAGTCTTTTAAGGTTGCTTGTCGTAGTCAAAATTTTACAGTAACAAATGTTAAACAAAATAAGGGTTATGTATAACATCATCAAAATAAGGGGGTTATGTATAACATCATCAAAATAAGGGGCAAAGTGAATATAAACCAATTCACTTACCTCTCCTTCACATCATTTCCCGTTGCAATTCCAATGTCGATCGATATGGAATTGCGGGAAGATTTTGATTCCTCCCCTTCACATTCCTTCCTCCCTTAAGTTGCAACTCCAATGTCGGGTCGATATGGAATTGAGGAAGTTTTTGATTCCTCTCGCCTCCACATCCCTTCCTCCGGTTATTAAACAAAACTACAGGACCGGCCTCCGCCGGCTTTTTCCTTCCAGGATGCCATAATTCTCCGACTCATTCTACTCCTCACCCTCCTCTCTCGCAACACGTAATCGGTTTGATCCTCATTCTACTCATGTTAGTCCCTCGCCAAACCCAATCATTGCGCCTCATTCTACTCATGTTACTTCCCCGAGTGTCAAACCCAATCATAATAGACCGAATATTGAAAGATGGTATTGCTAGTATTTTCCTGAAATACCAGCCCCACCACGATCGGGTAACGTTTTCACTCTCATCTCCAAAGAAGGGGCATTTCGAATCAAGCGGCATAATTATGCTAGGATTGCTCGCTTTGGCTTTCCTGGATTTTATCACCGGAAATTAGTGCGATATGCGCCCTTTATATAACTTTGTTGTTGAACTAGTCGGGATTTCACTTAGTGCCGCTGTTGCATTAATCTATCCCATGTCGGTTCTCTTGGGGGTTCGATCACCAATTACGTTCCTCGATCTTTGGAGTTGCTTTGTTCGTTGGGATGTATATCTACCGCTTGGCAACCGCTTTTGTTAGTAGCGATACCGATGGTGCTCAGCTCAGTTGGAAATGAAGAAAGGGTTTAAGGATACCAATGGTGCTCCAGTTCGATTGGAAATGAAGAATGGGTGTAAGTGAATAAATGTTAAGGTTGCTTGTCGTAGTCAAAATTTGTTACTAAGATCTATAACTTATGGACCAATATGATAGTCTTTTAAGGTTGCTTTTCGTAGTCAAAATTTTACCGTAACAAATGTTAAACAAAATAAGGGTTATGTATAACAACATCAAAATAAGGGGTTATGTATAACATCATCAAAATAAGGGGCAAAGTGAATATAAACCAATTCAGATCTATCACAAAGATTTGTTACTAAGATCTATAACTTATGGACCAATATGATAGTCTTTTAAGGTTGCTTGTCGTAGTCAAAATTTTTGTAACAAATGTTAAACAAATTTAAAAAGGTAAATCATATTATTTTTTCTCTTAACCGATGTAAGTGTATTTTGTGATATTCAAATATATTGTATGACATTTGTAATGGTAATGACACGAAGAGGGAATATGACAAAAAAAAATCAACATATGGGACAAAATGAATATAATTAAAAAAATGTATGATCTAATTTAAAGTTAGGTATAAGTTGATCAAATTCAATTTCATACTTCAAAGAATTGATTAGTCCATGCAAATTTATTTGTTTAGCAATAATTAATGGTGAATAGTTTATTAAATCTAGGGTTATTTATGTCTATACATTATTTTCTACTTATGACAAATTTTACTTTAATTAACCTTCACTTTTGGGTTTATTAGTGCACCCCTAGTTCGGCCAAAAAGTCATTAAGCTTACTTTACTTTTTTTTAAACAATTTATGATTACTTGGCTACTTGGCTTTGGCATTCAATAAGGTCACTAGTCATATTTGTCTTATGTTATAGATGGAAATCATTGAAAATACCAAAATACCTTTATTAAGTTGAAGGGTTTTACTCTTAATGTTAAAAGTTGAGGGTTCAAACTAAAAATAAAAACTAAACCCAAACAAAAAATATTACTAAGGGTCACATTGTCTCGACAGGGATTACAACGCCCAACTTAGTAAACCCAAATGCCCTCATCCCTCCTTGTCTAGCTTTCAACCCGGCTCTAAAGTGGCCTCCGGCCAAGAATAATTCCACGCCGGCTTCCACGATACGCATGTCACCACTAACCCACTTTTCAGCTTCCGCCAAACCGTACTGCGGACTAATTATAAACCCCAACGACTCAAAATCAGAAAGCGGCCGAAACAATTTGCCGCAGCGGAGCACCGACGGTCATAAGATGAACCGGCCTTTCCAATGGACATCTGTCTTGGGAATCGATAACAAGTTGAGCACAAGGTGCGCCGCATAATGGGTGACACCATGTCGCCTTTATCGCGTCAGTACTTTATATCGCGACACGTCCGACTCTCTTTACGGGGAGTATTGGTCCCGCCAACTAGGTCCATAGCAGCCTCAAAGTCAAACTCCACCCGTTTGCGTGAAACATTGGTAGGTCCACAAAATCACCGGGTTCTTTCTGGGTGCACGCTCCACTCGAGGAGAGTATCAACAATCACAATGAACGCCTCTATGATCGTGAATCACTCTTCTGAGATGACGCCGTGCCGTGAGGTGTAGTTCACTGTCACCGGTCCCACTCGCCGTCCGGGCGAACCCACTTAAATTCTAGGTCACCCATTTTCATCATGTCCTCGTAGTTAACAAAATCAACGGAATGGGTGTCTCGGCTCATCGCCTGTAATGAGGACAAGAATTGACGAGGGTATCATGGCGGAAAGAAGGAAATTGCTTCGACGGCGAGGGAAGTCGATCGGTGGTCAACGAAGAGAAGTTTTGATTCTCTGTGACGAAGGAGTACGGAAACAAGCGCCCAATCGAGGGTTGATAGTGTTGAGCACGGCCGGCCATCGAACGGCGAAGTGGAGCTCGCATATGGCGGGTATGTTGGGAGCTAAAACGGAGACGACATGACGCTTCGATGCCGACGGGAGATGGATGAGGCGAAGTTGGAGGCATCGGTGGTAGGTCTCCACCTGTGTAGGACCTGCCGTTGTAGATGATGGAGGACGCCGTATCGGTGGCGTATCTTTCAAGGAATCCAAGTGGAGTTAGAGAGTGAAGGATGACATCGAGAAGAGATGGGTTTGAAAATTATATTAAAAATATTAGTAAGGGTAGTTTTGGATTTTCAGAAATTTTTTAAAGTTTTCAACAAAAAAATTGGATGGAGTGATGAACTTGATATTTATGTCCAAGTAGGATGATTAAATCGAGTAAAAAAAAGTAAAGTGAACTTAATGAATTTTGGCCGAAAGTAGGGTGACCAAATTGATATTTAAACCTTCTACTTATGACAAATTTTACTTTTTTAACCTTAATTCTATCGTGGATGTTTATTAGGTGCATAGTTAGTTTTGTCCATACATTTTGTTTTTTTAAACAAGATTTAAGGTTGATTATCTTTATTGTTGCATATACACTAATTTGTACGTAAGAAAATACCCACACTTATATAGAAAGAGAAATATGATCATAACAAAAGTTATTTAATTAAATGAATAGAGATTTGTTAGTAAGATCTATAACTTAGGGACCAATATGATAGTCTTTTAAGGTTACTTGTCGTAGTCAAAATTTTACCGTAACAAAGGTTAAACAAATTTAAAAAGGTAAATCATATTATTTTTTCTCTTAACTGAGTAAGTGTATTTTCGTGATATTCAAAAATATTGTATGGCATTTGTAATGGTAATGACACGAAGAGGGAATATAACAAAAAAATCAACATATGAGACAAAATGAATATAATTAAAAAAGGTAGGATCTAATATAAAGTTAGGTATAAGTTGAGGGACCAAATTCAATTTCATCCTTCAAAGAATTGATTAGCCCATGCAAATTTATTTGTTTAGTACTCCCTCCGTCCCTAAATAATTGTCCTGCTTGACCCGGCGCACAGTTTAAGAAAAAGTAATTGACTTGATTATTTATATTGGTTTAATGTGTAGTTTCCTTTAATGCCCATGTATATGTGGCACATAATTAAAGTAGAGTGAAAAAGTAAGGGTAAAGTGGTAAAAGTAATATTCTAAAAAGGTAAGTTTCAAAGTGGACAATTATTTTGGGACGGACGAAAAAGGAAAGGAGTACGATAATTTAGGGACGGAGGGAGTAATAATTAATGGTGAATAGTTTATTAAATTTAGGGTTATTTATTTGTATACATTATTTTCTACTTATGACAAATTTTACTTGTTTAACCTTAATTCTATTGTGGATGTTTATTAGGTGCATGGTTAATTTTGTCCATACATTAAATTGTAAAAAACAACCTAGACTTTTATAGTAGTAGTAGATAGTAGATAGTAGATAGTAGATAGTCGATAGTAGATAGTAGATAGTAGATTTTTTATCTTGTTGATAAATTACTGGTTATTGCTATGTTGGTGCACTTAAGTAGCTTTAAGTCTGACATTCAAAAGTTGGTAGTTAAGTTGACCAGTTCCCTTTTGCAATAAAAAGTCAACTCTGCTCATGGACTTATAACATGTACATGTTAATTGCAATCACTTAGACTTGGAATCTTTGTGATATTAATTACTTGCAACTCAAAAGAGTATTTTGAATATCATAATATGCTTATATGATTTTTTTCATAGGTATTTATAGAAGGGACGTTTAAATGGAAACTCAAATCTCAATTGGAATGTTTGTGTTTGACTTTTTGCTGGTTTAGCACTTGCATAGAACTCAAATCTCAAGTGGATATGAGGAATCATATGTTCAAAAATTTCTGGTGATAAGTGGCCAGACATCTGTTTACCTGTTTTTTTCTATCCTAGTGTCATTATGCCTTCATTCTGCACCATGGCTTGTTTCTTTCAATTCGTTCATAATTTTTAGATTGGTTCGTTTTGTGTTTCTACTTAAAATGATGTTTTCTACTGGATGTAGTCCTTTCATATCGAGTGTATATTGCCGAATTTCAAGATCTCTAGCCTTTTTATATAGTATATGGCATGATACATTTAACCACAACCTGTATCACTGAAATGCTAATAAGCCGCAAATTCATTCTCATATCGTGATGGATTGAGCTTAATATGGGAAATGCTTGTTTGTGATGGTTTGCAGGCTGAAATTGAAGGGAAATATGACATTCCAAAAGGTGAAGTAAATGATAGTTGCCAAATGTGTAAGCATGATGAACAGTATTTTGACAAGCAGATTGGAATAAGATGTCATTGCTGCAAAGAAATAATTCTTGAAAGTAAATACGTGCTGCCCGATCTGGTAAGCAATATTGGTTCATCTTTCTTGGTTTCACAATAGTTTTTTCTACACCTCTCCAACTTAATTGCATATGTTCTAATTCCTTATCGTTTATATAATTTTCTTTCTGTTATGTGCAGGTGAACCCTACTATGGAAAGGAGAGGAAATTCTTATAGGGAAAAGGTGTTCCCCAGGTTTAATGGTCTGGAATTTGGAGCTTCGGGGAACGATTCTCAAGAGTCATCTTGCAATCACTCAAAGGGTACAGTTTGGGACGTCGTACCTGGTTTTAGAGATCAAATGTATCCCCATCAATAAGAAGGTTTCGAGTTTTTATGGCGAAACTTGGCTGGGACTATACAGCTTCCTGAATTGAAGAATTCAGACTTAAGTGGAGGGGGTGGCTGTGTAATCTCACATTCCCCTGGAACTGGCAAAACCAGATTGACCATTGTTTTTCTAGAGTCATTCCTGAAGATGTTCCCTAACTGTAGACCAGTCATCATTGCCCCTGTGACCATTCTTCTTACTTGGGAGGAAGAATTCAAGAAATGGAGAGTCAAATTCCCGTTCCATAACCTCAACAATCTTGCTCTATCTGGGGTGGAGAGTCTCTGCCTTGACAAAAACCTGGTTCGTGTAGTGAGGATGCATGCCTGGAAAAAGGTTGAAAGTGTTCTTGGAGTGAGCTACAACTTGTTCGAGAAGCTCGCAGGAGAGAAGTTCACTAAAGAGAAGGGGAAGAAGAAGAGAGAGAAGGTTGTAGTTGATTAGAATCGCGAAATGCTGAGGAGAATTTTGCTTGAGATACCTGGATTAGTGGTTCTTGATGAAGGTCACACAGCCCGTAATCAAAATCTTCGAACAAGCCATCCACCATCAATTCGAACTCCGATCTTTCCTCTTTTGGAGGAAGCTCATCCTCATCCTCAAATCTAAATTTCAATGGAATTGGTTCCTTAACCGGAGATGATTGAGTTGCTTCTTTTTCTTCTTTTTCTTTAAAAGGTTCGCCTTCATCAGTTTCTCCTTTACCTAATATGCCTTTTAACAGATCACCAAGAGCATCAGCTTTTGTTCCAAAAACTCGCCTCTTCTTGGACGTCGCCCCACTTTCCTTGTTTTCTTCTCCACCTTCTTCCCTAGCAGGTTCCCCAACTTCTTCAGCATCATCAGGTTCCTCATTATTATCGACAACTTCTGTGAAATCAGCATCATTTCCCTCAACACATTCTTCCTGCAAAACATTCAATTTATATTTTCCCTCCTTCTGAGCATCATCGGCATTGATTTGATCAGCAGTTTCAACATTTCTCTTGGATAAAGAACCAAGTTGCTCCAATCTCGGCTCATAATAGCAGCTTTTTCTCTTTAAAGAAGACTTCGTGGGCTTAGATTTCCTAAACTTGGTCTCTTTCCTGCTGACATATTGTTTCGATTAAGAGCAAATTCAACACCAAAAACAGATAACTAAACACTATCAAAGTTAAATATGTTCATATAATTGACAATCCAGGTGGAAGAGCTTTTTGAAAAGAATAATTCTAAAAGCCATCATTTGCCAAAAAGGTAAATACTATCACAGCATTGCTTTTTATTGATCTGACTTATTGAAAAAGAAAGAGAATTTGGGAACTTAATGTGTAAACTCACATTCCCCTGGAACTGGCAAAACCAGATTGACCATTGTTTTTCTAGAGTCATTCCTGAAGCTGTTCCCTAACTATAGACCAGTCATCATTGCCCCTGTGACCATTCTTCTTACTTGGGAGGAAGAATTCAAGAAATGGAAAGTCAAATTCCCGTTCCATAACCTCAACAATCTTGCTCTATCTGGGGTGGAGAGTCTCTGCCTTGACAAAAACCTGGTTCGTGTAGTGAGGATGCATGCCTGGAAAAAGGGTGGAAGTGTTCTTGGAGTGAGCTACAACTTGTTCGAGAAGCTCGCAGGAGAGAAGTTCACTAAAGAGAAGGGGAAGAAGAAGAGAGAGAAGGTTGTAGTTGATCAGAATCTCGAAATGCTGAGGAGAATTTTTCTTGAGATACCTGGATTAGTGGTTCTTGATGAAGGTCACACAGCCCGTAATCAAA
Organism: Codonopsis lanceolata; assembly: GCA_013146195.2. NCBI lineage: Eukaryota > Viridiplantae > Streptophyta > Magnoliopsida > Asterales > Campanulaceae > Codonopsis > Codonopsis lanceolata. The sequence goes on along the minus strand of CM028380.1, from coordinate 86,727,023 downwards.
AGAGCAGCATTTGGAATTCTCTCTCGAATCTCAAGACTAAAAAGTGTATTATTCTTTCAGGAACCCCGTTTCAGAACAACTTTGGAGAGCTCTTCAATACATTAAGACTGGTAAGACCAGCAATTGCAGATAAACTTGCACAAGAGAGAACTTTTGATGACGCAATTCGACCGAGGAGTGGGCAGTCTAAAGAAGCAAGGAACTCTCTAAATTCTCGAAAGCTTGATGAAGCAATTGAGAAACTTAAAGCTAACATAGCACCATTTGTTCATGTTCATAAAGGTAGCATTCTCCAAAAAAGTCTCCCTGGTTTAAGTGACTGCATAGTTCAGCTAAGTCCGCCTTCTATACAGAAGCACCTTATAGAAGCAATGGAGAACTTGCGAAGGAAAAACACATTCGAATATGAATATAAGGTGGCAATGGTTTCTGTCCATCCTTCTCTACTCCTACAGTGTAGAAACTTATCGGAGAAAGAGAAATATGCTTTTGACAGAGAATTACTTGAAAAGCTGAGACTCGACTATGATGCTGGAGTCAAAACTAGATTTCTCGTGGAGCTTATTCGCCTGAGTAGGCAATTGGATGAAAAAGTTCTGATCTTCAGTCAATACGTCCTCCCATTAGAAATGATTAAGGACCACCTAAAAGAAAGTTTTTAATTGGTATGATGAGAAGGAAGTGTTTCATTTATGAGGAAACCTTGATCAAAGGCATAGGCAGAAAATGATTAACATTTTTAATGACCCAAACAGCAAATCAAAGGTCATGCTTGCCTCAACAAAGAGCTGCTCAGAAGGAATACATCTTGTTGGTGCCTCGAGAGTTGTTCTACTTGATGTCGTGTGGAACCCCTCAGTGCAGCGACAAGCTATATGCAGAGCTTATAGACTTGGCCAGAAAAAGGTTGTTTACACTTACCATCTCATGACATCTGGCACTACAGAGGGAGAGAAATATTGCCGGCAAGCTGAAAAAGATCGTATTTCTGAGTTGGTGTTTTCTGCTTCTTCTTCTTCATCCACAACTACCGAGAATGGAAATGAAAAGCAAAAAGATGCAGTTAAACAGTTGGATGATAAAATACTGAAGCACATGGTTGGACAGATAAGACTCAAAAGTATGTTCAAGAAGATCATTTACCAGCCAAAGGAGACAAACCTAATTGAAAGTTTCGGGTCAGATCCTTTTCAATAGAGAACTAAATTGAAGGTACTGTTCAATTTCTTTTATTACATTGTTTAGAAATCTGTTGAAAGAGCCCCAACTTTGTTTCAGCAAATTGTTAATTACACGAGGCTGCTGTTTGAGCACCCTCACCAGCCACGTGAGAGAGGCCCATGTGAAGAGCTGCCAGAGGAGGAGGATCCCTTGGAGGCGATCTCCAGTAGGCAGGACACTACAATTTATTGCAAGAAAAATAAGGCATAAGACCACAAACAACAAGGGAGCCATGGGCAATGCTTAAGGGATTCCTAGAGATTATACCAAACAACAAAGAAGCTTAAAGTTGCTTATTTAATCATAAAGGGAATTTGGGAGCTTCTTAAGCTCTCGCGCCTAAAATTTTTTTTGAACCAAAACGACGCAGCTTGGGCCAAAAAAACACCAAAACACAACGTTTTGGGCGAAAAATTCCGACCAGCCGCCTATCCAGCCTGTGCCAATTCTGATTCCCTTCAAACCACCTTTCCACTTGTCCAAATTCTATTGGACCGAATTACTTTTCCACCCCAACTTTTCTTGACCAATTTTCAGCTTTAAAAAATATTTTTTTATTTTTTTCCTGAATTAAAGTACACATTTTTACATATAAATAGAGACTTGGTTTGTTTCATTTGGATATCAGAAAATATTTCTACGAATTTTTCAAGTTTCTAGCCATTTTTCTCTCTTCCATCTCTTTAAATTTGATTTTTTAAATCAATTTTTAATATTGCTATTAAATAAACATAATTATTAAATAATTTATTAATAATTATGTATTTTTACTAATTTCGAAAATATTTTTATTATTTAATATATTAATGTAAGAAATATGTAATAAAATTGTATAAACAAAATTATTAGTTGATATAAGTAAGATATAAAAATATTAAATTAATGGAGATAAAGATGGTGGGGTATGTAAAAGTGTTGGAATCTATGCATTGTTGGAAGAGTGTTTTTGGTGAAGAGTTTTAGTAGGGAGCTTAATGGCATTTTTGTAATAAAATAGAAAAAAATGGAGCTTAAGCTCCCCAAGTGGGGAGCTCTGTTGTTCATGCTCTAAGCATGTATATATTTTGATTAATTTTTGTTCCAAAAAATCAATTACTAAACATAATTGTAAGACCCCGAACCTTCGTGTAATTGACCTTATTGCTTTGCGTGTCGTTCAACCGTAACCTCGCTTACTTGACTTGAGGTAAGAACCTTGATTAATACAGGAAGGCTATATAGGAGCCAATATATTAGTTCCATATGTTCCATAGACCTTAACTAGTTAAAGTTACAAGTCGCATACCGACGCTGTTCGTTACTTGACTCGGTTTAGTGTTTCCTCGCGTAGTTCTTTCGTGAGACCTCGATTTTACTCCTAATCATTCCTCCACTTGTCTTGAGAGTTATTTGAGTCTCATAAGGCCTTGGTATACAAGTTTTATGCTTGTTTGTTGAATCGCCAGTTCGACCGTGTTGATTTTGGCCTTAGCGATTCCCCTCGTTGCTCGTATTGCCTCTATTTCGTCGTACGAAGTGTTCGTTGAATTCTTGGCTTTATATTCAGATCTTAGCCATGTTTAAACAAGTCTTTTTCATGCCCAAGTCATCTTAGTTTGATTGGTGTTTGTTGGTAGTTTGATTCATTGATCATTCGTCGCGTGAGTTGAGCCTTGTTCTATCCTGTTCCGGGTGTTGTTCGGGTGCGTTTCCGACTCGTTTTGAGTAGGGTTAGACCTTAGAATGATTACCCATAAGTTTGGGATCATTTAGGACAAGTTTAGACCAAGTTTTAGAGGTTCTGGAGCCGAGGCGGCCGCATGGCACCTTGCGAGGCGCCCGCCTCAGATGCTGGGAGTAATTACAAAGTGGTCTGAACTTGGGAGAAGCCTCTGCTTGAGGCGGCCGCATGGGCTTGGGTGAGGCGCCCGCCTCACCTGCTGGATGTGCAATTACGGGATTTCTTTCCCTGTTTTGATTTTTGGCGTGAAAAACCTATACTACCCCCATTTTAACCCCTCCCCTTTGCCTTGTCCACAACTAGGAAGGGTAGAATCGTCTTTCCTAACCCTTTATAATCTAATTTCCTCCTCCTCCCTCATTTTCTTCTTCAACCGTGAGTTTTAGAGAGAGAGGGAGAAGGAGCTTCCATGGGAGATTCGTCGATTCCCGGAGTTCCGGCCATCGGATTGTCGAGCCGCGACCACCATCGCGAAGCCCTCGCCGAGTAGAGTCTTTCCCCTCGGTTTGTTTTCCACTTCCTAGACGTTTGTGGCTCGATTGAGGTACGTTACTTAAGCCCTAGTCTCTCTCTCTACAAGTATCTTGATGATAGATTGTTAGAAACTTGTTCCTCGTGATTTGCTGTTGTTATACATGTCAAAATGATATGTTTCCATGGATATCAATAGATTTTGGTTAGGGTTGAAACCAAATGGGTTTATTGAGTATATTGGAATTGTTACGATTTAAGACTTATTTTTGTTGGGTTAGAAACCCGGATAAATTGTAAATCCCGAAATTATGCCTCGAACTAGAAATTTGGAACTTTGTAGTTTGACCCAAATGAAGTCAATTAATTATAAAATTTGTTATTTGAACCTTAGGATAAATTCCTATATCTCCTTGTGTTCATTGAATCTCAATTGCGAAATTTTGAGAATTGCTCGGGTGAGACCAATTTGTTAATAAGATTGATTCTTGGCTTAGGACTCTAATTGAGTCTTTTGAATGATGATTAAGTGCGAGATTATCGCTAATTCTTGGGTGGTTTATGTGTGAGTCGAGAATGCGTAACTCGATTGAAAGACGTTTCGAATGGGTTCAATTATGAACTAGAACCAATAATACTAGTGGACTTTTAATGAAGTCCCAAGATGCGTAGGAATGTACTATGTGACTCTACTTGGGAACCTTGTTAACATCCTTGGAAAATCCGGGATTACTTCGTGGCAATTCTTCCTTAGGAAGTATATTTGAACCGTGTATGCCTTAGTACCCTCTATGATGAATCTTGAGTAGTCTTAAGTCTTCTGTTCTTCAAGAAGTGCATGCTTGATCTTTAGTTCTTAAGGGAACCTCGAGGGGATTCTATAATGTTATATATCTTGTGATTCTATGGAACTGAGCTTGATAAGGTTTGTTTGTGAATGATGCATGAACTTCTATGTCTACTTGAGATTATGACCTTTAAGCATATTGTGTGTCTTATCTTCATAATTATCTTCCTATTGAGTACCAACGTGCTTTGATTTATGATTCTATTAACAAATGGAATTTCGAACTTGAAATTGAACTAAGCTTGGTTGGACGATAATCAACTTAGGTTTCTGCCTTTTATACTTGACTTAGTAAATTTGAACTAAGGTTCCTAAATGGAACGAGAACTTAGCCATGCCTCAAACAAGAACCTAGAAAGGAGTCTTGGAACACATATAGTGTTCAAACTCTATTTGACTGGAATTATAGAAATGACTCGACGAAGTCAATGCTAGTGAGTCATTTAACAATACCGACTCCACGATAAACCCCTACAACGCTTGAAATCCGTTTAACTAGAATACTAGTTTCGAGATTCTTAATTTAATTCATGCTCATGCTTGATTACTAGCTGTAAAAGAATAACATGCCCACCTGACTTGAATGAGACCGCTATTACTGTGCTCGTCCTTGCTTGATTTCTTAAATAAGTAAATATTACTTGTTTTCCCCAATAAGTCCAGCTGGCATACCTGTCTTGTCCCCGTCTGCCTTGTCCGTCTGTCTTATCCCCTCTGTCTTGTCCTGTCTTGTCTTGTCTTCCCCGGTTGACAATTACCGCGAATCATGAGATTCGTGATAGTGATGGGTTGCCGAACCAAACGTGCAAACCCTCCATTCTTGATCACTATGGAGAAAGAGTACCTTGTGTAACCATTAGGGCGCTTGGAATAATACTATCCTGGTCGATGTGCCATCTCGCACATACGACAAAGACGCTCTGATAAGTTTATCTTAGAGCTACATGGCGGCACCAGATTTATATCCTATCCTCTTATATGTGGATTTCTTCTAGCATTTGTGAAAACAAAGTGCTATCATGAATATGTAAACTAAATGCCTATATATACTTGTTCTTGATCGCTTGACTTTCGTGATAGGCCTGTGAATTGTATGATACGTATATATGTAGATATACATATTCCTACTTGATTTCCCCTGATTGCCTGCATATGTATATATATGTAGATATACATACTCCTACTTGATTTAACCATGATCGCCTGCATATGTATATATATGTAGATATACATACTCCTACTTGGTTTACCCTGATTGTCTTCGTATGTATATAATTGTAGATATGCATATCCTTACATGATAAACTTCCATGAATGAATTGTTTGGTACTTAAACGAATTTACATACCGCACTTGATAATCCTATGAGAGACTTGGTATATGTATATTTATAAATATGCATACTGCTATTTAATTATTCTATGAGAGAATTGGGATGTTCTACGAATAGATATACATCCATAATCATGATTATTCTTGTGCCTTGCTTCCCCGACTTGTTTGATTTGTTTGTGAAGCAGGGATTCACCCTGATTCATCTCGGTAGTCTGGTAAAGGACCGGTTTTCATACAGTACAACCCGACTTACGGGGTCTTCGTCGTAACACGATATCATTTCCTCTTATGGCAATATTCAAATTATGTCTTATTGTTTAGTAGTAACGTACTGGGTCATTATGACTCATCCCGTACTTTGTTTTCTAGTTGCGCTCGAAGTCGTATTGAGGACGCATATAGTACGTGACTATAGCGGCGATTGATCGCTTGATCGAGCTTAATGCGTGTTCGTGATTGTATCAGTCGATATTTCCGAGTAGTAGCTTGTGTACCCCTATCTCATCTAGCATCCTTGACTTGTATATCATACTTTACTATTCTTGTGAGCTCGTTGTATTGTAAGGTTATTTAGACTTTACAGTCGGGTAGAATACTTGGGTTTTGATTTGGTTCTCCTTTGGGCCGACGTGTTGTGTCGTTGCTCATAGCCTTGGTTTTTATATTCAGTTGTCTCCCAGGCACGCAGTAGCTTTGGGGCTTTTCTCTATCCTAGTTTTTATTATTGTTGGTTAACCCCGGTATGCTTTAGCCGTGGGTAAGTGTTATTTCAGGTTGGTCCCTTGTTGAAGTGCCGGCCTGGGGTGCCGATGGTTTGTCCAGCGTCTGCAATGTTGCGGCACGCGAGTTTCTTTTTCTTTCCTTCGTGAGATTTATGTCTCTCTTGGTATCTGTGACCTTGGTTTCGAGCTTCATAGCTCGGGACTACTTTTCCTTGTCGTTTCCGCTTACTGAATTTTGTAAACCCGTATTTTTAGTACGGCCTTATAGTTGTGTTTCGAGCTTTTGTTAGTTCGACTGTCCGACTCGCACTATTATTTTATAAGTGCTTGTCCTCTTCTTGCCTTGTCCTAGCGACGTGACGTTGGGATTCCGTTCCGGAATCCGGGTCGGGTCGCCACAATAATTATATCATACACGTAAGGAGGGAAAAATCGCGAGGCTCGTAATCACAACCAAAGTATGCACAACATAAAAATATTCATAAATTGATAATTTAAACAAAAGAAATAAGATAGAACAAATTCATCCAAGCACATAACATGTACAAAGAATATTTTCACTACTAAAAATAAATTTATTGGGTTTCGTATAGTCCCAATCACAATTCTATAGCCCAAAACGAAAATTAATTATGCTAAAAATGACTTTAAATAGTTTAAAATTCACAAAGAATTTTAAAAAATTTCAAAACAGTCTCAAATAGCCCTAAACAGTCACAGAATGACAAAACAGCCCCTGGATATTATTTTTGAATTTTTTATAAATCAAAAAACAAGTTTTTATACACTGAAAAAATGAAAACAAATATTTCCAAGCTGAATTGACCAAAACAAAGGCCACCATTGACCAAAATAAGGCCACCGCCATCCTCGCCGCCTTCTAGGACGCCCGATGATGTGGCGGTGGCGTGACGTGGGGTTGGCGTGTGGCGACATGGCGGTGATGGCGTGTGGCGGTGACGTGGACGTCACTGAAGTGGGTCCCACTTTGCTGACGTGGTAGGTGACGTAACGAACACATCACCGGTCAACTATTTGACCGATCAACGGTTGACTGGTCTTCCACGTAGCATCTCACGCGCCCAGTCGGAGCGTGTCATCCACGCGTCGCCTTCCTGAACTCTAATGAGATCGCGGACGATGGCGTTGGATTCGTCTCGTCGAGTACTTTCCAGTCGTGTACTTTTTACACCGAAAGGAGTGCCACAAGAGGCACTTACATCGAGGCCGAAAGTGGGGAAATTGGGACGTCATTTTTATAACCCGGAAAATCGATTTGCGAACGTAATCCGCGAGCCAACTTTTCAAGGCCGTCAAACGTTCATTTTAAGTCTAAATTAAGCATATAATATGTCGTTGGAAAGCCCTCGCGGAGTACTACAAGTACAGACCATAAAACCACGGTTTTACAAAATACAAACATGTCAAAATAGCATGTAAAGTTTTGGGAAAAAAAACAATTTTTAACAAATCTAGGGTTTGCGATATTTTGAAAAATACCCAACAGATTTCAACGAGGATTTAGTATGTTGTTCACCTCGTCATAGGGAACTCAGACATATAAAATTTTCTCGAAAATAAAATGTTTTACACATGAAATAAAAGCATGTAATTCATGGCATAACGAAACGAGCAATCAATCATATAGGCTCTGATACCAATGAAGGTTTATATCTCAATATATACCAATCAAGTTCGTTATCTAAGAATAACCATGAGTTACCTCGTGCGAACTTGAACTTTGAGCGAAGCGGAAGACTTTCAGCTTGAGCTACGATATTCGTATGTCACTATCAACAATCCTGCAAGTCTCTCTCGTCGGATTGATATCACGTAGCACGAATATTAATACCGGTTCACACCGCAAATCCAAACCTCTTGATGGTTAGGCTAGAGGGAGTATTTGGTGAGATAGAATATAGGAGAGAGAGAGGGGGCGGCCTTGAAAAAGACGTTCTTCTTAGGCGTGTAATCTATTAGGGATTTATCCCTTCACTTGTCGTATTTATATTATTACCAAGAAACCCTATTTCTTGTAGGTTAAGTAAAGTCAATACCGAACCCCTTCGGATTAAGAAACTAATTAACCTTTTTTGATATAAATATATTCCATGTGAGCGGAAGGAAACAATCTAGCCACAAGCCCAATTGCTAACAGTTGATTTTGGCAGTGTGTCAGAAATAGAATGATGTGTGGATTGAATATTGGGTTGCCTCACTAAAATCGTTTGTAAACATTTGTTTTAATTAATTCAAAGTTTTTGGCAAAAAAATTAAGCCCCGATATAAATATGACACTTGGATGTCTAAAATTTTAGATTTGGACGAGTCGCGTCTAGTGGAACATAACATTCGCGTACAAGTTTTACTCAGGATTTACCTTCGATTTAGTACCCGGCGCCGGCGGGGGGTTTTGTTTGTATGGGTAGTTAGACCGCTTATGTGATCATGATATATGTGAATAATCCGTTGTGACCGAGACTAGTATGGGACGGTATGTCGTGTTTGCATGCTATCACTCGTTGAATTCCTTGGACTGCTAATTACTCGAATTTTTTTTACAATTGAGTTTGAAACATCATGTTGCAATCATAATGTATCTTTGAATTACTAACCATTTCTTCGTTTACCCTTTCATATTGCTTCTCTCCGGGTCACAAGTGAGTCGAGCATCAGATAGGGAGTAGTCATTGGAGAGTTATTTCGACATTAGAGATTCTTTTTGTGTTCAGCTTTTAGTTTTTAAAGTTTCTATTTGTTAGGTTAAGCACCGATTTTGTAACATCCAAGTGTGGGCACAGGTTTGGGGCGTTTCAGAGTTGGTATACAGCATGGTTTGAGGTCCTACACACTAAAGAATCAAGACATAGTTTGGATGAAGAAATGATGATAGCTTTAAGATTATGATTTTGTACTCACACATAATTATAAAGTAACTACTTTGAAATTTACGTATTGTCAAATAATCTCTCTTACTATAAAAGTCAATCTTGTTTCTTACAATTTAATAGATGGACAAAAATGACCCTTCACCAAATCTCTCTTACTATAAAAGTCAAGCTTGTTTCTTACAATTTAATAGATGGACAAAAATGACCCTTCACCAAATAAACCATCCACCATTTAATCAAGGACAAAACAAGTAAATTTACCATGACAACAAATAATGTTTGGACAAAAATAGCCTCAAATATAATAAATCATCTACCATTAATTAAGGGCAAACAAGTAAATTTATCAGAGACTAATTAATTTCATTAATAATCAAATAATAATTTGATCCATTGACTTGTACATATTTTAAAGTTAGATCCTACAGTTTTGAATTATATTTATTTCGTCTTGTATTTTTACTTTCTTATCAGTTTCCTCCTCCTACCATTATCGTTACAAATGTCGTCTAATATTTTCTAAAATAACAAAAATATCCTTACTCAGTCGAGAGACTAAAACTTTATTTGAAACTAAAAAATAATATGGTATTACTTTCTTAAATAATATGGTTTTACTCAGTAAGGACATTATAGAAGTAAATGAAAAAATGTTACTATAATAATAGATTTGTTAGTGAGTATCAAGATATTAAGTAAAAATATGTAACGTCTTTAACTATTACCCATTAATAAGCTAAGAGAAGTGGGTTAAGAAAATATGCCATAGTGTCAATAAGATGAAGAAAATAAAGAACCAATTGATGAATTTATGTGTTTTGTTACAAAAGAAAGCAAAAATCTACAGTTTATTTCTTTGAATTTTCAGACTACTACAAGCAACCTTAAAAACTATCATACTGGTCCTATCATATAAATATTACAAACAAACCACTGTTAGTAATTACAAATAACTAGGTTTAAAATATTTTACTCCTTCCCATAACTGGGTTCCAAACCTCTAACCTCTTTTGGGCTTAACTTGCTTGCTCCTCTTCATAGAACCCGAAGTAGTTATGTGTGAAAATCTCTCTATTCCCCTCCATTGACTATCAACTTTCTTTTCTTCTACCACAACTCTCCTTTAATTGAAAGAAATTGTCACCAATCAACATCCTTTCAAGTAGTTCCATCATAAATTAGATTCTCTCCTTGCTTAGTAATTTGACACCGAAAGTGGATAGGAAGTAAGAAATGAGAGACGTTCGAGAAAGAAGTCCGACTAATCAGAAGCTAAAGAGATTCTATGTTTCTATTTTAGTAAGGCGGGGTGAATGCGTTTCTTAGTGATGGTGATGGTGATGGCAGTGCTTACGACCGCAGGGATGATGATGTTAGGGGCGGTGGTGACAGTGATTTTAAGGATGACATTGGTAGATTAGATGAAATATATCGTTGTGAGATTTCCTAATCATCAAATTTTCAAATATCCATATGGGTTTCAGATTCAATTTGAAATTTTAAAAATTCAAAAAAAAATGAATTTGAGTTTGTAAAAATGAAATTTAAGGTTGTGGTGGTGGTGTGTCTATCATTGATGGGTTTTCTAAATGGGTTACTTCGAAGGAAGGAGTAAGGAATTAGAAAAAGGAAATCAAATCAAATCAAAAAAATTAAATTTTGGACTAATGGTAAAATTTGAGGTGGTAGTGGTGGTGGTGGTGAGTCTATGAATGATGGTTGAGGAAAGAAAGTGAGAGCTAAAAAATAAATTTTAAATTTCATTTTTTTGGAGTAATGCATTTTTTAACTTTGAATTTAAATATCAGACAAAGTATAACTAATTTTAGATTATTTAAATAATTATTTTTTAATTAAAAATGTTTTAAATATTAAATGACAAACTAAATTATTAAATTATAACAAATCTCACTTTGTGCCACAAGCAAAATGACCAAAATAATCCTCATGTACATGATTTTCCAACACTATTTTTAATGTCCATGGACGGGAGAGGATAAAGTGGGACAAATAGAAAAAAACATGTAGGAAAGTGAGACATCATAGTTTGGGAATGACATTATTAGATGTATATGAAAAATTATAACTATAATAATACATTGGTTGGTGAGTATCGAAATATTAAGCAAATCTATAGTGTGCTTAGTAATTGCGTGTGAATAAGCTAAGAGAAACGTGTTAAGGAAAGGTGCTATAATGCCAAGAAGATAAAGAAAAATGAAGAACTTAGTTGACAATTATGTATGTTTTGTTAGAGAAGAAATTAAGTTAGAATCGATAGGAAAGTCGTTTGAAGAAAGTAGTTCAACTTAACGAAAGCTAAAGATATGTTATTTTTCCATTTTAGCAAGGCAAGGTGGACATGTTTCTTGGTGGTGGTGATAGTTGTGGCGGCATTTGCAGGGATGCTGGTGGTGGTGGGGGCGATTTTAAGTATGACAGTAGTGATTTAGGTGGAATACGACATTAAACAGAGTAAGAAATTAAACAAAGAAATAAGATAAAATAAAAAAAATTGATTTCTAGGCTAATGGTGTTATTTGAGGTGGTAGTGGTGGTAATGGTGATGGGTGTATGAATTATGAGTGTATAAATTAAATAAATTCTAAATTTAATTATGAGACAAATTAAAATAACAGCATTGCTTGCCTTACAACTAATTTTATAATTTTCCTTACTACTAAGCCTTCAAGGGCAAAAATGTCTTTGTTCAAAACAATTTTGCGCTTCTTCAAAGCATAGTTGTAAGGAAAGTAGTATAATTAGTTTTAAGGATAGCATTTTCCTTACCATTTCTCTTCATTCAAGTCCGTCTCTCTTTCTGATGAATTCATCGATAAGGGTTATGTGCTTTTTGTTAATAACATGTTTTTACTAGGGTTCTTAGTAAGTATAGCATATACCCTCTGATTTTTACTTTAGGCGCGACTTTTGTATGAGATAGAATGAGGAAGATCAGAGATGGAGTTTGACTAGAATCGAAGAAGGACGGCGCCAAAGTTGTGATAGGCGTGACCAAAGTGGGAAGGGTTTGGGCTGGAGATGGCGGTTATTATGGTGGTGCGAAAGATGGGCACTTGCACCGGGAGAAGAGGGAGGAGAGGGTGTGAGATTAGAGTTTTTTACTTTTAATACATTTACCCCTAAAGCAGATAATGAAAATGTCATTTTTGTCTCGCACGTAGAAGACCATAAGCTATTTAACGTGAATATTCTAACGTCCATCACGGATAGGGTGGAAAATTGAAAAAAAAAATGTAACGTCAGATATCATTATGGGACAAACCTTATGTTGTGGTGCATTATACGATTTGGTGGATACCTTGGGAAAAATTGTAATTTGGTCATATAATTATTTTTGAATTATTGAAACAATTATTTATTATTATTATTTTTATTTAAAAACATATTTTAAATACTAAATTGTTAATTATATAATAAAGTTATAACTAAATCTCATTTTCCACCCCGAGCAAAATGACAAAAATAATATTCACGTGACATACACATCATTTTCCGTACGTTACTATTTTTAATAACCATAGATGGGAGGGAGTAAAGTGAGACAAATAGAAAAATAAGGTATGAAAGTGAGACACTTCGTAAGTTGGGGTCAAATGTGAGATTTAGTGTGTAATTTTTGGAGTTAATCATATGTTTGCCCCATCAAAATTAGTCCAAAATACACATTGTCCCTTAAGGTATCCACAAAATCCACTTTGGCCCTCAACGTAATTTTGTAACATTTCCATATTCCACATCAAATTTGGTGATTGTGATGTAATGTGTGGACCGTGTGGTAATTGTAGCGATAAAAATGATAACGAATAATATTTAAGATCGAGAATTTGTTCCAATCAAACCATAAACCATATCAATGGTACCAAGGAGAAATTTGTTGAAGTTTAAGCTAGGGGCGATGAAGACGGATTGATTCATGACGTGCCTCATCATTGTCGTATACATCTGTGATGAGTTTTCAAATATGAGTTTTGAAATTCATCGTGTATGCTTATGCATTGTGTTTGTGTCTTGGTCATTTAACATCGGCAGCTCTAACAGCTTTAATTTTTTGTGGGTTCTTATTCATGTCGGCCTTGACACTTGAATGCGATCCTCTTCTTGTGTTTTATTTCTCTCTGATATGATTCCACACTATTTTTATTTATTTGTCTATATAAAAATTCGAATAAAAGATTTATACACTCTTGAGTTTTATTTCATTTAAAATTTAAATAGGATGTCATTGTTGGAGAAGAAGCAGAGAAAGCGTTGTCGGAGAATAAGAAAATGAAGCTTCTTTTCGGGTAATAAAAGCATAGAAAACATTGTTAAAAATGACCAAAATGCCCTTCACGTGAAATATTATGTGCACCTTAACGTCATATTGGTAACCTTAGTAGTATGTCTAGGGGGCAAACTAGAAAAAACTTATACAATGCGATATGAAAATGACACAAAAGTTAGGTTGAGTGGTAATGTAACGCCCCATAACCTTGCATGTGCATTCTATGCTTGTTTTTATACTTTCTTGGTTGATTGTGAGCTTGTTTACTTGATACATAAACGTCTTAGAATCATTCATAGATCATTCTAGAAGTCCATAACATGCTTAGAATCATATAAACTTGTTTGTTGAATCGCCGGTTTAATCGCGTTGAAGTTGGCCTTAGCGATTCCTCTCGTTGCTCGTATTTGCTTCTATTTCGACGTACGAAGTGTTCGTTGAGTTCTTGGCTTTATATTCAGGTCTTAATCATGTTGAAACAAGTCTCTTTCATGTCCAAGATATCCTAGTTTGAATGGTGTTTGATTGTAGTTTGATTCGTTGTTCATTCGTCGCGTGGTTCGCGCCTTGTTCTATCTTGTTCCGGGAGTTGTTCGGGTGTGTTTCCGACTCGTTTTGAGTAGGGTTAGACCTTAGAATGATTGCCCATAAGTTTGGGATCATTTAGGACTAGTTTAGACCAAGTTCTAGAGGTTACGGAAGGCGGCATGGGACCTTGCGCCTAAGCTGCAGAGCAAATTCAAAATGGATGAACTTGGGAGTAGCCTCGAGAAATGAGGCGGCCGCATGGGAGAAGGTGAGGCGCCCGCCTCACTGCAGATCTGATGCGGGATTTTTCTTCCCTGTTTTTGAGTTATGTCGTGAAATGCCTATCCTACCCCATTAAACCCCCTCTAAACCCTTCCTAAATACCCACACTTAGTCCTAATCAAGTCCTAACACTAATTAGAGGTTAATCTAGGTTGGATTAGTGCTTGTTAACTTCCTAATCTCTACTAATTGCAAGTGAGAAATACCTCTTGTACCCTTCTTATTTGGGAGGTATAAATACCCAACCTTGACCAAATTTTCAGTAAATCCTTCATTTGTTCATCCTATTCTTACAAGTTAGAGAGAGAGAGAGAGTTGGGGGCTTGAGTTTTGAGCCCTAGTTCTTCTTCTTCCTTCGATCTACAAGGATTCCACCGTTCGATCGCCGCCAAACTTCGGATTCTCGACGAGTGCAACAAAAGGAACGACTTCACCGTTTAGATTTGGATTCTCTTGAGTTTTTATTCAAGCTAGGTAAGTTACTCTTCTTCACTTTAGTTCTCATTGACCCTAAGGAAACAAAGTTTATGATGTGTGAGGTCAATGAGGACACATAATTGCTTCCTATGCTTTCCATTTGAAATTTTAAATGTATGATTTTGCTAGGAGCATGTCTAGGTGAATTTCTTGCCTTTGGGAGTTTAAATTACTCTTTTATTATGTTAATTGAGGCCTTGAACATGTTAGAAATATGTGTTATGTTTGTTGATGGAAGTATTGTCATTATTTGGGAATGCCCTAAATTATGCCTTTGTGATATATATAAAAATTGTTATGTGTTGTATCCTCATTATTGGACTACATGAAGAACATGAATTACATTAAATTGTTTTGGGTAAATATATATATCCTTGTTGAACTTAGAAGTGACCTAGGTTGGGTTATGAAGCATATAGCTTCAATTTCCCCGAAATTGGGAATTTAGAGAAAAGACTCAACGGAGTCGACTCTAGGGAAGAATTGAACACGTTAAGCTCTAATTTCAATCCCTACGAAGTTTGAACACCGTTTGATTTGGTTTACTCAAGTATGAGTTTGATTTAATTGATTTTAACAAGTTGTTATGAAAGGTTGGTATTTGTGCAATCTATTGCCTTGATATGTTTACGGTAGAGATTAACCCCTACTTGGTTGGTCGAATTCGCTCTTGTCGAATTCGGTCCTTAATTGGTTTAAGTCAAGTAAATATCTACTTGTGCATTGCATTGAGTCCAGCTGGCATTAAATGGTTTGTTTATCAAGTCAGGGTGGGACGATGCATCGCCTTCACGAATTATGGGATTCGTGCTCGCTATGGATCGCCGCACCCGGGACTCCACACACACCTCCACTGTGGGCCGCAGTGGGAAGTAGCCCTTGCCGTATCAGTTAAGTGCCGCATTGGCTTGCTATTGAGATCGAGTAGCACTCGACGATAGTCGATGAATTCACATAACATCGATGGCACGAACCAGTAACAGAATGTTTTGCAGGAGCTACGAAGCGGCCGTGACTATCATATCCTACTTGTATGATTTACTTTACGCACTTATGTGAATAAGGTGCTAAGTGTTAAATGATGTTAATATGCCATAATTGTGATAAATGTCATGCTATAACATGAACATGCATATTTTGGTAACTTACTAAGTCTTTCGACTTACCCTATTTGTTTGCTTTGTTTTCCTTAGATCAAAGCCGAGGAGACGTCCCACGCTAGATTCACGTATTCGCTCGGACGTTGTGAGCGAGGTTGCTCTTTTGGACTTTAACTGGTTAATCTTTTATTTTGGAAAGGACGTTGGGAAGCAAGTCATGTAGACTTGGCTTGGGGTTTGTTGTTGTAGTAACTTAAATATTTGATATTTGTAATCTTTTGGTATGCCGACTTATATGTCGAGCTTGTTTATATGTGTATGGTTCATCACAGTTTCTTCCGCTAAAGCTTGTTTAAAACATTATTGTTGTTATTGTCTCCGGCATGTTGTGGCCGTTGAGTTGTATAAGCATGTGTTAATTGTAGGAGTAGTTGTTGGGTTCCGGCTGTAACGTCGCCGATGACTTGTTTAATTTAAGTTGTTTTCCGGCCAAGTGTAGCCGAGTTGTTATTTGTATGCAATGTTGCGCCACATGAATTTTATAATCCTACTTGTGCATGCTTATGTGTTTAACTTGATTATTTGGACGGCGCGATTCGGGATCTCGCATTGGGGTCCGGGTCGGGCTGTCACAGGTAAAGTGAAACTTTATAGATACTCTAAGTAATTTTGTATTTTAGAGTGTATGTATATAATTTGGGATTGTGAATTTGATTTCTATAACACAATTTATTATTTTCCAAAAAGAGTCATAAATTCTAGAAACGACATAAGCAATGTCTCCAACAACAATGTGCTTATATAAGAAAGTAAGTTTGAATTGTTTTCAATTCCAACACCAATAAAAGTGAATGAATTCATGTTTGGTATTAAAAAAGATTTAAAAATAACCAATAAAAAAGACAAATGTGTAGGATAAGTTGCAATATAATGACTAAAAGCTTATATTATAAATGACTGAAAAATAAAATATCGAAAAACTTAAACACACAACAACATAATGGTAAAAACTTGTGTAGCGGTCTTACGGATCCTAAATCCGTAAGACAGAGCCCCATTTAGATATTTACGGGTTAATAAGTAAACCTGTCATTAAAAGAGCTGGTCTCCTGTAAGACGGTCTTACCGTAAGACGGAGCCCCATTTAGAAATTCGCGGGTCATAATAAATAAATAATACGTTATAAAAAATCATAAAAACGAATTTGCTTAGTTGGTTTGCTTTTGTGATGTGTCATTTTGCTCCAGTGCCCCTGCACTTTCAAAGTTTGTCGTCGAAATTCTTATGTTTCCCACGCCTTATTGTTTAATCCTTTGTCAGCCCCGTTAGCATCAATTGCCTTGAGATACTTGACGGATCTTAATAGACTTTAACGAAATACTAAATGACACGTTTAAAGTCAAACGTGACACATTTTAAGGTTGAAAGTGACACAATAAAGGAAAATTTATTATAATTCTAATTAAAATACAAAGGAATACTCTTAATGTGTAACTTTTTAGTATTAAAGTGTCACTTTTCAGTATTAAATGTGTAACTTTTTAGTATTGAAAGTGATATTCTTAATACTAAAAAGTAACACTATTAATACTAAAAAGTGACACTTTTAATACTAAAAAGTGATACCTTTAATACTAAAAAGTGACACATTTAATACTTGACGGACCTTAATGGACTTTTAAATCTTAAATGACACGTTTAAAGCCAAACGTGACACCTCAAAAAGACAAAAGTGACACATTTTAAGGTTGAAAGTGACACTATAAAGAGAAATTTATTATAATTCTCATTAAAATTCAAAGTAATACTCTTAATGCTAAAAAGTGACACTCTTATAATACTAAAAAGTGACACTCTTAATACTAAAAAGTGACACTCTTAATACTAAAAAGTGACACTCTTAATACTAAAAAGTGAAACTCTTAATACTAAAAAGTAACATATTTAATACTAAAAAATGTTACTTTAAAACTAACGTTGACTGCTAAAAGTGACACATTTAATACTAAAACTTGACATTTTCAATGCTAAAAAGTGACACATTTAATATTAACAGTGTCACTTTATAGTATAACATGTGTCACTTTTTGGCCTTGAAAATGCCACTTTACATTTTTAATGAAAATTATAATTTTTTCCTAAAAAACTGTTACTTTTTGGGCTTAAATATGTCACTTTTAGTCTTAAATGTGTTACCTTCTCTTTGAAAAGTGTCTCATTTTTTTTATAAATAAAAATCATTACGTTTGACATTAAAGTGTTGTTTTATAACATTAAAAGTGTTATTTTTTTAAAATTAAATGTATTACTTTTTAGCATTGAAAATATCAAGTTTTAGTATTGAATGTGTCACTTTTTAGTATTAAGAGTGTCTCTTTTTAGTATAAAATGTGTCACTTTTTAGTATTAAGAGTGTCACGTTTTAGTATTAAGAGTGTCACTTTTTAGTATTAAGAGTGTCACTTTTTATTTTGATAAGAATTATAATAAATTTTCATTTATAGTGTCACTTTTAACATTAAAATGTGTCACGTTTAGTTTTAAATGTGTCATTTAGCATTTCATCAAAGTTCGTTAGGATCTGTCAAGTATCTCAAGGCAATTGATGCTAACGGAGCTGACAAAGGATTAAATTGCAAGGCGTGGGAATTCAGCGGCAAACATTGAAAGTGGAGGGGCACCGAAGCAAATAGAGGAAATGAGCATTAAAACATAATGTTGAAGCTGGGGGTGTTGAACCGCAAACCTCATTGGGCTGAACCTTTAAGTTCCACCTATCACCAACTCGGCTAGCCAGTTTTTGTGATTATTATTAACAGATTTTGTTATTTACCCCTGAATTTGTAAATGGGGCTCCGTCTTACGGATTTATGATCCGTAAAACCGTCCTACACAAGTCTTTGCCTCATTAAAATTCAGAAAAATGGACCAGCCGAGTTGGTCCTTGTTGAACTTTAAAAGCTTGTCCCAAGCTGGTTGTGGGTTCGACACTTCCCAGCTACCAAATTATGTTTTTATGCTTATTTCCTCTATTTGCTACGGTACCCCCTCCACTTTCAATGTTTGTCGCCAAATTCTCATATCTTACAGTTTAATCCTTTGTCAGCTCCGTTAGCCATCTATTAGCATCAATTGGTTTGGGATACTTGACATATCCTAACGGACTTATAAATGAAAATTTATTATAATGACACATTTTAATGTTAAAAGTGACACTATAAATGAAATTTTATTATATTTTTTATTAAAATACAAAGTAACACTCTTAATACTAAAAAATAACACATTTAATAATAAAAAGTGACACTCTTATAATACTAAAAAGTAACACTCTTAATACTCAAAAGTGACACTCTTATAATACTAAAAAATGACACTCTTAATGCTAAAAAGTGACATTCTTAATTCTAAAAAGTGAGACATTTAATATTAAATGTGACACTATAAATAAAAATTTATTAAAATTCTTATTAAAATACAAAATAACACTATTAATACTAAAATGTGACATATTTAATACTAAAAAGTGACATTCTTAATACTAAATAGTAACACATCTATATATCTATTAAAAGGAAAAAGTTTCTATTTTTAGTAAAAATCCCGCCAAAAACCCATTGTCAAAAACAGAATGTAATTAATTAAGTTATGAAAGGGTAATATTGTAATATTATTGAATCAGTCCACAGTTTTTAATCAAAACAGTGAATTATACCCACTGTTTTGAAAATCCATTGATTTCCACTCCCAACCGCACCACTCGACTCCTTACCCCGCCCAACACACAGTCGGCTATTGTTGGGTATCTCCTAAATTTTCTCAAATTAATCCCCTCTCTCTCTACAACTCTATCACGCCACCTTCCCTGACAACATCAACGGAAATGACTGAGCTCTTCATACAATCTTTCTCTCTTGCAGTCGTTGCAGACGACTAAGCCAGGTAATCTTAACTGCTCCCTTTTTCGCACAATTTTTTTTGAACTTCAAATAATCGAAAATTGACGGCCCTCTCTCCCTCTACAATTCTGTATCTTAGCCTCACCACCATCCCCATCAACATCGGCGGCAATGGTTGATCATACACCTAAATGCCAGCTCTTCCATATTCTCTATGTTTCCCCTCTCAAATCGGTCTGATTCGAAAATTAGAGCTTTTTTCTATTAAAAATCGCCTATCGCGGTAGATTAATAGCTAGGAAGAGAGATTAAAACAGTTTATAAATTAGAAATATTGTGGTTCATAAGTGTAAGTTAAGTATATAAAATTGTATTGGTGAGATTGAAATTTAACTATTTAACTTTTCAAATTGTAAAAAAATTAAAATTGAAGAATTTGTTTGTATTTTGGGATTTCAATTTAAAATTTAAAATTGTCTTAGCCATTGGCCGAGGTTGGGATAGCTTTTTGATTAGTGTATCAGTTTCTTTTTAAAACAGATTATAAATTAGAAATATTGTGGTTCATAAGTGTAAGTTAGGTATATAAAATTGTATTGGTGAGATTGGAATTTAACTATTTAACTTTTCAAATTGTAAAAAATTTAAAATTGAAGAAATTGTTTGTATTTTGGGATTAGCAATTTGATATTGTCTGGGTTGACTTTCCAATAAGGAAATTGGACTTTTTTTTGGAATGGATGGAGTATATGGATATGGCTGCATTGAAGCACTTTAGCAATCCTTTATGGTTATTTTCATTACAGAGAAGTCAAAGGGAGCGCCCATGAGTTTGGTCAGTTCTATGATATTTATGTTGGAATAAATTTTTTTTAGTAGAGTATTCTTGGGAATTCCTGACTTTTTGAAGTCCTAACTTTCATTGTAGTTTTCTTGCAGGCAAGATTTTTGTTCCCAGATGACGTAAAAGTACAAGAGCTTGCCAATTTGCTCAAGGAAAAGAAAATTGGCATTGTTGCACATTTTTACAATGACCCTGAGGTCCAAGGCGTTTTAACTGCTGCACAAAAGTTGTGGCCTCACATTCATATATCTGATTCGTTGGTTATGGCAGATAGTGATGTCAAGATGGCAAAAGCGGGATGCAAATTTATCGTTGTTTTGGAGTAGACTTCATGTCAGAAAATGTTCTTGCAATCCTTGACCAATCGGGTTTTTCAGAGGTGAATAACTTGTGCCTTCTGTCTTCATACTTTCTTGATTTGATTATTTCTTATATTGAACCTCTGAGTAAATCATGTGCATAAGACAACTCTGGAAATTGATGTGACTTTCATGCAAATTAGCTGTGCTAAGTGCTATATAATGAGCTGACTCCAAGTTTCTGTAATGTTCTAAATTATTTCATAATGAGCTGACTCCAAGTTTCTGTAGTGTTCTAAATTATTTCCTTTGCGAGGGACGTTCTAACATACTGGAATACCATATTTTTGGGAAATGATGAATTCTAAAGGTATAATCCATATACAATCCAATGACTATGGTAGTATGGTTTTAAGGAGGGTGATTAGATCTGTTTTAATACAAGCTTAGATCCTAAACCTGATCCCTTAGGCAATAGATATTGTAATCTATTTATCAAGTCCCTTTTGGGTTATAGAAGTTTGATTTGTTAGAGCAAGATATTTAGGATGATATCGTGGTATATGCTCGGTAAACGACTTCAATAAATTATAATGAGGTTAGGTGATAAGTAATGCGAGGCAGGAGCATTTGTCAGGGGCCATTGTGATTTTCCTTCAAATGGTTTTGCTCCCATCGGCTTTTACCAGGTAATGCATTTTTTTTCTTCACTATTTGCCCCCATACTTTTCATGTGTCAAGTCATCCTTGAAGGTTGTTGTTGCAGCTATGGATTTAAGTAATCTCCTATGATAATTCTTTGTGTAGCGTCCTTCCTTTGTCTCTTTGGGGAAGCAATAATCTTTAGTAGCATTGACTTCCTTGGTGTCCCAACCTACCAAGTACCAAAGTTTTGAAAATGGTCTACTTAAATGGAAATCTTGCATTTTCTGATTTCTCACCCCCCTTCCAAATCTACATCTATATCTATAAAAGCACAATAGTATACTAAATATGGAAGAGGACTGCATCAAATGTCTTAATGTTCGAGGGGAGTCTAGATTTTCAGATCATAGACCTGTCTACGACATATTCATAGCTGAACTTGAGTCTATTAACCGTAACTGAATTAGGAAAAACATGAGTCGTTCCAGTTCCAGGATTGAGGTAGAAGAGTTGTTGTCGGTGTGCTCTATCTACAAATTGATGTATTTTACCAGGTTTGTGGTTTACCCTCCTCCCGTTGCTTTGGTCATTCGTAGTCGCAATTTGTAGGGCAAATGCAGCTGATTTTTTTGCTAATTTGCCCAAAGAAAATAGATTTTTTTTTGGTTAATTTGCCCAAAGAAAATGGATTTTTTTTTTTGCTAATTTGCCCAAAGAAAATGGATTTTTTTTCTTCAGGATTTCTACCAGTTTGTTTTTGTCAAGTCTTGATTTGATCTCAAAACAAGAGAAGACTGTTTTGGTGGTTTTGAATTTGAATGATTTTGTTGAAATAATCAAAAAGATCAGCGTAAAATGCTTCAATGTTTTCACCTTCTTTTGTTATTAGTAGTTGTATATGTTTGTTGATTTACTAGTATTTCACCCGTGCGATGCACGGATATTTTATAGATGAAAAAACATATAACATAAAACAAAAGATATCAATGCGAAAACATTAAAAAGAAGATTTAATAAATTGAGAAAGTAAATTTAGAACATGTCATAAATTTTGCAAAATAATTACAGATTTTGGAACACTTCTTTATACACAACATTTGTCGTCGAACATGTACGACAATTACTACTATCACAATCACATACTAAAATTCGAAGACCTTTAGGATTAGTAACTCGAGACAACGCAACATATAATTGACCATGACTAAAAACAGGCTTTTTCAAAAGACCCACATTAGACAATGATTGCCCCGACTTTTATTTATAGACATTGCGTAGGACAACATCAACTAAACCGCTCTTCTTTGAAATTTGAATGGAATTCGTGATCAGAAGGTGTCAATGACATTCTCGGAATCAAAACAGTATCGCCATATGTACCATTTGAAAGAACTCGACCTTCCAAAACATGGTTTCCCAATCTTGTAATGATTAACCTCGTCCCATTACATAACCCAAGAGAATGGTCAATGTTACGAAGCAACATAACTGGAGTTCCAACCTTCAAATTCAACTCATGATTTGGTATTCCAGAACATGTAATTCCATTTAAAAATTCTGGAGTATGTATATCATTCAGAAGATCAACATTTCTGTCTGAATGGCACGAAGAATCTGAGCTCAAATAAAGTCTTGATTCAGAATTGTTCATCGATACCATGTAATCATTGATTGAATTAACTACATCAAGAGTCGGTGCCAAAATAGCTCTATCCTCAAAAATCGATGTCTCATAAGAACAACCTCCCAATGAAGGATATGTACTTTTTACAATTGCAGCAATCGGATCGTCGAATTCCTTCACCATGAGGTGATCGGGAATATCTACAGAAGCACAACCATCATTTGGTTCACCAATTTTCCCATCGCCAATATTTGCAATCCACTCAGCAAAAAGTTTTAATTCTTGGCTATTTTCGTTGGACCCCATATTTTGCAATCTCATATTAGTTGTCAACTTCAATACAGTACAATCCTTCCACAAATACGATGAATTAATAGGGGCATGAACGATGTCCCTCTCCTTTGAATTACAGGCAATATTTGTGAAAATCTCCCCAAATACAATCGTCTTACCTCCAAAAGGAATATTAGCTCTAGATGGATGAATTACTTTCATGATATCTCGCATACTTCGATCCAATGCTTCAAAACAATGCTTATGCATCATTGGAGCCTCGTCCCATATAATAAGCTTGGCCTTAAGTATAAGCTCCGCAATAGGACTCCCTTGTTTTATGTTGCAAGTTGAATCTTCATTCAGATTAAAAGGAATTTTAAATCTTGAATGCGCAGTTCTACCACCAGGCAACAAAAGGGAGGCTATGCCACTGGACGCCACGTTTAATACAATCTCTCCTTTTGATCTAAATCGAGCAGATAAAGTTTTCCAAATGAACGTTTTCCCAGTACCTCCATAACCATACACGAAAAAAATCTTTCCAATTTCTGAATTAGCTGATGCGATAATAGTTTCATAAACATGGAGTTGCTCGACATTCAAATTTGAGACAAACTTCTTGTGTTCTTCTGCCAAGCTTATTCGATCATAACACATCTCATCATGCACTAATGCTGCGAGAATTCAAAAAATTGATCACCTGGATATGGCATTGATTGGAACTCACGTATACTCCTTCCGTAACGTCTTAAAATCTTCTCAACTTCCACAAGTGCATAGTTCCTGATTTGATCCTCGTTTAATTGCAAACCTACAAAATAAAAAGAAATGACTTTCAAATAAATAACAACTTAAATTTCTAAATTTTTTTTTTTTTTACAAACCTTGATACTGCAGCAAAATTCGTTGGTTGTACAGAATGTCATCGGATAGATAAGACCAACATGTATCCCAAACTACTTCAGGTTGACTCATCGTTCCTGATGATAATAATGTAGAAAAAAGAATTCTCAATGAATGAGCCGATGCCCAATTGCTAGCCTCGACTATTCCATCAATATACTCCTTATCATCAGTTAACAATCCCATTGCGTAGCAAGCGTCTCGAAAAGAACGAAATTGCACCCCATTTATACAACATAAATCTTCATAGCAAGTGGCTCCTCGAACTACGTTTAGAAGGCATCTCAAGTAGTACAACTCACCAGATCCGGGAGGAACAAAAAACATTCGTCCAATTGCAAAACCTCCTTGTACTCTTGGGGTCCATTCCCGTGTTTTAGAATTCCAAACAAATTTCTTGGGAAATTCTGCATAAGTCAATTCTCTGCCCAGAGTATACTTCTTATTTGCTTCCATCCATGCCAAAAACATACTATGCTTTATGGTTTCTCGATCCATGATATAGTCAATTTTATCTGAATCAGAAAAAACAACGTTTTGTTGATTCGAAGATAACAGGCGCACAGGCGGGTCTTTGTACTGTATTTCAAATCCAAAAATTCTCCATGCAGCTTCACAAGATGAAATGTATCTACAGTCGTAGTACAAATTAACTTCATCGATATTCTTATCCACATTACCATCACCTGAGCTTTGATAAAATGTGGCAGTGACACGATCGTTGCCCTTGTTTATGTACTTGAACAAATATTTTATTGCAGCGATTGATTACACCACTCAACGTTCAAATGGGCCCCATAACTAATCAATAAGTATCGATTATGAGGAGCAGCGTGTCTATTGTCAAAAACAACTCCGTTCTTAACTATAGTCCTTCCATTATCCCGACGTCTATACACTGGATATCCATCTTCATCAATTGTAGTCGTCTCAACAATTTTCTTTGGAAAATGCTTTGAGCAACGCCCATCTATCATGCAAGGAGCATGATTTCGAGCACCACCACAAGGACCATGTATCATAAAATCGATGCAACTGCAACATAGTAAATTGGGTCCTCGGTTTCATCAGGAATCTCGCCGTAATGTAACGATCAATTGCATCATTGTCGGATTCTTCTCTTCGAGAAGAAAGGAACAATAATATGTGACAATGCGGCAACCCCCTCTTCTGAAACTCAACAGTATATATGACTGTAGAAAATATAAAAAGCAAACAAACCATAATTAGCGTAAATAAATTAGAATTAAAATGGAAATTTTATATGGTTTTAAAAATATTCATCTACAAATAAAAGAAAAAGTTACGTCGGCCGGTTCCAAAATCTTGTTTTTACGAAGATCTTTAATAAGTCCATCAAGCTTCACTTTAAAAACCCTACACACGATATGGGTCGATCTTCGGGGCTTTAATCCACGTCTTTGCAACAAATCTATCAATTTCGAGGCCATTTGGGATTACATGTAAATGTAAGAAATAAATGCAGGTAACTTTGCCCATCTACATATAGCCATAGCATCTTGATAGTTTTGTATCATGAATCGGCACCTCGGTAAAAGATGAAGGCAATATAATTCTTTTCCCTTGAGTGGAAGCATTTCACCACGTAACAAAGCTTCGTGCAACCCTTTGTACATTTCACAACGAGTTGATTGCCGATTCAGTCGAATGTACGATGCAACCGGCTACTTTCAATCATAAGTTATGCGCATCCACGACAAATTGTTGAAATAGTCTTACGGAAAACATAATGGTTGTCGGCTCACACCCTTTCATTCAATCGATACGCAAAAAATTCTCTTATACTGACTTTCTTCCGCCCCTTGGAACCATCTTTTAATTCAGAAAATGCAATATCTTCTCTGTATCCATCCTCGCCATAAGGAAAAATCAATGGATACTGGAGAGGAAGATAAGCCGGATGCAATTCGTTTATACGTCTAAGCTGTCCCGTTTGACTCTCAAGTAAAATATCCCTATCACCTAACATTTGATCAAAATCACCAACAACCAACGCAGCAACCTCAGATGCAGTCGGGAGATTGTACCTTCTCGCATCACCACTCCGTCTTCCTATCAATTTTAATTTGACTTCTGATCTACATTCTTGGACCATTTTATCCTTCGCCATTCGAAAAGAATGTACCAAAACATTATTTGTATCTAACATCGTCTTCAAATCAGATACAATTTCAGAATGAAGATCATGAGAATTGACATCTTCTCTGTATGAAAAAAAATTATAAAATCAATAAAATATGTTGGTAATCATGTCAAAAAACAAAATGAGTATTAATGATTTATATGTCTTTACCTTACAGCAGCAATTCTATTTGCAATTTCATTTTCAGTATCATAAATATACAATTGTGCAAACTTTGGTGTTGCACCCATGGGTGGAAGAAGGCTTCCAATTAAATGATAGTTTTGACCATGAAGTTTGAAAGCAATTGAGTGGGAACGGCCTTGATTTACACGATTGTCTATCTTCCCTCCCATTGAAGTGGCGAACATATTGTTATCGACCGAGTATGTTTTGGCCACTGTTTACTTTTATCGTGTTTCCATATAACAATAATTGTAATTACGGAGGGTGGTTTCCTTGGTTTATTCTTTAAAACCTTGACCAAGCAATGCATGTGAAAGTTGGATCACCAATATCCCAATAACCTAAAACAAATGAAAAATTGTAATTGTTTAGTTATAAAAAAACTGAAAGGTACATAAATATTGCAAAAGTAAATATAAGATGACGGTACAAAAAATCTTACAAACCAAGTGAGGAATGTGAAACACGTTCCTTGTTCGTAAGACAAACTAATTGTGTCAAAATTTGTAGTTACAAAATCTGAACTTTTATGATCGACCACAATTGCAAAATACATATGTTTTACTATTAAAATATATAAATGCAATTAAAGCTTCAGTATTAAAAAAGGAAGACCCATATTTTTGTGAATAAGTTTGGAAAAGTATACAATCTTATAAAAGATCTTATGTATAATAGTTTAAAAAACGCTTCAAACCTCATATATAAACTATCTATATTATAAGATACAATTTGTTTACCAACACACAAAATGATTTGATCAAGACATTGTAATAAAATTATGGGTTCCAATAGTTCATGTGTCAATTTTTTTCAAGAAATCATCACCAAATGAAAGAATATAATGCATAAGAAAATTGAGAACAATAATTTGGCTATGCTACAGACTAATATATGACATAATATTAGTGACTTAATAGATAGAAATGATGATTTCAATAAAGCATCAGAAAAAAATATGCAACTTACTATAACATATGTAAGTGAAAATTATAAAAAAAAAATCCTTACATGTAGGTGAAGACAACGAAGTATCGACACGCGCTTTTTTTGTTGGAATAAAACTTGAAACATCATCATCAGTTGTTGGACAATGAATTGTAGAGTACTTGCAAATTATGACGAGATGACCATAATCAAATGAGAGTTACTCATAATCCGAATCTTTCAATGCTGGTACAAAAAATAGTATAGTAATATATATATATATATATATATATATATATATATATATATTAGTACTTGAAAAACAATTAAGTTATACTACGTGTTGACATGCGGGTTGAAGACATAATATATTCTTTTAAACAAAATATATACCAAACATAGCTCAACATTCATTTTCTAGATGGTCATTAATATTATATCCAACGTTAAAATATAATTTTTTTCACATTTGCAACTATCCATTATAAGAATAATTTGAAATTACATAATCCATCCATTGTAGACATAGAGATACCTAAGTCTATTTTTTTGACTAAAATTACAAATGATATTAAATATAGTTTTATTGTCGACAATTGCTTGTGCAATAACTATTTAGGTAAATTTTACAACTTGAACAACATTAACAAATCGTTTAAAAAAAAAAAAAATAAAAAAAAAAAAAAAAAAAAAAAAAACATAAAAAAAAAAAAAAAAGAAAA
>CM028380.1:86656918-86698573 GCA_013146195.2 Codonopsis lanceolata | reverse complement strand
TGTGACAACACACGCCATCTCAGCCTCCAAAAATCCAGTGATGCACTCCAAGACAAAGCACATTGATATTCTCGTTATCACTTCCTCAAAGATCATGTGGAAAGTAACATCGCTTGGGAATACGCCCAACCGAGCATCAATTGGCGCATATTCTCACAAAACCACCGATGCCTCCAGTTTGCTTATTTAAGGAGAAATCTTGGTATGATTGATCCAACTCGCTTAAATTTGAAATTTTGTTAATATTTCTTTCATACCTAGACTTGTTTTAAGACTAATCTGAAGATTTGTCTTACCTAGACTCTAAAGGTTAGTACTCTCACTTAGTCTATTTTTTGCTAAAGTGGTTTATAAAGCAAAAACGGGGTCAAGAATGAAATTTTGTACTTAAGAAAATATCTTAAGTTTCCGCTTTTTCAACTAAAAATTTTCTTTAAATAGTCTCCTGAACCGCCATTTGCAAACTTTTACAAACCATTTGACGTAAATATTTCTCTCTCATTCACTCTCTCTCTCTGAGTAACTACTTTCGCAAATTCAAATCCTTCTTGTTTCTTCTTCTTCATCAATGGTACGCCCTCTCTACTCTACTAGAAACTTACTATGCATCGCTCAGCATTTCACATAATCTAAAAATTGTTTTGGAATTCAAACGTCATTTTCGAAGTTTATACAAGCACTCCGCCATTGTTGCTTTTTACAAATCTCGAATACTAAATACTGCTTGTATATTCATTGTTTATTCTTATGAAAACTTCTGTTATACTTTTCTCAAGTTTGGTTACTCTAAACATTCTAGGGTTTCAAGTTTTCGCTTTGAAAATTTCAATTATTTTAGAAAGCTTTGAAATCCTACTTGTTTAGTTGTTCAGATGAAAAGCCCTAATTTTTATTTTGCTTTTTCTTCGTGCAAGAACTTCAAAATCAAAGCGCGACATGTGAGAGTTGAACCGAAACCCGAGATTCCTCCCGCCTTGACATCAACATTCCGGGATTCCCCACCTTTCCGCCGCCATGACATTATAATACTCGACCTCTAAGCTATACATCCCGAATGCGCATTGACCTTTGTCAATCAACTCTATACTGCCGGCCAAAGCTTGCAGGATATGGACGCCTCTCCGAATTCTACCCCTCTTCTCGCCTAAACGACATAAACTATAGCAATCTTCTCGCGTAGAATTCTATCAAAGAATGGAGCTATGAACAAGACCGCTTATTCGAGGATGGATTCGAGGTCGCCCCATTTCCATTACCGCCAAGACAATTTCCATCATCATCGGCGTGCATTACGGAGGAGCTCTGCAAGAAGAACTATGGCCGAGGCTACATGCCCGTGGCCATGGGGAGTAGACACCCTAATGGAGCCTCAAGGAAAATGCTCCAAATTGCTCTCGACGCTTCATCGCACTACCATCTTATAGACAGTGGGGCTCCTATTCAAGAGTGGAGCTCATGATATGTTTACGCTCCAAAGAAATCAAATTAACTGGCGATTCCTTCAACCTGCCTCAATGGGGCTCATCATCTTCTGTGGAGAAAGCGAAACGACCCCAGCTTGCAAGCGCCGCCCGTCGGGCGATCAATGCCTTCTAAGGGATGATGCAAATGTCAACTCTTCTTTGAAAGAAGATGAGTTGTTACGATGGCCAAGGAGAAGCAACTCAGACCTCGTTTTTCGGTGAGTATCTTGAATGCGAGCAACGGCGTTGCCGAAGGGTCTGGCCGGTTACCTTTGGAAAAGTGGCCAAGCCATGTACCTATCTTGGTCTGCTTCAACATGGAAGCACATGGGCTACCCCAACGGACCATTCGAAGGTTTGAAAAATTTGATCAAATTTGCGTCCCTCCATCAGGCCAGGCAGGCGTGAGGCGAAGCATTACTCTGGACAAGATGGCGACCAGGGCAAAGCAAAGACATGAGCGGAAGAGGCAACTCCAGCGAGGAGCGAGCCAATGGATAAGGAGAGATGAAGGAAGGCCGAAAGCACCGAGGCCAATCGGCCATTCTTCTCCTCCAAACACCCAAGTCAAGCCATCCTCCCGGCCCGACTTGCAATCCGACCAACCACCCTCACCATCTCCGCACCCACTCCCAAGCCAAAGCGAAGGGAGACTTCGTAGGCAACTTTGAGACCGACCAGCGATCTCCACCTCTGCAGGAATTAGGCGGTGAGTCTCTATTCATTGAGGAAGAGAAAGGAACTCTCAGGTCCCAAACCTTCACCAACGACTACCTCTGGCGCCCCACCCTCACTGTCAACCCTTCATCTATACCATCTACCCAGAAGCCTTTCAAACCTTACACCGACCACCATCTATACTGTCAACCCTTCATCTATTCCTCTGAGTCATCTACTCGAGGAGGAATTCACTCTATCCTCGGGGAGGAGCCTCAAATCGGGGAGAGGAGCCAGCGGAGACCCCTCCTCCTCCTCCTTCACTTGACTACTCACACGACCCATCTACCTTCCTCGCTCCCAAAACCCAACCATCTTCATCAACCACACCGACCAACTCAAACCCTCCCACCCCGGCCTTAGACTCTGGCTGCTTGCCGGGTTCCTCGAGCTTTCATCGTGCGGATCTGTTACCTCTACCATCAACCTCCTCAACCTTCTCACCTTCCCTTGAAAACCAAAATCCTCTTCCACCTTCCTTCGGTTTCTCTCACAGGCCCTTTCTGAATCATCCCATATCGGTGATCGACAACGACATTGAGATTGATTCCCCACCAACCCTCCTCCACTATAACCATATCTTCCTCCACCAGACACCATACCAACCCAAGACTCATCCTCTTGAATCTCATCTCCTCCTCTCCAACGGCCATAAGGCTGCGAGACTCTACCTCTGAGGCACCATTCATATTGGCCAAGCTACTAGTTCTCACCCGCCCGATGAAATTTTGTCATTGGATGCCATCTACCGGCCCGGTAGGCGGCTTACATGCTCTACCGCTTCTGGCCGAAATAGCCCTTCTGCGCATCGAAGCCAACGGCCAGGACTGCCGCTACTCTTCGCAGTTTCAAGAGGATGTATGGACTCGATTTGAGGCGAGTCGACCACGACCATAAATCAAGATCAACATAGAAGCTCAGCGAGGCGAAGGTGTCCGTATCGTGTCCTCCATTTTCTCGAGTTATTCCATGCCATCACTCTTCATCTCGGCCACTCGGCCGCCCTCCTCTTCTAGAGCTCAACAACCTCGCTCGCAACTCGCTCACAACGCCATGAATGCCAACCGTGATCGTGATCTAGCCATCATCGCCATCACGGAGGAGAAGCAAATGAGGTCTATCAACGAGAATCCGATGGAAGAGAATGTACGCCTCTTCGTGAAGAACGACTACCGTTCTCGCTCCACCGCACTCCGACCGATGCAGATGGCGAATACCAACGCAGATTGGAAGAGCTCGAGCGAAAAGAAGAGAAAAGGAGGTTGCGACAAAGGCAAAGGGAAAAGACCTTGGTAGTTTTTGTATCTTTTCTTCCCTTTCCTTTGTATTTATCTTATTTTTGAAAACTCGTTGAATGTAAACATCTTGTTTATAAATACGTATGATTACTTGCCTTTTCAAAAAATTATATTGTTTAAATTCTTGTTGCTTTATTTATTTATCGATTAGAATTTAAACAATCGCTTTAAATTTATTTGAACCGGCCGCTATGTCTGTGTCGTTTCTATGATTTTCTTATTCTTGTATGCACTTAGATTAGCCCTTACATTTGAGGTGTTATTCGCTTGATAGAGGCATGTCTTCCGTTACTTAATATATAAAAATTCTACATGTTATTATCTATTAAATAGTTTGTTTTAAAGCCCTCATTTGTAGTAATGATGACCCGATATAAATAGGAGGAGATTGTTGATTCTTTGTTAGATTTATATCCGATCAAGACATTACATTAGTTTTATACTTCGCTGTGGCTAATCGGGCGCGTATCGACGATTAGCGTGGCAACGTGTATAGAACTTTGCCTTGTATAGTTTTTATAGGACTTTTCGGGTTCAGTTCAAGGAAGACCTCTTCACAGGCTTCACCTAAGACCTCGCTCAGAGGATAAGATCGGTAGACTTCGTGTCCACCTAATCTTGTACGACGTGTCCTATTCAGTAAAGATTTATTGGATTAATTCAAACTTATTCCAATATGATTATTTGAATTAATCCAAGACATTCTCGACATGTCAAGCCGAAAGCAACTTTCCTAAAAGCGGAAGACTTTTCGTCCCCGAACAAGATGAAGCAGAAAGCGGTGTCCCTACTTTCTGCTACAACTCTCGATTTGACACCAAATCGCCCACCTTTGAAGATCTCGAAATCATTACAACGCCTAGATATCTCTGTGGAAGACGAAAATCCGGCTTGATCCACCCCATGCATTTAATGCATTTATGAATAGAGTCATTGAAGTCTTCGTCCTCTCCAACGGATTCTTTTGAAGTGCACCTGCTATAAATACTGCCATTGAAGACTGAAACAAAAACAACTGCACATAATCAATCGAACACTTAAAGGATTGCTCTGAAACTTCATAACTCCAAGTCCTTCAGCTCAGTGCATTCAATAGATCTTCAATGTATCTAGAATTCCTCGTCAACAACAAGAAGAAGCCATCAACATTTATTGTTTTAATCTTCTTGTTGTTAACTTCCATTAACTATAAGCACGCAATTAAATATCCTGCTTTTACGATATTTAATTCCCTAGACTCCAAACACAAGTCAATATTTTGTACACGATCCATTAGGGATATTCTTTGTAATTGATCTAAGTGGAAAACATAGTGCACAATTTAAATCCAAGGTTGACTGCCTTGGTGGTGGACGTAGCACTCATTATAGTGTGAACCATCCCAAAATACTTGTGTTATTCCTTACTGTTTGTCAGATACTTGAACTGCTTAGTTTCATTGTTTATATTTATCCGTTTACAGCTGGACTTAAGTAAACTGTAAATGGTCTACCGGTAGTCCTTATCGGCAGACCTGGAACAATCTTCTTGAAGGTCTTCCGCTACTTGATTTTTTTCTATAGATTGCCAGTAACTTTCAAGGAATTTACTTAAAAGTTTTAAGTGTTTAATAAGCTATTCAACCCCCCCCCTTCTAGCTTATTATTGTGCTCATTGGGACCCACAACTAGCATTTTTCTCTGCAACACTGGCACGAGCCTCGGCCGAATCCTTGGCTTCATTCATTCAACGGGCCATCTTCGCCGAAGACTCTTAAGTCGGGCTCTCCTTTGGCACGCTCGCTCTCCGTGGAGGCCACGACTCTCGCAGGCTCGAAGCTCTCATCTTGATCGGCCTGAGCTTGAGTCTTTAGCTTCTGGGCTTCGATTGCAGATCGGTCGGCTCGGGTGGTCAGCGAGGACACGAAAGAACAAAGCTACAGAAAACAAAATATGTATTAGTAACAAGTACATCCAGTACTAAAAAGCAAAGGAAAAAGAAAAAGGCGAAGAATTTACCTCGCTTACGCATAGCCCAATGCGTCCCATGGCCTCAGCGGGAGGCAAGGAATTGGCGACACCGACCATATCACTAACTTGAGCCCGAACAACCAGCCCTTGCCCGGCCAGGGCCATGGGAGAATCCCGACGAGAAACGTCAAAATTTTGGAGAACGGGGATATCTACAAAATCTTTAGCGAGCTGAATCCCAGCAGCTCGGGTGGTCGGGGCCACAAAATCATCCCTGAGTCACGGGACTGTCTCTTCGCTGGCCGATGAAGACACAGCCTTACCCTTCAATTTTTTCTCAACAGGGGGACGAGCAAACCCTTCCTCCACACTTTGCCTTTCCTCCTCGAAAGCATCCACAATTAATTGCCTTTTCTTTTGGGTGGCTGGTGAGCAGCGAGCGGGAATGACGGGCTCGGAATCTTCTTCAATGGGCTTACAGGGGCTCCTCGGGGATTAACCCTGGCAGGTGCTCGGCGAGGAGCCGTTGTGGAAGGAACGGCCGAAGACCCAATCCCCTGCACGTCAGTTGGTAACGGGTAGGCCTTCTGGGGATCGGCTTTTGCATCCTTCAAAATTTGTCGACGAGCCACCCCTTGGTCTCGCCTGGCCGACTTGCCCGTAAGCTCGTCTATGTCGATCATATCTGAAACAAAAAAGGGACAGGTCAGGACGAACACAGAATTGATCAAGAATAAATAAGAAAATAAAGGTCAATAAAAAGCGAAGAAACAATGGTGTATACTTCCACAGCCTTCAAGGTCGAAGGTATTGTCTTTGCATCGAGGGCAATCCAGCTGAAATTTGTTACCCTCGTGCATCGACCACCCGGGATATTGAATGTATTCGAGGACCTCACATCGGACGACCAGTCCCTCAAACCTCTTGGTCGTCATTCCGACCATCCTCAAAAGGGATTCGTCCTCGCTGATGGAATTCCAACAAAATACTCGGGCAGGTCCCGTTCCTCTAACTCCAAGAAAGTCCTCGATAGCCTTTCGAGCAGACTCCTCATACTCATCCAGAATCCCAACCGAGGAGAGCGACTTAATTTCCGTGGCAGAAAGGCGAGGCACCGGGAAATTCCACCCATACCTACTCTCCACCAAAAGGACTTTCGTCCCAAAGGTGCCCTGCTTTTCCCGGGGCTTGTGAGGCTCGCTAACGTTTATTCCTCTGCATGGTGCTTGCACTGAGACGCCGTAGACTTTGTCACCGCAAAATAAGTCTTGAAATGGGGCAAAGTCGGCTCGAACCCGAGCATTCGGACACAAGCAGCAAAAGAGATTAAATACCGAACAAGATTTAGGGAGAGGTCGAGGGGGTGAGCACCCGCCTCTTCCAGAAGCTCGCATAGAAGAGGGTCGAGGGGCAGTCGGAGACCAGCCTCAAAAAAGGAAATATAGAAACCTACTCTATCTGTCCTAGCCCTCAACTCGTCCATACCAATTGAATTGGGGGCGTATCCCCTAATCTTTTTCGACTATGATTATATCTGCCCCACCGCTTCACGCCGATAGATATACATTATTCCTCCACTCCTTCAAGATTCAATGAGGAGCATCGTCGGCCTCGGTGAACTTCTTCAATCGGGCAAGAAATAAGAGCTCTCCCTCGCTGGGCAAAGAGGGCCTTGTTCGCCTCAACGACGTCCTAGGCGACAATTTCTCTATAATATTGATTAAAAAGGTATCGGAGGGCCTTGGTCGTGTCCGAGCATACCAAAGATAGGCGCCTACCGAATATCATCGCTGCATATCGTTTCATCAAAGGGCGGTAAACCCTCCATGCGATAACCGCCATTGACCAATAATGTCACCGCTTGGCTCGGTTTCACCAGCGACCAAGCGCCATCGGTTTGCGAGTATAACCTTTTAGTCTTCGGTGATCGAGCATACGCTGGTTCCGGGCTAACGTGCTTCGTCCTCATGCTTCGTTGAAAGGTAGTCGAGGAGCTTGGCGAGGATGAGGAAGAGGTTTCGCTCGGAGTAAAGGCGGAGAGAGCAGAGATGGGGTTCATAAAACCTAACCCTAGAAATCTAACAGACCGAAAAGTGACTTAAAACGAAGGGAAATGAGGGAGTACCTGTGAACGGATTAAAAGCAGGAGCGAGCAAAAAACAGTGGAAACTGAGCGAGGATTTGGAAAATTGACAGACACCAAAGAATGAGCTCCGGTGTATCGGAAAATGCAGTGATCACCGGAAAAAGCTACAAAACCAGAAAATACTAAAAACGGACTCAAAAACTCACGAAATATGTATCAACTGAAAGAGGAGAAGAGGGCGAACCTGGAAACTAAGGTTAAAGAGCAAAGAAACGGCTGGAAATGACAGAAATGAGGGAGATAGCAGCAAGAGGATTTTCGCCCAGAAAACTCTCAAGGAAAATAAGAGAAAACGGTGGAAGAAGAGTAAAGTGAAAGAACCGGGAAAATTTTGTCCTTTCATACCAACCCGATCACGCCGGGTCGACCCGACCAAAAACACGCGGATCCTACCCTAACCATTCGTTGATCGACACGTGGCGAGCACTGTGCACCAAATAACTGCAAACCGACGACGTTTCGATAATTGAACGTCGTCATATTTCGTGAAAAGTAATTATGAATGATTACTTATGACTCCTCGAATACCGTGCATTTAATGCATGCGGCGGACCAATTTCCTAAGAAAATTCCACTAATTACTCCTTCATGCATCCTCGACACCAAAGAGGTCGGATACGAAAGAGGCGAACAACCAATCGAGCAAGTCAAGAAAGCGACCACAAACAGAAATAAGTGAAAGACCGAGGAAACACCACGAGGATCAGTGACAAGTAAGTCGAGCATAAAATTCGACCATACTTTCCAAGCTAAGGATAAATCTTCGCACTTGGAAACTCGGGGGCTATTGAAGGGACCCGACCTGGGTCCACCTACGTGGGACGACCACGTGGAATCCAGTCAGACTTGGATAGGTCCCACCAAATGCCGAGGACCATTAACCAGCCGATCATCACCGGCGACCATAAATCAACCGACCAATAATGGCGACCATACACAACAACCGACCACATGGGCGAGGACCCCTACGCTCGGCCACCCACTATCCTAGGAAAAGACAGGTTTAGCCCATAGCCTGGGCCTAGTATCTAGATGCCTTCCCCACAAGAGCTGGGCAAGCCATGCAAGCCGCTATACCTTATCGGCTCATTGAACCGCCTACAATTGGCACATCACACGCAACCTGTTAACCACTCAGGAACCGCCAACAAGCCGACCAGGGAACAAGTCTCACCATCAGGGACCCTCATACCAATCATGATCCCAAATCTAAGCTACTATAAAAGGAAACCTTTCCCTTGAAGAAAGGTAAGATTTACTTTTGCACAAAAGACTAAGAAAAGAGCCTTGAGCATTATCAGATTTATAAAGAGATTACTCTCAAAATACACACCGGAAGCATAAGGGAACGCCTAGCTCCGACACACATATTATATCCTGATTACTGACTCTCACACCGGAGGGCTGTAGCTGGGAAACCCCAACACCCTAACGGTAGTCTTTCTTTCAGGTATTCATCAACCAAGAGCAATCACCAAGCCCAGATATCCTAACAAACTTGGTACCACCGATACCTACATACACCGACGTGACCACCAAGAGCCGGACACGTCAGCTCCGGTCCATTACGTGGACTGCCAGCTTAGTCACCCCATCATTGTGGCGTGATCAGTTGTACATTTCAATCTTGCTATACTTGGTTACTGATACAGTCATATCTTTGTTTCCTCTTACAAGCTATTCTGCTATTGCGCCTAACATTTTTTTTTCATTTACTGAACTTTGTTGTAATCTTAAATCCATGACAGGTATTTCTTTTGTGTTTGTCAATTGGTTGCAGCATCTGCTGGTTCAATACAGTGTGTTTTGTTTTATGCATAAAGCATTTCCCAGCCAATCGTCCACTTGCAGTATCTCTTAGTGGTAGTTTCAATGGCGTTAGTGCAACTCTATATAGCCTCATTGCCAATTCCATAAACTCAAATGAAGTTCAGAGCTCCATTGTTGTTGGGGTCTTGATATTGGATCAACAAAATGCTGCTGTTGATGCGGATGTGGTGCGTCCATTGAAATAACATGATATTAGTTGATATTTTGATTGTTTTGTTTTGGAGGAGTCACATTTGTATTTACTATCAGGATTTTTTTAATTTTTTGGCTTAATGAAATCGGAAATCGGAAGCCGATGCCCGGATTTGGCATCGATTTTTGGAATTTTTGGCTTGATGAAATCTCGATGCCCGGATTTGGCATCGATTTTTGGAATTTTTGGCTTAATGAAATCGAAATGTACGATGCCTAGATTTGGCATCAGGATTTTTTGAATTTTTTGACTTAATGAAATCTGAAAAAACAGTCTTGATGCTTGGATTTGGCATCAGGATTTTTTGAATTTTTTGGCTTAATGAAATCTGGAAAAACAACCCTGATGCGTGGATTTGGCATCAGGATTTTTTGAATTTTTTGGCTTAATGAAATATGGAAACAGCCCCGATGCCCGGATTTGGCATCGATTTTTGGAATTTTTTGGCTTAATGAAATTGAAATCCCGATGCCCGGATTTGGCATCGTGATTTTTGAATTTTTGGCTTAATGAAATCTGAAAATTCCGATGCCCGGATTTGGCATCGATTTTTTGAATTTTTGGCTTAATGAAATATGGAAAAACCGATGCCCGGATTTGACATCGTGATTTTTTGAATTTTTGGCTTAATGAAATCCTCGATGCCTGGATTTGGCATCAGGATTGTTGAAATTTTTTGGCTTAATGAAATCTGGAAAAACAGTCCTGATGCCTGGATTTGGCATCAGGATTTTTGGAATTTTTTGGCTTAATGAAATATGGAAAAACAGCCCTGATGCCTGGATTTGGCATCAGGATTTTTGGAATTTTTTGGCTTAATGAAATCTGGAAAATGTACGATGCCCGGATTTGGCATCGATTTTTGGAATTTTTTGCTTAATGAAATATGGAACAACCCCGATGCCCGGATTTGGCATCGATTTTTGAATTTTTGGCTTAATGAAATCGAAATGTACCGATGCCTGGATTTGGCATCAGGATTTTTGGAATTTTTTGGCTTAATGAAATCTGGAAAAACATCCCTGATGCCTGGATTTGGCATAAGGATTTTTGGAATTTTTTGGCTTAATGAAATCTGGAAAAACAGCCCTGATGCCTGGAATTGACATCAGGATTTTTGGAATTTTTTGGCTTAATGAAATCTGGAAAAACAGTGCTTTTGTCTTCATTAATGGCATTTTTGTTATTTGACAACCAATTTGTAGTTACATGAAATGTCTAAAAAATGATGGTCCTATATGAAAACATGTTTATAAAATTGTACCCACTTGAAATTTGCCCTAAAAACTATTACACTAATTACTTATATCTAAGCTAAAAGGTGAATGTGCTAACAAAGTAATGAGCCCAATTGGGCTTACAATTTAACAAAGCAATCTAAATGGGCCTTGAAGGCCAAATATATCTTTAACACCAAATTTGAGCGTCGCAATTAAAAAATTAGGCATCACAATGTAAAAATTGGGCTTCGCAATGTAAAAAGTGCATTACTCAAAAAAATATCGTGCATTGAATTTGGAAAGTAGGAAGTTACATTGGGTATCGCTCAAAGCTTTGTTCTTCTTTCTCAACACCATCAAAACCCAAAAGAGAGGCTGGGAAAGACTCTTTAAATTAAATAAAAAACCACAACAAGATGTAGAGGGAAGCTGAATAAACAAAATACTATTGTCAACATGCTTGAAATCTAACTTTATCCATAGCATGACACACATGCACATAGGCATGAAATATAAAAAGAAACTCCCACAATACATTTAATTATCAATATCTAAGTAATCAACCTACAATATGAGGAGAGTGAAGGATCACTAATTGGCATCAGTTGTGCTCCAGACTTTCAGGTCAAGAAGTAATAACCAACAGTTTCTCACAGAAAAAATCAAAGTCAAAAGGAAGATATAATTAATGAATCGAATGGGAAAAATTGTATAAGATGAAGTCCGCCCATCGATGAAGCTGGTCATGTCAACGATACCCACAACCGAGGAAACCATGCTCACATCGGAGGCAACGTCACTAACATCGGAGGCAACGACGTATACATTGAAGGCAACGACGCCTACATCAAAGGCAACGACGCGCACATTTGATGGATCATGGATGCCACTGCTAGTTGCGATGAATCAAAACATTGATATATAAGTCAAGCGATGAACAACCTTCATTTCCTTTCGATCTCTTATCTCATTCACTAGATTATCAATCAAAAAACAAGCACTACAGACTACTGAAAAACAAAAACAATAAAGTGATGATTCACATAAGGAGGGAAAAAGAAATGACGGTCTCACACCGATCATTTCTTTCTAAAAAAGAATTGAGGAAAACCTTTATGAATGATTTCTTAAAAGGGGGGACACATATCAGGAAAAGAATGATCGAGAATTCCCCCTCCTCACTTTGATGGGGGTTATTTGGAAGGATCGAGATTTAAGAATTGATGGCAGCGAGTGGAAAAACCCCCCAAAATTTTTGTTCCCGTTGGTGTTTTACGCGGGGTATTTTTGGATGAAAAGTATAAAATTGTCCTTTAGCGGTATAAAAAAAAACGGATTAGAGAGGTTAAAAATTATAAAAAAATGTATCGGTCTGCAATTAATCCATTTTTATTTGTTAAATATGTATTGAAATATATATATATATATATATTGGATCTGTTCTCTTTCTTACTTGGTAATTTTGAATTCCCTCTTCTTCTTTTTTTTGTACCAGCTTTTTATTAAAATTTCACTTACTTTTTTTTTTCAATTACTACAACAAATTAAATGTCAAAAGTGCTAAACCAAGTCAATATGAAAACATATCACGAAACCAAATACCTATTTGAATTTTTTTTAAGCAAAAATTTTGGTAAAACGTTTTTTCAGATATTTTTTGTAAGACATATTTTCTTTATCATATTCATCATGTATTGGTAGGTTAAGTTATAAAAGACGTTTTACGAATTAAAATCCATAAGACAGTCTTATAACATACCTACTCATATTTTTTAGAGATGGCCTCTTGTAAGA
Organism: Codonopsis lanceolata; assembly: GCA_013146195.2. NCBI lineage: Eukaryota > Viridiplantae > Streptophyta > Magnoliopsida > Asterales > Campanulaceae > Codonopsis > Codonopsis lanceolata. Next base: position 86,685,963 of record CM028380.1, on the reverse strand, counting down.
CGGTCTTACGGATCCTTATCCATAAATAAATAATACTCCCTCCGTCCCTTAATAATCGTCCTGTTTGACCCGGCGCACAGTTTAAGAAAAAACAATTGACTTAATTATTTATATTGGTTTAATGTGTAGTTTCCTTTAAAGCCCATACGTATGTGTCTCATAATTAAAATAGAGTGAAAAAGTATGGGTAAAGTGGTAAAAATGATGTTCTAAAAAGGTAAGTTTCAAACTGGACAATTATTTTAGGACGGACGAAAAAGGAAAGGAGGACGATAATTTAGGGACGGAGGGAGTATGTTATAAAATTTTGCAATAGATAATTAGGTGAGATGATTCATAAGAAAACACATAATGTTTAGAGTTTAGTACGCTGGTCTGAGGTTTGAAACTTCCTAGTGTTTTTTTTACGTTTTATTGCCAGAGATATGTCATTTTGGCATTGTTTACATTTACGATCAATCAGAATGTTACTTTTAGGCTTGACATGTGTCACTTTGAAAACAAAAGTGTGTCACTTTTGGATAATTGTTGCCTTAGGTCTGATTAAGTTTTACTTAGTTACTTTAAATCAGAGTGTCACTTTTAAACATAGAATGTGCCGCTTTTAAGTTTTACATGTGTCACTTTTGGGAAAAAAAATCACTTTTCATCCTTTAATTTTTATTCATAAGTGTCACGTTTAGTGTGTCACTTTTAGGTGTTAATTATGTCACTTTTAAGCATTAGGTGTGTTATTTTTGGTAAAACAACTCATTTTTATAATCATACAATTTGTATCAATAAGAGTATCACTTTTAGGCTTGGAGTGTATTACTTTTAGGACTAAAGTGTGTCACTTTTGGGCTAGTGATTTTAACAGCAATAACCAATTGAACACTACTGAAATATATTTTCTCATTCATAAAAATGTATATAATCCCAAGTGTCAATCGTTAAAAACACAAAACCATAACTTTTTCAAGGTAAAGTATATGCTTCTTACTCAAACTTACATAATTTACTGAAAATATGTCTAAAATAACCGAGCATTAGGAGGCTTGGAACCAAATTATTTGGCTTGATGGGAATCAAAAAAATCAGTAGTTTTTTTCTTGCCCTTTTCAATACTTCCCTTAATTCTTTTTTCTTTCCCTTCGTAACAGAGCGAGCAGGATCTAGGCGTGTAGTAGATGAACTTGAAACACGAAATGATTCATTTTGGTCCAGGTAAATTCTTTAAGGAAGAGTCACTTTTTAGTATTAAGAGTGTCACTTTTTAGTATTAAGAGTGTCGATTTTTAGTATTAAATGTGTCACTTTTTGTATTAAGGGTGTCACTTTTTAGTATTAAGAGTATCACTTTTTAGTATTAAGAGTATCACTTTTTAGTATTAAGAATGACACTTTTTAGTATTAAATGTATCACTTTTTAGTATTAAGAGTGTTATTTTGTATTTTAATAAAAATTATAATAAATTTTCATTTATAGTGTCACTTTTAACATTAAAATGTGTCACTTTTGGGTTTTTAATGTGTCACGTTTGGTTTTAAATGTGTCATTTAGCATTTAGTCAAAGTCCATTAGGATCTGTCAAGTTTCCCAAGGCAATTGATGCTAACGGATGGTTAACGAAGCTGACATAGGATTAAACTGCAAGGCGTGAGAATTTGGCGGCAAACATTGAAAGTTGAGGGGCACCGGAGCAAATAGAGGAAATGCGCATTAAAAATTAAATTTGTTGCTGGGTTATGTCGAACCTTGGAGCACATTGGGCTAAACCTTTTAGGTTTGCTAAAGACCAACTTGGCTAACCAATATTAGTGATTTCTATTAACAGATTTAGTTATTAAACCGCGAATTTTTAAATGGGACTCCGTCTTACGAATTTAGGATCCGTAAGACCGTCCTACAAAAGTTTTTGCCTATTTTTTAATAATGTTAGAGGTGGTCTCCTGTAAGACGGTCTTACGGATCCTTATTCGTAAGACGGATCTATCCAGATTAAATGGGGCAAAATTCAAAAATCTCAACGCAACCCCTTAGTTTTTGAAAATTACAGCACCACCCCTCATGTTTATATATGCAGAGTGTCACTTTTTACTATTAACAGTGTCACTTTATAGTATAAAATGTGTCACTTTTAGCCTTCGAAGTGTCACTTTTAGCTTTAGAAGTGTCACTTTGTATTGTTAATAAAAATTATAATTTTTCCCTAAAAAAAGTTATTTTTTGGGCTTAAATGTGTCACTTTTAGTCTTAAATGTGTTACTTTCATTTTCAAAAGTGTTTCATTTTTTTATAAATAAAAATTATTTCAGTTTATATTAAAGTGTTACTTTATAATATTAAAAGTGTCGTTTTTTAGCATTAAATATTTTACTTTTGACCGTACAAGTGTCATTTTGCCTTATAAATAAAAATCGTCGTTATTGACCTTTAAAAGTGTCACTTTTTAGCATTGAAAATGTCATGTTTTAGTATTAAATGTGTCACTTTTGGCAGTCAGCGTTAGTTTTAAAGTGTCGCTTTTTAGTATTAAATATGTCACCTTTTAGTATTAAGAGAGTTACTTTTTAGTATTGAAAGTGTCACTTTTTAGTATTAAGAGTGTCACTTTTTAGTATTAAGAATGTCACTTTTTAGTATTAAGAATGTCATTTTTTAGTATTAAAAGCGTCACTTTTTAGTAGTAAGAATGTCAATTTTTAGTATTAAGAGTATCACTTTGTATTTTAATGAGAATTATAATAAATTTCCCTTTATATTGTGATCACTTTCAACCTTAAAATGTATCACTTTTGTCTTTTCAATGTGTCACGTTTGGTTTTAAATATGTCGTTTAACATTTCGTTAAAGTCCATTAGGGTCCGTCAAGTATCCCAAGGCAATTGATGTTGACCGATGGCTAACGGAGCTAATAAATGATTAAACTGTAAGGCGTGGCTTTAAATTGCTAATTTTGAAACCTAAAGTGTTTCATTGAGAACCATCTCGGCTGATTCATTTTTGTTATTTTTTGTAACATATTATTTATTTATTATGACCCACAAATTTCTAAATGAGGCTCCGTCTTATGGATTTAGGATCTGTAAGACCGTCCTACACAAGTCTTTGCCATAATGTTATACTCCTAACTAAAGTTTAAGCTTTCTTTGAAAATAAATAAATGGACAGCGCGAACACTTACCTTCTTGCATGATTTTAGTAACTTGTCATATTTTACTTTTTACTTTTATTCAATACTCCATCCGTTCTAAAATTATTATCTTTTTTTTATTCGTCACAAAATAATTTCTTTTTTAAAAGTTTTATTTTTAGAACATCACTTTTATCACTTTACCATTATTTTTTCGTTTTACTTTAATTTTGGGTCACATTCATGAGCTTTAAAAGAAATCACACACTATTTTAATATTAATAATTCAGTCAAATGTGTTTTTGTAAACCGTGAGTCAAGTCAACCCAGACGATAATTTTGGAACGGAAGAAGAAGTTTACATCAAATATATCCAATTATTTATTAGAGTAATAAATAAATGTTGAGATGTCACCCTCTATTTTTATTTTGCAGAACGAGTTTCCAATATTGGGTTTTCTAACAAAACAAAAAATTTGGATAACATGATTTATATATATATATATATATATATATATATATATATATATATATATATATATATATATATATATATATATAATGACAAATGTATAGTTTATCCCTCCAAAATCATACTTTTGAATTTTTGACTTTTGAGCTATCATTCACTCTTTCTTTCTCCTATCTTCTCTTTTTTGGTTGTATTTTTCTTTCTCTCCCCTCTCTTCTCCATATTTTCTTTATCATCACCACCATCTCTTCTCTTTTAATTATATTTAAACATTTTTTCTCTTTAAACAAAAAAAAAGTAACTAAAACAAAAATAATAGTTTCAGAGTCAAGAAAACAAAAAATATAAGAGGCTAGTAAAATACAAATAGCATTGATACTTAATACAACACCTACGAAATACTTAATATAACACTTTTAAAAAAAGTAGACCAAATTGCCTTTTGCCATTTTATAAGTAAATGAAAAAAAAAATTTGTTTGGGACTGCTCCCAAACCAGTCCTAATGCCTAAATTTTTTATTTTTATTTTGTTTAGGACTGCTCCCAATCCAGTCCCAAAGCCTAATTTTTTTTTTTGTATAGGATTGCTCCCAAACCAGTCCTAATGCCTAATTTTTTTTTTTTGTTTAGGACTGCTCCCAAACCAGTCCCAATTTCTAAATTTTTATTTTTTTTGTTTAGTACTGCTCCCAAACCAGTTCCAATACCTAATTTTTTTTTGTTTAGGACTGTTCTCAAACCAGTCCCAATACCTAATTTTTTTGTTAAGGGTAATATCGTATTTTTACAACAAAAATGTTTTATTAAGTATTTAACAAGTGTTATATTAAGCATTGGCCTAAAAATAATTTATGGAACGAGCCACTATAAAAAAATAAGTTACAGAATCATACAAAACAAAAACAATTTAATGTAGAGGTTAGTAAAATAAAATAATTTACAGAACAAATTTTTTTAAAAAAATTCTTATAAAAAAAGTAAAACAAAAATATGTTAGTAAAATAAAAATATTTGATGGAACAAAAATAATAGTTACGGAGTCAATAAAATAAAAACAATTTAAACTGAGGTTACTAAAATAATTTCGTTATTTTTTTTATTTTAGCTTATTTTCTTGTCAAAAAGTTATTTTTTCATAAAATACAAATATAATTTAATAAAAGTAATCATTCAAAGTGAAAAACTTATTTGAGTTCAAATTTTAGTTGTAGGGCGGAAAAAATTCAAATTTGTTCCAAGACATTCATTATACAAAATTTTTGAATAGTATAAAGTGTTCAGGGTTGTCAGGTCATGAATTGACACTTAAAATTGGTGTTCCATTGATGCTATTGAGAAATATTGACCATGTTGCATGGTTGTGCAATGGAATAAGACTAATCATCATAAATCTTGGGGATCATATTATTGAAACAAATTTTTTGAAAGAAAGCAATGTTGGAGAAAATGTTTTTATCCTAAAATTGTCATTAACTTCATCCGATGTAAGACTGTCTTTGATGTTCTAAACAAGACAATTAGCATTACTGCTATCATATGTAATACTCCCTCCGTCCCTAAATAATCGTCCTAGTTGACCTGGCGCACAGTTTAAGTAAAAACAATTGACTTGATTATTTATATTGATTTAATGTGTAGTTTTCTTTAAAATCCATGTGTATGTGGCCCATAATTAAAGTAGAGTGAAAAAGTAAGAGTAAAGTGGTAAAAGTGATGTTCTAAAAAGGTAAGTTTCAAACTGGAATTTTATTTTGAGACGGACGAAAAATGAAAGGAGGATGATAATTTAGGGACGGAGGGAGTAATAATTAATAAGTGTCAAAGTTAATAATTGTGTATAGCCAGCCGTAGGTCTTTTTTTTTAAGAAACTAGATATTGATATGAGGTGTAAATGAAAAACCAACTAATAAGATAACAAATGTTGTGTTTAAGAAATTTTTTTAGAATCTATAATGATTAGTGATATACTTATGTTTAATTGTTAATAAGCCGATTCTTCTTATTTTATATTTTAAGATTTTTTATCCTTTTTATTTTAATTACATATGATTTAATTGATATACATTTAACGCACGGATTAAAAAAACTAATTTTTTTTATAATACGGATCAAAAATTTAGACTTCGAAAATTTGCCTTCCAAAAGATTTTTCCACACAAAAACTAGGGGTGGTTGCTGCAAAAAGAAATCAACAAACATGCATATATACGATTCAAGCGAATCAAGTCCATGTAGTAAGTCAATTATATATATGCAAAATTGTCTATGTGTGAATATTGACATGAAAGATCTAGGAGATGCTAAAATTATTTTAGAAATGAATATTCTTAGGGATAGAAAGAACTCCAAGATTTCTCTTAATTAGATTTCTTATGTAGAAAAGATTTTGAGTAAATTTATGATGGAAAATGCATAATCTGCAAATGTGCCTTTAGCAGATCATTTCACCCTTAGTAAGAATCAAGCTCCTAAAATTGAATTTGAAAGAAAACAAATGGAAAATGTGTCATATTCTAGTGTGTATCTAATGGTTAGCACTAGACCCGACATAGCTTATGTCATATGTTGTTTGAGAATATACATGTCTAACCCAGGTATGTCTCATTGTGAAGTGGTAAAATATCTTTTGAAATAGTGAATATAGCTCAGAATTTTGGTACATTCACTAACACATCACAAATTGTAGCAGAAATAAAGATATAAAGCAAAGCAGAGAGAAGAGACAAAGTATAAGTTCATGTCTACAAGCAAGGCTTGTAGACGAGCCACTATGACTAGAAACTTATAGAAAAACAATTGTTAAGCTTACAATTATGAAAAACTTATTACTATGTGGAAATCACACGAAAAACTCCTAACTTAGTATGATGTAATCAGTCTAACACAGTGATCCATAGAAACCAAAGATTAAAACAAAGCAGTGAGTAAAACAAAGAGACTAGGAAGCTGCCAATCAATGTGGCTGTCAATGATGCAGCATTTTGTAGTACATCCGACTTTAGTACTTTGTTCTTGAAGCACAATCTTTCTAAAATTCTCTCTCAAGGCGTGTCCAGCATCAAGGATGAACTCCTCTTTATATAGGACCTAAGAAACTTGTTTTCCAAGAAAACACTCAACATGACAATGTTAAGGTAGGAAAAAAAATCATTCCATATTACACAAACATGTCATATCAACTACATCCTTAAATAAGGGATTGAGGAAATTTCTAAGAAAGTCACCAAGGCAATGAGGGAGCTTCCAAGAAACACAACAACAACCTTGAAGACCAAGGCATGAGACATGACACAAAGGAGGGTAAAATAAGCCAAGCCTATTTGCACTTACACTAACTATGCTAATAATAGAGATAATAGGAAATCAACTACTTCCTATGTGTTCCCTTTGTGTGGGTCTTGTGTTGGTTGGAAATCTCAATTATAATCCATTTTTGCATTGTCTACAACCAAGTCTAAATATGTTGCAATAATTGAAGCTTTTAAAGAAGTAATTGGTTAAAAGTTGAATTCCATAATAACTATTTGGTTTTTTGAAAAAAAGTTGTGGTTTTTCCGATAGTCATTATGGAATTCAACTTTGCAAAATCTATGTTTTTTTCACGATAGGACTAAGCATATAGATGTTTGTTTTCATTACTTATGAGATTTGATTGAAAATGGCTTTATTCGACTTGAACATTTTCCATCTCCGTATAATCTTGCTGATATGGGTATAAACTGCTTGCCTATGACAACATTTCAAACTTGCTTGAAAATTTTGAAATTTGACATTGATGATTGATATTCTTGTTTTAAAGTTGTGCACATGTTTCCTTACTTTGTGTTCGGAAAATGTTAATGCTTTACCCATTACAGTCCTCTAAGTGATTTCTGTAATTTGTTCATGTTCTTCTTCCTACTTTGTGTTATAACAAGTTATGTGGATCGGCTATGATGTGCCCCAAGTTCATGTTCTGTGAATCTACATAATTGAACCAACACTTGTTCCATAAGCCTAGGCAATGATATACCCCAAGTTCATGTTATGTGTTGTATTGATATAATTAATATATGATGATCTAAGCCTAGGCAATCCATAAGCCTTAGCTGGATCAAGCTAGGCTTTAGTCGATGATGCAAGTGTGTCGTTAGTGTAAATGGATGTATCCTTTCTCTTATTTATTCATTGTTTGTTATTTGGGCTAACATATGTGTTGATACTTATTGTAATTAGATTTATATCTACTCATACATTACACTAGTTTTATACATCAGTGGCTAATTGGGCTGCGTATCGATTAGCGTGGCAACTATGTATAGAACTTTGCCAAGTATAGTTTTTATAGGACTTCACAGGTTCAGCGGAAGACCTCTTCAAAGCTTCACCAGAAGACCTGCTTCAACATACAACGGCAGACCTTATCTACACTCGGTCAAAACATGACGTGTCCAGTCAAGCAATGTTTAATGGATCAATTTAAGTTTATCCTTATCAAGTTTGAATTTAAGTTGAGACATTCCCTGACATCTCAGACCCGCTGAAAGTAGCTTTCCGAAAAACAGGAAGACTTTCGCGGGCGAGCGATAAAAGCGAGAAAGCGGTCACCTGCATGCGTAACAACTCTCACAGATCTGACATCCAAATTGCCCAACTTCCGGTCTCGCAAAGATCTGCACCCATTCCTGCTCGATATCTGTGAAGACGAAATTCTTGATTGACAGCTCCATGCATTTAATGCATTCAACCTAATAGAGCTGTTAAGTCTTCGTCTTCTCCAACGGATCTCCAGAATGCTCCTGCTATAAATGCTGCCATTAAAGATTGAAGAAACACACTTGATGAATTGCTCTGAAAATCTACAACAACTTTAAGTCTTAATACTCAGTGCATTCAAGAGATCCTCAACAGATCTAGAAGTCCTCGTCAACAACAAAAAGTCGTGCAACATTTATTTTTGTACTTCTTGTTGTTTTCATTCAAAAGCTATTCTTTTGCACGAATTAAATATCCTGCTTACACAGATATTTAATTCCTTAACCCCCAAACACAAGTCAATATTTTGTACACGATCCATTGGGAATATTCTTTGTAATAGATCTAGTGGAAAACATAGTGCACTATTTAAATCCAAGGTTGACTGCCTTGGTGGTGGACGTAGCACTCATTATAGTGTAAACCATCCCAAAATACTTGTGTTAATTCCTTTACTGTTTGTCTACTTATTGAACTGCTTATTACTTTATTTATCTTTATCCTTTACAGCAAACTTAAGTAACCAGTTAAGGTCTACCGATAGTCCTTATCGGCAGACTTGAACCAGCTTCCTTGAAATACTTCCGCTACTTCAATCTTTTCAATAGATTGTAAGTACTTTTCAAAGAACTTACTTAAAAGTTTAAAAGTGTATAATAAGCTATTCACCCCCCTTCTAGCTTATTATTATGCCCGTTGGGACCCACAATATGTTTTGCAACTTGGTTCCTTAACTTTGGTACATTGAGGAAGACTGAATTATTTGCAGTATAACTCCCATTTATTTTGGTAAGTGATCTAGAAACTCAGCATATACAATATTGACACCCTTTAGGATAGAAACAATGAACGTCTATCCAATAATACATTTAATATCACATGATGAAAACGTCGACCGAATTGGATAACCAAAATTATCAATATATCACAAAATGTTATAATAAGATTATTATGGTAATTGATTATAGAGTTTGTAGTTCAAATGTTAGGTACAATAATGGTGTGGGATGCAGTACAAATATTAGGTACAATAATGTGGTGGGATGTAGTACAAATCAGAGGTACAAGAATGGTGTCGTTCGTGGTGCAAATGTGAGGTACAATAAAGGAGTCATAGGTAACATATTCTATGAAGGTTATATGTAAGATACTATAATGGAGTAGTACGCTACTGATGTGCGCAAAAACGCATCTCGGGCAAGATTACCCGGCCGTATCAAGTAATAAAGTACGTAAGTACGAGTCGATCCCACGAGGAATGCGTGTAATTCTCACTCCAGCTAAGTACCGAAATTATGCTAACTAATTATATTTGAGCAAAAAGAAATTAAATTAAAATCTAAAAAATATAAACAACCTAAGAAAGCAATTAAATCTAATCTACTGCGGAGGTGGTTTGACAACAACAAATCAAGATAAAAATGTAGGAACGCATTATTTCTAGTCTAGCCGGTGTTTTAATTTAATCCTCTTTTTGCTTTTCTTTAACTCAAGTCTTGGTAGTCGAACGCGCTATTTTATTCGCTACGGGCTTTCGCTACGTATAGAAAATCTAGTTATCTCTCAACCTTGCTACGGGCTCATATTATCGCAACACATAACACAGGGGAGAAAATAATTGCATGTGTAAACAAGCATCCAAAGACTATCTACGCGCGATCTCCTTTCGCTCTCACGCTACGCAAACTACTATTGTGATTTTCGGAATAATAGGAAGGGCTTTCGCTTCGTATCCTATCATTCTAGTGATCATCTAATGGTTCGCTACGCCATTAAAAGCATGAAGCACACACAATAATAACCAAGGTCATGGGTAATATTTCGCAAAAAGAATCTCTCTATATTTTTCTACAAGTCATGTTGGTAGCCGAGACAATTAAATTGGCTAACTACGGGCTCTTGCATCTTATAGTCAACCCTAATCTCCCCGACCTCGCGAATGGCTAAGGTGGTTCGATCGCGTGTCAAACCTAGTCTCATTACAGCTATCGGTGTGTGTCACAAAACACAAACTATTAAATTGATTGGTCCGAAATATAAAGGTAGCTCTCGCGGATCCTAAATATTTCTAAAATCATTTAATTATTGGCCAGATAATTAAAAGCATTAATTTCACAAAATAATAACCAACATGCTTGTGTACTAAATAAAGAAATAAATTAAATTAAAACACTACATTGGGCATAAAAAATAATTGCATTTCCATAAATAATTGAAGCACAAACCAATTCAACAAGTACAAAATAAATCAACCCAAGAAACCGTAACAAATATCTAAAAATATGAGTAGAAAGAATTGAACCGAAAAATCGTGAATCCGGGGTTGAAATCTTTTGCAAGTGCGTCCTTGGCCCTTGATTTGATGTTTCAAACCTTCCATGGTGATCAAGCATCGGAGATTTGGTGTGATTTTGGTGGAAATGAGGGCTGGTGCCCCATTTAGGGCTTATGCCCGTAAATGGGGCTTCTGATAATTTCGAATTGAAGCTGCCAGATTAAATGAAGGAGAAGGCAGTAGAGAGGCCGGACAATCAGGGGCAAAATAGGCAGAATAGGAGGGAAATAGGAGTTGAATGGGAAGGAGAAATAAGGCTGGGTCGCGGGCTGAAAAGGGTTAAACCAGGAAGATGTTCGCGGGTTGCACCAGGCTGGAAACGGGCTGAGGCTGTGAGAGAAAGCGGGTGAGAAGGTGGGCTGATGGGCTGGAATGGGCTGGAGGGAGCGCGGGTGAGACCCGATCCATGAAGAAGACCGCGGGTTGCGCTAGTGGAGGAGACGCTGCAGAATTCGACACGTGACTCCATCAGGAGCTCGACAACGCGTAAGGGACTTTCCTGCTTTGCGCCGCCCTCCCTACATTTCCATTAATTGCTCTGGTACCCCTCATCTTCTAATTGTTGGCGCCGCCTGCCTGATTCCTTCCAGGTTTGCATTTTGGTCCTTTGTTAGTTCTAGCAGCCACCGTTAGCCTCTGTTAGCCTCAAATTGCCTTGGATTCGTTGACGGACTTAACGAACTTTGTCCAAATAATTCCCAAAACAACTTTTAAGCCCGGAATTGTCTCGAACTTCGTGCTAAACACCGTATAAAAGCACGATTATGCATGAAAACCTACATTAAGCACAAAAACACAAATAATAATATTTCCAATGCATAATTAATTCAAAAATAACACAAAATAAAAGAAAATTCTCGGAAAAATTCATGGAAATCTTGCGCTCATCAGCTATATATTATCTAGAGGAGTACTTGATTTAAACTATGGAAGTTCGGATCCGAAAGAAGTATTTTCCCACCACAACCGGAATGAAATAGTTTTTATTTTTTTTATATTCTATGAAAATAAATGTTGTATGTTTTAATTATTTCAATTTCTTTTATCTAAAATATATGTGTGGTAGTTTATATTTAAAATATATGTTTATATTATTTTTGTCCTCTCATATTTAAAGTTGCGAGAAAATATTTTTTTAGTTGAAAACATTTTACAGCTAATTCACAAATTTCATATTAAAAGTAGAGGTATTTTTTCTATTTTAATGATTGATAAAGTTTCCGACTATGACGAAACAAAAAGAATATGTATGTTACTTGAAACAACATGAACATTGTAAAAAGAAAAAAAAGAGATGGTATTCTTAATTTTCCACAATTATGTCTTCTTTTTTTTTAAAGTAAGAAAGATGAAAATACTTCAATTCGGATCACCTAACACTACAACCTAAAAGTTACTATTCATCTAAATCACTCTACATATTAAGAAAGTGATTCAATGAATTTTAGAAATAGAAGGTAAAGTAGGGTGGCCATTGTGGAATCAAGGAGGCCAAAATACAAAAGAAAAAAAAAAAGAATAATTGCAGGCAGTACCATTTCTAAAATGTTAACCGTTGAAGTGCTCTATTTTCTTTTTAAACCATAAAAGTACATTTTTCTTTTTTTTTTCTTCCTTAAATGCCATCGTTCCCACTCTCCAATGAAAAGCAGCTAAAAACTAAAGCAATACTTGAAACTTGCACTCCTTCTCCCTTGCTTGTTGTCTTTTCGATTCAAGGACCTCGGCCATCCATAGGCATTATAAGAAAATCCCTAAAGGAATTAATGTGTTGAAGCAAACTCCTCGTTCTATCAAAGAAGTTAATCTCTCTACATATAAAAGTCAAGGTTGTTTTTACAAATTAATAGATGGACAAAAATAATCCTTCACCAAATAAACCATCCACCATTTAATTAAGGACAAAACAAGTAAAGTTACCATGACAAAAAACAATGTTTGGACAAAAATAGCCCTAAACATAATAAATCACTCATTATTAATTAATGCTAAATAAGTAATATGTCATAGGCTAATTAATTCTATGAATAATTAAATAATAATTCCATCCATTGATTTGTACCTATTTTCAGTTAGGTCCTACATTTTTTAATTCTATTCATTTCATTTTGTATTTTGATTTTCTTATCAGTTTCCCCCTCCTACCATTATCGTTACAAATGTCATCAAATATTTTCTAAAAAGGACACAAATAACCTTATTCAGTCGAAGGACTACAATTTTATTATAGGGAACCCAAAAAATTCAAATCCATATGAGTTTCAATTTCAATTTGAAATTTTGAAATTTTAAAAATATGAATTTGAATTTGTAAAAAGTGAAATTTAAGGTTGTGGTTGGTGTGTCTATAAATGATGTGTTTTACAAATGGGTTACTTTGAAGAAATGAGTAAGGAATTAGAAAATGAAATAAAATCAAATCAAAAATGAACTTTTGGGCTAATGGTGATATTTGAGGTTGTAGTGGTGGTGATGATGAGTCCATGGGGTTGACGGAAGATAGTGAATGATAAAAAAATAAATTAAATAAAATCTAAATTTCATTTTTTGGAGTAATGCATTTTTTACCATTAAATTTACATATGAGGTAAGGTATATTTTTGGATTATCGAAATAATTATTTATTTTTTTAATTAAAAAATATTTTAAATACCAAATGATAAATTAAATGATGAAATTATAACAAAATCTCAATTTGCGCCACAAGAAAAATGACCAAAATAATCCTCATGTGCATGATTTTCCATTACTATTTTTAATGTCCATAAACGAGAGAGAACAAAACGAGACAAATATAAAAATTGTGTATGAAAGTGAGACATCATAGATTGGGAAAGACATTACTAGAGGTATATGAAAAATTGTAACTATAATAATACATTTATTGGTGAGTATCGAGATATTAAGCACTTCTGTAGTGTACTTAGTAATTATCTGTGAATAAACTAAGAGAAATATGTTAAGGAAATGTGCAATAATGTCAAGAAAATAAAGAAAAATGGAGAACTTAGTTGACGAATTTATGCATTTTTTTAGAGAAAAAAAAGCTAGAATCTATAATAGAGGCATTTGAAGAAAGTAGTCCGACTAAACGGAATCGATATCTAAAGATGTTTTATTTTTCGGTTTTACCAAGGCAAGGTGAACGCGTTGCATGGTCATAGTGATAGCGATGACGGCGATTGCAAGGATACTGGTAGTAGTGGTGGGGGCGATTATAAGCAGGACAGTAAACATGTGGATTACAACATTGTTAGATTTCTAATATTTGAGGTGGTAGTCGTGGTGGGTCAATATAGGATTAATGGTGGGGTTGATGGAAGAAAGTTAAAGATAACAAAATAAATTAAATAAATTTTATTTTTTATTTTTTGGAGTAATGCATGTTTCTAACTTTAAATTTAAATATGAGACAAATTATAATTACAACATTGCTAGCCTTTCAACTAATTTTATAACTTTCCTTACAACTAAGCCTTGAAAAGGGCAAATATGTCTTTGTCCATAGCAACTTTGCGCTTCTTCAAAACATAGTTGTAAGGAAAGTGATATAATTAATTGTAAAGATAACATTTTCCTTATAATTATGCTAAATTATAATCCCCCCAAAGTATCCACAAAATCACATAGTGCACCCCAACCAAGGGTTTGTCACATAATGATATCTAACGTTATATTTTTTCCTATTTTCCACCCTAGCCGCGACAATCGTTAGAAAAGTCACGTTAAATAACACGTGGCCTTCCTCATGTGGGGTATTTTGACATTTCCTTGTAGGCATTAAATCGAGGGAAATATTAGGAATTTAGTGTAAACTTTGGGGTGCTAAATGTATTTTGGTCCAATAAAAATTAATAAATAAAATATTATCTTCATAAAAAATTATATAAATGTGTGTGGAAAGTTAAAAAAACACTATTCCATTTTTTCCAGAAAGAAAATCTAGAGAAAAAGCCCACAATTTTTTCTGATATTCACTCCCCCAAATAACCTAGAACCCGATATGAGTTTTGTCCACTCACTCCAAATATCTCTCTTAAATTTCTCTCTCTTAACCCAAAAGATAGATACACATTTCCATTTCATTATCATTTTTCTTATCTTGCTAATGAAAACAAAGTAAACGAAAGATATGAAAAACTCTTATCCATAGTTACATGTCTCCATCTCCAATTTCCTGATGAAATTCGATCCACCCACCTTCTCTGATGAAACCCAACCACCACCGAATTCAATCAGTTTCTCACCCCGTTCATTCTCTTACATGACTTTACATTTACTTTCTCTCTCCTAATTCTTTAAATAATCCAACCCGACCACGATGACAGTTGCTTTGAGGTCGAAATCATCTAGAGCCATAGCTTCTTCAATATCTTATATGCTTTGTTTTGAGACATATGGAGGCCTGCCATATGCCCAATTTTCAGACCAGCTCCTACAAAATTGAAGATTATTTCAATAAAACCACTTACTGTTTCTCTTCATTCAAGTCTACCTCTGTTTCTGATGAATTTGTCAATAAGGGTTATGTGTTTTCTATGAAATGCATGTTTTTACAAGGGTTTTTAGTAAGTATACTCTATAGCCTCTAATTTCTACTTTAGACACGACTTTTGCAAGGGAAAGAATGAGGGATATCGAAGATGGAGTTTGATTAGAATTAAAGGAGGACGGTGCCAAAATTGTGATAAGCGTGACCGGAGTGGGAAGGGTTTGACCTGAAAATGGCGGCTACTATGGTGGGGCTCGAGATGATGGCTATTACGGTGAAGCTGAAGATGGGAATTTGCACCGGGAAAAGAGAGAATGAGAGGGTTTTGAATTATATTTTTTGCTTTTTAATACATTTACTCCTTAACAAGATAAGGAAAATGACATTTTCACCACGCACGTGGAAGACAACGTGCTAATTAACATGAATGTTCTAACGTCCGTCATAAGTAGGGTGGAAATGGGAAACAATGTAACACTAGATACCACTATGCAACCGTTAGGATGGGGTACACTATGCGATTTGGTGGATACTTTAGGGGAGATTATAATTTGACCATAAAATTATTTTTGGATTATTGAAACAATTATTTATTATTTTTATTCAAAAACATATTTTAAATACTAAATGGTTAACTATATAATGAAGTTATAACCAAATCCTATTTTGCACTCCAAGCAAAATGACCAAAATAATATTCATATGACAAGCACTTATCATTTTTCGTCACTATTTTTAACGTCCATAGACAAGAGGAGGCAAAGTGGAACAAATAGAAAAATAACGTATGAAAGTGAGACACTTCGTAGGTTGGGGTGCAATGTGAGATTTAGTATGTAATTTTGGGAGATAATCATATTTCGGCCCCCTCGAAATTAGTTCAAAATACAAATTTCCCCATAAAGTATCCACCAAATCTACTTTGGCCCTCAACATATTTTTTTTATTTCGATATACATGTCAAATTTGGTTATGTGGATGTCACGTTTGGTAATCGTAGTGATAGACATGGTGGCGCAAGATCGAGAATTTGCTTCAATCAAACCATAAACAATATCAACGGTACCGATTAGTAATTTGTCGGAGTTGAAGCTATGGACAATGAAGACGGATTGAACCATGTCGTGTCTCATCATTGTCGTATACATCTGTGATGAGTTCAAATATGAGTTTTGAAATTCATGGTGTATGCTTGTATATTGTGTTGTACGAGAGAGAAAGAGAGAAATGAATTGTGGAGTTTAGTCATTCATCATCGGCGGTTGTGATGTCTTGAATTTTTGATGGGTTCTTATTCGTGACAGCCTTGACACTCGAGTGTGATTCTCTCATCTTGAGTTCAATCTCTCAAATCTCTGAAATGATTCCTCTATATTTTTATTTATTTTTCTATATAAAAATTTGAATAAGAGATTCATACACTTTTGAGTTTTATCTCACTTAAAATTTACATAAGGGGTCATTGCTGAAGAAGTAGCATAGAAAGCGTTGTTGGAGAAGAAAAACAAGCTTCTTTTTGGGTAATAAAAGCAGAGAAAACGTTGCAAAAAAAAGACCAAAATACCTACACGTGAAATACCATTCACCTTAACGTCAGATTGGTAACCTTCGTCTTGGCTAGGGGAAAACTAGAAAAAAGTTATAACATGAGATATGAAAATGACACAAAACTTAGGTTTTGTGCCAAAGTGAGACTTTATAGATACTTTGGGGAGAATTTTATATTTTTTAGTGTAAGTATATATTTTGAGGTTGAGAGTTTGATTTCTCTAACACAATATATTATTTTCTAAAGGGAGTCATAAATTGCAGAAACAACAAAAGCAAAGTCTCAAACAACCTGCTTATATAAGATAGTGTGTTTGAATTGTTTTCAATTCACACGCTGATAAAAGTGAATGAATTCATGTTTGATATTTAAAAAAGATTTAAAAATAACCAATAAAAAAAAATGTATATGATAAGTTACTAAATATACTATGACTAAAAGCATACATTATAAATTACCAAAAAACAAAGTATTAGAAAAACTAAACACACAACAACAATTTGTATGTCTCAAAAATTGTAAAGATTAAAACACAAAAAAGAATCCAATAATTAGAAATAATCAAAAAAATGAAGGAACTAGCAAATCACTTTTAAAAAATCATTACTATCACGTGCAACGCACGTGAACCCTACTAGTACTTTTAAAATGGACTTTTCCCTTCCAGTGCTTTATTCATTCAATGCCAATTCTTTTTGGTTGTAAGTTAGGTCAGGCTTCCACATCGTCTCCCTACATCATGTAGTAACTATTTTTAATTCCATTTTGTCCATAACATCAAGCATGTGTGAGGTAATTGAAGGAAAAATCGGACCGTAAAGTGCTGTCATTGGCGCTCTACCCGGTGGTAGTTGGGACAAGGGTTTA
The DNA here is from genome assembly GCA_013146195.2 of Codonopsis lanceolata. Classification (NCBI taxonomy): domain Eukaryota; kingdom Viridiplantae; phylum Streptophyta; class Magnoliopsida; order Asterales; family Campanulaceae; genus Codonopsis; species Codonopsis lanceolata. The sequence goes on along the minus strand of CM028380.1, from coordinate 86,668,396 downwards.
ACGCTAGTCACCATCGCTTTGGACGGTGATTGATAGCTTTTCCGGTGGTGTTTTCTCTTCATCTTGAAAATGCTCACATGGAGGCAAAGATGCCCACATCGGAGGAAATGACGCCTGTGAGAACCCCGTTTGGAACTCGTCCCTACTACTAAAAAGCGGGTGGTTTCAAAACTTAAGCGTGTGGAATATGCCCGACCTCATTGTGGGCTCAAAAATATGTTACAGAGTCATCACCTCTATTTTATGGTTAAATAGAGAAAACTCAAATAATACCAGAATATAAGGGTTTGGAGGCTAAGTTACGAGTTAGGAAGTGATTATGCACCCAATTCGCCCTTTCGATCTCATAAATGGATTTTTGCTAAAAATGTTATTTTTATTTATTTAATCTAAATAAAACATTTATATATATATATAAATATATGAAATTTAGATTATATGATAAGAAAACTAAAGGAAAACTTGTAGCAGCTACATTTTAGAGTTGCAATAAGAGCATATGAAATTTAGATTATAATAACGACTTATTTTATATCATTATATTACTATAATAATATCATTTTGGACAAAAATTAAAATAACTTTTGGATACCTACCTCTTGAAACGCGAGGGTTTATACCTAGGACCACTTTACTTAGGCATGCTTTGGGGTGTGCTCGATCTGTCCTCTCAGGGAGAGAAAGTCTTTTTTGTTGTCGAAATTTGGGCAGCGAAACCGCTTGTATTTGTTGTTTTTCATGCCGAATTTTGGGCGACGTGACTGTGTTTGTTGTTTTCCACCTCTCAATCCGGGCGGAGCAACTGCTTGTATATGTTGATTTTGTGTTGATGTCGTGTCTGAAATCAGGTATAGTAACTACTGTGTTGGTGGCTTTTTGGAGCCAGGTTTAAGGTGATAACCTAATCAGGTAACTAGGTTTATATTTGGATAGTGGTTATAAGTGTTTGGGAGAAGATTACATAGCCTAAGAGGGAAAGTAATTTTGGTAGGTTAACAACTCTTAGAGAATTCTTAGTGCAAACTCTCTCCGTAAAATTCTCACTGCGTTGTTCTTCGTCTCCTACTTTATTTTCATTGGGCAAGGCCCTGTTTTTATAGGCTGAAAAGAGGCAAAACGTAACCACGAAGGAAGTCAGTTATTTTGCCTTTGCGCTTAAAATGGTTGTACCTTACGCTAAAAAGGTTATACCGAAGAAGGAAAAACAAGATGGGGAAAGCAGAAATGGGCGCTGCCTAATACAGTTTTGGACGCAACGCCCATTTTCATAGTGGGTAGTGCCCAAAACTCTTATGGGCTGCCCCATTTTATGCTTTGCTTTTGAGATTTTCACTTTCCCCCCTATTTTTTAATGTTTGTCCTTTCCCTTTTCTTGTTTCTTCCTTTGATGTTTTGAACCCCCTGAAAGTTTGACATTCGTTAGTCCTTTCGACTGGATTTAACATTTATGGAATGTTACAAATAGGGGTACGAAATTGGGGAGTCTATAGAGCCCCTCAATGATGGAGTTTATGGGTAAACTGAAATTTACTAGTAAATAAACATCATTGATAAGTATAGACTCCCTAATTTTGAGAAAATCATAATTAGGAAAAATGAAAACGCAGAAGTTTATGATGCAACATATCATGTGATCATGCTTTTATGCTATGATGGTCAGACCTATTGGGGATAAGCTGCCTACGTATCCTTATACAAGGAATCTGACCCGATCGTAGCTCGTTGCTGGGAATATGTCTTTTGGTGATGGAAGCATAAGGAAATCATATTTCCAGGGCAAGGCCCTAGCGAAAACACGATGATGGGTACATGATAAAAATCGTATTTATAGGGCTAGGCCCTAGCACAAACACGATGGTGGTACATATGATAAAGATAGTATTTAAAGGGCAAGGCCCTAGCCAAACATTTAATATGGGGGCTTTCATGATGCAGCATTTATCGATGCAACAGTTCATGCTGGGGAATGCAACACATTGATGATGAAACTCGAATGCTGTAACTTGGGCTGTTTTTGGACAACTTGAGGCGGACGCAAGGGATGGATAGAGGCGTGCGCCTCAAATGCAGTAACTTGGTACCGTTTTTAAGCAACTTGAGGCGGCCGCATGGCATGTATCGAGGCGTGCGCCTCAAATGCTGTAGCTTGGCTTGGATTTATCTCCGTTGGGCGGGCGCATCAAGCTATTAGGGCGAGCGCCTCAACCTGGCACATTTTGGCCTCCCACACTGATATTGAGGCGGGCGCCTGGCTACTATTCGGGCGGCCGCCTGGTTTTCTGGCACATTTGCTCCTTCCTCCTTGCTTTTTCCTGCACAACACCGCACACAAAAATACCTTAGTAGCACCAATTCCACAAAAATAAAATTAGTAAAAAGAAATAAAACAAAGAAAAAAAAACGAAATTCCCGGGTTGCCTCGGTAAGCAGCCTTCTTTTAGTCTTTAGCTAGACCAAATGCCGGGTAAGCCCTCGGCAAAGCATATGGATCAATCATAATTAGGATCGTAGAGATCCATCATCTCCACATCCTCCACATTAACATCTCCACCATCAAAATAGGGCTTTAATCTTTGCCCATTTACCTTAAACTCTTGGTCTCCGGAGAGACTAGAGATCACAACCGCACCATGCGAAAATACCTCCCTCACCAAATAGGGACCGGTCCACCGGGACCTCAATTTACCGGGAAACAAGCGCAAGCGGGAGTCAAATAGGAGGACTTTTTGACCAACTTTAAATTCCTTCCTTAAAATCATTTTATTGTGCCACGCTTTTGCTCGTTCCTTATAAGACAAATTATTTTCATAAGCCTCTCTCCGGATTTCATCTAGTTCATTCAATTGTAATTTTCTTTCCTCACCGGACCCGTCTAAGTTCATATTGAACTTTTTGATTGCCCAAAAGGCTTTATGCTCTAATTCTACGGGCAAGTGACATGGCTTCCCAAACACTAATCGATATGGGGACATACCAATAGGTGTCTTGTAAGCCGTGCGATAAGCCCACAAAGCATCCTCTCAGCCTAAGACTCCAATCTTTCCTATTCGGGTTTACGGTCTTTTCGAGGATGGACTTGATTTCCTATTGAAACCTCTGCTTGGCCATTGGTTTGGGGATGATAGGCGGTAGAGACCTTATGAGTGATGTTATACTTTTTGACCAAGGCCTCCACCATCCTATTGCAAAAATGAGTCCCCCTATCACTGATCAAGGCCCTAGGCATCCCAAATCTAGACACAACATTGCTCTTGAGGAAACTCACCACTACCTTAGAATCATCGGTGCGTGTAGGGATCGCTTCGACCCATTTGGAAACGTAGTCCACTGCAAGTAAGATGTACACAAAACCAAAAGAAATAGGAAACGGACCCATAAAGTCAATTCCCCAAACATAAAAAACCTCGCAATTAATTACGATGTTTTGTGGCATCTCATTGCGGCGTCCTATATTTCCAACACGTTGACACCGGTCACAAGACTTACAAAAGGCAGCGGCATCCATAAACAATTTTGGCCAAAACAAGCCACTGTCTAACACTTTCCTAGCGGTGTTTTTGGCACCAAAGTGACCACCACATGCATACTCATGACAGAACTTTAGGATAGAGGCCATCTCATTTTCCGGGACACATCTACGAATGACTTGGTCAGCGCAATGCTTCCATAAGTTTGGTTCGTCCCACACAAAGTACTTAGCCTCACTGCGGATTTTGTCTCTCTTCGATTTAGAAAAAACTTGGGGAATTTTATTAGAGACCAAAAAGTTTACCAAATCCGCATACCAAGGGAACACTTCCTTAACTGCCCACAAAGCCTCATCAGGAAACTCGCCCCTAATAGGGGCCTGCTTATAAGGCTTGTCATCCTCTGTCACCAAACGACTCAAGTGGTTGGCCACTACATTTTCGGCCCCTTTCTTATCCTTGACTTCTATGTTAAACTCATTCAACAGAAGGATCCACCGAATGAGTCTCGGTTTTGCCTCTTTCTTAGACATCAAATACCTAAGAGCATCATGATCGGTGTACACAATGATTTTGGTCCCAAGTAAATAGGACCTAAATTTTTCTAATGCAAAAACCACCGCTAACATCTCTTTTTCTGTAGTGGAATAGTTTCTTTGTGCCTCATTCAAAGTCATAGACGCATAATAAATCACATGAGAAGCACGATCCACTTTTTGACCCAAAACTGCCCCCAAAGCATAATCACTTGCATCACACATGATCTCAAAAGGGAGAGACCAATTGGGGGCTTGAATAATAGGAGCAGATGTCAACCGACCCTTCAATTCATCAAACGCTTTCTTGCAAATATCATCAAATTTAAAATCTACCTCTTTTTGCAACAAGGTGCATAGAGGCGATGCAATTTTCGAAAAATCTTTTATGAAGCGACGGTAGAACCCCGCATGACCAAGGAACGACCGCACTTCACGCACATTTGTAGGGTAAGGAAGTGTGGAAATAACATCAATTTTTGCTTTGTCCACTTCAATACCCTTTTTCGAAACCACATGTCCCAACACAATGCCTTGCTCAACCATGAAGTGACATTTTTCAAAATTCAACACCAAATTTGCTTCAACACATCGGTCAAGAACTAAAGCAAGGTGAGCAAGACATTGGTCGAACGAGTCTCCATGGACGGTGAAATCATCCATGAAAACCTCCATAAAATTCTCCACAAAATCGGAGAAGATGCTCATCATACACCTTTGAAAAGTCGCAGGTGCATTGCATAAACCAAAGGGCATCCTCCGATAGCAAAGGTCCGAAGGGGCAAGTAAAAGTGGTTTTCTCCTGGTCTTCCGGTGCAATTGGTATTTGAAAATACCCGGAATACCCATCAAGAAAACAATAATACGCCCTTCCGGCAAGCCTTTCCAACATCTGATCAATAAATGGGAGGGGAAAGTGATCTTTTCTAGTTACCTCATTCAGCCGACGAAGGTCAATAACCACGCCATCCCGTTGCTCCCGGGTTGGCACCAACTCGCCCTTGTGATTGATGACGACGGTGATCCCACCCGCTTGGCTACACATTGAGTAGGGCTCACCCACTCACCTGCCCGATATGGCATATATGATCCCCATCTCAAAGAACTTCAAAACTTCCTTCTTCACCACCTCCATCATAGGTGGGTTCAACCTCCTCTCGGCCTTACCGGCTTAGCACCCTCCTCTAGCAAAATCCTATGGTGAGTACATACGTATGACTTATGCCCTTGATGTCGGCAATAGTCCACCCAATCGCTTCTTTCCGCCTCCCGATCACATCAACTAATTTCTTCTCTTGCTCCTCCGTCGGAACACTAGAGATCACCACAGAAGTGTCTTCCCTTCACCCAAGAAAGCATATTTCAAATTCTCGGGAAGGGGCTTCAATTCAAGCACAGGTGCCTTCTCAACAGATGGCAATGGTTTCTCCGGTGGCACCTCCAACTGGAAATGACCAAATCCCGATGGTGAGACATACATAGCATCCTCAGAAAGGCTCATCACCGCCTTCTTCATCTCATCGGAAATGTCAAACTCTAACCCGGTATACCCCAACGCATTCTCCAATACAGACTTCATGTCATCATCTCCTCCGCACACATCAAACACCTCTTGGGCTATAGGCTCCACTACATCAATGAAGTTCACCGAGTGCACATCCTTAGGGTACTTCATGGCATCAAAGATATTGAACTCCATTTGTTGCCCATCAAACTCCATAGTCATTGACCCATTAGTAACATCCAACTTGGTACGAGCAGTCGACATGAAAGGTCTCCCTAACAGAATGGGAGCCTTAGGATCCGTATCCATCTCCAAGACATAAAAATCTGCAGGAAAAATGAGCTTCCCAACCCGGACTAGAACATCCTCAATCAACCCTTTAGGGTACGCATTAGATAAATCGGCAAGTGAATAACCACCCGAGTATCCTGTAGAGGTCCCAACTTTAGGGTCTCAAACAACGCATAGGGCATGACGTTGATTGAAGCCCCCAAGTCCAAAGATAGCCATATGCTCCGAATTATCCCCTAGCGACACCGAATCACGAACATACCCTGATCACTACACTTTTTCTCCTCTTCGATAGATGCTGCGACACATGCTCACTAATCTTTACCTTTTTCCGACTCCGCTCCTTCCGATTCCTCTTCATAGTGCACAACTCTTTCAAGAACTTCGCATACCTTGGAACCGACTGCAGAAGATCAAGAAACGGAATGTTTACCTCAAGCCTCTTGAATGTGTCAAAAATAGCCTTATCAGGCTCCGGCCTTCTGTCCTCCCTTAAAGCATACGGAAACAGGGGAGCTGGCTCATACACAGGAAATACTGTGCGACTTTTCTCCTTTCAGAGTCTTCGCCTCAGGTGTAACTCTCTCAACCACTAACTCGGGCTCCTCTTCGACAACCACTTCCTCTAGCTTTTTCCCACTGCGCAAAGTCATCGCACTGACATTAGACTTCGGATTCGGTTCCGTTCTAGATGGTAACTTCCCCGAATCTTTTGCCTCCATTCTCCCAACTGCATCTGCCAGCTGACCCACATGTTTCTCCAAATTGCTGATGCTCGATTTAGTCTCCTGTTGGAACTGCTGGAAGTTTCCATTCATGGTAGACATGCTCTGCGCTAGTGACCGGACCATGTCCTCTGTAGACTGTCCCCTGTTGTCCAACGCCTGCTGCCCAACAGTGTCTTCATCGATTATATTGATTTCCCTGAAACTGCTGACCCTGCTGATTATTGAACGGCTGCCTGAAACCTTGTTGTCCCTGTGGTGGACCATACCTAAGGTTCGGATGAACATTATTTGCAGCGTTGTAATTGAACTGCGGTGGCCTCTGACCCTGCTGATTGAAACCTATTGCATTGACATCCATCACCTTATCCGTCTGAAGAGTAGGACAAGAATCGCCGGTGGGTCACATCGCACATATACCGTGGAGGATGAGGTTATTGACCCAAAACCAATGTCTTCAATGCAGACTCTTGACATCTCACGCGCCACTCGCTTCAAATCACTCGTTGTATCACTCGATCCCGCAAGCCCGACTTGTCTAACGCTAGACCTTCTCCCATGAGTCCTTGTGCTTTTGGCTAGCTCTTCTATCAACTGCTCTGCATCCCTGGTAGTTTTGTTCAGAATACTACCTCCACAAGCAGAATCCACCCACCTTTTGTCTTGCTCAGTCAATCCCCCATAGAAATAAACAATAAGTCGCTCGCTTCATCATCAAAGCCATGATACGGACAACTTCTGCAGAGCTTATAGAACCGGTTGTGGTAATCATACAGTGATTCATCGGACCGCTGCTCCATGTTGCTGATATCTCTCTTCATGACATTGATTTGATCTGGAGGGAAGAACTCATCAAGGAATACCTCCTTCAACTCTTGCCAAGAGGTAATGCTGTTGGGTGGCAGGTGATAATACCACTTATTCGCGTTAGTCTTAAGAGTAAAGGAAAACGCCTCGTAATAATCGCCGAATCAAGCAACTTTGAAGTAGTAAGTCGAACACCATACGATCAGAATAGTATCCTCGAAGTTGAAGGTTACGCAAAGCTTCATGATGAGCAACAGAATGAACGAGGGAGGAAATCATCTAGATGATTAAAGGCTTCTCATGACAAGAACTTTGATGTCTAAAGGAAGAGGACCCTCAAATCTTTCTCCAAGTCAATTGTCATTCCAAAAGATATCTTACCATTGCCTACAATCCATCGCGCAGAAGGAGCTAAATCATTAATGTGATTATGCACGACCCGCCGATGTGTGAAGCATTATTAGTGACAAAGAAATTCCCATTGTTCTTATACTTATGCGACATAAACTGAGCCCATAAACTCTTTCCCTGCATAACACTCCAAGCAAGCTTAGCATGAAGAGCATCCATCACATTAGAGAGAGATCTTATACCCAAACCACCTTCTGAAATAAGCCGACAAATATTCTTCCAGGAAACCCAATGGATTCTATGTTCTCCAGACTACCCCCACGAAACTTAGCCATAGCATTTTCCAAACGACGAAGAACGATTGGGGAATTTTAATAACCGACGAGAGCGTAAAATGTGAATGTCCGCACAAAATGATTTTAAGAGCACAATTTTACCCCGAAGAGAGAAGGCGGGACTTCCATCCTCGATTTTCTTCCGCACCGAGATTCAAGTTTCTCAAAGAATTCGCTTGATACGGCCCTTGAATAAAGGCAAACCCAAATACATCATAGGAAAGGATCGAGGCATGTAACCCGACCACGTAACAATATTCGAACCTTACTTGGAAGATGGGACGAAGTGTAAAAACCACTTTTTTGGAAATTAATCATCTGGCCCGAAGAGTATTCATATTGCTGCCAGATTTTCCGTAGCTGAGTAACAGATTTTTTGCTCGCATTACAAAAGAAAATCATGTCGTCCGCATAAAGTAAATGTGAAATAGCCATACCTCTCGACCATGCCCATAATGAATCATCCGCCCCTCCAAAACCTTTCTTAATGGTTGTAGATAGAATCCCCGAGCCAATATGAAGTAAGAGGAGAAATCGGATCCCTCCGAACCCCTCGAGTAGAAGAAAAGAAACCATGATTTGTGCCATTAATCCCGATCGAGTACCATATATCTCTCGAGAAGACGGGAAATTAAATCACACACCTCAAGATTAAAACCAAACACCAGAAGCTCGAAGAAGAAAAGCCCATTCGAGGCTATCATATGCCTTAGACATGTCAAGCTTGAAGGACACGCTCCCACCTAACCTTTCTATCAATTTTGCCGATCAACTCATGAGCTAGAGCAACATTTTCGTGAATCGCCCGACCTTTAACAAAAACCCGATTGTTCTAAAGAAATAATTTTTGGCAAAATATCCTCCAAACGGGTGGCCACAATTTTTGAAATGATCTTGCACTTAAAAGTTACATAAACTTATTAGACGAAGATCGCCGAAACCGTTAGGGCAACCGCTTTTGGAATGAGAATCATAACCGTAGATGACATACTCGATGAAACTTAGCTCCTTGAAAAAATCTTGAATCGCTTCTACTACGCCCCCTCCACAATCGACCAACATCCTTGCAAAGATTTAAACCTCTAACCGCATCCCAAACCTCTCTCGTTGGTGGGAATAGAAAGCGCCTATTATTGTCTTGGGCATCTACACGAGAAACTATACCCGAAAAAAGATCTTCCTCTATGATTGGCCGAAGATGTGAGCAAATCAAAAAATGTTGAACGCCATGTCACCTGCAAAGATTGTCCGTGCACCAAGACCCATCGAAGCTTGATCTTAACAACATTCCTAGCCGCATGATCTCTAATTGAAGCATGAAAGAAGGCTGTGTTCCGATCCCCGGCTTTAAGCCAACTGGTCAGGGCCTTTTGTTGAAGCAACTCATCATCCCACCGAACAAGTTGGACCGATCCTTCTTAATCTCGACAAAGATGGTCATGAACATTTTCATCCCATGATTGTTGAAGAGCAAATTCCAATTTAAAACATCGCCTCTTGAGCCTCGCAATTCTCTCTCGCTTGAACATGTCCGAAACATTCCAATTCCATACTTGGAGTTCTCACCAAGCAAAACCAACTTCTCTGCGGAAATTTCCATAGGAGAACCAACAATTCGGTTCCACTGCATTTCACAAATTCAAAAAGTCTTTGTGATCCACCATACGTTGAAAGCGAAATATACCATTAGGTTTATGTACTTTGAAGTAATGGCGAGTGATCGAGAAGCAGCGCTAAGGTGAGATACGAATCGAGGGAAGAGTTGCTTTATAAAATACATTCACAAGAACACGGTCCAAGCGTGGCCAAATTCTACCACCTCATGATGGTCATTACACCAAGTATAAATACTACCTTCAAAACCCGTATCCGTCATTCGGCTTGAATCAAGAAATTGTTAAAAACATCCATACTATTAAAATCATATCCATTGCTACCCAACTTTTACGATGTCTTGGAAATAATGTTGAAATCACCTCCTATCAACCACGGTTGAGAAATAGAAACATTATATTTAAGAGATCGGTCCACAAAGCATTCGTTCGTCCTAGTGCACTTTGCATAAACAAAAGTAGCCAAAAGCTGGACTAAAGTTTTGACCCGAAGTCGGATAGTGATGTGTTGATCGAGAGGCCCGAAGAAATTGTCTGGCAAAGTATCCCACAAGAGCCATATGTGAGTATTAAGAGGATTCGATGCATGCTTATGACAAAACTTAAGCTTCTTGGCCACTTTGTGCGAGCGGTCACCATTAATCTTAGGTTCGGAATAATTAACAAACAAAATTTATCTTTGAGATTTAAGCCTTTGCAAATAAGCTATTGTGTCTTTATTTCTGACACCTCGGGCATTCCATATAGTAAATACATAAAACAAAAATTAATGGATGGAATCGAGCTTTAGATGAAGCTCTAGTGCTGCCTCTTAGAAACTTTATTAACTTTCTTCTTTTCCTTTTTTGATGTCCCTACGACTTTGCTCTTGAAAAGCTTTAAGTGAGGGAGGCGATTCGGAAATTCCAATTTCATCCATCGGCGTTGAGCATTAAAACTTAACTTCGCCGCAAGGTTCCCATGGGTTGGGGATTCGCTCTAGGCGATTCCGAGCGGTGCTCTTTGCAATTTCTCTCCCATCCATAAGAATGTCAAACTGTTATGCGGCATTCGGCATTTTACGTTGTTGAGCGTGCCCGTCACCACATCTTTGTTGTATCTCCTTCATCCGTGCCCTGAGAAATTTGGAGATTGATCATTAGAGGTAGTAACCCAGTAGCCCCTTTGATTCCAAGATCTAATATCTTATCTTGTTGCCCGGTGTAGGGACATGGCTAGGATCGATACTATCATTGGTTTCTTTCGAGGATTGAAAGTGTTCTCTCTATGAACTTTTCCTTCCTTCACAACCATGAGTGTATGCTCTCACGATTTTAGGATCCATCTTAACCCTTTCTTGACCCTTAGGAGGTCTACACCATCAACAACTTCATCACCTTTAACATTGCCTTTTAAATCTTTAGTATGTGCTGAGGCAGCTCACGCCTCTTGAGAATTTCCACAGGGACGCCATTGTTGGTCAGTTTAGAAGCGATCTCTACTTTTTTGCTCTTGTACGGCTTACATTTTGTACTACGCTTAAATCCATGTTCTTGGAATTGATCTGTTGTTGATTGTTGAGGCCTCTTTCGACATCGTCTACAACATGGACTAAAGACCACATCCATCCTGAGCAATGTTACCTTCAAATTCTGACAGCTGGGCCCTCATTCTTCAAAGTACCAATCCATATGCGCTTAGGAAGTGTATGGCGACATCGATCTCAACACGGATCCGAGGCATGCATTGGATGTGTCAAAACTAAAGTTCTATCGCTAGCTCTCGAATAATGGCCAAATGAATTTCCAATCTGTTGTAAATATGAAGTAAAAGAACATCATAAGGCAATTGTGGGTACTTTATCTTGCAA
>CM028380.1:86621267-86656818 GCA_013146195.2 Codonopsis lanceolata | reverse complement strand
GGTTTTAACTCTTCTTTCAAGCAAGGCCAACATCTATTAGTGAGAAATCACTACACCATCCCTATTCGAACTTATTCTCTTTCATGTGCATAAAGCCCTTTATGCTCGAAAAGAGAATAACCGAATACACAGGAAAACCACCATCTCGAACACTTCTTCTTTATAAACAATTCATGCTCGCAAGAGAGAATAATCAAGATAGAAAATTTAACTCGAACATCAACCCTTTAGACGAGCAAGATCAACCCCATGCTCGCATAAGGGAATAATCGAGAAAACAATAAAAACAACTCAATTACCAACTTCCAAATATAAACCGAAAGCATAATCGAAGTTTCGCCATTATCCTTACCATAAAAAGGAGTCAAAGAATTACACATTACCAAAGGCAATTACCAATAGTATTTCTTCAAATGATCCGCATGCCACGTGTGCTTCAATTCGTCCCCATCCTCGCTTTGTAACACATAAGTGCTTCTTTGATAATTCTAACGACCGAAAAGGTCCTTCCCAATTCGGTGAAAGCCCCCACTTAGCTCGATGACATGTTGCCTCGATTTTACGAAGGACCCATCGCCCACAAGAAATGACCTACCACGAACCCTTTTATCGTGGTGGGCCTTTGCTCGTCCGTGTTTGTAATTAGCCATTCTCATCTTAGCTTCCACCGCTTTTCCTCCAAAAATCCAAATCACCGCCCTGCCGCTTCATTATGGACTCAATGTTGTAGTGCAAAACCCTATGAGTAGGCAAATACATTTCCACCGAGCCATAGCATCGTAACCATAAGCTAAAGAAAAAGTTGTTTCTCCCTGTTGGACCCCCGACCGTCGCTCTAACCGCCACCCACAAGGTCAAGGCGCCTCATCTACCCATCTTCCCGCCTACCTTATCTTCCAAATTTCGCTTCAATACATGCAAGATTTGTTTATTTGCGCCTCACCGCCCATTGCCTTGAGGGTATGCTACCGACGATTGCCAATGCTTCACACGCATTTGCTCGCACACGCTTTAGTAAATTTTCAAAAATTGAGTCCCATGATCGACACAATTGCTCATGGGAACTCCAAACCTACACCATATATGCTCATGAACAAAATCGATGACATTCACTTCACCGATGGTCGCCAGGGCTTTGCCTCCACCCACTTAGTGAAGTAATCAACAAAGACCATCGCATACTTGAACTTTCGAGCGGGCCATAGGAAATGGACCAATTAAGTCTATTCCCCCACATATCAAAAGGCCATGAAGCCACGAGGCTACAACAGAGTTTGCTCGGTAGACGGCAAGCGTGGTATATCTCGCATAACGCCGACATTTGTCACATCGGCGAACATACATCTCGGCATCTCGCCTCGTAGTTATCCAATAAAATCCCCGCAAAACTTTTTCGGCCAATGACCTCTGACCAGGATGACCTCCACATTTGCCTTCATGTACCTCTCCCAAAATTCCTTCCGTCATTTCTGGTCGCACACATCTCAACAAAGGTCGGGTGTAGGATCTCCGATAGAGAATGTTATCCGAATAACATAACGACATGATCGCTTCGCTTCGGATGGTTCTAGCCTCCTTTTTGTCCTCTGCACCCTTGCTCGATGTAGGCCTTGAGATCATCAATCCAACACTTTGGAGCCGGCTCAATGTCCATGATCGCCTTTTTCAATAATGTGCATCTCCGATGCTCGATCATGACTCCGTGGATGCAAGGATCGAATTTCATCCTCACCATCTTCGACAAATAATCACCGCATGTTATCTTCCCGAGCAATTCTCACCAGCCTCCCAAGAATCAAAATCTTTTAAAATTTCCTTCACCATCGCACACAATAACGAACCAAGATCGGATGATGGACCGCATAATCGCCCCTGACTTGATTCACCACCAATTGGGAGTCACAATACACAACCGCTGCTCGCACTCCTATATCCTCTGGCGAAGCTCAAGCCCAACGATCAATGCCTCATACTGGCTTGATTGTTAGAAGTCGGAAATTTGAAGCGCAATGCTTTCTCAAATTCCACATCTTGCTCGGGTGGGACTAACACCAACCCAAAGACACCACTTCCAAATCCGCTAGCCGAGCCATCAACATGAAGCTCCCAACAATACTCCGGCGTGGTTTTGGAGTCCTGAATACCCCGATGTCGCTTTAGATGGTGTTTTTCCTCGCCAAAATCCTTAATCCTTGAAGCTTGTTTCAGCCACGAAATCCGCTAAGGCCTGTGCCTTGATCGCTCGCCGAGGTTGATAATCAATATCAAACTCAGTCAACTCGATCGACCAAGTGAGTAGACGACCAGAAGTGTCCGGCTTGTGCAAAATCTTTCTCAAAGGCAAATCAGTATACACAACAATCGAATGCGCAAAAATAAGCTCAAGTTTCCGAGCAAAGAACAACAAGCTTAATAGGCCAATTTTTCGCATTAAAATATCTTCCCTCTACATCAGTGAGGGCCTTTGAGACATAATAAACAGGTTTTTGGACATTGCACTCTTCCCTAACCAGATGGCTACCACCGCTCGGTAGTCGCTAGATAAATAAACAATTTTCCCCGAAAACCGGGCTGCTCAACAAAGGAGGACTTCCTAAATATTTCACCAAGTCTTCAAAAGCCTTTTGACACTCAGGCGTCCATTCAAACCCCTTATTTCCACGAAGAACTTTGAAGAAAGGCAAGCACCTTTCTGCTGATCTAGAAATAAAACGACCAAGGGCTATCACCCCGCCATCGAGCCTCAGACATCCTTTACACATGAGGAAGCTCCATGGTGATCAACGCCTTGATTTTCTCAGGATTAGCCTCGATGCCCCTCTCAGTCACCATAAAATCGAGAAACTTGCTTGCCTTTACCCCGAACACACACTTGCTCGGGTTCAACTTCATACTATTCTTCCTGAGATTGGCAAAGGTCTCGCCCAGATCCACTGTATGCTCACGCCCTTTAGTCTTGACCACCATATCATCGATATAAGCTTCAACATTCCTTCCGAGCTGCGAGCTAAATACCTTATTTACCATCCTCTGATAGGTGGCTCCTGCATTTTTCAAGCCAAAAGGCATCATCTTGTAACAGTACAACCCTCCTGCTGCTCGGAAAGCTGTCAAAGCCTTGTCCTGCTCATTCATCTTTACTTGGTGATACCCGGAATAGGCGTCTATGAAACTGAGAAGCTCGAACCCCGCGATAGCATCCACCAACTTATCAATTCTTGGCAAAGGATAACAGTCTTTCGGGCAGGCTTTGTTCAGATCCGTAAAATCAACACACATTCGCCACTTGCCGTTGGACTTTTTAACCATCACCACATTAGCCAACCAAGTTGGGTAATGTATTTCCTCGATAATGTCAGCGTTCAACAGTTTTTCAACTTCTTCCCTGATTGCTTGATCTTTTTCCACGGAGTAAACCCTAGGCCGCTGCTGTATTGGTCGAAAGGCTGGGTCTACATTAAGCCGATGCAAAGCCACAGTCTCGCTTACCCCCTGCATATCCTCTGGCCGCCAAGCAAATACATCCAAGCTGTCTTGTAATTGCTTGATCAGTTTTGCCCGTGCCTCCACTGTCAAAGCCCTGCCAATTTTTATTTTCTGCTCGGGGTATGCAGAATTGATGATTACTTCCTCGAGCTCATCCTGAGCCGTGAACTCTGGCTCATCTCGCATTTGGAGTGTGTCGCACTCCACCTTCTCATCTTTCTCAGCCCGATCCTCAACCTTATCAAGCTGATCTACTTCCATGGCCTCGGCCTGTTCTACTGATTCCCCCGACGTCAATGTCGGCAAAGGATTATCAACGCCTTCTTCGGCAAATTCGTCTTGTTGTGCAGCTTGCTCCCCCGACTTCAATGTCGGCAAAGAGGAACTGATCTCACTATCAATCTGGCTCGCGACTATACCCATAGCCACCGTTTTCGCCACCTTGCTCCCCAACTTCAATGTTGGCATAGAGCTCGCATCCACTTTTGGATCTTCATGCACCATAGCGATCACAGACGGCCCTACAGTTACTTGAGTCGTCTCCTTAGTACTGACGGTTATCTTCTGCTCGCCATCTTCCAATGTCAATTTCTGCTTCTTCCTCTGGCTATCCCGCACATATTCAAGCACTGACCTGGGCTGGCTCCTCAGCACTCCAATTCCCCCATCTGTATAAAACTTAGCTCGTTGATGCGGGATTGATGCTACCATCTGAAATTTGGCCATACTAGGTACACCCAAGATTATATTGTAAGGAGACTTCAAATCGATCACCATGAAGGTAATCTTCTCAGCTCGCGTCTTGCTTCCTTCACCGATGAACACTTCTAGCTCGATTGTACCTTTGACCGGGACCTTATGATTTGTAAAACCTTCTAATGCCCCTGCATATGGTTTTAATCGATCATCGCTCAACTCGAGCCCCTGAAAGCATGAATAATACATTACATCTCGGCACGCTCCAGTATCCACCAGAATTCTATGCATGACCCAGCCATCCACTAGAGCTGAAACTATCAAGGACTGCTCGCCTGCTAAATTACTCGCCAGCTCGCTGCGAGTAAATTGGATAGCTTGCTCTCCATCCTGCAAAGTAGCAGGTCGATCCACCGCTTTGGATAAAGAATATATTTGCTTTCCAAGCCGGCCTGAGTAGGCTCTTCATCCATTATCAACATTGATCACCCCTAATCGGTGGGCTCTCTCTCACAGGTGCATTCCCCTATTGCCTCCATCTCGTTTGAAGCGGTCCAGCCGCCCCTCGTTAATCAATTTTTGAATGGCCTTCTTCAACGGCCAGCATTCTTCCGTGGTATGCCCATAATCATCATGATAGGCACACCACTTTGTTTGATCCCTTTCACCAGCTGTCGCCGGGTTCATACAAGGTGGATTAGGAAGTTCATTCCTTATCTCGTACATGATGTCTTCACGTAGCGTGTTGAGCGGTGTTAAATCTGATTCGCGAAGAAATTCCTTTGGCCGGTCATACCTAGACTTGCTTTTGTTATAGCCTCCACTTCCCACCTGGCCATTTCCCTTAGAATTTCCCGCAGCTTCACTATTCTCCTTTTTCTTCTCTTTTTTTGCCGTCTCCCCGGCACACCACTTTTGTGCTCGCATGAGCATCTCCGCTTGTGTCTTTGGTTCACGCATGCTCAATTCTGATCGTAAGCCTCCTTCACCTTCAAGTAAACCGGTTTCAAAGCATAAGGTTACCTCCTGCTCGGTCAACCCAGGGACTTGCTCTAACACCTTGGTAAATCGCTCCAGGTAGCTCGCTGTGGACTCATGCGCCCCTATTTAACTTTTGACAAGTCGGCCCTTGTCTTTGCCAATGTGCCTGCCGTTCCAAAATCTGCCAAGAACTTTGTTCGCAGATCAGCCCAATTATTAATTGAACGCCGGGGCCGCCTCATCCAGCTAAAGCTTTCCTCGCAACTTGCGATTGCACCAACAAAAGCTCTAATCTTCAAAGCTTCATCAGAAGTTACCAGGCCAATTTGCGATTCAAAAGACATCAACCAATCCCTCGCCTTTGTTTTGCCCGTGTATTCCTTAATATTTGGGAATATAAGCCCCTGTGCTGGTGGAGCATTCTCAATCCAAGGGGCTAACGGGCTTGCAGACGTACCCAAAAAATTACCATCTAGAGCCTTGCCTTGCTCCCAAGCTTCCATTCGACGTTTCAATTCTTCGAAATCCTGCATGTTTATGGTTGTAGGCAAACCACCCCCGGGTTGAGGTTGTACCACAGGCATAGGAGGGGCCTGTGGGGGATCCATAGCCCCAACGGCTTGAGTAACCCCCACGGCCGCGCCACGAGCTTGGCGCCCAGCTGTCTTGTATATAGCCAGTTTATCACGAGGTCCCTTTATCCTTGAGAATAGTGAAAATGATGGGATCGCTTAGGAGAAGGAGTTCGGCGTCGATGAACATAAGACCCCCTTGGTGATCAAGAGCGACGACTATGAGCACGAGATCGTCGCGGTGAAGGTGAACGGAGCCTGCGAGCATGTGACCTTGGCGGTGAAGGCGACCGTCGACGACGACGAGATTGGGTCGAATCCTCTCCAACTCGTGGTCCCAACCTTGAATGAACACTAGGCACAACTCTATGGCTAGCTTTGCGCCTCCTCGCGCCCCTAGATCCATGTGCTGTGGTCGAGGCCGAACCACCTGGATTCATCGATCTACCGCTGCGAGAAACACCTGCCGCCTGGCTCGGAGCTGACAAAGCTAGTAAGGGATCAAGCTCGATGGGCAATGGTGGCTTACCCATAGCAATCAATTGTAAGTTAAGCTGGTGCATCTGACCCAAATAAATGGCTCGTTGACGCAGAGCCTCTTCTCGAAATTCATGGGCTAATCCGACTGCTGCTTCAGCACTCCGAGCCAACGAATCAACTCCGCGCCTCTGATTGAGTTGGTGACGTGCATCATGAGGCGGAGGAACATTATTCCCAGCTACTTGATTAAGGCTAGGATTCGGATGCACCTCCTCCCTACGACTGCCACTGCCGCCATTAATTCCATTTTCCGCCATTGACGAAGCTTCAGAAAGAACAATTATCAAATTCACCAAATCTACTACCGTAAAAACTTTCGTTTCCCGGCAATGGAACCAACTGATGCGTTCAAAATATTTCTGATGCACTGATGAAGCCCAATCTGAACACCTGGCTTTCAACGTGTCCTTAAATCCTCAAAGCCCAACTCTGCAATAAGAACAAGAAGCCGTAAACTAGGCAGGGGCACTCCCTGCAAAGGCCCTCCGGCGTAAGAATCAGTACAAGATTCGACAAATGAGAAAACAATTTAGTAGAGTTTCAGCTAGAGAATATGATTGCGCGTGTACCTTTCTCCTTTATTTTCTGAGGTTTATATAGTTGCCGGAGATCATAACTATTCATAACCGCTCATAACTGCCTATAACCGTCCACTCATGATTGTGGCATTAATGGCGGGCACATTATGTCCCCCATTAATTGCAACTGTTTAAGGATAGAGTTTCTCGGACATAACTGTCCTCTACTGAAACAACTCATGCTCGGACATAGTTGTCCTCAACTGGAAACAGTCCTCGTAGTAGAGAGCACAACCAATCATGCTCGCGCCTTAAGTCTGCTCGCTGGTTGAGCCCCTAGCTTAGTGACATCTCGCTTGGGTGGAATCAACTCCATGCTCGCTTGCTCGGATGTCGTTGGTCTGCCTGGCATGTGACCCCTGACTTGGGCCTATTGGGCCGGGCAGTTCAGAAAACAAAATAACTGTTTTGAAAAAACAAAAGCAACAATCAATATCAAAACCAATATAAAAACTTGCACAAAAATCTAAACTAAAACTAAAATCGGTGCCAAAACCAAATATTAAAATTCGTCAAAATAAATATAATTTTATCTAAATAGAAGCAAAAACATCCCTTACATGTCCCTCTTCAATTGTAATTTTACTTTTCCCAATAGAAAAGTACTTCTTCCCTCCTTTTACAAAACAATCAACCATTGATAACAATAAGTTCTTATTAATGTTGTAGTATTCATCAACATTCTCATTTTGAAGTAGAGTTTCAACCAAAATTGCAAAGGGTGTCTTCTTCAACATAAGAATATGCTCATCACGGATGTTAATTTTCTTCAAGTGCTGTTTTAATAGAAGCACATTTGATCTTACTCTTCCAGAACCAGTATTGGATTTCTTTGATGTTTTGGCTTTCTTTGAAACTGCATTAGACAGTAAAATTTGTTCATGATAATAACTTAAACAATCAGGCATCAGAAAATATCAAATAAAAAAAAATCATAATAAACTTCAAACACTATAACTTCTTCATTTAAACCCTAAAAAACTTTGAAATAATACTCACTTGTTGCATTCTCTACCGCTGTCTCTGGTTGCTGTGAAGATAAAACAGGTAAATTTTGATTTTCCATTTCCAATTATCATTAGCGTGAAGAGCTCCTTTTTTTTTTTTTGACGAATTTCGTAATAAGGATAATCTGATTTTGAATAATCTATTTTTAAAATTTGCTAATGTATGTATATTTACTGTATTTGTGGGTTCATTAAAAATGTATATTCGTGTATATACGAATACAAAAAGTATTTATTTAAAATAGTATTTATATATTTAATTATTTTATGTGCAGATACAGCCAAAAAAGTATGCAAATACATATGTAGCATTCAACTGCTAAATAAGCAATTGAAATCCATTGACGTTACAAAGAAACAATTAACTGCATTAGAAGAAACGTCATTCTGGTATATTATTGAGGAAATGAGAAATAGCAATGCTGAAATCAACAAATATAAGAAAGACGATGAAGCGATCAACCAGATTATAAAATGCTTCGTGAAAGGAAAGAAAATTTTCAAATTTGGAAGGAATACAGTTCAGCTTAAGCCAATTGACGCAAAGTTGGTTTTTGGAATACGGATGGTGATAAAGAAATCAATATTGGTAACCCTCAATTCCAACGGAATGATTTTATAAAGAACTGTTTCCCAGATAGAATCTCAACTGTTGCTGCAAACATACGACTGAGTCCAACGTTGATACTTACCAAGCTGCAGACAATGGTAAAAAGCAACAAAAAAAAAAAAAGATTTGAACGTGTTGTGTTACTTGACAACTCTATTTGTTCTTGCAACATTATTGGTACCAACAACTTCCTCTTATATATCATGGAAATATGCTAGTATAGTTTCTGATGGAAATATGCTAACATACAACTGGTCGAAACACATAGTAGATGTTTTGTTGGACAGCCTGGAAAACATAAAAGAAGGCTATCCTGATAGATGCGTTCTTCTATTACCAGTAAGTTTTAAACATTCTAAATATGTTTATAGATGTGTAATTGTTAATTGTAATTTATTAATACAATTTTTTTTACAGTATCTGCTCTGTGAAAAATTGAACATTCTCAAAGTTTCTGGACAAAAAAGCTTCCCAAGATTTGAAAAATATGACTTATCAAAATTGTATCCCATAGTGAAGGATATACATTTTTTATCAGGTTTGAAACAAAAGGTAAGTTGGTACAAGTTGAAAACCTATTACACGGTCCTGAATAATACATCCTTACATTACTCAATATTTTTTGGCAGAAAGTTTTTCAGGAACTAGATCCCACAAATCTTGAAAGAGAAAAACTTTGGAATGTTCAAGAAAAGGAAGAAGATGAAGAACAAGAAGATGAAATCGAACACATTGAAGGAGGAAATCCAGAAAAAAAGAAAAGAAAGGTCAGAAGAAAATACACAGGCGGGGCTGCCTTTAATCGTTGCAGCAATGGAAAACTTTAACAAACCTGAAGGAACAGATGAGAAAAAGAGAAAAAAAAGATACAAAATGAGAGCAAAAAGAGGAGGCTCAGAAAGAAGGAACCTCAAAAAGAAACCAAATGAAGAAAAGAATGAGGCTCAGAAAGAAGAAACCTCCAAAAGGAAGATCAAAACAGATCAAAGTGAAGAAATGAAGGGTAAGAAGAAACAGAAGATTCAAAAAGAGATTCAAAAATGTACAAGAAGGTCTGGAAGAATTATGACAGTATCATATAAACAAAAATGTAAGAAAAATGATGGAGTGGTTATTCAGATAGATTGATGGACACAATATTGACACAACTGGTTAAAAAAATGTTGTAATTTGGCAATTTGGGAGAAGTGTTTGTGATGTAAACATTATGATGGTTTATTGGTTACTTTTGACATTGTCCTGCTCATTTGTCGTTGGAAATTTAAAACAATTTGTATCAAATTACAAAGTTTGATGGTCTTTTGTAAAAACAGATCGATGGCCTTGTGTAATTTGTTACATTATACCAATGTTATAAGTTGTTCCTATCCTTACTGCTAAAATTTGATAGAAAAAATGTTCAAAGTTTCATGGCATCAGAAAGTGTTTTCAAGCAAAAAACCCTCCACAGATTCTGAAAAATGCTGATGCCAAGACTTGGCATCAGGATGGATTTCACATCAAATTGCAGGAACAAAATTTATTGAAAAATGCTGATGCCAAGCCTTGGCATCAGGATGATTTTTAAAATAATTCAAAAACTCTGATGCCATGACTTGGCATCAGGATGTATTTCACATCATTTTGCAGGACCAAATTTAATACACAAACTCTGATGCCAGGCCTTGGCATCAGGATGGATTTCACAGCATTATGCAGGACCAAAATAATTCAAAAACTCTGATGCCAAGAATTGGCATCAGGATGAATTTCACATCATATTGTAGGACCAAAATTAATTGAAAAATGCTGATGCCAAGCCTTGGCATCAGGATGATTTTTTAAAAAAACTGATGTCAGACCTTGGCATCAGAATGATTTTAAAAAAAAGCTGATGCCTGACCTTGGCATCAGGATGATGTTTTAAATAATTCAAAAATCCTGATGCCAAGCCTTGGCATCAGGATGGATTTCACAGCATTTTGGAGGACCAAAGTAATCCAAAAACTCTGATGCCAAGACTTGGCATCAGGATGGATTTCACATCATATTGCAGGACCAAAATTAATTGAAAAATGCTGATGCCAAGCCTGGGCATCAGGATGGATTTCACATCATTTTGCAGGACCAAATTTAATACACAAACTCTGATGCCAAGCCTTGGCATCAGGATGGATTTCACAGCATTTTACATAACCAAAATGAATACAAAAACTCTGATGCCAAGCCTTGGCATCAGAATGGTTTTCACAACATTATGCAGGACCAAAAAAAAATTCAAAAAAAGTTGATAACAAAGATTCAACAGTTTTTTCAGGACCACAAAACAACATCCAATTTCTATTCGTCAATTCCAATAATCAAACTCATCAATTCTTCAGTTCGTCAACTAAAATATGATCAACATTACACTGAATCTCTACATGTCCTAGAGTTGTGATTACAATATTTATTACATCTACTACATTTATGTTTCTTTGTACTACTCTGAATTTCACCCTTGGATGCAATTCGCTTCTTCTTAGGCCGTCCAGGCAATTTCTTCATTACTGGGGGTAAGATTACTGAACCTTCTGATGATTTTTGAATCTCATACTTATAAGTTGTTGGAACTGGCATCAGGCTTCCCTCGTAGCACTTGACATAATAACTATTTAAAAAGTAATTATCAATTATGTCTTCAACTGCTCTTTGTGCTCTGACAATAACAACAACAACATGACAACATGTGAAGCCTTGAATCTGCCATTGATAGCAAGAACATGTTCGACAATCCAAATCAACTCGCAGTAGGATTAGATACAACCGTAAATAGAGTTAGTAGCTTTCATAACCCGCCATGACATACCAACTTTCAAATTCTCTATCCACTTTTTATCCATCTTAGCACAAAGAAGCTTGTTCCATTTCAAACCATTATTGACCTTTCGACAAACCATACCATAAGTTTTTTTCTTATGCGATCCACCATACAAGTGATAGGAAGTCCTCGAGCATCAAGAATCCAATTGTTGAATGACTCTGCGCAACATTTGATGTAAGTTCGGCATAATTTATCGAAAGAATGTGCAATGGCCCAGTGCGAAAAGGAAGGTCAAGCAAAAATCTAAGGCAATCGTCCACCATCTCCTTTAAATACCTCAAGCTTCTTCTCAAACAACTCAAGCTGTAGGCGCATAAGCACATTCTTTAAATTTTAAACAAATATTCTTGCGAAAAGGAAGAAGCGCTTACAAAGACACATATCTTTCAAATTACGACAAAGATGAACCAAACAAAAAAATGCTTAGAACTACCAAAACATCGGAATCGCTTGCATCAACCCAACATTCCATCGATACAATAAGCACATCACGACCATTAATGCTTCTTTTACTTTTGAAAGAAACCAATGTCAATTATCATAATTTTCGAACTTACAACAAAGGCAAATGGAAATAGTCCTATATAAAAACAAAAATGAAATATTCCAATTAGTAAAACAACAACTTTGACATCAAAACATATAGAAAACACAAAACCAATATAAGTGTCATGTACAACTTACCTTGATTACCATCCTTGGCCGTGCATGGCGGATAAGAGAGTTGACTTACATCGAGATTTCATAAATGTCCCGTCTACAAACAATATAGGCCGACAATAATTAAAACCATCCAAGCATGCACGAAAACATATGAATAACCGAGGTGAAACATTTTGAAATGGAATCGATTCAATAAATGCCAAAGCGCCGGATTACTCTTCTTCAAAGCTTCAACATACCACTGCAACTCATCAAACGATTCATCATAACTACCAAATACCTTATTACGAGCAACCTCAACACTTCTCCATGCCGTCATATATGATATCTCAACCCCATAATGGATCCTAATATACTCAATTACATCATTTGCAGAATAATTTGGCTAACTCTGAACATTATCACAAATAAAATCTGCAATTTCATTATACCCCATCCTTTTTGATTTCTTAACTCCATCAATAAAAGAAACTTTGCAACTGTGTGTAAGATTGCACTTCTTTATAATTATAGAATTATCAACACTAGAAACAACACACTTGATGAACCAATCACATTTATCAATGAATTTATTACCACAAACAACAGTAGCCCTCTTACTCTCATTCCTAGCAAAAACATATTCCAATCCAAGTTTCATAGAATATTTCATAAGTTCGATGAAACTCTCATGCCACCTTTAAATATTTGTCGAGATCCGGTGATAATCTCTTCCCAACCAAGCGATAACAAATTATTGGAAGATGGAACAGGAAAAAAAATCATAAGCAGGATAGCTTTCATTATCAATTTCAGAAAAACCAACATCAACAGATTTAGTATTATGAGAACAAGAAGCATCCAAACTACTCCTAGAATGACCAAAATCACCCTTTGACCCCAAATCATTCTCTACACCATCAACAGTTGCACCCAAAACATCAATAACATCTACTGAAATAACATAAATGCTTAGAATTTTACCCAACACCAACATATTCAAAAAATCTTCATCATTTGATAAAATACAATTCTGATGAGGTCCAAGAGAATATCTTAATTTCAAACTTTCAATATTAACAGAATATTTGCTTGTAATTGATAACAGCAAATAAGAAAACTCAAAACCATCTTTAACCCTTTTCACAATTGTCTTTCCCCTAAATTTCAGCAAAATCATAACACTGGACTTTATAAACTAAAATTTTAAACACAAATACACGTAAAACAAAGGCGTTGTTGCGAGAAGAACGACGTTGAAGATCACGCAATTAAGAATTGGGCGGGGGTGACAAAAGAGAACGAAGTTGTGACAATCGGCGAAGAAGATGTAACCTTCGGTGGATTACACAAATATCGTAGTGCCAGTGGTCGTGGAGATGGAAAATGTGAACTAGAACATCCACCTCCCGCTCATCAACCACGAAAACACGACACAGATGGGCAATAGCGTACTTTAATCACAAAATTGTATCTAAAAGAAATGTGCAAAAAATAGGTGGATTGATTTGAAAACATGTTTTCAAAAATGTACCGGCTTGTAATTATTTCATATAAATATTATACTATCATTAGAAATTCGTATGTGATTTAGTGGCTCATTGGATGAGGTATTTTGATTTGGTTGAGAGATCATAGGTTCAACTCTTTGAAAGTTATGTAAAATTTATTTTATTTTTGAGTTGTGAATTATTAAGTATTATATACTCCCTCGCTCCGTTCAGCCAAAAAATAAGAGAATGTGATATAATTTGATGATATAGTTGAGAAAGATCTTAGAAGAGTGAATAAATATGAAATTTCTTATAGATATGCTTTATAGACATTTTGTATATTTTAATATATAAAAACATTACCAAATCAAGATAGAAAATAACTAGTGTACCGGAATATGCAAACGGAGTAATTTTAAATAATTATTTCATATACTTATATATTAGTATGCTCGTAGATGTTATATCAATTGAATACTTTGAACGATGAAAAATTAAAAATTTATTTATTTCAAAATTTTATTTTTTATATTTATATGGGTCCATTTTATCATTTTTGCACTTGGCCCCTAAAAATTCAGGAACTGCCCTGCAATTTGCCAATCAGAATGGAATCATTCGCATGTAGATTATTTGAGCTTTTCATGATCACCCCTTGTATGCGACTCACTTTAATTAATTCGAAGTTGACATTACACACGTGATAAGTATGGCGATTACAACCTGTTAATCAACTCAACCCAATCTAAAAATTACTCGGCTCATTCTAAACCGATAATAATTTTGGGTTAAAACGGATAACTCATTTCAATTCAAAAGTATTAACGGTTTGGGTCAGGTCGGGTTGAAGCGGGTTGAATTTGTTACCTATTTTGATCCATCAATTTTTGGTCTGTAAACGAATGGATTTTTTAGGGAAAAATTCTTGTTAAAACGGGTCAACACAATTCAACATGACCTATTTAAATATGTTTGATATTTGGATTGTAATGAGTTCTAACTCATTTTAACTTATACCCAATCCAACCCACCTAATTGTCATACTGACATGGGGTTTGATTTCAAAAGGAAGGTGAAACAAGCAAATGCCACAAACGTGCATATCTAATACCGTAGTGCCTAGCTTGTTCTTTAAAAAAAAAAAAAAAAAAAGAAATATAAAAAATAAAAATAGAATAATGCTATATATACATAACTTTTTGTCATAAATTGCACAAAGAAATTAATGTTGTTAGGTGTTATACTCCCAATGTTCCTGAATTATTGTTATATTTGATTTTTTTTAATTAAACATACTGTTTTGTCAAATAAAAATTTGACGTATATTTCGTAACAGTTAAGAGAATATTATAAAAAATTGACCTATATTAAAAAAACTTATGAAACACTTAAATGTTTTTGGACTACAAATTATGTGTTTTAATAATTTTTTAAAAATAAAAAATATGTGACAAAAAAGTCAAAGAAGATAAAAATTTTGTAACGGAGTGAATATAATACAACACCTCAAGCACCTTAGAATATTTTTTGTATATTTTACGTGAAAAGTTCTGTAAATACATTTTTTCCATTCAATTACAACTGTAATTCAATATGAAATGTATATTAAAGTGAAACTATTTTTTAGACAAAAAATTAAGAATATCGTCTTACGGCAATTTTATGTAAAACATATTTTTCTGACCCGATCCACTATTAATTATATATTGGGTAAAATTATGAAAGAGTAAGACTCATTTTTATGTATTAGAATGTGTAAAACGTTCGTATACCCACTCTTTTTTTATATAGAAAAGGTTTACAATCAGGTGGTTAGTTGAGGGCCCGGCATACCAAGAAAGTCTCTTTCACATTTTTGGTTGTACTCCTTTTGGGTAAATAATTCTCGTTAGAAAAACATTTTTTTAAATGATTTTTTTGTAATTCATTAGTTATAAAATATTAATATAAAATAGTAAACTATTTACCTAAAACGAAGGAAGCAGTAGTTTAAGGTAACTGACAAAAGCCATTCTTATTGGAACTAAATTCTTGTCAATATCATTAACAAAGTTTGATTGGTCATTAGTTCAAGCCCACGGTTTGGCAGTAAAACACTAAAACTACGACTTGGTATTCATTTCCAAGATGAAGTTGAGTTATTTTTTAGTAGGGGTGTAAGTGGTTTGGTTTGGTTTGGTTTATACCAAAATCATAAATCGAACCGCCTTCTAGTGGTTCCAAAAATCTCAAATCGAACCGAACCAAGTAAGATTTGGAATCGAACCGAACCACTCGGTTTGGTTTGGTTTGGTTCGGTTTTGTGGTTTATATAAATTATTTTTAATGAAATTAACCAACATTAAAAATAACAATAAAAATAAGATTTTAATTTGGAATTAACATCAAAATTAGGAAATAACCTACTAACAACAAATTATCATAAATAAAACAATACAAATTCTAAAATAAACACAAACAATGGAAGAAATAATAGTTCTCTAACAATCAAAATTTTGTTTAGTTTAGTATGCGTATGTATATATATATATTATGAATAAATCAAATGTTCAAAATAGTTAATAAATGTAATATAATATATATTATATAATAAATAAATAAAAATATATTGGTTGGTTTGGTTTGGTTTGGTTCGATACCAAAAACCATGAACATAACCGAACAACGTGGTTTTCTAATTTTTGAAACCGGAACCGAACCGTCTTCGACCAAAACCGAACCAAAACGACTGGTTTGGTTTGCTTTGGTTCGGTTCCGTGGTTCGGTGGTTCCAACTTACACCCCTATTTTTTAGTCTCTTCTTCCTTTTTGTCCTATGTTGCAGGGACACGTCTCGAAAGAGGCGTGTTACGTGTCGGACAAGTACCCGAAACAGATATGGGTCGGATACGCAAAATACTGCTTGAAATACGTTTAGGGGTCGAATTGCAATTTCTTGAAACTTAGGACATGGACACGGCCATAGCGATACAGGCTATGGATACGTATTATTTAGAGCATCTCTAATGTTAATATAGATGTGAAAGAAATTTGATGTCACTTAAGATTTACACCATTCTTAAAAAAAAAAAAAGCATCTCCAACACAAATATAGATGTGATGTGACAACAAAATTTGTTCACATTGTGGATAACAATGTGAAGTTTTCACATTTTACTTGAGGGTGTGAATACATCCTAGTCATCATTATATTTTTTAAAAACTCTTTCAATTGGTTGTTATCTTTTCTTTTATTTATTATTTTTTTAGCAAATATTATTTTAGTGGTTGGATGAATGTTATATAAGATTACATCCACATTTGCATTGGAGAGAATGAAGAGAGAAAAAATGACACATGATTGAGGGTGTGAATTACTCACGGCCACGTAGGATCAAATCAAAGGTTGCATTGGTGATGCTCTTAAGTTTGGATAAGATTTTGACATACCGCATACTTACCCAAGTTTTTCTTCGATTCTTCATATGATGCGCTGCTGCAGTCGTATGAAAGAAAACCCTAGCTGCGATAAGTCAACCAAGTCTATGGAAGTCGAAGACTGGAAGTCAACCTCGAATCCCAACCAAGTCGACGTCGAACTCGACCCTAGCTCTCGGATTTTTAGTCAGGTACCGTAGCTTCCTTGGATTTTCTTAAATTTGGTCGATTGAAACTTTTTAGCAACTGGACCCCTCAAATATTTATATTGGACCCCTCCCAATATTCCCCCTAAACTAAAACCTCCTAAATCAGAAGAAAGTAAGTAACTCCTAAAGTTAAAAGTCTCAATCTACTCACAGCTTTGTTATTTTATTAATTTTTCATAGTTTCATTTTATTATTTTCAATCTTTCTCAATTCATAAATCACAACGTATTTATCCGAAATTAGGAATTTTTTTAAATTTTGAGTTTTTTGGTTAAAATGTAAAATTGTTGATTTGATTAATTGATTGATAATTTTGTATATAAAAACAAGCTTTGGTGTCTTTGGAACTTACTTGAGCTTATATTAAAGAATTTGAAGCAATTTGAAGATAAAATTTGATTGTTAAAATCATTTGTTGTTTTGTTGGGTTTCTTTGAGAATTTTTTAGCTTATAAAATTATGGGGTTTTGTGTTTTTTAAAAAAATTAGTTTAATAATTTGTTACTCATCTCATTTACTTGTGTTTGATTTACTAATTTAAGGAATTTATTTACGATTTGTGTGCGATGTTTACACATAAACCCGATCCAAAACCTACAATGATCCGCTCCGCTCCTAAAAGAGAGGGTTGGTTTCGGTTTAACCTGTCTCCGCCCCAAACCCAAGCTACATATATACATAATTACTCCATTATATTACTATATTACGTTTTCAAATCATCTATCTCACCCTCTATCACATTTTATGTCTCATTGACTCTCAGCATTATATGTCTTCTTGTAAAAAGAAGATCAAGTAAAATAACAAGAAAAGTGTACAACTGAGATTAAATGAGATAGGCGATGTGACACGGAGTGAGATAAACAATGTGGAGTCGTATATTACCCATTTTTGTAATATCATTTCCATGTTTGGCTGACTACTACATTTTTCAATTTTTTTTCTTTTGAGTCTAAAGATCGGCTCTTGCCATCTTATTAAGAATTTTCCTTAAAACTAATTTTAGTGTATGTGATGAAATTTCATCATAATGTTTCTTTTGAAATTTTTATTATATTGATAATATTTTTTTCGTTTTCTTTTTTTTTTAAACAAAAAAAGTGAAATCAAATCTTTATTTAATCTAAATTTTAATATCAAATGACGTGTCACCGGATGTAGCACATTAATTTTGATTTTTCATTTTTTTTGGCCACATCATGTGACTCGTCATTTGGCGCAAAAATTTTGGTACTTTTCAAGTACCCATAACATTAACTAGAAAGAGTATTGGTTGTTTGTGCTTGGAACAGGAGTAATGTGGGAAATTCGGGCCGGTCCCTTTTCCAAAATTTTAAACCGCTCCAGTTCCTTATATTTTTTTAATCGGAAAGAGATACTTTTAGTGGCAAACTGATAATGATACCATTAATGAATCAAACACGCTCGCGCAAAGTACCGGTCCATGCATCTATTTTGCATCGCGATACACAAATTGAATCCAATTTGTGCATCGCAAATCCAATTTATTTTCTGCATCATCGATTTTGTATCGCGATGTGCGAAATAAAATCCAATTTGTAAACGAGTAATTATATTTGTAGTCAAAGTTTCCTTATTTTCATTGATATTGAATTAAGGTAGTACTCACTTATATATTGATTGATTGTTTGATTTCCGTAAATATGTAGTCAAAGTTTCCTTATTTGCTTAGTATTGTAATTATGATATGATTCAAATAGATTGAATATAAATTGATCGATTGACTTCCGTAAATATGTAGTCAAAGTTTCCTTATTTTACTTAATATTGTAATACTAATCATAGTACTATGATTCAAATAGATTGAATATAAATAGATTGATTGATTTTTCTAAAAATGCACAAATTGATTTATTGTGGTAGACAAATTTGTGTACTGTAATGCAAAATTACTTGATTTCCGTAAGTATGCCCAAATTGATGCATTGCGATGGACAAAAATGGTGCATCGTTTCTTAGTGTCTGTCTCGTTCATTAATGACAAAGTCGTCTCTTTACCCCCAAAAATACATTTTTCCACTTATAAAAAAACAGAGGAGCGGAACGGTTAAAAATTTGGAATAATTGCAGGTCGGTCCCCTTTTATTAATTTGTAACTGCTGAAGTACCCTCTCCTTTTTTTAACCGCAAAAGAATACTTTTGTTTTTTTCTTACTAAAACGACCCCTCCATACGTCAAGGTCTTTTCGTCCAGTTGCCATACGCAACTATTATTTTCTATTTAATATTTGCGTACGATCATATTTGAATAGAGGAGTTTTGCATCCAATCGATAATCTCATATCATTTTAATATGTGTTTCTTTTATTTTCCAATCGATATTCTTCTACATCCAATGGATAAGCCCATTATGTTTTTGCTTAAATTTAGCAGAGATACTCTTGTTTTAAAGTTCCAGATAATTTTTGTTTTAATGATTTGGTTCAATCTGTAATAGGTAATGTTGAATCTTGACTTAAAATTAAATTTGCTTAAAATCATTCTATTTTTTGTCAGCCAAGAACTTATAACTTGCTATATTAATTTGGTCAGCTTATTGCATTATTTTCGTCATTTACTCTTATCAGCTGACCACAGTTTCTATAGTGTCAGCTTCTTTACCTCATTTAATTGAACATTCCCTTGTACTGACACTTTATCATTTTTTGCTATGATAGATACTCTGAATATTATCTTTCTAACAGGATCCCTGAGATCTTGTGAAGATACACCTGCGTTGTTCTAACACATTTTCAAATTCAAATGTGTTCCTAACGGGCTACACTTGAAGCTCAACTATAAATACCCTACAGGAAGCATTTGAAAACATAGATGTCTGAAGCATACTACTCGAAATGAAATTCTCTCTGTACCTTAGTCTTCTTGAAAAACATTAGCTAGATACTCTTCTTGTTGAATATTTTCTTCTAGTTATTGTTTAGATAAACACTGAGTGATTTATTTCATACTCCTTAGAAATCAGTCAGTTTGTCTCACGAGTTTGATTGTTTTTCAATCATTCTCCATAAACACTGGTCTTTTGTTGTACACTAATCCATTAGAGATCAACTAGATTTTTAATAAAATTAGTGCACTTCAAAAATCCAAGTTTGACCAACTTGGTAGTGGACGTAGCAGTTTTACTGTGAACCACTTCAAATTACTTGTCAATTATTTCATCAACTCCTACAAACTGATCTAACACTTAAGAAGTCTTGATCTACTTAAGTGTCAGCCAAATACTTACATTAATTGTTTAACTATCTATTCAGATAAATTGTTCTTCAGCTCATTCTCTATATTGAGTGATCTATCTTTCAAACAGAAATTTTATAACACTATTGTGTCAGCCAGCTGACCAATCTTCTTCAGCTTCATCCTCTTTACTTCATCAACCAACTGACCATATCAATTGATTGACAAAATTTCATTTTCCGCTGCAAACTTTTAAAGTTGTTACAGTCAACCCTCAAAGTTTTTAAAAGGCTATTCACCCCCCTCTAGCCTTGTCAATTTTTTTATGAATTTACCCCAAGTTTAGAGTAATGTTATGTAAAATTAAAGAATGCCAAATTTTGTATATCAAATGTGGTGGCATCTGATGTGGTGATAATTTTGATTTTTTGTTAAGCATTTTTGCACCACATCATCGACACCTTATTTGCTGCAAAAATTATGTTACTCTTTAAGTGTTCAAAACATTATTTCTAGGTGTTATTTGGTAGCAGGGGTTAATGCAATATATGATTAATAAGTCAATTTGTCTGATATTTGGTACACAATAAATGATCTAGACTTAATATAGAATGAGTTACCCAAATAAATTCATTATACCCATACGATTAATACCAAGGGGAGGGTGGTATTATTAGCGCTCCCACTAAAACAAATTAGGATTAATATTTTTTTATCTCAAAACTACCCTCTATATACAAGTGAAGATTAATAGCAAGGACACTAATAATGCTAGGACTAATAATACTTCTTATCTTTGCCCAATTACCAAACAAATCCTTAAATTTATATTGATTCATATGTACCACTACAATTGAAATTTTTTAAAAAAATTAAGAATCTAAGTCATAATAGAGGTGCAGGTATAATGCGGCTACCGATCGGTTATGCCAAAGACAACTGGCAGTCTAGATCGATCCGTAAGTATATAATTTACATATGAATACCTCAATTATAACTTTTGTTTGAATTACCCCCCACCATAACCCATTATGCTGTAACCAACCCCTTAGTTATGAGTTTTGTTTTTGTTGGCGAGATGATTATCTATAATTTATCCCGAGTATCCATTAAGCTGATCTTATACCAACACCGTGCATATAACACAGATGCATATACTACTGTGGTTTTAAAGCAATTGACTAGATCTTGACTGTTTAATGGATCTTGAGGAATTTGGGTGAAGCTGTTTGACAAGGATGATCGAATCAAAAATTACAAGTAAGAATAGCAGTTGGCTAGTCAAGACATTCTTGTGACAATCAATTATTACACAAAATAATACATCAAATCATAGAAATATTTTTTGTAAATTTTAGCAAGATGGCATGTCCGGAGGTGGAGGTAACATTCTTGCATCTGATCTCTTCCCGTTTCTTACTATAAATACCATCTCCATTCCCCAACTTATGTGACGCTCGAAATGGTAATGCATTAACCACATTCCTGTTAAATACAAAGATACCAACTATTAAAATATATGTAAAAACTTAGAAAAGACGATGTAACGAGTATTTTATGTAAGATAGATTCTCTTGATCCGATCCATCGTGTGTTGATGAGTTACGTTGTGACAGAGTGGAGCTCCGTCTTACGATTTAAGATCTGTAACACAATTTTATAGGAGATTTACCCTAAATTATACTTCCTCCATCCCAAAATTATCGTCTGGGTTGACTTGGCGTGCGATTGGTTAAACACATTTGACTGAATTATTAATATTAGTTTGATGTGTAGTTACTTTAAATTTCATGTATATGTAACCCATAATTAAAGAAGGATGAAAAAGTAAGAGTAAAGTGGTAAAATGTTATCCTAAAAAGGAAAGTTTTAAATAAGACAATTAGTTTAAGATGGACGAAAAAAGAAAACATAACAATAATTTTGAGACCAAAGGAGTATTATTTATAATATTGAGCGTATTGTAATTAATTAATTAATGTGTCAAACCTCAGAGGGTTTATATGAAGTGTGTTTTGGTCTGACATTAATAAAGGAAATAATTACAAGCCGGTACATTTTTTAAAACATGTTTTCAAAACAATCCAACCATTTTTTAGACATATCTTTTAGGTACATTTTTTTGGTGAAAGTACGTCACTACCCCTTACCCCTTTGTTTCGTTCGACGATTGCCGCTGTACCAGTGACCCGGCTCCTTACTTCCCTGTTCTCCCCTCCATCTACGCATCGGTCTGTCTCTCTTTCCTCCGTTTACAGCCATGTATGTGGATCCAAGTCACAACATCAATCCCTCCCTCTCTTCTCTGCCGATCAATTTCCCCATCTCTGTCGCTCAATTTGTTGTACATTTCAGTATCCTAATAAGCGGCCATTGATGTCTGTAGTGACAAACCAAATAAAGAAGATTTGTGGGTTTTAGGTCACGATCTGCGTGTATTCTTTAACAACTACACTTTTATTCCGGCTTGTAATTTCAAAACAAATCGAAAACCCTAAACCCCAAATCTCCATTGATAATCACTCCCTTCCTCCATCCTTTTTCGATCATTTGCTGCTATTTGAATACATGGTTCATTTCTGGTTTAGCTTCAAATGCAAGTTGTTTTTGCACTCACCAGGGTGGTGCAAAGAAGGTTGTCATTTCTGCTCCAAGCAAGGATGCTCCCATGTTCGTTGTGGGCGTCAACGAGAAGGAATACAAGTCAGATATTAACATTGTTTCTAATGCCACTACTAATTGTCTTGCTCCCTCGCGAAGGTATGATTGTATTCGAGTTGCTATGAACTCGAGAATGTTTGAGTTATATTTATCTTGACCTAAAAATTTGAACGTTGTCGACCCAGGTTATTAATGATAAATTTGGTATTGTCGAGGGTCTTATGACCACTGCCACTCCATCACCGGTGAGCTTATCAAACATTTCCTCTTCTTCTTCTTATTCTTCATTAAGGCTTTCTAACCGCTACCTAATTAGAGTTTCGTGACATACAGCAACACAGAAGACTGTAGATGGTCCGTCTTATTGGTCTTATTTTGTATCCACTGCTACTAAAGGCTAATTTTTGAATCTTAATTTGCTATATTGTGTAAAAATAGTACCAAACTTTGCTAAAATAATGGTATCCTAATACATTTCTTACTTTGTGCATCTACGTATTTCACACAGAATACAATTTAATTCGAGAATGTATTCAGTTCGTCAAGTGTTATATAAGTGAGAACTATGTGAAACAGTTATAATTATGAGCTTAATGAGCCTTAAACTTCAACACTTGAATTATTGATGTTGACGCAATGTAACCACGTCTCTATCTATAGTCTTCATTTGAGCCCAAGTACTTTTATCATGTGCATGTGTGGGTGTGGAGCTAAATTTGGTCAACATATTTTGGTCTTAAC
Source organism: Codonopsis lanceolata (assembly GCA_013146195.2). Classification (NCBI taxonomy): domain Eukaryota; kingdom Viridiplantae; phylum Streptophyta; class Magnoliopsida; order Asterales; family Campanulaceae; genus Codonopsis; species Codonopsis lanceolata. The sequence continues at coordinate 86,633,148 of CM028380.1, read as the reverse complement.
AGGAAATACAGACGCTTGGTTTGATCCCGCAACAGTGATTGACTCTGATTGTGATGACGACGACATTTATAGCATTCAAGATGGTAAGCAGTTTGAACGCTTGACATGTTATGTTGATGCAATATTTATGTACCATCATTTAGAAGCGATCAGGAGCACTAATGAGTGGTCTTTAGTATTTGCAGATGTATTTCATACAGGTTATATAAGTACTTCTGTTTCCATTGTTGTAACTCCAAGATTTACTGATAATGTCAATGGTCCATCTTTCCATTCATCTGATCCTCAAAATGAGGTAGAACTTTTACACTCTACATAAAAATCCTCAACTGGATGTGTCAATGAAAGTACCAAAATGGATGAAACGGGAGCGTCGAATTTTGGGATTCTATTTGTTTTGACATAATCCTTTGATGCAAAGATTATTCGACTTTTGGCAACCATATTTACAGGTTTACATTGTCTACATGGAAGCACTTGAAGGACAAAATCAACTTTTTTTCTCATCATGAAAATATGCTCAAAACAGTAATTGGTCCCAAGTAATACTCTAATTAGTTTCCTTGAGAACATTGTTAGTCCACAAACTAAAATGAAGTGGTTGATCACCTTTCTCTCTTTCTCCTTCAATAGGTTTGTGAGAAAATATTTTGTTCGAAGCTATACAAGGAGTTTTAATGCGTTTGCCGCCTATCTCACTAAAGAAGAAACAAAAAAGTTATCTGGTGAGTACAATTTTTGTCACCAAAGTATTATGATTTATTTATTCTCTTTAAGAAAGCAAAATATGCTAACTTGTTTTCCCACAACCCAGTCTGATCATGTATTTTGTCACTGGAACAATGAAATGCAGGTTCTGATGGAGTAGTGTCAGTTTTTCCAAATAGAATTCATCAACCTTAAACAACGAGATCATGGGACTTTATGGGCTTTTCTGAAACTGCTAGTCGAAATCTGACCACTGAGAGTAATTTCATCGTTGGCCTTATTGACACAGAGTTTGGCCTCGAATCGAGAGCTTCAACGATAAAGGTTTCGGGTCCCTGCTCCTAGGAGCCAACTTTCTTACATATTTCAACTTATTCAAATAGCTGCAGTTCTAAGTACCAAGAAATAATGGGGGATTTTCATAAAAAAAATCCTCTGAAAATTTTAAGTTACTGTTTAATGTCCAAAAATTAATTTATAGACTGCTTTTGCTTCTAGGATCTTATACTGCTAGTATCTACAATGATTATTAACATTTTTCAAAACGATCTTCCTTTTTAATTCCAAGATAATTTATCCTTGTAAACTATGCTTTACATTTGTAATTACTTTTGACATCTAATGTGTATTACCGTTGCATGTTGACCATGAATTTCTAGTATGAAAAAGTTAGCTGAAGTTCATATAAAGTATTTGAGCAAAGATATCCTCCTTATCAAACTTGACAAGGGGGAGCCATATCCAAGTCATCCAATTATTCTCAAACCGACTGCATTTTATGTCCATCACTAATCCCTCGAATTGTTTGCATCGATTAACACTAAAGGTCATATTAGTTACTATCTCACCGGCATTTGCCTAGTTTCTCGTATCAAAGTTATATATCCGTCGATCTATTCAAGATTCCGATCCGCTTTTTACTTCTTCAAATGCATTGTAGGTGGGGTGGGGAGGAAGGTGGATGTTTGGGGAGGTATGATAGGTTTGAGAATGGGAATGAGGTTCCTTCTCATCATCTTAGACAATGTGAAAGTGGTCCGATACATCCGCAGTTAATCGAAAGCAAATTAATCTTTAGCACTTTAAGAATACCCAAATATGTTTGAAGACTGGCAAGTTGCTCTTGAAGTTGAATCTAGAGCTGCAGAAACCTTGTGGAGAAATTTCTGGTAGTATTGAGCAGGCTTGAGGAGTTATTTCAATGCAAGGTAATACCTTAGACATTTCAGAGTCTGTTTTATGCATGAGCAAAATTGAAAGTTAGAGAATTTGTGGATTATCTCAAATTGATTGCCACTTAAAAACATATGTATGTGCAGCTACAAAATCCCGTAATGGACTTGCACTCCTATCATGAACTTTTATCGCAATGCGCCCCATCGCTCTCTGAGGATCAATCGCCTCAAACATTGCTCACCCGAGGTGTTATGCGACCCCAACATACACGATAAACGCAATGGCAAACAATCGCTTTCGAAAGCAATCGAGACTTCAATGGAATGTAAATAATGGGCGCCTCAAGAACAAGAAACAAGCGTAGTATGATGCGGCAAATGAGGCTCGAATGGTTGATGGGTGGAAACCGAAAGCGGGCCGTGAGTTCGTTGACAACATGTCTCTGATGCTGAAGAAGAGCACAAAGGATCGTAGCTAAACTGATGTACAGACCGATGAGAGATTCAGGCGGGTCTGCTTTTTCTTCTTTCTTTTTAGATTGAGAATGGGATGTGGATCAATTGTTTGAGCTTTTTAGATTCAGGCGGGTCTGCCTTTTTTAATGCTTTGACATTTGCACAGACATGAAAGTAAAGAGTGATTTAGATCAATTGTTTGAGCTTTTGAATTTGATTTGTGAATTAATGGGTTTTTGATGCCGATTGATTTTCTCGATGCTCAGGGTTTTCGATGCCTAGCGATTGATTTCGATGCTCGATTGATTTCTCGATGCCCGCACGCAATAATGGTGGGCATCAAGATTTGGCAGACAACTGATGCCAAAACTTGGCATCGAGTTTTTGCATCAAGAATAACGTGGGCATCGTAATAATGGTGGGCATCGATTTTGGCAGTCAAGAATCGATGCCAAAACTTGGCATCGAAGTTTTGGCATCAAGAATAACGGTGGCATCAAGCTAATAATGGTGGGCATCGCATTTTGGCAGTCAGAATCGATGCCAAAACTTGGCATCGAGTTTTTGGCATCGAATAACTGCAGGCATCGCAATAATGGTGGGCACGATTTTGGCAAGAATCGATGCCAAATCTGGCATCAGTGCAATGCCGATGCCTACAATTTTTGCATCGTAAATATTTTTGGCATCGAGAATCATCCCGATGCCAAGGCTTGCATCGAGTTTTCATTAATGGCATTTTTGTCATTTGGCAAGCAATTTGTAGTTATATGAAATGTCCAAAAAATTGATGGTCCTAGATGAAAAGATGTTTTCAAAATTGTACCCACTTGAAATTCACCCAATTTGTTACCCCTCCACTCCCACCTTTTTTTTATTATATATTTTTTTTATAATCATTGAAGTTTATTTTCGAAATATTCTTTTTAAAAATGCGCAACTCGTCTTTTTCAACAGCTCCGGATAACACTTTGGGTTCGAAAATCACCATTGTTGGGCAACGAAACAAGATTTGGTAATTTAAGTATGATATTGGAATGAATCTGGGCTAAGATGATGATTTTCAGTAAGGATGGAGGCAGATGATAAAGAAGAAGACGGATGATATGGATTCGAAACCAGTTTGCATTGAGATGCAAATTGAATTTGGCAATTTAAATTGATTCATTGTGGTGCATTAAATTGGTGAAGCATGATGCAATTGGTAATTTAAATTGGTGCATCGTGATGCAAAATTGGATTAAATAACTTAAATTGATGCACTGCGTTACAAAAATTGAAGCATCGCGATGCAGTGAGTAAGTGATCTACGTAGCGCGCCGTCGGTTCATTAAGAGTATCGTAGTCTTTTTTCTCCCAAACGTAACTTTTTCCGATTGAAAAAAAGGATGCAACATTATAGCAAAAAAAGGTTTTGGAAAAAGTACTGGCCTGCAATTTATGTATAGTCACATAGCATAAAAATCTTACGCAGCCTGAACATATAACTTAAATTGTTTTTGGTAAAATTCTGGTCGGTCATTTTTCCAAAGTTTCTAACCCTTCAGTACCCCGTTTTTTTTTTCAACCGCAAAGGACCACTTTTCGAAATATTGTTCTAAAAATGTTATCGTCTCATTCAATTGATCCGACAACACACTTTGAATTCGAAAATCATCATTGTTGAGCAACGAAGTCGAATAATAAGGAAGAGGGAGGAGGCTTATGACGGCAGAGATGGAAAAAGCATGTGGATGACGTGGTCTCGCTCTTTATGATTCTGTATCGCGGTGCAAAATGGATTAGATAATATTTGATGTATCGCGCTTTCAACAATTAATTAATCACGAAATAAAAGTTGATATCGTGGTGCAACTTGGATTAGAAATATGTATAGCATTTCAAAAATTAATTCATCATGGTAAATAAAAGTTGATACTGCGCTGCAATTAGACTAGAAAAATAAACTATTAAACCGCGGTGTAAAAATTAATGCAATAAAATTGATAAATCATGATGCAATTAGACTAGGCAATTACACTATTGAACCGTGGTGCAAAAATTAATGCAATAAAATTAATGAATCGCGATTCAATAGTCAATGCACCGTTATTGATTTTTGTAGCACGCCTCATGCTCATTAAGGGCATCGTAGTCTTTTTGACCTCAAAAGTGTCATTTTTGCAGTTTGAAAAAAAAACACGGGACTGTAGTAATTAGAAACTTTGAAAAGTGAACCGACCCACAATTTTTCAAATTGTTTTTTCGTTTTTAATTATAAAAAGTTTGAAATTGAGTAGCCAAACATAGCCCAAATAATTGACCTTTAGGTAATACTATAAAGCCCGGTTGTCAATTTTTTTTCCTGGTACATTAAAACTTGGGTGAAATTCAGGTCAGTCCACTTTTTAAAGTTTCTAATCTCTCTAGTCTAGTTTTTTTTTCAATTAGAAAAGACCACTTTTGAATGCAAAAAGAATACAAAACCCTTAATGAGTAAGAGTCGCGCTACGAAGAAAGACGCGATGCACCGTAGTTCACATATTTATATAACAAGGAGCAAAACTATCAACAGCCAGAAAATTATGTGAACAACGATATATAAATATGTGAAGCGTGAGATAACACTATGTGAACCATGATATATAAATAAACAGAATATCAACAGCCAGCATTAAAAAAAACAAACTATCCAGCACGTATATCAACAGCAAAAAATTAATGACAACAACTCTTCATCTTCTTTATTTAGTTTTTAAATATCTAATGTCATTTCTTCTCAAACTTATGTACTGTTATTTCGTCTCACTCCATATGATTTATTTAAAATTTCAGTTGTTGTTTATTATCATGTTTGGCAAAACACACAAATGGGCCACTCAACTTTACCCTTTTTTGCAATTCGGTCATCGAAACTTTGAAATATCTATTTTGGCCACCCAACTTTAGTTATGTTGCAAGCGAGCCCATTTTTTAGATGACGTTAGCCCAGAACGTTAAATTTAAGTAAAATTCATTTTTTGCCCTTTTTTGCCCAGTAATGGAAGGTCTCCCAAGCATCTGGCTTCATCTTCCATATCCGCCCCCTTTATCTTCTCGCCATACCCCAATCGGCTTCACCAAATCCTCCACACCCACCATGGCTGGCCGCGATTCCTACACCATCTACAACCCAGCCGCCATCTTCACAGCCGGCCCCTGTTCGTGCCCCTTCATCTTTTCCAGCGATTCTCCATGGCCGCCATCCATCTCCCTCCTGCTTCTTTACCAGCCGGCCTCCACTGTAACACCCCGAAATTCTTGCATGAGCATTGTGTGCTTGCCTCGTTAGAACCCGAAACCTACTTGTATAACTTATCCTCTATACTTGTTTATCATGATTAGAAAGTGTATTTAACATGCTAGTAGTATCCCTAACATGTTTGATTTAATTGCATTCCTTGATCGAGCCATAATTGCCGTATCGAACGCCTATTGCCTTGTATGCTCTAGTTTGGCTTGTTCTTGCTCGGGCTTTGATCTTTTAGACTTAGCCAAGACTTTGAGAGACTTTTATCATTGTTTTAAGACCCTTGGTACTCATTCCATTGCTTCTTTGAGTTGTTTATGCCTTATACGCGTTATACGTGCAAATCTGGACCTGTTTGACCTAACATATGGCCTGAGGAATCGTTCCACCATGCCAACCGAACATTTTGGGCATTGTTCGGCCACAAGAACCGAACATTATGAAGGAGGTTCGGCCTCCACAACCGAACAAAGATGATTTACGGAAAAGCGGGTTTTGCATCGGTCGATTCGATCGCACCCTTACTAAACCCCTATCCAAAACTCTTTCTAAACCCCACCTAAACCTCCCTAACCCTCATTACTTATAACCTAACCCTATTAACATATTTTAAGAGTGGATTAGTGAGTGATTGAGTGGATTAATCAAGTCAAAATCAGATTAAAGGGGACCATATTGTTGTGACACTTGTCCCACTAGACATTTGACTTCTCTAACACCACAACTCAACCTGGGGACTCGTCATTTGCTGAAAGCTTTTTCAAAAACGTGAGAGAGAGAGAGTTCTTGAGGGTTCCCATGGCTTCTTGATGCTTTCCTCTTGGCCGTCCTTCATTTCTTCTTCCATTGCTCAAGCCACCACCAAAGAAGAGTAGAGCTTGAAGAGTAGATCACTTTCAACCGAATAGTTTTCTTCCTTGCTTTCTTGGGTGTAGAATATATGTAAGTTACTTCTCTTCTTCTTCTTTTTAGTTCTCATTGAACCTAAGGAAACAAAGCTTATGATGTATGAGGTCAATGAGGACACATAATTGCTTCTTATGCCTTCATCTTGTGATTTGAAAGAATGAGCTTGTTAGGAGCATGTATAGGATGATTTCTTGCCTATCAAAGTTTATAATACTCTTTCATCTTGTCTATTTAGGGTTTGAACATGTTAGAAACATGTTTTACATATGTTGATGGAAATGGTGCTATATGAGAATGCCCTAATTTAAGCCTACATGATATGTTGTGAAGTTGTTATGTGTTTATCCTCAAAATTGGAACCTATGATGAATACTAATCACATTGTAATGCCTTGGTGAATTTATAACCTAGTTGAACTTAGAAATGGCCTAGGTTGGGTTATGAAGCACATAGCTTCAATTTCTCCAAAATTGGGAATTTATAGTAAAGACTCAACGAGTCGACTCTAGGGAAGATTTGAACGTGTTGAACCCTAATTTCAATCCCTACGAAGTTTGGACACCGTTTGATTGGGCTTACTCAAATATGAGCTTAGCTTAATTGTTTGCAACGAGTTGTTATGTATGATTGGTTTTGAGCAATTAATTGCCTTGACATGATTTATGGTAGAGACTAATACCTACTTGCTCGGATGAGTTCGCTCTTGTCGAATTCGATCCTTAATTGGTTTATGTCAAGTAAATATCTACTTGTGCATCACATTGAGTCCAGTGGCATTATTTGGTTTGTTTATTACGTCGGGGTGGGGACGATGCATCGCCTTCACGAATTGTGAGATTCGTGCTCGCTATGGATCGCCACACAGGGACCTCACACACACCTCCATTGTTGGCGCAATGGGGAAGTAGCCCACTTTCCGTATCAATATGTGCGCCATTGGCTTGCTATCTAAATCGAGTAGGTTCTCGATAAAAGTCGATGCAATCACGAGCATCGATGTGGCACGATCGATATAACAAAGTTTATTGCGGGGAGCTACTGAGCGGCCGTGACTATATCATATCCTACTTGTATGATTTATTTTCCGCTTTACGTGAATAATGTGCTAAGTGCTATATGATGATCATGTACCATAATTGTGATAAATGCCATGCTATAACTTGAACATGCATTTTAGTAACTTACTAAGTCTTCGACTTACCCTATTTGTTTGTTTTGGTTTCCTTAGATCCGAGCCAAGGAGGCGGTTCACGCTAGATTCACCATACCGCGTTTGGTTGCTTCGAGCTAGAAGGTTGTTCTTTTGAGATTTGTAGCTAGCCTTTTGTTTTGGCAAGGGCGTTGGGAAGCAAGTCACTAGACTTGTCTTTGGGTTTTGATGTTGTAGTATAACTTGTGTACTTAAGACTTATAATCTTTTGTATGCCGACTTATATGTCGAGCTTGTTTATATGTTATTGGTTCACTACGGTTCCTTCCGCTTAAGCTCTTTTAAATATTAATGTTGTTGTTGTCTCCGGCATGTTGTGGCCATTGAGGTTTTTTTATAAGCATGTGTTAAAATTGTAGGAGTAGTTGTTGGGTTCCTATTTTGCGTCGCCGATGACTTGTTTATTTTAAGTTATTTAGGCCAAGTGTAGCCGAGTTGTTATTTGTATGCGATGTTGCGCCACATGAATTTTATTATCCTACTTGCGCATGCTTGTATTTGTGTTTATTTGGGCGGTCCGACTTGGGATCTCGCATTGGGGTCGTCGGGGGGTGCCACGATTGGTATCGAGCTATAGGTTAGGCGTCGGCGGGATAGGTTCCATGGCCTAGGTGGGTTGGTTATTTGTGTGTTGATTCTAACGTCGAGTGAATTCTTGTAGGGGTTCGATGGAGAATCCTAGGGATGGCGATGGCGGAGTGGTAGAGGTAGGCCCGGTCGGCCAGAGAGGGGGGGGGTAGGTACCGCCACGACGAATCCGGTGGGTCGGATATGGCGAGTTACAGTAGATTGATGGCTTTTCCGGCGGGCCCGGGGAGGTCAAGGCGAGGGCACCACCACCACCACCTCGACAGGGAGGAAGTTGTACCACCAGAGACAGGAATGACACCACTCTTTTAGAGATTCCTTAAGTTGAAACCTAGTGCATTTCTGGGGAGCCGAAACCTAGGGAGGCGAGTTATGGATGGAAGAGATGATCAAACTACTATCTATGTTGGGGTGTACCGATGAAGAGAAAGTCATGTTGGCGACATTCAAGTTTAAAGGAGCCAGAGCATTGGCGGAATGTGTTGAAGGAAAGTTGGGAGATGCAACAAGTTCCAATTACTTGGGCTAATTTTCAAAAGGAGTTTAAAAATGAGTATGTGCTTGGATGTGGTTCGCAACCAAAGGGAGAAAGAATTCTATAATCTTGAGCGGGGTAGCATGGTGCGGAGTATTCGCGAAGTTCACCGAGATTAAGCCGTTATTATGCGTATTTGATTCCTACGAAGCACGAAGGGCCATAAGTTTGTTAAGGGGTTGAGGACTGAATTTAGGAAGCAAATTCTAGCACTTAAGCTCACCGATTATCAGAGTGCGGTTGATAGAGCTTATGAGGTGGAGCAGGATATTGAGGAGCAGAAGCAAGAGTAATTCGGGTAATGCACGATAGTACCGTTCGGAACACTAATCAAGGGAATAATTCAGGTAATATGAAGGGGATACCAAGGAAAGCAGAGATAGGAGGTGGAGGCCAAGGTAGGTCGCGATGCAGGGAAGCGTGGCAACAACACTTCTTTTACTCGAGGCGGCAAGGATCACGTAATGAGACTATGATTTGTTCGTTCGTCGTGAGGATCGGACACATAGTTGATAGGTGTTGGGGAAAGGCTGGGAAATGTTATTGTGTGGCGATGGGACTCACATGAAGAAAGATTGTCCAAAGTTTAAGGCCAATCGATCGGGTAGCGCCAGTCGGCGATGCAGGGCTAAGAGAGATGGGGATGGTAAACCTAAGTGCGAGGCCGTGTGTTTGCGCTTGATCGGCCACGAGGTTCGAGGGGTCTGGCGGTGATAGGAGGTACTCTTTCTATATTTGATCATAAGGCTCGAGTTCTCATAGATCCGGGGTCTTCACATTCTTATGTTGCTTCGCTTTGTTGAGAATCTATGTGTCTTTGCCTCGACCTTTGCCATATTTGCTTGAAGTGTCTACCCAGCTCGAGGGAATTTATGCTCGCATCGAAGTGTTTAAATCTTGTGATGTATTGGTGGGTGACCACACTTTGCATCTTGGACTTGGTAGTTCTACCTATACGTGATTTTGATGTGATTCTCGGTATGGGCTGGTTATGTGCTTATCATCTTTGTTGATTCCTAATTCTAGATATGGTTGAGTCATCCTCTATTCTATTGAGCAGATGGCTAAAAGGTCTACGTCTGATTAGTGTGGCAAGCTGTCTTAGAATCAATTTATTTAGAAGCTGTTTAAGTGTTAGTCTAGGCGCGATTTTACAAAGCTTCTGGCTGACCTTGAAGGACCAACAGACTTTGAAGTGCGCTCAAAGCCGGAAAATCAAAATTACCAATCACGAAATATTCGACACGTGTACACTCAACAAAATATTTTCGAAAATATCTAGTCATTATGTCTTCATCGATTTCACTTTCAAAGTCAACTGCATGCTTGACAACTATCGGTGTTTCTTTCTGGCGAAGGCGAAGACATTACCGTTTTGGCTAAGAAGACTTTCCAAGGCTGCGAGAGCACGCAATGCGAAACTGAAACTTTACTCGAATTGGGAATGTCTTCTGCATCTGCATCTCGATGGTGTGTTTGTACATTACATCTTCCAAAGCACCGAATTGCATTCAATGCAAATGAGCGTTGGACACAGATTCACCTGTCTCGATCCAACGGTCCAAAGATCTCTTCTGGTATTTATTCAAGTTTTGAAGATCGGAAGAAATAACTCTTGCGCATTAAACTCTCAAGCTTCATCTTCAACACTCAAGCATTCAAGAGATCAAAGGACAAGGACTAACACTTCACCAAACTTTCGAAGGCTGCGGATCTACCATCTTACATTTGTTTCAGACTTCATTTAGTTTGTCTTTAAAGCTGTTCTTTAATTACGCGTGAAGAGAACAATTAATCATTGATTGTCTCTCTCACCTTTATACACTTGGTTAAAAAACTTATTTTGTACACGATCCATTAGTGATCTTACTCATAAACCTAGTGGATAAACAAGTGCACTTTTAAAATCCAAAGCTAACCACTTTGGTAGTGGATGTAGTACTATTCACAGATGCGAACCACTTCAAATTCTGTGTCTTTGTTCAAGCTGTTCTTATCATTCTCTATAGCTGTTGGTGCTTAATTGCTTGAGAATACTGCTAATCTATCAACACTCTTTATAGTTCGAGATTCTATCTTGTTTCAGCCTTAACACTTCTATTCAAACCTTTCAAAAATCTTTAAGAAGTGTTTAAGAAAAGGTTTTTAAAAACACAACTAGGCTATTCAACCCCCCTTCTAGCCTAGATTGAGCCTATCTTGGGACCAACACATGCTTTAGTTGGCCACAAAAAGCGGGTTACTTTTCTATCGGGTGTGCACGAATTTACATTTGTGGGTGATCATGCATCGATTGGCTTGCATTTTATTTACGCTCCGAGGGCTAGAAAATTATTGTCTCAAGGGTGTCACGGGTTATCTTGCATCGTTGTTGATAAGAAGAAGTCTTCGCCGAATTTAGAAGAGGTTCGGTGGTATGTGAGTTTCGATGTATTTTCCACCGACCATGCTATGCCACCCGATAGAGAGCTAGAATTTTGTATTGAGCTTATTAGGGGACTTCACCAATTTCTAAGGCACCATATAGGATGGCGCCGCGGAGCTAAAGGAGTTGAAAATCGGTTGCAAGAACTAGAGATTGGCTTTATTAAACCGAGTGTGTCGCCTTGGGGCGCACGGTCTTATTGTGAGGAAGAAAGATGGAAGTTTGCGGTTATGCATAGATTATCGGGGTGAATAAGGTGACCATTAAAATAAATACCCGCTACCCACATTGATGACCTCTTCGACCAATTGCAAGGGTCGATTGTGTATTCTAAGCTTGATTTGAGATGGGGTTACTATCAATTGAAGGTTAGAGAGGAAGACATTCAAAGCGGCTTTTCGCACTAGATATGGACACTTTGAGTTTGTAGTGATGCCGTTTGGGTTAACAAATGCACCGGCGGTGTTTATGGATTTAATGAACAGGAGTCTTTCATAACTATCTGGATTGTTTTGTGGTGGTCTTTATTAATGATATCTTAGTGTATTGAAATCTCGGGAGGAGCATGAAACACTTGAGGATTGTCTTATCTATTCGTCGGGAGAAA
>CM028380.1:86568811-86621167 GCA_013146195.2 Codonopsis lanceolata | reverse complement strand
AGAATCGAGATTAAATGAGAGGCGATGTGACACGAGTGTGATAAACAATGTGGAGTCGTATATTACCCATTTTTGTAATATCATTTCCATGTTTGGCTGACTACTACATTTTTCAATTTTTTTCTTTTTGAGTCTAAAGATCGGCTCTTGCCATCTTATTAAGAATTTTCCTTAAAACTAATTTTAGTGCATGTGATGAAATTTCATCATAATGTTTCTTTTGAAATTTTTATTATATTGATAATATTTTTTTCGTTTTTTTTTTAAACAAAAAAGTGAAATCAAATCTTTATTTAATCTAAATTTTAATATCAAATGACGTGTCACCGATGTAGCACATTAATTTTGATTTTTCATTTTTTTGGCCACATCATGTGACTCGTCATTTGGCGCAAAAATTTTGGTACTTTTCAAGTATTGGTTGTTTGTGCTTGTGCTTGGAGGAGTAATGGGAAATTCGGGCCCCTTTTCCAAAATTTTAAACCCTTTATATTTTTTTAATCGAAAGAGATACTTTTAGTGGCAACCGATAATGATACCATTAATGAATCAAACACGCCGCAAGCAATCCATGCATCTATGCATCGCGATACACAAATTGAATCCAATTTGTGCATCGCAAATCCAATTTATTTTCGCATCATCGATTTTGTATCGATTAAATAAAATCCAATTTGTAAACGAGTAATTATATTTGTAGTCAAAGTTTCCTTATTTTCATTGATATTGAATTAAGGTAGTACTCACTTATATATTGATTGATTGTTTGATTTCGTAAATATGTAGTCAAAGTTTCCTTATTTGCTTAGTATTGTAATTATGATATGATTCAAATAGATTGAATATAAATTGATCGATTGACTTCGGTAAATATGTAGTCAAAGTTTCCTTATTTTACTTAATATTGTAATACTAATCATAGTACTATGATTCAAATAGATTGAATATAAATAGATTGATTGATTTTTCTAAAAATGCACAAATTGATTTATTGTGGTAGACAAATTTGTGTCTTGTAATGCAAAATTACTTGATTTCGTAGTATGCCCAAATTGATGCATTGCGATGGACAAAATGTGCATCGTTTCTTGTGTCTGTCTCGCTCATTAATGACAAAGTCGTCTCTTTACCCCAAAAATACATTTTTCCACTTATAAAAAACAGAGGAGCGGAACGGTTAAAAATTTGGAATAATTGCGTGTCGGTCCCCTTTATTAATTTGTACCGCTGAAGTACTCCTTTTTTTAACCAAAAAGAATACTTTTGTTTTTTTCTACTAAACGACCCTCCATATGTCAAGGTCTTTTCGTCAGCTTGCCATACGCAACTATTATTTTATATTTATTATTTGTGCACGTTCATATTTGAATAGAGGAGTTTTGCATCCAATCGATAATCTCATATCATTTTAATATGTGTTTTTTTATTTTCCAATCGATATTCTTCTACATCCAATGGATAAGCCCATTATGGTTTTGCTTAAATTTAGCGTAGATACTCTTGTTTTAAAGTTCCGATAATTTTTGTTTTAATGATTTGGTTCAATCTGTAATAGGTAATGTTGAATCTTGACTTAAAATTAAATTTGCTTAAAATCATTCTATTTTTTGTCGACCAAGAACTTATAACTTGCTATATTAATTGGTCGACTTATTGCATTATTTTCGCATTTACTCTTATCACCGACCACGTTTCTATAGTGTCGACTTCTTTACCTCATTTAATTGAACATTCCCTTGTCCGACACTTTATCATTTTTTGCTATGATAGATACTCTGAATATTATCTTTCTAACAGATCCCCGAGATCTTGTGAAGATACACTGCGTTGTTCTAACACATTTCAAATTCAAATGTGTTCCTAACGGCTACACTTGAAGCTCAACTATAAATACCCTACAGGAAGCATTTGAAAACATAGATGTCTCAAGCATACTACTGAAATGAAATTCTCTCTCGACCTTAGTCTTCTTGAAAACATTAGCTAGATACTCTTCTTGTTGAATATTTTCTTCTAGTTATTGTTTAGATAAACACTGAGTGATTTATTTCATACTCCTTATAAATCAGTCAGTTTGTCTCACGAGTTTGATTGTTTTTCAATCATTCTCCATAAACACTCGGTCTTTTGTTGTACACTAATCCATTAGAGATCAACTAGATTTTTAATAAAATTAGTGCACTTCAAAAATCCAAGTTTGACCAACTTGGTAGTGACGTAGCTAGCTTTTTATCGTGAACCACTTCAAATTACTTATCAATTATTTCATCAACTCTCACAACCGATCTAACACTTAAGAAGTCTTGATCTACTTAAGTGTCGCCCAAATACTTACATTAATTGTTTAACTATCTATTCAGATAAATTGTTCTTCAGCTCATTCTCTATATTGAGTGATCTATCTTTCAAACATAAATTTTATAACACTATTGTGTCAGCCAGTTGACCAATCTTCTTCAGCTTCATCCTCTTACTTCATCAACCAACCGACCATATCAATTGATTGACAAAATTTCATTTTCCGCACGAAACTTTTAAAGTTGTTACGCCTACCCTCAAAGTTTTTAAAAGGCTATTCACCCCCTCTAGCCTTGTCAATTTTTATGAATTTACCCCAAGTTTAGAGTAATGTTATGTAAAATTAAAGATGCCAAATTTTGTATATCAAATGTGGTGGCATCGATGTGGTGATAATTTTGATTTTTTGTTAAGCATTTTTTACACCACATCATCGACACCTTATTTGCTGCAAAAATTATGTTACTCTTTAAGTGTTCAAAACATTATTTCTAGGTGTTATTTGGTAGCAGGGGTTAATGCAATATATGATTAATAAGTCAATTTGTCTGATATTTGGTACACAATAAATAATCTAGACTAATATAGAATGAGTTACCCAAATAAATTCATTATACCCATCGATTAATACCAAGGGAGGGTGGTATTATTAGCGCTCCCACTAAAACAAATTAGGATTAATATTTTTTTTATCAAAACTACCCTCTATATACAAGTGAAGATTAATAGCAAGGACACTAATAATAAGGACTATGTACTTCTTATCTTTGCCCAATTACCAAACAAATCCTTAAATTTATATTGATTCATATGTACCACTACAATTGAAATTTTAAAAATTAAGAATCTAAGTCATAATAGAAGTGCAGGTATAGCGTGCCACTGATCGGTTATGCCAAAGACTTTTATTGTAGCTCTAGATCGTCCGTAAGTATATAATTTACATATGAATACCTCAATTATAACTTTGTTTGAATTACCCCATAACCCATTATGCTGTAACCAACCCCTTAGTTATGAGTTTTGTTTTGTTGGCGAGATGATTATCTATAATTTATCAGTATCCATTAAGGCGATCTTATATACCAACAGGTGCATATAACACGAGATGCATATACTCTTTGTGGTTTTAAAGCAATTGACTAGATCTTATTTGTTTAATGGATCTTGAGGAATTTGGGTGAAGCTTTGTTTGACAGGATGATCAGATCAAAAATTACAAGAAGTAAGAATAGCGGGTTGGCTAGTCAAACCCATTCTTTGACAAATCAATTATTACACAAAATAATACATCAAATCATAGAAATATTTTTTGTAAATTTTAGCAAGATGGCATGTCGGAGGTGGAGGTAACATTCTTGCATCTGATCTCTTCCCGTTTCTTACTATAAATACCATCTCCATTCCCCAACTTATGTGACGCTCGAAATGGTAATGCATTAACCACATTCCTGTTAAATACAAAGATACCAACTATTAAAATATATGTAGAAACTTAGAAAAGACGATGTACTTGAAAATTTTATGTAAGATAGATTCTCTTGATCCGATCCATCGTGTGTTGATGAGTTACGTTGTGACAAAGTGGAGCTCCTCTTACGATTTGAATCGTAACACAATTTTATAGAGATTTACCTAAGTACTTCCTCCATCCCAAAATTATCGTCTGGTTGACTTGGCGTGCGGTTAAAGAAAACACATTTGACTAATTATTAATATTAGTTTGATGTGTAGTTACTTTAAATTTCATGTATATGTAACCCATAATTAAAGAAGGATGAAAAAAGTAAGAGTAAAGTGGTAAATGTTATCCTAAAAGAAAGTTTTAAATAAGACAATTAGTTTAAATGGGCGAAAAAGAAAACATAACAATAATTTTGAGACCAAAGTCTATTTATAATATTAGGCGTATTGTAATTAATTAATGTATTCAAACCTCAGAGGGTTTATATGAAGTGTGTTTTGGTCTGACATTAATAAAGGAAATAATTACAAGCCGGTACATTTTTTAAAACATGTTTTCAAAACAATCCAACCATTTTTTAGACATATCTTTTAGGTACATTTTTTTGGTGAAAGTACATCACTACCCCTTACCCCTTTGTTTCGTTCGACGATTGCCGCTGTACCAGTGACCCGGCTCCTTACTTCCCTGTTCTCCCCTCCATCTACGCATCGGTCTGTCTCTCTTTCCTCCGTTTACAGCCATGTATGTGGATCCAAGTCACAACATCAATCCCTCCCTCTCTCTCTCGCCGAATCAATTTCCCCATCTCTGTCGCTCAATTTGTTGTACATTTCAGTATCCTAATAAGCGGCCATTGATGTCTGTAGTGACAAACCAAATAAAGAAGATTTGTGGGTTTTAGGTCACAGATCTGTTGCTGTACAACTACACTTTTATTCCGGCTTGTAATTTCAAAACAAATCGAAAACCCTAAACCCCAAATCTCCATTGATAATCACTCCCTTCCTCCATCCTTTTTCGATCATTTGCTGCTATTTGAATACAAGGTTCATTTCTGGTTTAGCTTCAAATGCAAGTTGTTTTTGCACTCACCAGGGTGGTGCAAAGAAGGTTGTCATTTCTGCTCCAAGCAAGGATGCTCCCATGTTCGTTGTGGGCGCCAACGAAGGAATACAAGTCAGATATTAACATTGTTTCTAATGCCAGCTGCACTACTAATTGTCTTGCTCCCCTCGCGAAGGTATGATTGTATTCCGAGTTGCTATGAACTCGAGAATGTTTGAGTTATATTTATCTTGACCTAAAAATTTGAACGTTGTCGACCCAGGTTATTAATGATAAATTTGGTATTGTCGAGGGTCTTATGACCACTGCCACTCCATCACCGGTGAGCTTATCAAACATTTCCTCTTCTTCTTCTTATTCTTCATTAAGGCTTTCTAACCGCTACCTAATTAGAGTTTCGTGACATACAGCAACACAGAAGACTGTAGATGGTCCGTCTTATTGGTCTTATTTTGTATCCACTGCTACTAAAGGCTAATTTTTGAATCTTAATTTGCTATATTGTGTAAAAATAGTACCAAACTTTGCTAAAATAATGGTATCCTAATACATTTCTTACTTTGTGCATCTACGTATTTCACCACGTAATACAATTTAATTCGAGAATGTATTCGCCTGTCAAGTGTTATATAAGTGACAACTATGTGAAACAGTTATAATTATGAGCTTAATGAGCCTTAAACTTCAACACTTGAATTATTGATGTTGATGCAATGTAACCACGTCTCTATCTATAGTCTTCATTTGAACGCCCAAGTACTTTTATCATGTGCATGTGTGGACTGTGGAGCTAAATTTGGTCAACATATTTTGGTCTTAACAGGAAATACAGACGCTTGGTTTGATCCCGCAACAGTGATTGACTCTGATTGTGATGACGACGACATTTATAGCATTCAAGATGGTAAGCAGTTTGAACGCTTGACATGTTATGTTGATGCAATATTTATGTACCATCATTTAGAAGCGATCAGGAGCACTAATGAGTGGTCTTTAGTATTTGCAGATGTATTTCATACAGGTTCTATAAGTACTTCTGTTTCCATTGTTGTAACTCCAAGATTTACTGATAATGTCAATGGTCCATCTTTCCATTCATCTGATCCTCAAAATGAGGTAGAACTTTTACACTCTACATAAAAATCCTCAACTGGATGTGTCAATGAAAGTACCAAAATGGATGAAACGGGAGCGTCGAATTTTGGGATTCTATTTGTTTTGACATAATCCTTTGATGCAAAGATTATTCGACTTTTGGCAACCATATTTACAGGTTTACATTGTCTACATGGAAGCACTTCCGGAAGGACAAAATCAACTTTTTTCTCATCATGAAAATATGCTCAAAACAGTAATTGGTCCCAAGTAATACTCTAATTAGTTTCCTTGAGAACATTGTTAGTCCACAAACTAAAATGAAGTGGTTGATCACCTTTCTCTCTTTCTCCTTCAATAGGTTTGTGAGAAAATATTTTGTTCGAAGCTATACAAGGAGTTTTAATGCGTTTGCCGCCTATCTCACTAAAGAAGAAACGAAAAAGTTATCTGGTGAGTACAATTTTTGTCACCAGAGTATTATGATTTATTTATTCTCTTTAAGAAAGCAAAATATGCTAACTTGTTTTCCCGCAACCCAGTCTGATCATGTATTTTGTCACTGGAACAATGAAATGCAGGTTCTGACGGAGTAGTGTCAGTTTTTCCAAATAGAATTCATCAACCTTAAACAACGAGATCATGGGACTTTATGGGCTTTTCTGAAACTGCTAGTCGAAATCTGACCACTGAGAGTAATTTCATCGTTGGCCTTATTGACACAGGAGTTTGGCCTGAATCAGAGAGCTTCAGAGATAAAGGTTTCGGTCCTGTTCCTAGGAGCCAACTTCTCTTACATATTTCAACTTATTCAAATAGCTGCAGTTCTAAGTACCAAGAAATAATGGGGGATTTTCATAAAAAAATCCTCTGAAAATTTTAAGTTACTGTTTAATGTCCAAAAATTAATTTATAGACTGCTTTTGCTTCTAGGATCTTATACTGCTAGTATCTACAATGATTATTAACATTTTTCCAAACGATCTTCCTTTTTCATTCCAAGATAATTTATCCTTGTAAACTATGCTTTACATTTGTAATTACTTTTGACATCTAATGTGTATTACCGTTGCATGTTGACCATGAATTTCTAGTATGAAAAAGTTAGCTGAAGTTCATATAAAGTATTTGAGCAGTATATCCTCCTTACTGAAACTTGACAGTGGGAGCCATATCCAAGTCATCCAATTATTCTGAAACTGACCAGATTTTATGTCCATCACTAATCCTCTGAATTGTTTGCATCAGACACACTAAAGGTCATATTAGTTACTATCTCACTGGCATTTGCCTAGTTTCTCGTATCAAAAGTTATATATCTGTCGATCTATTCAGTATTCTGGATCTGCTTTTTACTTCTTCACCTGCAGGGGGGGGGGGGAGGAAGGTGGATGTTTGGGGAGGTATGATAGGTTTGAGAATGGGAATGAGGTTCCTTCTCATCATCTTAGACAATGTGAAAGGGTCTGATACATCTGCAGGTTAATCAGAAAGCAGCTGAATCTTTAGCAGACCCGGAAGAATACCCAAATATGTTTGAAGACTGGCAAGTTGCTCTTGAAGTTGAATCTAGAGCTGCAGAAACAAGGTTCCATTGCTTGGCCCTGTTGCGCCATTTCTTTTTCAAAGCTACCTTGGAATTAGCTACCATATTATATATGTGATAATGATGAGTAAGAATCGAAGATCTTTCTTGTCATTTGCCCATCTGACTCCATGTTTTTTTATGCCTTTTGCTGCGTTATTTGATCAATGTTTGTATCGAACTCTTATGGGGGCTGAAGTTATACATACATGATAAGAAAATAGCTGCTTATGTTATTAAGAAAATCTATAAAAACAGCCCTGATGTTAAGATTTGGCATCATATTTTTTTGAATTTTTTTGGTTTGCATAAACTGGAAAAACAGCCATGATGCCAAGATTTGACATCAGCTTTTTTTGAATTTTTTTTTTGTTAAGAAAATCTGTAAAAACAACCCTGATGCCAAGATTTGGCATCAGAATTTTTTGGCTCAATAAAATCTGGAAAAATAGCTCTGATGCCAAGATTTGGCATCGAATTTTTTGAATTTTTTGGTTAAGAAAATCTTATAAACAAACTCCGATGCCAAGATTTGGCATCAATTTTTTGAATTTTTTGGTTAATAAAATTTTAAAAACAACTTCGATGCTAAGATTTGGCATCGAATTTTTTGATTTTTTGCTCAATAAAATCTAGAAAATGCCACCCGATGCCAAAATTTGACATCGATTTTTTGAATTTTTTGCTCAATAAAACTGAAACTCGATGCCAAGATTTGACATCGTTTTTTTTTGAATTTTTTGCTCAATAAAATCTGAAAAGATCGATGCCAAGATTTGGCATCGATTTTTGAATTTTTTGGTTAAGAAAATTTTAAAATTTCGATGCCATGATTTGGCATCGCTTTTTTTGAATTTTTTGGTTAAAACTTTTTAAAGAACAGCTTCGATGCCAAGATTTGACATCGATTTTTGAATTTTTTGGTTAAGAAAATCAGAAATGCCTCGATGCCAAGATTTGACATCGATTTTTGAATTTTTTTGTTAAGAAAATATGTAAATGACTCGATGCCAAGATATCTTGGCATCGATTTTTGAATTTTTTTTGGTTAAGAAAATCTGTAAAAACAGCTATGATGCCAAGATTTGGCATCAGAATTTTTTGAATTTTTTTGGTTAAGAAAATATGTAAAAACAGCTCTGATGCCAAGATTTGGCATCAGGATTTTTTGAATTTTTTTTTGTTAAGAAAATATGTAAAAACAGCTTTGATGCCAAGATTTGGCATCAGGATTTTTTGAATTTTTTAGTTAAGAAAATCAGAAAAGCCTCGATGCCAAGATTTGGCATCGCCTTTTTTGAATTTTTTTGGTTAAGAAAATTTTTAAAAACAGCTCTGATGCCAAGATTTGGCATCAGCATTTTTTGAATTTTTTAGGTTAGATGACATTTGTCTTCATTAATGACATTTTTGTCATTTGGCAACCAATTTGTAGTTACATGAAATGTCTAAAAAATTGATAGTTCTAGATGAAAACATGTTTCTAAAATTGTACCCACTTGAAATTTGCCCTTAATAAAGATATTAAATGTGTAACCAATAATTGGGCTTGGCCGAATGGTAATTAGCAGGCTGATAATTACAACGTGTGACCCATTAACTCATCCGACCCGATCGATTAACTTTTGGGAGATCAAAACCGATAACTTATTTCAGTTCAAAAATATTAACTGGTTGATTCGGGTCGGGTTAAAGCTGATTGAACTCGTTGTCTATTTTGATCCGATAGTTTTTACGCTATAAATATATGAATTTTTAAGGAAAAAAATTTCGGGTTAAGACTGGTCGCCCTGTTTTAACACATTACCCGTTATAACCCGACTCAAATAGACCAATTTGATATTCGGGTTCAAATATGTTCCGACCCGTTTTGACTCATTACACATCTCAACCCAACCCAACCCATCTACAAATATATATACTTTGCAAACCAATTTTTTAAAAAAAAAAATAGAAAAATAAATGAATATTGAATGTGTAACGTACCAGGGTTGTTTGTCTGGAATCTGATGGCTGTCCATCCATTTCTAGGCACTGCAATGGTCTGCTGGAGTGGAGGGTCGACTAGATTATAATTCAAAGGGTCCTTCTCTTTGTCGAAATTCCCAAATCCCCATCCAACCACGTAAAAACTATATCCATGCAAATGCATGGGACGATCTATTCCCGCTAACAAATTTGTTCCTTGGAACACAATTTCCACCGTGGTGTTATACTTGAGTACTTTCACCTCGGCCGCCCTTCTAGGAGTCTGTAGTGCATTTGGAATAGCATCCGCCGTGTAATTAAACCTCAACGGTGGTTGGTTAGGAAATCTTTCTCCGTAAACACCGTTATTTCCCCTATAATACGCTTCAAGAAGCGATGTTCTAGGGGAAACAAATGATATATTGTTTACACTTGCTGCAAACCGATTTCCCATTGGTCCTTCGCACGTGTTATTACCACCACATGGCATCGTGTTCATCGATAGGGTGTAGATTAATCTTTCGGAAACCCTTAGTGGAACGTCGATTGGATGCTCTTTACTTGCTAAACTTCTTAGGCTACCCGTGTAGTTAGCTGCATCAATTGTGTCGTTATATCGTGGAAGTTGTGGTAACAATGGTGATGATGGACTACTGTAGTTTCCATTGTAACGTATAATAGCTGTGGTTGTGGTGTTGTCGAAAGTACCACCAGGGGAGCTGCTTAGAAACCTTGCAGCCATGTAATATTGATCTAATGGTTGATTGGCTTCTAGCAAGATGTCTAGGGTTTGTCCCGGGGATATTGAAATGTAATCACTTTTGAGTGGCTTGGTGTAAGCACCATCAGTACCTACGACCGTGAGTTGATGCTTTGCGATGCCGAAAAATGCAATGTTGTTCATGGCAGCGTTGACCATTCGGAGCAAGTAAGTTTTGCCTTGATCCACATTTAGCTTGAATGTTTCTGCAATATTGCAAGTAAGACGCTCAGAAACAGAAAGTTATAAAATTCAAAGGAGGAAGTGTGTCGGAAATACCGATCTCGGAGCAAGGGTAAATATCACCAGTCGACCATTGATTGTGAGAGCATCAGAGGAAGCTGGGTCTCCTCCTCTGCGCTCCATATCTTCCAGTACCTGCTGTATATCACTTTTCCACCAATCCCCTGCCATTTTCAAATAAAATCAATATATAGCTCTTAGGATCATATTCTGTACAAACTTAACTTTCGTTGAATAGAATTTAATTTCCTAAATGTTAAGGTTTTAGTGTTGCATGGAGCTATATGTGTGTATATTAGTACGTAAGAGATTGAGAAGTGGAAAACATAGTATGGTAGGGATTTCTGCATGAGGCTTAGGAAAAGGATAAGCAGATCCATTCTTGGGATAAATAACGAGAGCTCCATGAACCGTGGCTCGAGACCAATCGCTGTGGGCGTGCCACCATAAGGTTCCTTCCTCATCTGAGAGCACAATCTTCTGGCTAAACTTGCCTCCGGGCTGAATAGGGCACTGCGTTATATACTCTGGACATATTATGAGCGGGCACTTGTCTATATATCAAATCATTTCATGGATATATTAAACCCTCATCTCGTGATCCTCAATCTTTCCTTTTGGATAATTTAGAGTTTGGGGCTAAAAACGAGTTAATAGAGAGATTTGTACCAGTGGATGGTAATGTTTTGAGTGCCCTGGTTGTGAACATCGACGATGATCGTCTCTCCTCTCTGTGCGTACAGCGTAGGGCCAGGAAATTGTCCATTGACAGTCAAGATGTTCTTGCTGCTACAAAGTAGTGTATACCTAGCTTCCTTCACCTGCAAGAAAATATAATTAGCACTTGTTCCACTTTTCCATGCAATTGCTTTGTACTAAGCAATAAAGTATTATTTTGCTACAGGAATATCGTTAATCTTGGCAAGTCATTAGGTCAACTAGACTCGTTATCATTTGAAACAAGCACAATGTTTGCTAATACGTGAGAAAACTACACTTGAAAACTACCTGATTCAATTCAATCCATCAAACCAAACTTGAAAACAACCTGATTCAATTCAATCCGTTAACATTTTTTAATCGAGATAGATAACCCGTTTTGATACAAAAATATTAACGATTTGAGTCTGGTCATGTTAGAGCGGGTCTAAACCGGTACCCATTTTAACCCAAAGTGTTTTACTCTACAAATGTAAGGATTTTGGGGGGAATACATGTTAAGACAGGCTGACCCATCTCGATCGGTTCTGATCCATTACCCGTCTCAACACGACCAATACCCAACAAAACCCACTCAATTATCAGCCTCACGCTAAACCCAACTATGAATTCCCAATATAATTGCACATGTAGCTTTCTTTGTACCGCCAAAATCCAATTT
Organism: Codonopsis lanceolata; assembly: GCA_013146195.2. Classification (NCBI taxonomy): domain Eukaryota; kingdom Viridiplantae; phylum Streptophyta; class Magnoliopsida; order Asterales; family Campanulaceae; genus Codonopsis; species Codonopsis lanceolata. Next base: position 86,609,304 of record CM028380.1, on the reverse strand, counting down.
GTTAACTAAAAGAAAGTAACAATATGCAGTCAAGAAGCTAATTACCTAACCACACGCCCAAACCATCTTGCTTTAAAAGAATAATACATCCTACCCGAAGCACCTCCCTGGTACTCTCACCCAAACATGTCTCTATAACGAGCCCATGATATTTAGTGCAGAAAAAATTGCAAAAGCACCATATGGCTAGACCATGATGAACACAATGCATGGGTACGACCGTACGATCGATCAACCGACTCGATACAACAGCTTGTTTTTTTCCGACTTGACTCAATTCGTCTCGATGGAACATATATGGCCAAAAGATTTGCTTACCACGAATGTATGACGAGCCACATTAGCTTGGGATTGGAGAAAACCAACCATCAACAAGAACCCTAAAACCTGCAATTTGAAAAAAGTCTTCATCATCCACAACATTTCTTAGCAATGAACTTCTCCTGATCGGCTTTCTTTTACAACTAGTTTGATATGACATTAGGCAGAACACTTGAGGGTATTTATAATAAGGGTTAAGATGCTTCCATGCTTGCTATGGTTGAGACTCCATACATATCATATGGACCACGTTTTTGTTTCAGATTGCCGAGTAAAAACCAACCTAACCACAGTTGATTATATTTTTCATGATTTGATTTTTGACTAAAGATATCAAATAGTACTATTTACATTGCACACGTGGTAAGTCTGCCGATTACAACCTGTTAATCATCGACCCAATCTAAAAATTATTTGGTTCAATCTATCCCGATAATATTTTTGGGTCAAAATAGTAACATGTATCAATTCAAAAGTATTAACGGTTTGGGTCATGTCGGATTAGAGCGGGTTGAATTCGTTACCTATTTTGACCCGCACTTTTCGCTCTGTAAACAAATGGATTTTTTGGGGAAAAATTTCTTGTCAAAGCGGATCGATCCGATTCAACACCACTTATTTCGACATGTTTGGTATTCGGTTTCTAATGGATTCTAATCCATTTCAACTCATACCCGATCCAACTCATCAAATTGTCAAGCCTGCTGACATGGGGTTTGATTTCAAAAGGAAGGTGAAACAAGCATATGCCACAAATTAAACGTGCATATTCTAATACCGTAGTGCCTAACTTGTTCATAAAAAATAAAATAAAAAGAAGAGTAATATAAAAAAATAAAAATAGAGTAATGCTATATATACATAACTTTTTGTCCTAAATTGCACAAAGAAATTAATGTTGTTAGGTGTTATACTCTCAATGTTCATGAATTATTGTCATATTTGATTTTTTTTAATCAAACATATTGTTTTGTTAAATAAAAATTTGACGTATATTAATTCATAATAGTTAAGAGAATATTATAAAAAATTGACCTATATTAAAAAATTTATGAAACACTTAAATATTTTTGGACTACAAATTACGTGTTTTAATAATTTTTTAAAAATAATATGTGACAAAAAAGTCAAAAAAGACAATAATTTTGTAACGGAGCGAGTATAATACAACACCTCAAACACCTTAGAATATTTTCTGTATATTTTGCGTTAAAAGTTTTGTACACATTTTTTTCCATTCAATTACAACTGTAATTCAATATGAAATGTATATTAAAGTGAAACTATTTTTTAGACACAAAATTAAGAATATCGTCTTACGGTAATTTTCTGTAAAACAAATTTTTCTGACCCGATCCACTCTTAATTATTGGACAAAACTGTAAAAAAGTAAAGCTCAGTTTTATGAATTAGAATTTGTAAAATGTTTTGTATACTCCTCTCTTTTTTTAGACAAAAAAGGTTTACAATCCGATGGTTAGTTGGGGACCCGGCGGCATACCAAGAAAGTCTCTTTCACATTTTTGGTAGTATTCTTTTCGTTCTGAGTAAAAAATTCTCGTTAGAAAGTTAATTTTTTTTAAATGATATTTTTATTAGCTCATTAGTAATAAAATATCAATTTTATATATTAATTTTTTAAAATAAATTTTTAGGCATTTGGGACGAATTTAGAAAAAATTAAAAAAGTATAGGGAACATTTAGATAATTCACCCAAAAATGTATTTAAACATAAATTACCTTTTAATATATAAATTTTTAACTAATGGACTACTATAACTATCATTTTATTAAAAAGTTTAATTTTCAAACTGGAACTTTTTATCTGAAACAAAGGGAGTAAACCATAAACAAAAGAGAGATTCCCACGTTTGTTTCAATTTTTCAATCTCTATGAGCCTTTTTCAGTTCACAATCAACAATAATTGAATGAACAAAAATAGGAATTAAAACAAAAATTTGATACAAGTTACATCCCACCTCCTAGATTATGGATGATTTAGTTCATCATAGACAATGAACAGCACATGGAGATGAACGGAAACATGATTTGATCTTCAATACTTGTAATTACACAATCTAACTATGTTATACAACCTAAAAACTATCTAAAATCTATACAAAACTGTTTCCAGCCGTTTTTCTATATCCTAGGCTTTGGCATCCGACTTCTTTTTATACCCGAGAGTTGTAATCCAATTGAATCTCTTGTGAAAATACGAAAACCTCGCATTCTGACCACCTTGCGGTTGCAAGGTGTTGGGTACCTTGCATCCGCAAGATCTCCAGTTTCTCGGCCTTTGATTTTCTGACTTCTTCAATGTACCGCCCACCTTGTGGGGGCAAGGTCTGGGTACCTTGCGACCACAAGGTCTCCAGAATGGACTTCCTTCGTTTCTTCTTCATTTTTCATCTTGGGCCCTTCTTGGAATTTGCACATAAAACCCTGGAGTTTTGCATATTTTCACTAAAAACCCTGAAACTTACAAAACTCACTGAAAACACATATCAGTAGCCAAAAGCCTCGTGAAATAGCATAATTTAAGTCATAGAAGCATATGAAATCGACATATAAAATACATCGATCAGTTCACATATACACAAACTAAAATTTTGTCAAATTGCTAACTCAATTGTGTGTTTGCTAATTATCACACCGGAGTGCATTTACAGGGTAAGCCCTTGCCCAGTTCACGGTTGTTATTGGTTTCTTGACAGGTTTCAGCCTTCGAGATAAGGATAGATTGAAAGTCAGACCTGTCTTTAGTGAACGAACCCAAGAAATTGAATGATAATTATTATGAATTAGACATAAAAGAGATACAAGTGAAACCCAGAATCCTAGATTGCCACCCACCATAAGATCTTCATATCTGTAATTACTGCTAATTAGTTAAACATCTAAATCAATAGTAGTTTAGAATAAATAATTATAAAAAGCCCCTTTAGATTAATAAATTGCTATCAATAAATTGCACTATTCGTGATCACTTGTGTTTGTGGGTTCGACCATTGCTTCCAATACTATTCTATAATAGTTTTGTCCACTTGCAAGGAAAAAGATTAAATAAAACATCGATCAGGTCTCTACAGAGCCCCTAAACGACGGAGTTTATGAGTAAACGAGAGGTTATAAGTAAGCGAACGTCGTTAATAAGATAGACTCCCAATTTGAGATAAGCAACGTGGGGGAAGCTTTATTTTTTTTTTATTTTTTTTGAGTTTTAACATATTTAGCAATGCAAATCTTTTGGTGCGATGGTCGGATCTACCGAAATAGGCTGCCTACGTATCCCTTTCGGGAATCAGGCCAGTCGTAGCTCATCTACTGGGGATAATTTTAAATAAAACCTTTTTGAGATGCAAGCATTTGTGATGAAGATCGTATTTCTAGGGTATTACCTAGCAAAACACGATGGTGGAAGCTTTTGATAAAAATCGTATTCCTAGGGCATTACCAAACAAAACACGATGATGGAAACCGTTGTGATATAGATTGTATTCCTAGGACATTACCTAGCAAAACACGATGGTGGAAACATTTTGATATGAAGATTGTATTCCTAGGAAAATACCTAGTTGTTGTCCCAATGGGCACAATAATAAGCTAGAAGGGAGGTGGGTTGAATAGCTTATTAGACACTTAAATTTTTTTGTATAAATTCCTTAAACAAGCACTTACAATCTATTGAAAAGATTGAAGTAACGGAAGTCTTGTAAGGAAGACAGTTCAAGTCTGCCGGTGAAGCACTACCGGTAGACTTAGCTGAATACTCAAGTCTGCTGTTTGAAGTGATAAGTTGAGAGATAAGAAATAGTATAAAGAAGTAAGCAACAGTAATGAAAGAACACAAGTATTTTGAGATGGTTCGCACTATAAAGAGTGCTACATCTACCACCAAGGCAGTCAACCTTGGATTTAAATGTGCACTATGTTTTCCACTAGTTCTATTACAAAGAATTCCAATGGATCGTGTACAAAATATTTGACTTGCGTTTGGGGGTTGGGAATTGAATATCTGGATAAACAAAATATTCAATGGTGCAGAAGAATAGTTAAAGGAACAACAATATAAAGCAAAAGATAAAGTGTTGATGCAGATCTTCTTGTTGTTGTTGAGGACTTCTTGATCAGTTTATGATCTCTTGAATGCACTTAGTATATAAGACTTGAAGTTGTTTGAGAAATTCAAAGCATTATTTTCTTCAGTCTTTAATGACAGTATGTATAGCTGGGGCATTCTTGAGACCGTTTGGAGAAGACGAAGTGTAACAGCTCTATTAGGTTTAATGCATTAAATGCATGGAGCTGACTTGTGGGTTTCGTCTTCACTGATACTGAGAAGGGAGTGGTGCAGAGTTGTTGCATCAACTGGGTAGGTGAGTAATCAAAGTTACAGACCTGTAATAGTTGGTACAGACTGTAAGTGTCAGCCTGTTCACCTGCTGTGTCACTGCTCAGAAGGCGAAAGTCTTCTTGCTTTTCGGAAAGCTAGTTAGAAGTCATGATAGGTTTAATTTCAAATTCAAACTGATAAAAGGTTGAATTTAATTAATCCATTAAATGCTTGATGATGACTTGGACACGTCATGCTTGAACACGTGCAAACAAGGTCTGCCACTGGATGCTGAATGATGTCTTCCAGTGAAGCTTTGCTGAAGTCTTCCGTTGAACCTGTGAAGCCTATAAAACTATTCTATGGCAAAGTTCTATACACAGTTTCCACGCTAATTGATACGCAACCCAATTAGCCACTAAGTACAGAACCTAATGTAATGTATGAACAGATGTAAATCAAAATACAAATAAGAAACAACACTAGCAAAACACGATGGTGGGAACATTTGATAAAGATCGTATTCCTAGGGCATTACCTAGCAAAACATGATGGTGGGAACATTCATAAAAATTGTATTCCTAGGGTAGTACTTAGCAAAACACAATGGTGGAAACATTTGATAAATATCGTATTCCTAGGGCATTACCAAGCAAAACACGATGGTGGGAATATTTGATAAAAGTCGTATTCCTAGGGCAATACCTAGGAAAACACGATGATGGGAACCTCTGATAAAGGTCGCATTCCTAGGGCAATACCTAGCAAAACACGATGGTGGAAACTTTTATGATGCAACATTTATCATGCTATCATGGAACACATTTATGATGCAACAGTTCATGCTGGAGAATGTAATGACTTTATGATGCAACATTTATCGATGCAACAATATCATGCTATCATGGAACACATTTATGATGCAACATTTATCGATGCAACATTTCATGCTAGGGAATTTATGCAATGCCCCATATTTTGTGATGTGATGGTCATGCCTACCGAAATAGGTTACCTACGTATCCTTTTCGGGAATCAATCCAAACGTAGTTCAGCTTTAACCGAACAAGGTGTTGATGTGGTGTATCACATTCCTAGGGCATTAACTAGCAAAACATGATGAAAATATTTACAGAAGCATGTAAGCATTTTTCATGCGCAAGCATGCAGATATTTGTGTTGTGATGGTCGTGCCTACCGGAATAGGCTGCCTACGTATCCCTTTCGGGAATCAGACCAAATGTAGTTCGCCTTTAACCGAACAAAGTGTTGATGTGGTGTATCACATTCCTAGGGCATTACCTAACAAAACATGATGAAAATATTTACAAAAGCATGTAAGCATTTTTCATACGCAAGCATGAAGATATTTGTGTTGTGCTGGCCGTGCCTACCAGAATAGGCTGCCTACATATCCCTTTCAGGAATGAGACTAAGCGTAGTTTGGCTTTAACCGAACAAAGTAAGTTTTGATGTAATTGTGGACAATTCTCAAGACCCGGCGGGCATTAGTACCTCAAGTGAGAATGCCTTGAGAAACATGAAAAAGTTTTCTTCAGAAAGATAAGATGTATTTGTGTATCATTTCCAAGACCCAAGGTATGTACCTTTTGTGTAAAACATTCGCAAGAGAAATATTTTAAGATGTAGAAAATCATTTGTGATGGTAGTGTCTATTGGAATAGGCTGCCTACGTATCCTTTATGAAAAGAATCAGACCAAACGTAGTTCGGATCGCCTCTATGTTCCTAGGATTTTAACCTAGTAAACACGAGGGTGGAAACTTTTGTCGCTTCGCTCAGAATGGGCGAAAGCGATGGGACCTTCAAATATGCTTCACCCAGAATAGGTAAAGCAAGGTGGGATTTTTATATGTGCTTCGTCTAGCATATGCAAAGTGGGTGGGATTTTTCAAAATACGCTTCACCCATCATAGGCAAAGCAAATGAGACTTTTTCAAAACGCACTTCATCCAACATAGGCAAAGCGATGCTATTTTTATAATGTGCTTCTCCCGGTAAAGGAAAAATGATGAGATTTTTTTAAAATGCGGTTCACCCAGCATAGGGAAAACAATTGGTCTTTTCAAAATGCGCTTTGGCCAACATAGGCAAAGCAGATGGAATTTTCAAATATGTTTCGCCCAGCATAGGCAAAGCAATTCTTTTTTTTTAAAAAAAATACACTTCCCCAAGAATGGGGAAAGCGATGTGATTTTTAAAATGTGCTTAACAGGGAATAGGAAAAGCAATGCAATTTTTTTGTTTTTGATGATGAGCTTAACCTAGAATGGGAAAAGCAATGCATTTTTTTGATGAGCTTAATCTAGAATGGGAAAAGCAATGCAATTTTTTGTTGAGCTTAACATAGAATGGTAAAAGCAATGCAATTTTTTATTTTGAAGATTTGTCAAAATAAGGCAGTAAAGACAAACATTTTAAAACATAATGCAAATGTGGAAAGTAAAATGATGATGTGTGAATGTGGCAGATATAAAGAGAGTCATGTAATATGTGAAGATAATTCCTGAAACCAGACATGTTTACCTATTGCGGGGATGACCAGAGGCATGTAGAAATTAGGGTTTATGTAGTGAAAGCAGATAGAAATGTCTAACCACACACCCAGATTATGCAATGAAAGTAGATAGTTTCAAGAAGGTACACTGCTACAGTGATTATGAAGCCTTGCGGCAGAATGTTGTCGATGATTGGGTTGTGTAGCCTTTGATGACGATGCTGAGGATTTTAGGAAAGAAGTCCTTGGCGAGATATCTCAACTGCTGGTGGTGCTTTTGGCCTGCCTTGGGCAAGAACTAGACATGAGTTGTTGACATGATTTGTATTGCATGGCCGTTGGCGACATTTTGTTTCACAGCTTTGGTAAGTCTTGATGGAGATTGGCGCCCATGGTCCTTGGAGGGTGCAGGTAGAAGATATACATTTTGCATGGGGGCCGATGTGGCAAATACTTGACAAGATAAGATGATGCAATGAAAAGATGCAAGCTAAGATAACATGCATATGGAAAAACTTTTTTTTTAAGAAATTGATTTTATGACGTGGATGCGTGCCCATTGTTTTTTTAAATATGCTAAGACAAGACGGGTCAGGGGATGCAGATGTGATAAGAGAGATTAAGATGCGACTTTATGCTTTGAAGGGTTATGATTATAGAAGTTGATGTTGATATTTAAAATGAAGGTGAGTGGAGTATTGGGTCACTTTTTAGTCATTTGACTAGTGCATTATTTTGAGAAAGAGTTTTAATCACAAAAATCGGTGAATCCTACTAATCGATGTCTCGGAAAGGACCACTTTTTTTCTTTTTTTCTCTGCTCTAACTTTTGCCTAGGTCGCCCTTACATGTTTTCAACCTAGCGAGTTATTTCTTTTCTTTTTTTTCCTGCTCTAACTTTTGTCTAGGTCGCTCTTGTGGTTTTTTTAACATATAGGGAGCCTTTTTATCTAATGAATACAAAATATTGTTGATGGGGAAGGATCATGACTTTTGAAGATGAAGGGGTGCAGCCCGTTGTTGTACCTTTGTGTAAGATGGATAGGACAATTGTCTCCAGAGATGATAGGAGGTTGTATGGACAAAACTCATAAGTTCAATGGGAGAAGCCCCAAGATGACTCAATGGGGAAGATTTGTGGGAGTATGCCCGAAAGGCTCAATTAAGAAACCTTGTGAAATTTGACGAGAAGCCGCAAGGAAAACTTGAAATATGAGTTCAGTCAAATTGTTGGGGAAGCCCCATTGTAACTTGATTGATGAAGTTGGGAAATTGATGAGGAAGCCCCATGAAGACTTAATTAAATAGAAGTTTGAAGTAAAAAAAAGAGTATACTCGAAGAAACAAGAATGACTCTAATGAACAAAAGGAGAGTCGGGATCTAGAGTTCACTCTATTGCCGAGTATCACCGGATTGGTGGGTTATGGACCCTACTTGACGTTTTATCTTTTGATCAATTTTGTATGGACTAGCAAGAATTTTGTTTTGACTCAAATCATGTTGCAACCAATTGAAACAGAGTTGTCGGTGTCAACTAGATTGGAATGTATGGTTGAGGGGTTTGAGATGGATTGGAAATTGGTTTTTTGGTCTATAGAGAAGGCTCAAATAAGAGATCGACTTTTGGATTTTATTTTGTGGGTTATGGGCTTGGTTATCAATGGAAGAGTGATGATTGGTTGGTTTGTTGGTCGAGAGAGAGGCTTGAAGAAGTAAAGATTTTGCTCAGGAGAAGCGTTTTTTTTTTGGCATAGGCTGTATTTCAATTTTCAAACTTGCGCTTTTTTTCTTTTCTACTTTTTTTTTACCTCTCGGAGTATTACGACAAGAGCAGCTGAAGGAATGTCCTCTCTATATTTTTTTGGAGCAAGAGATGGTCACTCTTGGTGGATATGCATAAGGGTGGAGCAGCCCCAGTTTTGGGAAGCTGGATCATGGAGATGGTTATTTGGCTGATGTAGGAGGGTCTAGGTTTTAGACGGTGTTGGGTCATCAAAGAATGGTTTGTGATTTAGATGGATTGGGTATGGGATTTGGAAGGTTTTTGTCACGTGGTGGATTTGAAAGGGTGTTGGTGTATGGTGGAAAGCCCCAGTGTGCTACTAACAGCTTGGCCGCAATGGGTCGAAGGTGATCTTTGTCAAGGCGAATCGTGTGCTTTATTGAATTTCATATGTGTTAATGATTTATGGGTCCATATCTTCGAAATGATTCATCATTGACTCGGGTAGATTGATTATGTTTTTTAAATGAGTTGATTCATCATATTTGAAAAGATTGACAATCTAGAGATACTCGAAAATAAGCAAGGCTCAAGCGGAAAAGAATAAAATCAAATGACAATTTACACGACTTGAGTATATACCAAGAATTTTGAAAAGCCCCCAATTTGAGGACTTGGTTTGGTTTGAAAGAAATGAGGATCAAAAAGACTTACGAGCATACTCTACGAGGATAAGCTGCAGGCACAAAAATGGATAATTATGACAAAAAGGGACACCCATAGGGCAAGAAATCCCCAAGAATTAATTTGTTGTTGATGATCCTTGGGTCGGTTCGACCATTGAAATAGTGTAGGTCGACCAAATTATTTTATGGATATATGAAGGAGTAGGCTAATAAGACAAGGCTCCCTATTGGTTTCTTTCTTTCTTTTTTTTTTTTTTTTTTGTTTTTTTTGTTTTTTGTGAAGTAATAGACCTTGACATCTTGAAGTAAGGTTCACTGAAATTGTTTTTTTTTATCGAAAGTGAATGACACACTAATTCGATTAATGATGGATTTGTGAGAGGTTACGAGGGAAGAGTTTGAAGATGTAGATTAAGGATAATGGTGAGGGAGTTTGTCTTGTCCTTACATGTTTTGAAGAACAAAATGTACATAGGCAAAAAATATCATATGCTTGGTCGGACAAGCGACGCTTGTTTTGGCTGTTTGGGTTAATTAAGTCCTGAAATAGTGGATTCCTTCTCGAAAATATAGGACCTTCGTATTCCACATGTATTTCGACCTACCAAGATTGGACAAATCTCGGGCGAAGGGTCTATACTCCTTCTGTGATCCATCATTCAAATGATCTAAGGGATACCATCAAAGTTTTTAATAAATCCAAGTGCACTTTGTTTGACTATGCGATCTTTCTTCCATCATTTCATTTTTTTTGATTGCCTGAATTTTTTTTGTTAATGATTTTTTTTATTTCTCTTTTTTTTTTGCACTTACGATTAGTCACTAACTTTGAGGTATAAAAACCGATCTGTTAATGAAGTGTCCTAGAAATATATATATATATATATATATATATATAATTAACGTGGCTGATGCAGGGCTAGACTGACTTAAACCCAATTGGCTCCTCATTAAGGGGCTCAGAGCGGGATAATTTTGGCTGAAGTTTCTAGACATTATGAGTAAGGACCCCCGGGCGTGTTTATCCGGATAAAAAGGGTAACAATTCGAAATAGTTCTACGTGAGTGCACGTGTATGAGTTATCTAATTTTTTTTGAAAAAAAGGTTTTTTGAAAGAAATGTAAACTAAGCATGCAATGTACTGTAAACATTATTTGAAAACTTTTTTTCTTTTCGAAAACTTGTTTTTTTGTAAAGTAAATCCAAGCATTTAATCGGATTCGAAGGCTGCCTACGTTCCTCATTACGAGGGTCAGGTCATCGTAGTTCAACTCTGTCAAATTAATTTTCTTTTTGCTATTTTTTATTTATTTGATTGTTTTTTCAAACATATTGAAAAATATACCGCAGATAACATTTTGGAAATCCTGATTGTTTTTCTTTTTCTTGAATTGAAAAAACATATATTTTTTTATTAAAACAAACAAATGTTCTTTTTTTTTTAATTGAAAAAACGAATTTTCTTTTTCCCAATTTTTTTTTTTTAGTTTTTTTTCAAACATATTAAAAAATATACTGCAGACAACATTTTGGAAATCCTAATTGTTCTTCTTTTTCTTGAATTGAAAAAACAGTTTATTTTTAAACACTGACTTCTCTTTAAAAACAATTCTTTTTTGCTTTTTTCTTTTGACTTGTAAAATGAACCACTTTTAAAAAAAAAATTGAACGAAGAACTTTTTGAAAAATTCCTTTGTTTGTGATGTCTGGAAAGGGATGAGACGATTATGTACTTCCGAACAGTCTTCTCAGCAGAGTAAAAGATAAATAATCAACATTTTTTTTAATTTTCAACCCCTGTAAAATTGTTAGCGGTACCAAAGAAAAACAACACAAAAAATTCTAATATATGTATATATATATAAATATATATATATATATATATATATAAATATATATATGTATATATATATATATACATATATATATATATATATACATATATATATATATATATATGTATATATATATATATATATATATATACATATATATATATATATATATATATATATATATATATATATATATATATATATATATATATATATATATATATATATATATATATATATATATATATATATATATATATATATATATATATATATATATATATATATATATATATATATACATATATATATATATATATATATATGCAAACAAAACTGGATTTAAAGGAAAGAAATTTTTTGTTTTAATTTTTATTTGATTTTTTTGATTTACTTGAAAGAACTGAAAATTATACAAAATGAAGCCAAAGAATATAAAATAAAGAAACAAACAATATAACTATCTTTATATTAAGTAGAAATAAGAATTAAACTAATTAATTATCTTCATTTTAACTATTTTTAAATTAAAATATAAAAAGAAAGGAAGCTAATTAAATATCTATATTTAATTAGTAGATTAGAGTAAATAACTACGGCGACAGAACTTACCTATTGGAGCGTGAGTGTCTGAACCCGGTATATGCCTAAACTTAAGCCCTCTAGGTGGTTTATGTGTGTTTCCCATGTCCTTCCGGGAAAGAAAGTCTTTTTGTTGACATTGTTGTTGTTCGTTGTCTGTTGTTGTGTAGGCGGAGTGTTACGCTTTACCTAGAATGGGTAAAGGCGGTGGGAGTTTAAAGAATTTGTGCAGTGTAGATGCTTGTATTTATTGTTTGTTGTGTTTGAATTTGGGTAAAATAATTAACTGCTTGTATTTGTTGTATTTACTGTATGTCTGAATTCAGACAGTATATATAACTGCTGCGTTTGTTGATTTTGTTGTATGTCGTTTATGAAATCGGGTGGCGCAACTGCTGCATTTGTTGTATTTGTGCTTGTGTGAGTGTTGTGTGTGTGCGTTTGTGTGCCGTATGAGGTGAGGGGAGTTGTTGTGAGTGACTGAGCGAGGGAGTATATGTGTGTGCGCGTATGAGTGAGGGAGTTGAGAGAGGGAGACATTGAGTGGGGCTGTTGGGTGAGGGACGGTGAGAGAGGGAGATAGTGAGTGGGCTGTTGGGTGAAATTTAGAGAATGAATGGAGTATTTATAGAAGGATTAATTGGGGGCCAAGAATGGGTAGGGGTTAGTAGGGGTTAGTTAAGGGGGAAATAGGGAGAGGGGCTGCTGCGACCTTCTTTCCTTTTCTTCTTTTATTTTATTTTATTTTCCTTTCTCTTTTCCTTTATTTTCCTTTTGTTTTATTTTCCTTTTGTTTTCTTTTTCTTTTGTTTTCGTTTCGTTTGATTTTCTTCCATTGTCCCTAAAACATATAAAAAACTTATATTAGTCCATTTTCGGATAATTATTGGAAAATATAAAATAGGCGTACAAATTTGAGGTGTCTACAGAGCCCCTCAACGACGAAGTTTATGAGTAAACGAGAGTTTATAAGTAAACGAACGTCGTTAATAAGATAAACTCCCAATTCGAGATAAGCAATGCGGGGGGAAGTTTTTTTTTTTTTTTTTTTTGAGTTTTAACATATTTAGACATGCAAATCTTTTGGTGCGATGGTTAGACCTAGCCAAATATGCTGCATACGTATCATATCCCTTTCAGGAATCAGACCAGTCGTAGCTCATCTGCTGGGGATAATTTAAATAAAATATTTTTGTGATGCAAGCATTTGTGATAAAGATCGTAATCCTAGCAAAACACGATGGTGGAAGGTTTTGATAAAGATCGTAATCCTAGGGCATTACCTAGTAACACACGATGATGGAAACCTTTGTGATAAAGATAGTATTCTTAGGGCATTACCTAGCAAAACACGATGGTGGAAACATTTGATATGAAGATCGTATTCATAGGGCAATACCTAGCAAAACATGATGGTATGAACATTTGATAAGATCGTATTTCTAGGGCATTACCTTGCAAAACATGATGGGGGGAACATTCATAAAAATCGTATTCCTAGGGTATTACATAGAAAAACACGATGGTGGAAACATTTGATAAAGATCGTATGCCTAGGGCATTACCTAACAAAACACGATGGTGGGAATATTTGATAAAAGGCGTATTCTTAGGGCAATACCTAGCAAAACACGATGGTGGGAATATCTGATAAACGTCGCAGTCTTAGGGCAATACCTATCAAAACACGACGGTGGAAAAATTTATGATGCAACATTTATCATGCTATCATGGAACGCATTTATGATGCAACAGTTCATGTTGGAGAATGTAAGGACTTTATGATGCAAAATCTACCGATCCGACAATATCATGCTATCATGGAACGCATTTATGATGCAACATTTATCGATGCAACATTCCATGCTGGGGAATTTATGCAATGCACCATATTTTGTGCTATGATGGGCGTGCCTACCAGAATAAGTTGTCTACGTATCCCTTTTAGGAATCAGATCAAACGTAGTTCGGCTTTAACTGAACAAAATGTTGATGTGGTGTATCACATTCATAGGGCATTATCTAGCAAAACATGATGCAAATATTTACAGAAGCATGTAAGCATTTTTTATACGCAAGCATGAAGATATTTGTGCTATGATCGTCGTGCCTACCGGAATAGGCTGTCTACGTATCCCTTTCGGGAATCAGACCAAACGTAGTTCGGCTTTAACCGAACAAAGTGTTGATGTGGTATATCACATTCCTAGGGCATTACCTAGCAAAACATGATGAAAATATTTACAGAAGCATGTAAGCATTTTTTATACGCAAGCATGCAAATATTTGTGTTGTGATGGTTGTGCCTATCAGAATAGGCTGCATGCGCATCCCTTTCGAGAATCAGACCAAACGTAGTTCGATTTTAACATAACAAAGTAAGTTTTGATGTACTTGTGGACAATTCTCAAGACCCGGGGCATTAGTACTTTTTGCGAGAATGGCTAAAAAGTAGGAAAAAGTTTTCTTCAAGAAGATGAGATGCTTTTATGTATCATTTCGAAGACCCAAGGCGTGTACCTTTTGTGGAAAACATTTGCACGAGAAATATTTTAAGATGTAGACAATTATTTGTGATGGTCGTGCCTACCAGAATAGGCTGTCTATGTATCATTTACGAAAGGTATCAGACCAAACGTAGTTCGGTTTGCATCTATGTTCCTAGGATTTTAACCTAGTAAACACGACGGTGGAAACACGTAAACGCTTCACCCAGAATAGGCGAAGCGATGAGTCTTTCAAATGTGCTTCACCTATAATAGGTAAATCAAGGTGGGATTATCAGATGCTTCGTCCAACATAAGCAAAGTGGGTGGGATTTTTCAAAATACGCTTCGCCCAGCATAGGCAAAGTAGATGAGACTTTTTCAAAAAGCGCTTCACCCAACATAGGCGAAGCGATGCTGTTTTCACAATGTGCTTCTCCTAGCAAAGGAAAAGTTATGGGATTTTTTTGAAATGCGCTTCACCCAACATAGGGAAAATAATTGGTCTTTTCAAAATGTGCTTTGGCCAACATAGGCAAAGCAGATGGAATTTACAAATATGTTTCGTCCAACATAGGCAAAGCGATTTTTTTTTTAAATACTCTTCCCCCAGAATTGGGAAAGCGATGTGATTTTTAAAATGTGCTTAACCTAAAATAGGAAAAGCAATGCAATTTTTTTCTTTTTGATGATGAGCTTAACTTAGAATGGGAAAAGCAATGCATATTTTTGATGAGCTTAACCTAGAATGGGAAAAGCAATGCAACTTTTTGTTGAGCTTAGCGTAGAATGGGAAAAACAATGTAATTTTTTTGTTTTGAAGATCTGTAAAAATAAAGTAGTAAAGACAAAAAATGTACAACAGAATGCAAATGTGGAAAGTAAAATGATGTATGAATGTGGCAGATATAAAGAGAGTCAGGTAATATGTACAGATAATTCCTGAAACCAGACATGTTTACCTATTGTGGGGATGACCAGAGGCATGCATAAATTAGGGTTTATGTAGCAAAAACAGATAGAAATGTCTAACCCTACACCAGGATTATGCAGTGAAAGTAGATAGTTTTAAGAAGCTACGCTGCTATAGTGATTATGAAGCCTTGTGGTGGAATGTTTTCAATGATGGGGTTGTGTAGCCTTTGATGACGATGCTGAGGATTTTAGGAAAGAGGTCCTTGGCGAGATATCTCAACTGTTGGTGGTGCTTTTGGCCGGCCGCGCCTAGTACAAAGATGCAAGCACACAAGATGTACTTTCTTCCGAAATGCAGAAAGGAAGGACAGAACTGAAGTAAAATTTTAAAAAGAATGAAATGAAACTTGGAAAGATAAGGAGTGTAAGAATGGTGGGGAAACATTTAAAATGGGGTTTCATCCTAATACCAAATATTGCGGCTAAGAATGTGAACAACGATCTTCTTGCATATAGAATCATAATAGAGAGAGACCACTGAAAAATACACAGTTGCTTCTTTTATGTGATTTGTGAGCCACAAAAAATGGATAAAAGGAGATCAAATTTTCTTGCTCAATTAAGTACTTTGGGAACGGGAATACAAGCCAACTCCTTTATAGAAGGGCAGATAGAGCGGATGAGACGACAGCGACATAGGAAAGCTTTGGCCAATGCACAACCAAAATCTCAACCTAAGCTTTTCATCCTTCTCTATCTATATAGTTTCGAGAAAGTAGAAGAGGACCAAGCTAAAAATCTAGTGTGAGAGATAAGACTTGGAAAAATTTCCATGGATTGGTCGGAAAAGATGCTTTCTCTTGCCTTACTTTTGCCTTGATCTAACACTATCCCCAACACTATCTACGGATTAAAACTTTGCTTCATCTAGGGAAATATTCAACCCATTTCTTAAATAATCGACATAACGCGAGTATAAACTATAGATCTTTCTCAAAACTTTTGTACAAAGATTTAAAAGCGGTAAAGGTTCTAGATTTTTCTCGACGAAAAAATACTCATGTAAAACGAGAGAAATCATCAACACAAACAAAAGTATTTTTCTTACCCTTTTGGTATGAGCCGCTTCCCGAACATTCTTTAGTAATCCCCTAACTTAAGAGCTTGATACCTTAATAATTCATTTTCTTAATGCTCATATGTCCTAACCTTTTATGCCATAAACTAGTCTCATTAATGGTAGAAGAGTGACATGCAAGACTATTTAGACACACGATAACAATTATTACAAGATCTAATCCTAGAAAGAATGCAGATGTTACTATTATCAAAAACATCACATCCGAGTGTGCATTAAACATAGAGAACTAGCAAGAGAAAGTCATGTAGATCCAGAAAGAAAAAAAATTGACCTCAGCTATAACGTCCTTTATCAGTTTCTCAGTCTTGTTAATATTTTCACGAGATCCTAACAGTTCCACAAGCCTGGTACCAGAACTTGGATCAACATCAACATCAGTATCCCTTGTGATTTGGATCTGTGCTCCCAAGTTGTGCAGCAAGGTTCTAATAATATCTCCAGCCTTGCCAATGAGAACACCAACATGTACGAGAAATATCTTCATAACAATCTGCAGACAAGGAGGGTGTTAGTAAGGTAAAGGAAGCTAATAATAACTCCAACTAGGTCAAATTAAACAATGGCAAACATTTTACAATTCCTTTAAATCTCAAGCCTCTATATGGGTAAGAAAACACGAGAAAGTAGTGGAAAGAGAAAACTAGTTGAATTTCAACTTAAAAATTTCTTCAACTGACATACAAATAAAACAAATTAAATACATTCTGCCATGAAGGAACTAACTAACGCCCATATTTCGTAAACCTAAAGCATAAAGTTAACCAAAACAACCATGGTTATGAAACTTGGGTACACATTCATTTCACCTTTCCAGCCAATACAAACATTTACACACAAACATGTAAGCAATTATCAAGCCATATAAAGTAAATTAGTGAGTTATTTACAAACGAAGCCACTAAATAACAAAGGAAATACCTAAACTGTTGGAATTGTCATCCAAACGAGGTCATTTCAACCACAGTAAGTGACCTCTTCCTTGGGTTCATCCGTCCTTTTCTACCTACTTTAATTATGGCCACATGCTCAAGGGCATTAAAAGAAACCACACATTGCACGCTCTCTCCAAAAACCTTTTGATCGTATGGCATCCATCATAGGCAAGTAAAAGAGTCAGCTCGACAGGCATGTAAAAATCCTTCCATTCTTTCACACACTAGTTTCACCCAATCAAGTGCAGGCTCTTCCGCTAGATAAGAGTAGAATTCCATCTGAGAAAGCATATCATTAGGCATTCACAATTCTGGTAGTGCAACGTGGGATGAGTCTCTTTCTTTATTTTATAGGTGAATTCGCCGGGGAGAAAGTGAAAGAAGACTAGGGAAATTAATGACAATGGAGCTCCTGTTAGAGCAAACCCATAAGAAAAGACTATTCCGCAACTTTAGCTAAAAGTAGGATCACATATTGAGAATCTTAGAGCACAAACTCCAGAATCACTACTTTATATATCAGATTACCCTACCAAGAGAATGCATAAAAGATGATCTACTTTATCTTATTTTCGTGAACGTTTTTTAAATAATGGGCAGTATGGGTTTTCTCTTTCGTAAGAAAGTAAGATAAAGTGTAAGTACGAGGGAAATCTTATAGATGGAAATATGATAGCTAGAGTATTGATCCGTCTTTTCCACATTTGCAGCTTTAAGCTTCTCAATCCGTTCTAAAATCATAAATAAGGGCTCCTACTTTTTCTTAAAGCAGTTTTTTCTTATGCGACTTTCATGTGGGACAAGATTGGACAGTTTATTTTTACGTTTGATTATTTTTACTATTATTATAAATTTTGAATTTGTAATTAATAGGGTAGTAATTGATGAATTTAAAGTACTAGTTGGTTACGCTTACTACATAAGTTAGGACAGTTTTTTTTTGGAAGTTGGTTACTAGATTAGTTAGGGCAGTTTTTTTTGGAAATTATAATTTCCTTTCCAACCGCTATTAACCTTACAAATATAGGTTTGATGTCAATTCCGAATAGTGCAGAAATTTGAATAAAGGTAAGGTTTAATCCTTTTTTTTCGGGTGGATTCCAGTTGTTCGTTCCTAGTGGATTCTAGGATTAATAAGGTTTGACGTGTTCAACCTTAATTTAAAGGTTTTTCTCGTAGTAAGAGCCCTTGATTAATCCTTCGGGTTTAATCTAAAACTTTTCCCCGTATCAAGTGGTATCAGAGTGAGGCTTTTCCTCGGTAATTGCTTACAAAGATAGGGACGATTATTTTATCATGAGTGATGATGATGTTGCTATCTCTTTAGTGCTCAAGTGTCTGGTTGCGAGGCTTATAATCTTGGCTGAGCGTCTTCAACAAAAGGAGGCAAGGATGCAAGCCACACAGGTTGATCAGGGTGTTAAGCTTGATATACATTGTTGGACCCCTATCTAACAGCTTAAGCTTTTAGATGAGTTGGTTACTTAACATGGTATGAGAGCTCTGGTTTGGTAAGGTCGTGGGCTCGAATCATCCCGCTTGCATTTGTTACCCAGAATATTGTGAATGCATGATGTCACTCTGTTTGGTTTGTGATGCCCTTGGTGAGGCATGTTTGTGTATCTTTCCACATGTGGACGGGTTACACGTGAGGGGGAGTGTTAAGCTTGATATATATATTGTTGGGCCTCTATTATCTAACAGCTTAAGCTTTTAGATGAGTTGGTTACTTAACACAGGGCATCACACATGGCAAAGACGGGGACACAAAGATTACTAGAAAATTTTGATGAAAATATAAATTTTCTTGAGGCTGCTTTTGGGGACTTATCCTGGTTGCAAAGTTATCTCATAAGGATGATATGCATATGTTTGTGGCTGATAAGGCATGCCAACGCTTGTTCGTTATTGCAACTGATATGGTGTACCTATGTTGCACGGACACGGATATGTGGACACGAATACGCGAACACGGGATATGGGGATACACAATTTTCAAAAAACATAGGACACGGATACGTGGGGGTGATGTGTAAATATTCAAAATATAAGGACCAAAATGTAAATATTAAAAATATATGGACCAAATTATAAATAGTAAAAACTATACGTATAAAATGATATTTCTAAATATCAAAAACTAAAATGTAGGGGGCTCAATATACAATTCAGTGATTCACATACAGTTCTCTCGACAATGAGAACTTCAAAGTTCGAAGTCTTCGAAGTCGACAGATCTGCGCCGCTGGCCCCTTGCCCCTTTCTCTACCTTCAAGTTTGAAATCTTATGAGTTCTGATGATCTTTCCCTTCAATTCGAACAATCAGGTATTCTTCGCCTCTTCGGTTGTCGATTTTGGCTTCCTTCGATTCTAAGACAGTGAGTCTTTCTGTTTCCTTCGATTCTGAGACAGTGCCTCTTCGATTTTCTCTTCCTCTTCGGCTAGTTCTCACGATTCAGGGGCTAGGGCTTGTTTCGAGTCTTGGACGATGTCAAGTTGTCGACAACAGCGAATAAATATGATCCAACTGTGTCCGACTTAAAGGATATGTATCCCGACTGTCTTAGCCCCATACCCGTGTCCTTGTGCAATAGTTTTAGAAATTCAAATTCGGCCCCAAACGTATTTTGGTCAATGTCAGGTGTGTCCAATGCGTATCCGTGTCCCGTATGTGTCGGACACGGGAAACGTAAGCCCCTTGCCGTGTTCGTGCATCATAGTGGTGTGCCCATGTCCTATGCAAAGAGGGCTGTTCAGTTTTACTTTCTTTCAAGTTTTTGAGTCATTTTCAATTATGGAATTGTTCAAAGATTTTGAAGAATCAAAGTTACGGAAGAACGTATGCTACTTAAAATATCTCTTCATTTGGCATGGAAATAATCAAGTTTCTAGTATGAACTCGAGGACAAGTTCTTTTCAAGAGCGGGTGTTTGATGTGGAACAAGATTGGAGCAATTTATTCTTACATTTGATTATTTTTACTATTATCATAAATTTCGAATATGTAATTAATAGGGTAGTAATTGATGAATTTAAAGTCCTAGTTGGTTACTAGATAAGTTAGGATAGTTTTTTTGGAAGTTGGTTACTAGATAAGTTAGGGCAGTTTTTTTTTTTAAGTTATAACTTCCTTTCCAACCACTATGAACCTTACAAATACAGGTTTGATGTCTTATTCATAATAGTGCAGAAAATTGAATAAAGTTAAGGTTTAATCCTTTTTTTCTGGTGGATTCAGTTGTTCATTCCTAGTGGATTATAGGATTAATAAGGTTTGACGTATTCAACCTTAATTTAAAGGGTTTTCTCGTAGTAAGAGCCCTTGATTAATCCTTCGAGTTTAATCTAACACCTTTCCCCCATGACTTAAAGCTTTGCTATAACTCTAGGTTGATATTCAGTATTTTCCCTGGGTGAAATAGGCTTAGTCCATATATTAAGTCTGATAGTAGGAGAAATACAATCTACTCCTTCCTCCAATCCCTGGTAGAAAAAAATGCGGGAACTAAACGGAATAGAGTAAGGAAAAAGGTTGACGAGAGTAGGAACCTGAAATAGTATTTGTTGAAAGTAGATTCTTCTTTGAATCTACCTTAGATTTCATTTGCAACTGCTGCGTTTGTTGTATTTGTGCTTGTGTGAGTGTTGTGTGTGTGCGTTTGTGTGCCGTATGAGGTGAGGGGAGTTGTTGTGAGTGAGTGAGGGAGTATATGTGTGTGCGCGTATAAGTGAGGGAGTTGAGAGAGGGAGACATTGAGTGGGGCTGTTGGGTGAGGGACGGTGAGAGAGGGAGATAGTGAGTGGGCTGTTGGGTGAAATTTAGAGAATGAATGGAGTATTTATAGAAGGATTAATTGGGGGCCAAGAAAGGGTAGGGGTTAGTAGGAGTCCAGATCTTCTGTACCATTTATGTGTACCACTGGTGTACCACTTTTCATCTCAACCATTGGTTGAGATGCAATGATTGAAATATAATGGTTGAGATGAAAAGTGGTACACCAGTGGTACACATAAATGGTACAGAAGATCTGGACTCGGTTAGTAGGGGTTAGTTAAGGGGGAAATAGGGAGAGGGGCTGCTGCGACCTTCTTTCCTTTTCTTCTTTTATTTTATTTTATTTTCCTTTCTCTTTTCCTTTATTTTCCTTTTGTTTTCTTTTCCTTTCATTTTCTTTTTCTTTTGTTTTCGTTTCGTTTGATTTTCTTCCATTGTCCCTAAAACATATAAAAAACTTATATTAGTCCATTTTCGGATAATTATTGGAAAATATAAAATAGGCGTACAAATTTGAGGTGTCTACAGAGCCCCTCAACGACGAAGTTTATGAGTAAACGAGAGTTTATAAGTAAGCGAACGTCGTGAATAAGATAAACTCCCAATTCAAGATAAGCAATGCGGGGTGAAGTTTTTTTTTTTTTTTTTGAGTTTTAACATATTTAGACATGCAAATCTTTTGGTGCGATGGTTAGACCTAGCGAAATATGCTGCATACGTATCATATCCCTTTCGGGAATCAGACCAGTCGTAGCTCATCTACTGGGGATAATTTAAATAAAATATTTTTGTGATGCAAGCATTTGTAATAAAGATCGTATTTTTAGGGTATTACCTAGCAAAACACGATGGTGGAAGGTTTTGATAAAGATCGTAATCCTAGGGCATTACCTAGTAAAACACGATGATGGAAACCTTTGTGATAAAGATAGTATTCTTAGGGCATTACCTAGCAAAACACGATGGTGGAAACATTTGATATGAAGATCGTATTCATAGGGCAATACCTAGCAAAACATGATGGTATGAACATTTGATAAAGATCGTATTTCTAGGGCATTACCTTGCAAAACATGATGGGGGGGAACATTCATAAAAATCGTATTCCTAGGGTATTACATAGAAAAACACGATGGTGGTAACATTTGATAAAGATCGTATGCCTAGGGCATTACCTAACAAAACACGATGGTGGGAATATTTGATAAAAGGCGCATTCTTAGGGCAATACCTAGCAAAACACGATGGTGGGAATATCTGATAAACGTCGCAGTCTTAGGGCAATACCTATCAAAACACGACGGTGGAAAAATTTATGATGCAACATTTATCATGCTATCATGGAACGCATTTATGATGCAACAGTTCATGCTGGAGAATGTAAGGACTTTATGATGCAAAATCTACCGATGCGACAATATCATGCTATCATGGAATGCATTTATGATGCAACATTTATCGATGTAACATTCCATGCTGGGGAATTTATGCAATGCACCATATTTTGTGCTATGATGGTCGTGCCTACCAGAATAAGTTGTCTACGTATCCCTTTTAGGAATCAGATCAAACGTAGTTCGGCTTTAACTGAACAAAATGTTGATGTGGTGTATCACATTCATAGGGCATTATCTAGCAAAACATGATGCAAATATTTACAGAAGCATGTAAGCATTTTTTATACGCAAGCATGAAGATATTTGTGCTATGATCGTCGTGCCTACCGGAAAAGGCTGTCTACGTATCCCTTTCGGGAATCAGACCAAACGTAGTTCGGCTTTAACCGAACAAAGTGTTGATGTGGTATATCACATTCCTAGGGCATTGCCTAGCAAAAGATGATGAAAATATTTACAGAAGCATGTAAGCATTTTATATACGCAAGAATGCAAATATTTGTGTTGTGATGGTTGTGCCTATCAGAATAGGCTGCATGCGCACCCCTTTCGAGAATCAGACCAAACGTAGTTCGATTTTAACATAACAAAGTAAGTTTTGATGTAATTGTGGACAATTCTCAAGACCCGGGGCATTAGTACTTTTTGCGAGAATGGCTAAAAAGTAGGAAAAAGTTTTCTTTAAGAATATGAGATGCTTTTATGTATCATTTCGAAGACCCAAGGCGTGTACCTTTTGTGGAAAACATTTGCACGAGAAATATTTTAAGATGTAGAAAATTATTTGTGATGGTCGTGCCTACCAGAATAGGCTGCCTATGTATCATTTATGAAAGGAATCAGACCAAACGTAGTTCGGATTGCGTCTATGTTCCTAGGATTTTAACCTAGTAAACACGACGGTGGAAACTTCTGTCGCTTCACCCAGAATAGGCGAAGCGATGAGTCTTTCAAATGTGCTTCACCTATAATAGGTAAATCAAGGTGGGATTATCAGATGTGCTTCGTCCAACATAAGCAAAGTGGGTGGGATTTTTCAAAATACGCTTCGCCCAACATAGGCAAAGTAGATGAGACTTATTCAAAAAGCGTTTCACCCAACATAGGCGAAGCGATGCTGTTTTCACAATGTACTTCTCCTAGCAAAGGAAAAGTGATGGGATTTTTTTGAAATGCGCTTCACCCAACATAGGGAAAATAATTGGTCTTTTCAAAATGCGCTTTGGCCAACATAGGCAAAGCAGATGGAATTTACAAATATGTTTCGTCCAACATAGGCAAAGCGATTTTGTTTCTTTTTTAAATACTCTTCCCCCAGAATTGGGAAAGCGATGTGATTTTTAAAATGTGCTTAACCTAGAATAGGAAAATCAATGCATTTTTTTCTTTTTGACGATGAGCTTAACTTAGAATGGGAAAAGCAATGCATATTTTTGATGAGCTTAACCTAGAATGGGAAAAGCAATGCAACTTTTTGTTGAGCTTAGCGTAGAATGGGAAAAACAATGTAATTTTTTTGTTTTGAAGATCTGTAAAAATAAAGTAGTAAAGACAAAAAATGTACAACAGAATGCAAATGTGGAAAGTAAAATGATGCATGAATGTGGCAGATATAAAGAGAGTCATGTAATATGTACAGATAATTCCTGAAACCAGACATGTTTACCTATTGTGGGGATGACCAGAGGCATGCATAAATTAGGGTTTATGTAGAAAAAGCAGATAGAAATGTCTAACCCTACACCAGGATTATGCAGTGAAAGTAGATAGTTTTAAGAAGGCCAAAATATGAAAAACGCCCCAAAGTAACCACCCAATCCCATAATGCCCCCCAATGTTAAATTTTTCCCAAGTTCATGCCTTATGTTTCCATTTGTCCCATAGTGCCCCCTCCCGTCACCTGCCGTTTACAAAGGAACGTTAAGTGGCACATGTTCATACACGTGCCGGACAAAATTGTCTTTTCCAACCTAATCATATAGAATTTGATAAGCTTGTGAGATTCTGTCTGAATTTGACCAGAATTGCATCATAGATGGATCACAGCAAACGGCCGTTTTTTCCATTGAGGAAAGACCTTCATCTCCAAGTACTTCTTCACCACATCAACACTCAAATTCTGTGATAATCCAATTCAAAAAAAAAAAAAGAACAAAAATTAACTTAAATAAGACCAGATCTTCACAATTACGAACTGCAGAATGGACCAAATAAAATGTTAGCTTAATTCCTTGGCAATTTTATGAACTGTAATAATTTATTTAATTTCGGAGAATAAATTACAAACCTTTGTAAATTGCAGAAACAATATACATCGAATTTCCAGATATGGAAAAATTAACAAACTTAGATGATTTTTTTAGTTTAAAAATGACTGAATTTGAATTATTTTTTGAAAATTAATTTTAATTAGGACTTTTTTTAAAAGAAAATATGTAAAGAAAAATCAGCCCAGGATTGAATTAATTGAAGACTTCCTCCAAAATTTGGACAATAAAACTGGTAATCACTAAAAAAACTCAAGGATATCCGGTAAGTAAGAGACACAAACAAGACACATAAGGAGGTGAGTTGTATTATACCGGGGAAGAATTTGCCGACGATGCGGAGGAGGATGCGGCCACGTTTATCACGACCTTTGATCTTGAAGAGGTCAAGTTTTTCGATTAGCTGGAGTTGCTGTAGATCGAAGTCGGAAGAATTTTCCATGGTCGGATGCTTGAATCGAAATGGAATCGAATGAATAATCTGGATAATCGAGGGCAAAACCGCTTAATTGGCTGCTACTACAAGTAGCAGTTAAATAAGTGAATAAATTAAAAAAGGAAAGAGTGAGAGAGCGGTGAAGGATTTGATTGATGGGAGTAATTTATCCTTCCATGGGATGGGGATAGGGATAGGGATAGGAACTAATTTGAATTTTCTTGTACAGAGAGAGAGAGACGAGGCAGAACAAGAAGTGATGAAGAAGTGAAGAAGAAGTGTTGGAAAAGACAATTTTGTCCGGCACGTGTACGAACATGTGAAACTAAACGTTTCTTTGTAAACGGCAAGTGACGGGAGAGGGTACTATGGGACAAATGGAAACATAAGGCATGAACTTGAGAAAAATTTAACATTGGGGGCATTATGGGATTGAGTGGTTACTTTGGGGCGTTTTTCATATTTTGGCCTTTTAAGAAGCTAAGCTGCTATAATGATTATGAAGCCGTGTGGTGGAATGTTTTCAATGATGTGGTTGTGTAGCCTTTGATGACGATGCTGAGGATTTTAGGAAAGAGGTCCTTGGCGAGATATCTCAACTGCTGGTGGTGCTTTTGGCCGGCCGCACCTAGTACAAAGATGCAAGCACACAAGATGCACTTTCTTCCGAAATGCAGAAAGGAAGGACAGAACTGAAGCAAAATTTTAAAAAGAATGAAATGAAACTTGGAAAGATAAGGAGTGTAAGAATGGTGGGGAAACATTTAAAATGGGGTTTCATCCTAATACCAAATATTGCGGCTAAGAATGTGAACAACGATCTTCTTGCATATAGAATCATAATAGAGAGAGACCACTGAAAAAATACACAGTTGCTTCTTTTATGTGATTTGTGAGCCACAAAAAATGGATAAAAGGAGATCAAACTTTCTTGCTCAATTAAGTACTTTGGGAACGGGAATACAAGCCAACTCCTTTATAGAAGGGCATATAGAGCGGATGAGACGACAACGACATAGGAAAGCTTTGGCCAATGCACAACCAAAATCTCAACCTAAGCTTTTCATCCTTCTCTATCTATGTAGTTTCGAGAAAGTAGAAGAGGACCAAGCTAAAAATCTAGTGTGAGAGATAAGACTTGGAAAAATTTCCATGGATTGGTTGGAAAAGATGCTTTCTCTTGCCTTACTTTTGCCTTGATCTAACACTATCCCCAACACTATCTACGGATTAAAACTTTGCTTCATCTAGGGAAATATTCAACACATTTCTTAAATAATCGACATAACGCGAGTATAAACTATAGATCTTTCTCAAAACTTCTGTACAAAGATTTAAAAGCGGTAAAGGTTCTAGATTTTTCTCGACGAAAAAATACTCATGTAAAACGAGAGAAATATTCATCAACACAAACAAAAGTAATTTTCTTACCCTTTTGGTATGAGCCGCTTCCCGAACATTCTTTAGTAATCCCCTAACTAAAGAGCTTGATACCTTAATAATTCATTTTCTTAATGCTCATATGTCCTAACCTTTTATGACATAAACTAGTCTCATTAATGGTAGAAGAGTGACATGCAAGACTATTTAGACGCACGATAACAATTATTACAAGATCTAATCATAGAAAGAATGCAGATGTGACTATTATCAAAAACATCACATCCGAGTGTGCATTAAACATAGAGAACTAGGAATGTTAAAGACTTAAGTATTTGTAAGTAGATCTAACAATTTCATATGGTTGCACGAATCATAATTTTCTTATCTTGATCTTATAAAGGAATTCTAAAGACTAATCAGGAGCCAATACAAACGTATATCTCGAAAGGTGTTGCAGTATTAGACCTGTTAGGCACATATAAAATACGGGCGCATGTGTAAATTTTTCATAGAGCAAGGTCCCTTGAATGAGACAAACATTTAAAGGAACTAAAGGAACAACATTTATGCAAAAGTGTCGTATAATATTGACTTGGAAACTGAACAAATTCTTGTTTATTTACCTTACAATTTTATACTAATGTTTATTATATTTCATCTCTTTTTAATGATCCATAGGTCTACTTTAAAATTTACAAATGAGTGCTTAAAAAGGAAAACAAAACAATAATATCAAACACAGCAATATCTTCTTTCATATAGTGTTTTTATGTTGAAAATATAGTGGACCGCTTTGGCTATACTATTCCTATTTCTTCCCCTAGCTTTACGGATTGGGTATAACTTGAGACTAGATTATAGAAAATATAAATGCTCAGAAATGTTAAAGACAAAGTTGTCTGTAATTGTTAAACAAAATTACTTTTTTTTCACACTAATGTAATATATGAACAGATGTAAATCAAAAAAAATATTTTTTTATTCTTTTTTAAAAGACACTACCTTTAGAAATAATAGTGATCTTAATAATAGCCATATTTAAACATATAAAGACAAAGTTTCAATATCTTTAGTTTACTTGTTGTTGTATGGGATGCACTCCAAGTGGCCATTTATGATGGTCCAAACCTAGAAGAGAATCCAAGGTCCTAGGAAGAGGCTGAAGATGATGAAAGCGTTGACATAGAAGTTGATGTCAACTCTGTGGCTCTCATAGGTGTGGAGGCTGATGCTAATGGCGGCACATGCTTGTTGTTTTGTATTGTGAAATTAGAGCGCGGCGGCACATGCTTGTTGTTTTCCGATGAGTCATTACTAAAAAGATTAGAGTCCTCTACTGTTCTTCCTCCCATGTTTCCTCGACCACGGCCACGGCCTCGGTTAGCGGTACGTCCTCCTCTACGTGCCATATTCTGGTACAAAAACGAGGAAGTGTCAAAATATATCTAAGATTTCCATCACACTAAGATGTGATTGCTAACTGACATGACGTAACTGGAAACAATCTACACACTTGTTATGTAATATCATATTCCTTTCTGAAGTTAGTTCTCAAAATCATCTCGAAACCAACATCAAATAAAATATAGTTGAACGAAAATGCCAATGTATTCAAAAATAATCTCCCAAAATTTTATTAAATATCAAAATAAAATTCAACTCATATCTCAAAATTTGGACACACTTAGTGTATTCCATGTCTTATGACTAAAAATAACAAGAACCCATCTGAACGAACCTAACAACTATGATGGCCATAATCAAAATCTAAACAAAACTAATGTAAGAGTGTTATCCTATCTAGTTTCCTGACTCGGACGCATCTTCTTCTTCACTTGGATCATCATCTTCATTATGCTGACCGACATTAGCATCAGCCTCCACACCTATGAGAGCCACAGAGTTGACATCAACTTCTATGTCAACGCTTTCATCATCTTCAGCCTCTTCCTAGGACCTTGGATTCTCTTCTAGGTTTGGACCATCATCAATGGCCACTTGGAGTGCATCCCATACTTTCTTAAAACTCTGACGTGACTCCCTGAGTCTAAGGTGCATCTCCCAATTGTGGGCCTCAGACTCCGTGAAATCATCATAAGGCTTATGCAGAGTATGCTGGACATCTTTTAGCACTTGTGTTTGTCGTCGCAGTTTAGCTTCTAGCTCTCTTTTCTCTTCCCTCAATTGTTTATTCATCCTCTCTGCTTCGATTAGCTTATGGTGTGCCCTAGCTAGCATTCGTTCTGAAACTTCCAGAGGCGACAAAACAGATTTCCGAGCCGTTGTCTTACGCGTCATTCCTACAAGTAACACGAGTATATTAGTCTAACAAAATAATAATTTCTTAATCATCAGTGAGATCATAACTTAGCTATAATCACAACTTAATGCTAGTATCAGAATCCTATCGTAGTATCACATCTTATTCTTAATTGTTCCTAAATCCTAAGACCATCCGGATCTAAGGCCTAAGCTCTGATACCAATCTGTAACGCCCCAAACTCGGGTCCCACTACATGGGCCCACATCTGGCCACGTCACTACAAATTCAAACTTAAATTAAATACTAAATTAAAATGATAACTAACTAAAATTACAAAGTCTCCAATTTAAATACAGTCATCCAAAATAAATTTCGGAACAAAGTCTTCTAAAAATTTCTCTGTCTTCATTAACTTCCAACACATTATATTTATAACCTAAAAATCTTGATTCTTCGCCGGTATCCTCTACCTCAAACTTAATCTTTAATTTCGACCTGGAAGAAGAGGATTGTGAAGGGTGGGCGAACAAAGCTCAGTAAGATCATACGTCGCCCCTCCGGTTTCTACGGAGGGGTGACTCAAAGAATAATCAAGATATATGTAAAACAGAGTTTTAGATATTTGACAACTTGCAAAAATCAAAGATAGGTAACGAAAGACTTAAAAATCTCTTTTTAAAAAGGAGAGTTTCAAACATAACAAATATGGATCAAACAAGTTTGTCATTACTGACTGTCCCATACCAGCCAGTAAGAACCGAATATCAAAATATTTATTTAGATCACATAAGGGTTTTTTGACCAAGAACCAAATCCCCCGAAGGGTACACAAATCCCCCGTAGGGTACACGAATCTCCCGAAGGGTACACAAATCCCCCGAAGGGTACACAAATTAAGGTATATCCGGATAACCGCACTCACAGGACAAGTGGTGCAAATTTCAATTATTTCAAATGTTGTCACGAAAATCCCCGTGACGGGTTGTTCATACTTAGTGATCATAAATAATTTCAAAACATAAATAGCAATGTTAATGTACTATTATCAAAACATAAATAATATCAAAGTTTGTCATTTTCAATATCAAAGAGCATACTAACAAAATTTACGAATACAAATAAAATTTCTCAATAACAAGATATTTCATAAAAATCAGAGTAGACATGAAAATTTGTGAAAACGAAGGTATAACGAAGATATTCAATAAAGTAACCGACGGAGTCAAAGCAACTACCGACACGAGGTCGGGCATGGCAAATGAAGGAACGAAATTCAAGAATAGCGGAAGCCTAACATAAAAATATTTTTTATACTTTTTCAAAGAACCTAAAAGAAACGTAATCCCTTACCTTTTTAGGGCTGCGAAAATCTAACTTGAATGAAAAAAAGGATCGCTACTTGCGCTGGCCCAAATCTAAAATGCAAAGACATAACTTATATTAATTATACAAGCCACTAATAAAAAGTTTAGTAACTATCTTAGCCTTAACACCATATATTCTAACCAATGTTTACTATTCTCTCTTAACAGCCATGTTTATAACCTGTTTTTAAAAGAAAACAATTACTGTACCCTGTCAACCATTAAAATCTTACGGAGCAAACTTTAACAATCGACAACTTACTCCCTGTTAAACCAAAACCCACCGAACAAGTCATCATCCAATACATATGCCATTATTTTCTATTTTCAATCAAGGGAAAGAAAAAGGACAGACTAAGACTATTAATCAAAATAGACAAAAGGAATGGAAACCAATTTCAACAACCACTTACACATTCACCAACGCCTTCTCCTACTCAATAACTATTTCACTTGATTTATTTCCTCCATTCTACGGCCCACAACCAAAAAGAAATTAAACAATCAATCCCCTTCACCAAAAGTCTAGATACCCACTAAAATAATTAAAAAAATGATCAATAAATTTGCTAAATCCTGAATTTATGATATAAAAGATGAAGGCTTACAGATTAGTCGGCGACTCCGAGCTCACTGCCGAAATAGCTACCTCTTTCTCCTTGCTCAAACGGCTGCCGCAAATTTACTTTTTTTTTTTTCAATTGTTGGTGAGAGTTTTCTCCCTCCTTAATACCTTATTTATACATAACCCTAACTGAAAACCTAAAGTTAACTGGGCCCAAAAATTAATTTAGTGATATTAATAAATGATTATAATTGAAGTCTGGTCAAAAGTGGGTCAAGCCCGACTCAATTCAATTAATTACTAATTAGGTCTAAAACGATTAATTTGCCCTATTTAAATATAATCTTAATTATCAAAATTTAATATTTTTCACGTAAATTATCGGGGTATTACATCATTTGTTCCTAAATTATTGTTATGCTCAATTTTTTTGAGTCAAGCTGACTGTTTTTCAAATTAATTTTTTTCAAAATTATAAAACAAAAAAATTCATATCAAAATTTATTTGAAATACAATCAGTTTAATTGAAAAAAGTCATACATGATAATTATTTAGGGTAAAGAGTTTAAAACTGGACAACTTTGTAGTTTTAAGAAAATAAAGCATGATATTCTATTATTTGTGCTATTCAGTAGACAAGAAATTATTTAATGTGTTAGTTGGGTTTATGATTTAGAGGAAACGCGAAATGGGTGGGATTATTTACGACTTAACCCTTTAAAGTCCAAGAATTGCAATATACTTAAATAAAAGGTGCATAGTTTATTAGATAAAAGATTAATTTTGTCCATAAACTAATTTATAAAAATAACTCACATTTTTATATTATAGATAGATAGGTGGAGAGGTCGATAGATATGAGATGTACAAATTAGGCTTGTCAATGGATCAGATATGTATCGGATATAGGTAAATCTGAATCCGATCCGAAATCCTATATCACCGATTCGATCCGATCTGATAATCCGATGGATCAAGTGTATGTCAATCCATATCCGAATTTGTTACCCGTTAACATATCCGATTCGATCCGAAATATAATTATATGAATAAAAAATTTAAAATATGAAAGGGAGGAAGATCAAAAGACAACATGCATATATAATTCTGTATATTATGTATATGTATAATAAGAAATATGTTATTTTCGGATTGGATCGGATCCTTAACAGATCAGATATAGCTAAATCCATATCCGATTCGTTAATAAATAAATTATCGGATTCGAGTTATTGAACAATTATACAAATCCATATCCGAAATTTTGGATCAAATTCGGACCAAAATATGATCAATTGACAGGCCTAGTACAAATGAAAGAGCTGCTTGCAGTTGCAGAGTGTGTGTTGAGACAATGCAGAGAAGACTTTGAAATCCAAGTCAATTCTCATCCTCCAAATTTAAAAGCAACTGGCCCACACATCACATCTGCTATTGGTTTACGAAGAAAAAGGCTCATGAGAGATTGAAAAATTGAAACAAACGTGGGAATCTCTCTTTTGTTTATGATTTACTCTCTTTGTTTTGGATAAAAAGTTCCAGTTTGAAAATTAAACTTTTTAATAAAATAATAGTTATAGTAGTCCATTAGTTAAAAATTTATATATTAAAAGGTAATTTATGTTTAAATACATTTTTGGGTGAATTATCTAAATGTTCCCTATACTTTTTTAATTTTTTCTAAATTCATTCCAAATGCCTAAAAATTTATTTTAAAAAATTAATATATAAAATTGATATTTTATTACTAATGAGCTAATAAAAATATCATTTAAAAAAAATTAACTTTCTAACGAGAATTTTTTACTCAGAACGAAAAGAATACTACCAAAAATGTGAAAGAGACTTTCTTGGTATGCCGCCGAGCCCCCAACTAACCACCGGATTGTAAACCTTTTTTGTCTAAAAAAAGAGAGGAGTATACAAAACGTTTTACAAATTCTAATTCATAAAACTGAGCTTTACTTTTTTACAGTTTTGTCCAATAATTAAGAGTGGATCGGGTCAGAAAAATTTGTTTTACAGAAAATTACCGTAAGACGATATTCTTAATTTTGTGTCTAAAAAATAGTTTCACTTTAATATACATTTCATATTGAATTACAGTTGTAATTGAATGGAAAAAATGTGTACAAAACTTTTAACGCAAAATATACAGAAAATATTCTAAGGTGTTTAAGGTGTTGTATTATACTCCATTACAAAATTATTGTCTTTTTTGACTTTTTTGTCACATATTTTTTTTAAAAAATTATTAAAACACGTAATTTGTAGTCCAAAAATATTTAAGTGTTTCATAAACTTTTTAATATAGGTCAATTTTTTATAATATTCTCTTAACTATTACGAAATATACGTCAAATTTTTATTTAACAAAACAATATGTTTGATTAAAAAAAATCAAATATGACAATAATTCATGAACATTGAGAGTATAACACCTAACAACATTAATTTCTTTGTGCAATTTAGGACAAAAAGTTATGTATATATAGCATTACTCTATTTTTATTTTTTTATATTACTCTTCTTTTTATTTTATTTTTTATGAACAAGTTAGGCACTACGGTATTAGAATATGCACGTTTAATTTGTGGCATATGCTTGTTTCACCTTCCTTTTGAAATCAAACCCCATGTGAGCAGGCTTGATAATTTGATGAGTTGGATCGGGTATGAGTTGAAATGGATTAGAATCCATTAGAAACCGAATACCAAACATGTCGAAATGAGTGGTGTTGAATCGAATCGATCTGCTTTGACAAGAAATTTTTCCCCAAAAAATCCATTTGTTTACAGAGCGAAAAGTGCGGGTCAAAATAGGTAACGAATTCAACCCGCTCTAATCCGACATGACCCAAACCGTTAATACTTTTGAATTGATACAGGTTACCGTTTTGACCCAAAAATATTATCGGGTTAGATTGAACCAAATAATTTTTAGATTGGGTCGATGATTAACAGGTTGTAATCGGCAGACTTACCACGTGTGCAATGTAAATAGTACTATTTGATATCTTTAGTCAAAAATCAAATCATGAAAAATATAATCAACTGTGGTTAGGTTGGTTTTTACTCGGCAATCTGAAACAAAAACGTGGTCCATATGATATGTATGGAGTCTCAACCATAGCAAGCATGGAAGCATCTTAACCCTTATTATAAATACCCTCAAGTGTTCTGCCTAATGTCATATCAAACTAGTTGTAAAAGAAAGCCGATCAGGAGAAGTTCATTGCTAAGAAATGTTGTGGATGATGAAGACTTTTTTCAAATTGCAGGTTTTAGGGTTCTTGTTGATGGTTGGTTTTCTCCAATCCCAAGCTAATGTGGCTCGTCATACATTCGTGGTAAGCAAATCTTTTGGCCATATCTGTTCCATCAAGACAAGTTGAGTCAAGTCGGAAAAAAACAAGCTGTTGTATCGAGTCGGTTGATCGATCGTACGGTCGTACCCATGCATGGTGTTCATCATGGTCTAGCCATATGGTGCTTTTGCAATTTTTTCTGCACTAAATATCATGGGCTCGTTATAGAGACATGTTTGGGTGAGAGTACCAGGGAGGTGCTTCGGGTAGGATGTATTATTCTTTTAAAGCAAGATGGTTTGGGCGTGTGGTTAGGTAATTAGCTTCTTGACTGCATATTGTTACTTTCTTTTAGTTAACAAATTGGATTTTGGCGGTACAAAGAAAGCTACATGTGCAATTATATTGGGAATTCATAGTTGGGTTTAGCGTGAGGCTGATAATTGAGTGGGTTTTGATGGGTATTGGTCGTGTTGAGACGGGTAATGGATCGGAACCGATCGAGATGGGTCAGCCTGTCTTAACATGTATTCCCCCCAAAATCCTTACATTTGTAGAGTAAAACACTTTGGGTTAAAATGGGTACCGGTTTAGACCCGCTCTAACATGACCAGACTCAAATCGTTAATATTTTTGTATCAAAACGGGTTACCTGTCTCGATTAAAAAATGTTAACGGATTGAATTGAATCAGGTAGTTTTCAAGTTTGATTTGATGGATTAACGGGTTTTGAGTTATTATTACGCGGATAATTCAGTTTTCTCACGTATTAGCAAACATTGTGCTTGTTTCAAATGATAACGAGTCTAGTTGACCTAATGACTTGCCACCATTAACGATATTCCTGTAGCAAAATAATACTTTATTGCTTAGTACAAAGCAATTGCATGGAAAAGTGGAACAAGTGCTAATTATATTTTCTTGCAGGTGAAGGAAGCTAGGTACACACGACTTTGCAGCAGCAAGAACATCTTGACTGTCAATGGACAATTTCCTGGCCCTACGCTGTACGCACAGAGAGGAGAGACGATCATCGTCGATGTTCACAACCAGGGCACTCAAAACATTACCATCCACTGGTACAAATCTCTCTATTAACTCGTTTTTAGCCCCAAACTCTAAATTATCCAAAAGGAAAGATTGAGGATCACGAGATGAGGGTTTAATATATCCATGAAATGATTTGATATATAGACAAGTGCCCGCTCATATTAACGTTAAATGATTTTGTGTAGGCATGGAGTGAAGCAGCCAAGGTATCCATGGTCAGATGGTCCAGAGTATATAACGCAAAGGCCCTATTCACCGGAGGCAAGTTTAGCCGTAAGATTGTGCTCTCAGATGAGGAAGGAACCTTATGGTGGCACGCCCACAGCGATTGGTCTCGAGCCACGGTTCATGGAGCTCTTGTTATTTATCCCAAGAATGGATCTGCTTATCCTTTTCCTAAGCCTCATGCAGAAATCCCTATCATACTAGGTTTTCCACTTCTCGATCTCTTACGTACTAATATACACACATATAGCTCCATGCATCACTAAAACCTTAACATTTAGGAAATTAAATTCTATTCAACGAAAGTTAAGTTTGTATAGAATATGATCCTAAGAGCTATATATTGATTTTATTTGAAAATGGCAGGGGACTGGTGGAAAAGTGATATACAGCAGGTACTGGAAGATATGGAGCGCAGAGGAGGAGACCCAGCCTTCCTCGATGCTCTCACAATCAATGGTCACCTGGTGATATTTACCCTTGCTCCGCATCGTATTTCCGACACACTTCCTCCTTTGAATTTTATAACTGCTTCTCGAGCGTTACTTGCAATATTGCGAAACATTCAAGCTAAATGTGGATCAAGGCAAAACTTACTTGCTTCGAATGGTCAACGCCGCCATGAACAACATTGCATTTTTCGGCATCGCAGCATCAACTCACGGTCGTAGGTACCGATGGTGCTTACACCAAGCCACTCAAAAGTGATTACATTTCGATATCCCCTGACAAACCCTAGACATCTTGTTAGAAGCCAATCAACCATTAGATCAATATTACATGGTCGCAAGGTTTCTAAGCTCCCCCCGTGGTACTTTCGACAACACCACAACCACGCCTATTATACGCTACAATGGAAACTACAGTAGTCCATCATCACCATTGTTACCACAACTTCCACGATATAACGACACAATTGTCGCGGCTAACTACACGGGTAGCCTAAGAAGTTTAGCAAGTAAAGAGCATCCAATCGACGCTCCACTGGGTTTCCGAAAGATTAATCTACACCCTATCGATGAACACGATGCCATGTGGTGGTAATAACACGCTCGAAGGACCAAGGGAAATCGGTTTGTTAGTGTAAACAATATATCATTTGTTTCCCCTAGAACATCGCTCTAAAGCGTATTATAGGGGAAATAACGGTGTTTACTGAGAAAGATTTCCTAACCAACCACCGTTGAGGTTTAATTACACGGATGCTATTCCAAATGCACTCACGCATTGCAGACTCTAGAGGGCGGCGAGGTGAAAGTACTCAAGTATAACACCACGGTGGAAATTGTGTTCCAAGGAACAAATTTGTTAGCAGGAATAGATCATCCCATGCATTTGCATGGATATAGTTTTTACGTGGTTGGATGGGGATTTGGGAATTTCGACAAAGAGAAGGACCCTTTGAATTATAATCTAGTCGACCCTCCACTCCAACAGTAATTCATTGCGTGCCTAGAAATGCATGGACAGCCATCGATTCCGTGCAAACAACCCCGTATGTTACACATTCAATATTCATTTATTTTTCTATTTTTCAAAAAAAATTGGTTTGCAAAGTATATATATTTGTAGATGGGTGGGTTGGTTGAGATGTGTAATGAGTCAAAACGGTCGGAACATATTTGAACCCGAATATCAAATTGGTCTATTTGAGTCGGGTTATAACGGGTAATGTGTTAAAAACAGGCGACGATCTTAACCGAATTTTTTTCCTTAAAAATTCATATATTTATAACGTAAAAACTATCGGGTCAAAATAGACAACGAGTTCAATCAGCTTTAACCCGACCCGAATCAACCCGTTAATATTTTTGAACTGAAATAAGTTATCAGTTTTGATCTCCCAAAAGTTAATCGATCGGGTCGGATGAGTTAATGGGTCACACGTTGTAATTATCACCTGCATTACCATTCCGCCAAGCCCAATTATTGGTTACACATTTAATATCTTTATTAATGTCGGACCAAAACACACTTCATATAAACCCTCCGAGGTTTGACACATTAATTAATTAATTACAATACGCTCAATATTATAAATAATACTTTTGGTCTCAAAATTATTGTTATGTTTTTCTTTTTCGTCCATCTTAAACTAATTGTCTTATTTAAAACTTTCATTTTAGGATAACACTTTACCACTTTACTCTTACTTTTTCATCCTTCTTTAATTATGGGTTACATATACATGAAATTTAAAGTAACTACACATCAAACTAATATTACTAATTCGGTCAAATAAATGTTTTCAGCATCTCGTCAAAGTCAATCAGGGCATAATGGTGTGACAACCAGCTGCGACAAGTGGATCAGAGAATACATCTTAAGACTGCATTGTGCCAATATACATTCTGCATGATAATGGATAAAATTATAGGCCAGCATAGCTTTAAAGAAAGGCAAAACTCTTTGAAAAGTAACGTAATTTTGCAACCAAAATAATGGTGTAATCGATGATGCAGATTTTAAAAATGTAACAAAAAATCAAAATTATCACTACATCGGATGCCATCAGAAAATATACAAAATTTGGCATTTCTTTAATTTTACATAACATTACTCTAAACTTGGGAGTAAAAATTCATAAAAAATTGACAAGGCTAGAGGGGGGAGTGAATAGTCTTTTAAAGCTTTGAGGGTTAGTAACAACTTTAAAAGTTTGCGGTGAGGAAAAGAAATAAGGAAATTTGTCAATCGGTGATATAGTCGGTTGGTTGATGAAGTAAAGAAGGATAAAAATTTGAAGAAGATAATTAATTGGTGGTGACACAATAGTGTTATAAAATTTGTTTGAAAGATAGATCACTCAATATAGAGAATAGTGAAGAACAATTTATACGAACAAATAGTTAAACAATTAATGTAAGTATTTGGCTGACATTAAAATGAATCCAAGACTTCTTAAGTGTTAGATCGGTTGTAGGAGGCGATGAAATAATTGATAAGTAATTTGAAGTGGTTCACGATAAAACTCCTAGTCCCACTACCAAGTTGGTCAAACTTGGATTTTTGAAGTGCACTAATTTTATTAAAAATCTAGTTGATCTCTAATGGATCGGTGTACAACAAAAGACAGTGTTATGGAGAATGATTGAAAAATCAAACTTCGTGAGACAAAATATTTCTAAGGAGTATGAAATAAATCACTCCAATGTTTATCAAACAATAACTAGAAGAAAAAATATTCAACAAGAAGAGTATCTAGCTAATGGTTTTCAAGAGACTAAAGTCTGAGAAAGAATTTCATTTAAGTAGTATGCTTGAGACATCTATGTTTTCAAATGCTTCATGGGGTATTTATAGTTGAGCTTCAAGTGTAGCGTTAGGAACACATTTGAATTTAATGTGTTAAGAACAACACGGGTGTATCTTCACAAGATCTCGGGGATCTGTTAGAAAAGATAATATTGAGTATCTATCATAGCACAAAATGATAAAGTGTCGGTACAAGGAATGTTCAATTAAATGAGGTAAAGAAAGTGACACTATAAGCTATAATCAGTGATAAAATGTGGCAAAATAATGCAATAAATGACCAAAATAATATAGCAAGTTATAAGTTCTTGGTGACAAAAAATAGAATGATTTTAAGCAAATTTAATTTTAAGTCAAGATTCAACATTACCTATTAGATTGAACCAAATCATTAAAACAAAATTATCTGAGAACTAAAAACAAGAGTATCTACGCTAAATTTATGCAAAAACATAATGGGCTTATCCATTGGATGTAGAAGAATATCGATTGGAAAATAAAAGAAACACATATTAAAATGATATGAGATTATCGATTGGATGCAAAACTCCTCTATTCAAATATGATAATGCCTTGAAATAATAAATAGAAAATAATAGTTGCGTATGGCAAGCTGACGAAAAAGACCTTGGCGTATGGAGGGGTCGTTTTAGTAGAAAAAAAACAAAGTATTCTTTGCGGTTAAAAAAAGGAGAGAACTTCAGGCGGTTACAAATTAATAAAAGGGGCCGACACAGCAATTATTCAAATTTTTAACAGTTCCGCTCCTCTGTTTTTATAAGTGGAAAAATGTATTTTTGGGGGTAAAAACGACTTTGTCATTAATGAGCGAGGCAGACACTAAGAAACGATGCACCATTTTTGTCCATCGCAATGCATCAATTTGGGCATACTTACGGAAATCAAGTAATTTTGCATTACGAGTACACAAATTTGTCTACCACAATAAATCAATTTGTGCATTTTTAGAAAAATCAATCAATCTATTTATATTAATCTATTTGAATCATAGTACTATGATTAGTATTACAATATTAAGTAAAATAAGGAAACTTTGACTACATATTTACAAGTCAATCGATCAATTTATATTCAATCTATTTGAATCATATCATAATTACAATACTAAGCAAATAAGGAAACTTTGACTACATATTTACGGAAATCAAACAATCAATCAATATATAAGTGAGTACTACCTTAATTCAATATCAATGAAAATAAGAAACTTTGACTACAAATATAATTACTCGTTTACAAATTGGATTTTATTTAGCACATCTGATACAAAATCGATGATCTTGAAAATAAATTAGTTTGCGATGCACAAATTGGATTCAATTTGTGTATCGCGATCTAAAATAGATGCATGGATTTGGTACTTCGCGGCGTGTTTGATTCATTAATGGTATCATTATCGGTTTGCCACTAAAATCTCTTCCGATTAAAAAATATAAGGGTGCAGGCGGTTTAAAATTTTGGAAAAGGGGCGGCCGAATTTCCCAATACTCTGTTCCAAGCACAAAC
This sequence comes from Codonopsis lanceolata, assembly GCA_013146195.2. Classification (NCBI taxonomy): domain Eukaryota; kingdom Viridiplantae; phylum Streptophyta; class Magnoliopsida; order Asterales; family Campanulaceae; genus Codonopsis; species Codonopsis lanceolata. Next base: position 86,569,010 of record CM028380.1, on the reverse strand, counting down.
AACCAATACTCTTTCTAGTTAATGTTATGGGTGCTTGAAAGAACCAAAATTTTTGCGCCAAATGACGGAGTCACATGATGTGGCCAAAAAATGAAAAATCAAAATTAATGTGCTACATTGGTGACACGTCATTTGATATTAAAATTTAGATTAAATAAAGATTTGATTTCACTTTTTTGTTTAAAAAAGAAAACGAAAA
>CM028380.1:86467763-86568711 GCA_013146195.2 Codonopsis lanceolata | reverse complement strand
GTGAAAAATATGTTCTTGTTTTGATATTACTAGTGATTCTCGCCAACACTAACATGTCATGTAAAGTTCTTTTTAGAAATTTGATTGCATTGGAAATGATGACAGATGTTAAAATGTTACCAAAAATGTTGGCGTTTTCCAATTATTGTGGTTGTAATTATATATATATATATATAGTTAGTTGTAATTTTTGATAAGTTTTGTTAAATGAAATTATTTTTTTGTAATTTTTGAATTTATTTGATAAGTGCATGTTAATGAGTAAATTGGCGCTCATGCTTATTTAGTACCCGCTCATATATGCTCATGAAAAACAGAGGAGCGGAATGGTTAAAAATTTGGAATAATTGCAGGTCGGTCCCCTTTTATTAATTTGTAACTGCTGAAGTACCCTCTCCTTTTTTTAACCGCAAAGAATACTTTTGTTTTTTTTACTAAACGACCCTCCGTCAAGGTCTTTTCGTCCATTGCCATACGCAACTATTATTTTCTATTTATTATTTGTGTACGTTCATATTTGAATAGAGGAGTTTTGCATCCAATCGATAATCTCATATCATTTTAATATGTGTTTCTTTTATTTTCCAATCGATATTCTTCTACATCCAATGGATAAGCCCATTATGTTTTTGAGTAAATTTAGCAGAGATACTCTTGTTTTAAAGTTCCAGATAATTTTTGTTTTAATGATTTGGTTCAATCTGTAATAGGTAATGTTGAATCTTGATTTAAAATTAAATTTGCTTAAAATCATTCTATTTTTTGTCAGCCAAGAACTTATAACCTGCTATATTATTTTGGTCAGCTTATTGCATTATTTCCGGCTACATTTTATCACCGAATTACGCTCTATAGTGTCATCTTCTTTACCTCATTTAATTAAACATTCCCTTGTACTGACACTTTATCATTTTGTGCTATGATAGATACTCTGAATATTATCTTTCTAACAGATCCTATATCTTGTGAAGATACACTGCGTTGTTCTAACACATTTTCAAATTCGAACGTGTTCCTAACTGCTATACTTGAAGCTCAACTATAAATACCCTACGTGAAGCATTTGAAAACATAGATGTCCGGCATATTACTTACTCGAAATGAAATTTCTCTGCATCTTAGTCTTCTTGAAAACCATTAGCTAGATACTCTTCTTGTTGAATATTTTCTTCTAGTTATTGTTTAGATAAACACCGAGTGATTTATTTCATACCTCTTAGAAATCGCCAGCTTTGTCTCACGAAGTTTGATTGTTTTTCAATCATTCTCCATAAACACCGGTCTTTGTTGTATTAACCGATCCATTAGAGATCAACTAGATTTTTAATAAAATTAGTGCACTTCAAAAATCCAAGTTTGACCAACTTGGTAGTGGGAATAGCGCTTTACCGTGAACCACTTCAAATTACTTATCAATTATTTTATCGCCTCCTACAACCGATCTAACACTTAAGAAGTCTTGATCTACTTAAGTGTCGCCCAAATACTTACATTAATTGTTTAACTATCTGTCGTATAAATTGTTCGCCGTACTTCATTCTCTATATTGAGTGATCTATCTTTCAAACGTAAATTTTATAACACTATTGTGTTACCTAGCCGAATTGACCCAATTATCTTCTTCACTTCATCCTCTTTACTTCATCAACCAACCGACCATATCACCGATTGACAAAAATTTCTTTTTTCCGCTGCAAACTTTTAAAGTTGCTACATAACCCTCAAAGTTTTTAAAAGGCTATTCACCCCCCTCTAGCCTTGTCAGTTTTTTATGAATTTACCCCAAGTTTAGAGTAATGTTATGTAAAATTAAAGAATGTCAAATTTTGTATATCAAATGTGGTGGCATCTGATGTGGTGATAATTTTGATTTTTTGTTAAGCATTTTTGCACCACATCATCGACACCTTATTTGCTGCAAAAATTATGTTACTCTTTAAGTGTTCAAAACATTATTTCTAGGTGTTATTTGGTAGTAGGGGTTAATGCAATATATGATTAATAAGTCAATTTGTCTGATATTTGGTACACAATAAATGATATGGACTAATATAGAATGAGTTACCCAAATAAATTCATTATACCCATACGATTAATACCAAGGGGAGGGTGGTATTATTAGCGCTCCCACTAAAACAAATTAGGATTAATATTTTTTTATCTCAAAACTACCCTCTATATACAAGTGAAGATTAATAGCAAGGACACTAATAATACTAGGACTAATAATACTTCTTATCTCTGCCCAATTACCAAACAAATCCTTAAATTTATATTGATTCATATGTACCACTACAATTGAAATTTTTAAAAAAAATTAAGAATCTAAGTCATAATAGAGGTCTGGGGTATAACTGGTGGCCCTGATCGGTTATGTCAAAGACAACTGACAGTCTAGATCGATCCATAAGTATATAATTTACATATGAATACCTCAATTATAACTTTTGTTTGAATTACCCCCCAACCATAACCCATTTATGCTGTAACCAACCCCTTAGTTATGAGTTTTGTTTTTGTTGGCGAGATGGCTATCTATAATTCGTGTGTTGATGAGTTACGTTGTGACAGAGTGGAGCTCCGTCTTACGATTTAAGATCCGTAAGAAAATTTTATAGGAGATTTACCCTAAATTATACTTCTTCCATCCCAAAATTATCGTCTGGGTTGACTTGGCATACGGTTAAGAAAACACATTTGACTGAATTATTAATATTAGTTTGATGTGTAGTTACTTTAAACTTCATGTATATGTAACCCATAATTAAAGAAGGATGAAAAAGTAAGAGTAAAGAGGTAAAGTGTTATCCTAAAAATGAAAGTTTTAAATAAGACAATTAGTTTAAGATGGACGAAAAAAGAAAACATGACAATAATTTTGAGACCAAAGGAGTATTATTTATAATATTGAGCGTATTGTAATTAATTAATTAATGTGTCAAACCTCAGAGGGTTTATATGAAGTGTGTTTTGGTCTGACATTAATAAAGATATTAAATGTGTAACCAATAATTGGGCTTGGCCGAATGGTAATTAGCAGGCTGATAATTACAACGTGTTACCCATTAACTCATCCGACCAGATCGGTTAAGTTTTGGGAGATCAAAACCGATAACTTATTTCAGTTCAAAAGTATTAACAGGTTGATTCGGGTTGGGTTAAAGCTGATTGAACTCGTTGTCTATTTTGACCCGATAGTTTTTACGCTATAAATATATGAATTTTTAAGGAAAAAAATTCGGGTTAAGACTGGTCGCCCTGTTTTAACACATTACCCGTTATAACCCGACTCAAATAGACCAATTTGATATTCGGGTTCAAATATGTTCCGACCCGTTTTGACTCATTACACATCTCAACCCAACCCAACCCATCTACAAATATATATACTTTGCAAACCATTTTTTTTTTTGAAAAATAGAAAAATAAATGAATATTGAATGTGTAACGTACCAGGGTTGTTTGCCTGGAATCTGATGGTTGTCCATGCATTTCTAGGCACTGCAATGGTCTGCTGGAGTGGAGGGTCGACTAGATTATAATTCAAAGGGTCCTTCTCTTTGTCGAAATTCCCAAATCCCCATCCAACCACGTAAAAACTATATCCATGCAAATGCATGGGATGATCTATTCCTGCTAACAAATTTGTTCCTTGGAACACAATTTCCACCGTGGTATTATACTTGAGTACTTTCACCTCGGCCGCCCTCCTAGGAGTCTGCAGTGCATTTGGAATAGCATCCGCCGTGTAATTAAACCTCAACGGTGGTTGGTTAGGAAATCTTTCTCCGTAAACACCGTTATTTCCCCTATAATACGCTTCAAGAAGCGATGTTCTAGGGGACACAAATGATATATTGTTTACACTTGCTGCAAACCGATTTCCCCTTGGTCCTTCGCACGTGTTATTACCACCACATGGCATCGTGTTCATCGATAGGGTGTAGATTAATCTTTCGGAAACCCTTAGTGGAACGTCGATTGGATGCTCTTTACTTGCTAAACTTCTTAGGCTACCCGTGTAGTTAGCCGCAGCAATTGTGTCGTTATATCGTGGAAGTTGTGGTAACAATGGTGATGATGGACTACTGTAGTTTCCATTGTAACGTATAATAGCTGTGGTTGTGGTGTTGTCGAAAGTACCACCAGGGGAGCTGCTTAGAAACCTTGCAGCCATGTAATATTGATCTAATGGTTGATTGGCTTCTAACAAGATGTCTAGGGTTTGTCCCGGGGATATCGAAATGTAATCACTTTTGAGTGGCTTGGTGTAAGCACCATCAGTACCTACGACCGTGAGTTGATGTTTTGCGATGCCAAAAAACGCAATGTTGTTCATGGCAGCGTTGACCATTCGGAGCAAGTAAGTTTTGCCTTGATCCGCATTTAGCTTGAATGTTTCTGCAATATTGCAAGTAATACGCTCAGAAACAGAAAGTTATAAAATTCAAAGGAGGAAGTGTGTCGGGAAATACCTGATCTGGAGCAAGGGTAAATATCACCAGGCTGACCATTGATTGTGAGAGCATCGAGGAAGGCGGGTCTCCTCCTGCGCTCCATATCTTCCAAGACTGCAGATATCACTTTTCCACCAGTCCCCTGCCATTTTCAAATAAAATCAATATATAGCTCTTAGGATCATATTCTATACAAACTTAACTTTCGTTGAATAGAATTTAATTTCCTAAATGTTAAGGTTTTAGTGATGCATGGAGCTATATGTGTGTATATTAGTACGTAAGAGATCGAGAAGTGGAAAACCTAGTATGATAGGGATTTCTGCATGAGGCTTAGGAAAAGGATAAGCAGATCCATTCTTGGGATAAATAACGAGAGCTCCATGAACCGTACATCTAAATAACAATTATATATATATTAGTAATCAATTAAAAATGTTATACATTAAAAAATTAGGTGTCGTTTGGTAGCCAGGATTAAGGCCATATATGATTAATAAGTCGAGTTGTCTGATGTTTGATACGCAATAGATGGTCGCGATTAATAGCACGAGTTATCCAGATAAAGTCATTATCCCCTTACTATTAATACCAAGGGGGTGGGTGTTATTATTAGCGCCCTTACTAAAAAAAATTGGAATTAACATTTGTAATCTTAAAACTACCTCTGATATACAAATAAGGATTAATAGTGAGGGCACTAATAATACTGGGATTAATAATACTGTTTATCCTTGTCCGACTACCAAACAAGCCCTTAGTATATTTCTTACCCAGCAACCACTATTAAATAGTGTTGCAAAATTTTCCTTGATCGGAATTAACTTTCCTAGTTCTTTCTCCAAAGTTATTACCCAAGACATCAATGTGCTATAAACAAGGAAAATAAGTTATCATTTGCATAAACGTAATAACCACTAGAAGAAAGTTGGAATTTGGAAACAACTGTATAATGTTAGAAACATACATTGTTCTCCAACATATTTTGTGTTGAGGAGCTTCATCCTCTGTTATGTTTCTTCACTATTTGTTGTGCCTGCATCCTTTGATAAGCTAATTACCACTTCTACAATGGTCTAAACTGTTTCGTCCAGTTTCATCATCTCTCTTGTTTGATCATCATCTCTCTCTCTCTCTCTCTCTCTCTCTCTCTCTCTTGTAGCAGTTCAGCTTTTAGCATTTCAAATTCTTCTTCCATTGTTGATATTTTCTTTTCGAGAGCTTCATTCACAGTTTATGTTTTAAGTATCCTTAATTGTAATTCAATCGAAGGAGACTCTGGAATTTGTGTTTATATTCTTAGCATTTCCGCTGCCTTTTCCAAAAAAAAAAATCAACTTAGATCTCATGCTTTCTATTTCTTTTTCCTTGGCTTCTACGGTTGATGATTTCTCTGTCAATTCACTTCTGAGTTCCTGCAATATTCTTTGTTGATCCATCGACTCATTTTTCAGAATTTTGGTAGAGAGACAATTGAGATCTCAGGATCTCTAATTCCTTGACCTTTGCTTCTATGGTTGATGATTTCTCTGCCAATTCACTTCTAAGGTCCTGAACTATTCGTTGTTCATCCATCAACTTTTTTTTTAGATTTTTTGTAGAGAGATAATTTAGAAATCAAGCTCTATACTTCCTTTTCCCTTGTTTCTATGTTAAATGATTTGTCACGCCCCAAATCTTCCCTACCTTGGCCAAGCTCAGGACGTGAACTACCGGTTGCTAACACATTCTAATCTATAACTATTACTAAACGAAGCCACGTGGCGGCTTTGAAAAGCTAAAAGTTTTAAAGAGATTTTGTGCTGCCACGTGTCGCCTTCGAAATGGTAGAAGTTTTTTTCTTTTTTCAAAATCGATTAGTTTAAGATAAAAATTATAAATTTAATTAGATAAGATAAAATTCTTAAAACTAATTTGATTAGATAAAAAATATTTATGATATAGTTTTACTAGAAAATTTATGATAGATATTTAGGATTTTGTTTTTATTGTTTTCAAATATCGCTTAATTAAAATAGATTTTATCCTATGTAATTTATACAAGTTTAATTTAACTCTTCAACTTCCATCTCTTTTCATTTTCATAATGTTTAATTTATACAAATTATCTACGGGATAATTCTATGTTATTTGTTCTACTAATCTATATTTATTAATTATTAATCTATTAATTATCTATCTATAATTATCATTAACTATAACTAAAACAGAAGCCGATGATGCCACGTGGCGGCTTTCTGTTAAATTAATGATTAATTTTGTAAGGAATTCTATGCTTCCACGTGTCACTCTCTATGAATTGTAAAAAAAAAATTCTTTTTTTTTGTCAAAATTAATTAGTTTACGATATAAATAAGAAGTTACTGATAAAAGTTTACAGTTAGTTTTTGATAAATTTTATCACATTTGTAGTTTATCAAGTAGATTTTATAACATTATCAAGTAGTTAACCCTTTTTTCTCTCTCCTTTTTTTCTTAACTATAACTAAAACTAAAACTAATTTGATAAGATAAAACAAATTTAGGATATAGTTTTACGAGCAAATTTATGATAGAGATTTAGGATTTTGGTTTTTTTTCAAGTATTGCTTAATTAAACTAGATTTTATCTTATAAAATTTATACAAGTTTAATTTTATTAAAACTCTTCTATTTCCATCTCTTTTTATTTTCATAATTTTTAATTTATACAAATTATCCACGGGATAATTCTATGTTATTTGTTCTTCTACTAATATATAATTATTAATTATTAGTTACTAATCTATTAATTATCTATTAACTATTATTAAAACAGAAGCCGCGCCGGCCGTTGCTACCACATGACAAGTTTCTGTTGTACGCTTAAAGTTTTAAAAGAATTATGTGCTTCCACATGTTACCTTCTATACAAGTTTATAAATTTTTTTTTCATACCAAAAAATAAAACCGGATAGATTTTAAAACTGATGCCTCTTTTATGCATAGTAAAAGATTTTTTTGTTTTTTTTAACCATTTTTTACTGCCAAAATCGGTTAATACCGGATATATTTTATAACATTTGATTTAAACGCGTTTCACTTGATTAGAACTCCAAATTTTTATGGTAATTTTTTTTGCGGATAGATTTTATTAATTCTCATAAATTTTAATCTTTCAATTACATGACTACATGATCAATTTTGAATATTTACCTTATTATTTTTTGTTTTTTTCAAATTATTTTAATTAAAAAAATTATTTATTTATTACAAATTTAGAAAATCATCTTATTATAAACAATTTTTGCAAATAAAACAAAAACTATTAAAACCATGCATATGGTACTAAATATATCTATATAAATTTTTTTTCCTGCCAAAAATTAAAATCTTATAGATTTTAAAACAGGTGCCTCCTTTATACATGGTAAAAGTTTTTTTTACCATTTTTTGTTGTCAAACTCGGTTAATATCAGATAAATTTTATCACATTTGATTTTAACGCGTTTAACTTGATTAGTACTTCAAATTTTCATGGTAAAAGTTTTTTATTTGCGGATAGATTTTATGACATTTGATTTAAACGTATTTCAATTGATTAAAACTATTAAAGTCTGATAGATTTTAAAACTGGTGCCTCCTTTAAAACAATTCGTATGGTACTAAATATATCTATATAAATTATATTTTTTTTCTGCCAAAAATTAAAGTCTAATAGATTTTAAAACCGGTGTATCCTTAATACATGATAAAACCTTTTTCTTTTTCTTTCTTTTTACCAATTTTTGTTGTCAAAATCGGTTAATACCAAATAGATTTTATTACATTTGATTTTAACGTGTTTCAATTGATTAGTACTCCAAATTTTCATGGTAAAAGTTTTTTTTTATTTTCGTGTAGATTTTATCACATTTGATTTAGACATGTTTTAATTAATTTAAACTCCTCAATTCTCATAGTAATTTTTTTATTTACCATTTTTTCTTACAAAATCGGTTTGTACCTGATAGATTTTATCACATTTGATTTTGACAAGTTTAATTTGATTAGGTCTTCTCAATTCTCATGGTAGAAGTTTTTTAATTTTTATTATTTTACCAATACTCAATGAATTTAAAATATATTTTATCAAATTTGATTAAACGTGTTTCACCAACACCACAAACAACCACTACGAAATAATTTGCAAATTCTATCTACAAAATTCGAATGAATTTTCAGTTTGATTGTTCGGTGTGATCTCACTTTTTTATTTATTTATTAATTATGTGGACATCTTACTGTTGTTGGTTCATTCAAATAACTTGCAAATTCTATTTACAAAATTAATTTTCAGAAACAACATTAAGTCAACCGTATATCGCACGGGTAATAACCTAATAACCTAATAAAGCAATAACAAATGAAAGATCTGAAAGAACTATATTTCCATATACAGTGGGTCTCAAAGAGACTGCTAAATGTTTACAAAACGGTAGTATTACAAACTATTAAAAGAAGACTACTAGTCTTCATGTACATAGCCCAGCTACAAAAGCAAAACTACGTACTAGTAATGCTACCCAAAAGAAGACCACCTTCTAGCACTCTGATTAACTTCCCCTTACATATGCACAACTCATTTGCTTGACTGCAATCTAAGGAAAACAAATTGGAAATGGTGAGTCTAAGACTCAGTAAGGCTGTACTATATTTATGCATGTTATGCGTGTATTGTAACACCCGTGAATTATGTTCATTTTATTTGTATCGTTAATGTGTTTAATATATATATTATTTTATGGTTTCCAATAAGTTAGATTAAGGATGAAAATGGTTTGGAGATTTAAGTTAACTTAATAGTGTATGTTTAAGGGTGTTTAAAGCACCAAACTTGGTTTGAGGGGGGCCAATTGTAATACAGCTTGTTGAAAGCTCTTCCTAGCCATACCCTTTAGATATCAATGGTAAGAGTGAAATCTCATTCTTTCTCGTTGAGCTTGATATACATTGTTGGGTCCCTATTTAACAACTTAAATTTTTAGATGAATTGGTAACTTAACAAGGGGGACTCGACTATGAGATGTTTTTTTTTTTTTGTAAATTTAGAGTTTAAATGTCATGATGTCCCATATTTCCTTTCATTATATTAAAGTTAGAAAGTAGGAAATATATGCCTTATGGTTTAGGCGGGATTGCAATTTATTCTTCAAAATGCTATAATTTGGACACTGATCCTTCTTGCGGACAAAGGGAGTTTTAACACATTTTCTTATGGGCAAACCAGTTGTGGAAAAACGCATACCATGCGAGGATCAACTACTGAACCTAGAATTATCCCTCTTGTTGTGCATGATCTATTTGATACTATAGAACATGTAGATCTCTTCTCTTACCCTCTTCCATCCTTATGTCATCGTTATAGGTTTGTAAAAATTTAGTCTCAAGGTGGAAGAAAGTTTTGAAGCTATAAGTGATATCAAGATTGGAATAAGGAGTAGACATAGCAGTTGGATGGGCTTTCCTGCGAATGAAAATCTATGTCCAAAATGCGTTCGCCAAACTGGTTACCACTTACATCATGGCTAAGAAAGTAGATCTGTAGTACCCTTCACCCCCACTCAGTGAATTGTGAACCCCTCCAGGGTTCCCAAGTTAAGCTTTAGGTGAGCATTTGTGAGGCCTAGCTCACAAAAACAGGAATAGTAAAGCACATCCCGACAGGCCCCAGTATCGACCAAACCCCTGTGCTCTTGCTAGTTATGAATCAAGGTCGAGATGACCCGTGGTTGTTTAGAAGCAAGAGTTGTTCTTGTCAGCTCGCTGCATGTGAACTGGATTGTCTACTCGCCAAATCTTATAACTTGTGGTGAGCGGACCACTTTGGTAAGCAAGTAGATATGCTTACTGAGCTAAGTGAAAGTGGGCTCTTCTTCAAGGATCATGTTGATAACTCGTCGTATCTGGGGGAATTTCGTCCCCGAGCAGGCTATGCACATTGGTTGTTGCCATCGTTATAGCCTTGCTTGAATCTATCAAGTTTTCCCAGATTGATCAACCTTTGGATCTCTTTTTTCAAGATCTTGCAATTGTTTATCTCAGGCCCCACGTCATTGTGATAGGCACATAATTTGGAAGTGTCCCTCTGATGGGCATTTTGTTCATTCAGGGGATATGGAGCGGGCAAATCATTTTAGATCTACAACATTATTGCCTCCCTATAAGTGTTGAGAAGTGTGAAGTGCTGCTCCTTGAATCAGTGAGTCGAATCGAGATCTGATTCCAATCTCGACGAGAGTGGTTATTTCCTGAGCTCATCACAGCTACGGGGATCGCCGAGCTGCTTTCGGTTTTTTCTTTGCCCTTTCCCTTATGATCAGGCTTAGTCAAGCTAAACATTTGAGCTTGTCACGCCCTGACCTATACCCCGACGAGGAATTCCGAGGTCGGTGCGTTGAAACTAACACAAAGAGCAGACAGGCACCTGCTAAGGGCAATGGACATCTTCCAAAACTCAATCCATCAAGGCTCTAAAGAAACTGTAACTCTCATCAAAGCTCAACCAATCCAAGCCATTCGGGGTGTATCTATTATTCTAGCTCTTAGCCCCTAAGGGGGTGGCCCAGTGGTAGACATGGGGTTTCACAAAGTGTGAGGTCTCAGGTTCGATCCCTTCCCATGCCCCTCTTAGGTGGAAAAAAAAATTAAAAATAATAATAATAAAAAATAATTCTAGCTCTTATGTGAATACCATTGATCGCTTATGTGAATACCATTGATCGTATTCTAGCAAGGTTCTAGTGGTCACGATCGACGGATAGAAAAATAATTCACTGAGTAAGGTGGGATTGGTTATGTAAGCCTAAGACTCAAGGTGGTATGGGATTCCAAATTATGAATCAAGCTATGTTAGTCAAGCAAAGTTTGTAAATTTTCTTGAAAGATCAATCCATTTCTTCAAGTGTGTTGCACGCGAAGTATTGTTCAAGGACGTCATTTCTTCGGTCTTTTACAACTGGTAATTTATCTCCCGTTTGGAGATCAATCCTTCATGGTAGAAAAGTTATTGCTAAGAATATTAAATGGTAAGTTGGGGATGGAAGCAATATTTGCATATGTGAAGATTATTGGTTGCCTGGGTTTCATTCAGTTAATCTTGGCGGGTTCAAACCAGTTGATTGTAATTTGGTTTGGGTTTCCCAGCTCTTACATTTTCATGGCCATTTTCATTTCCAAAGGTGAAGCAGAAGATACGCTTAATTGGCAAAATAACACTATGAAAAGTTCTTAGAACCAATTACTATAAGGTTGGTTCTAGTGGTAAATGTCAATATGTTTGTTCTCCAAAGTTATTCATTCAATTTTGATTTTTGTAATCAGAACATAAGAAATAATTGAGGAGGTTTAAGTTGAAAAAACGCATATGTGTGACCCATAATAATTGCAGGAAAAAAAAAAAAGATAAAATAGTAAAAATATTTTTTTTTAAAGAAAGCTTTAAAACAATATTTTTTTTAATGAAGAAAAAAGAAAGAAGACCAATAATTCAAAGATAGAGGAAGCAACGTATAATGTTAAATACCATAAACTCGCTACGTCCCTTAAAAGGAGTCTATCTTTTCTTTTTAGGTCATTCCCAAAATATGTCGACCCTCTTAAATCTTTCGTTTTTGAAATGTCACTTTTATATTTTGGCCTTGATATGATTCATATTTTGATTGATGACCATATTATCTCATGCATTTTTAGAAATCATACATCTTAATATTTATTATAGATTTAATTCATTATTTTCATTTTGTATATTAAGTCAAACAAGCCTTTTTAAAAATATAACGCGGGAGAATAAGATATACTATTATTATGTAATTTATCCATAAATTAAGCAAATAATAAGATATTATTATTATACTCCCTCTGCTTTGGATAAAAAAGTTTTTTATTTTATTTTAGAAAGTTTCACTTAAAGAGTCCACCTTTAAAAATTAAGGCATAAAAGTATCATTTTATTATTAATGAACACTACTAAAAGTATTACTCCCTCCGTTCCAGGCAAAAAATCAACTATTCTATTTTGGAATGTTTTACATGAGAAAACGTAGCATAGTATTTTACATGTTGTCGACGGGTATGGTTTAATTACAAATAATTCTCTTCAACTATAGGTCAAGTTTGAATTGTGACCCTTAACTACCACTTTAAGCAATATATCCTTCAACTATAACATTTTTTTAAAATTGCACCTTCTATTTAGACATCGTCTTTTTAATTGATCCTATATACAGACACTGAGTCATAGAGACACACAGAGGATTAGTAGCTGATTAGTGTGATCTTCTAAGTAAAATCTACTTCCAAAATAAACCCATCTGTTACATAAAATAAAATATATCCATCTGTTAATAAAATTAAAAATAAAAATAAAAGATAGTTGGAATGGCAAATGGTCCATCCCAACTGAAATTATACAGTGGTTCTGTTGTATATGATTTTACACATTTTCCTACCACAAAAAACAATATATCCTGTAGACAATATAAAATTATCTAATTAATTAAAATTCTGGCCTCAGTAGGCTTACACAAAACCTTTCTGACTATATTTTTAATCCTTCTCTCTAATAGTTGTAAGGTTTCTCAAACTATCTATTTATAATAGTCCTAATAATAAATTCTAAACTAATTAGGAAACACAATACTAATTGACCTCTAAATAATAAATAATAGACTTAAAAACAAATACTAATTCTAGTTGGATTGTGCTTGGTTTAATAGTCAACATTGCCTCCCTTAAACCAAGCTCGTTGATCCATCGCCATCTCGAGCAATAATATTCAACGCAATCTTTACACCGATTGTACTCTTGAATTGAACATCGGTCTTCATCTTCACTCGCGATTGAGGACGAACTTTATACTTGATACGCAACTTCTTGACTTGTTCTTTACGATCAAAATAATCTTTTATGTTAACCCATTCATCTTCAAACTCATCATCTTCCCCATCTGATAAATTATACTTGCTTTTCTGTAGACAATTTTCTAGGTGAGCGCAATTCATCTGAGATTCATCTAGGAGCTTACGATTGATTTCTAACTCTCCCTCAAGCTTTGCAACCTCCTCCATTATAGATTCAATCTTGGTTACAACTTCACTCAGTTGATTTGATTTTTCTCGCACCGCAATTTCATCACAAGATCACTACTAGTTTTACTATCCAAATCATGCTTCGATTTAATCATCTATGCATCCATGATCGAGAATATCCTTTATGAGTCCTTTTCGTTTTCTTGTCAACCCATGAATTCACTTCATCAATCGCTGCGCCTTTATCGACATTTTTCACTTCATTGCAGGTGTGGTTTAGAACCTCATTATAAGAAGGTTTTACTTGGTATTTTTCATTCACCCACACATCACAAAGGAGATGTGGTCCGCCATGCTTGTCCTGCAGGATGTAACCTCCATAATTCTTGCAGACATCATATTAACATCCTCCAAGCTAGTTGATCCAATAAAACTTGTTGCCAATGCCATGCTCGTATCTCCCAACAGGGTATCTTTGTCATCTTTTTCAGTTACATTCACTTCCTCATTCGTATGATCACCACCAAATTCAAAACTTTCTTTTTCATCATTATTCTCTTCCAATTTATTTTCTTTTCGTCTTCCATCTACCATATCATGTTTTCTCTTTTCAATTTCTTTTTCCTCATCAATCTTCTTCAAAATTTCTTTCATCTCTTCTATTTTCTTTAAATGTCTACTTTGTTTTCAGTCAGTAAATTTGTCTTCGAATAATTCGTTGTCCAATATTCATTAGAAATAATTGGACCTACAAAGTATTTGAAATCACGCTCAAGTTTCTTCCATTCCTCATAATTTTTAAAAGTATGTTCTAGTTTTTCCCAAACAACTTGTAAAGATTCTGCACTTCCCAAACGCAACAAACCCCAAATTTCTCCATGTATCGAGTTTTGTAAAATCGGCCAAACACGAATCTCTTTCGCTATCGAAAGTGTCTTTAACTCCGAATTATTAAATTGCTCAAATAAATCATACGACGATAAGTAACATTCTTTGAGATAATTACTAATGTCAATACTCCAAGAATCATAATTATAAAGAACTAACTTGGGAAAACTCATCATTATAAATCAAGCAACTAATTGACTCACCTTTAAATATAGCTCGTTCTCGCAAATAATCACGCTCCAATAATTCTTCTATAAGCTTTCTTCAACTCGTTATCAAACGAACTCACATCAATACTCTGTTGAGTCCTTGTTCAAGGGGTCGTCACCTAATAGCCAAAATTGCAAACTTGAATAACAATTTTCTCCACATAACCAACAAAGCTCAAGCTTTTATTGAATTTCTCAATAATCAGGATCGAGCCTCAAGCTCTGATACCAAATGTAGACAATATAAAATTGTCTAATTAATTAAAATTCTGGCCTCAGTAGGCTTACACAAAACCTTTCTGACTATATTTTTAATCCTTCTCTCTAATAGTTGTAAGGTTTCTCAAACTATCTATTTATAATAGTCCTAATAATAAATTCTAAACTAATTAGGAAACACAATACTAATTGACCTCTAAATAATAAATAATAGACTTAAAAACAAATACTAATTCTAGTTGGATTGTGCTTGGTTTAATAGTCAACATATCCTCTATCCCCACAAAAACACAAATCGTGCACATCAATACTCTACCGCCGAAGGGCGGGGAAGCTTTGAACTCGAATTTCTATGCACGTATAAGTTGTTGTCTAAGAATATTTTGTTTTGTTTCCGTCTGCTTGAGAGGGAAGAGCCATGCATGCCTCACAACGAACACATTCGGGAGAATCACCAAACGCCAGACAATGAATGAGGAGCACCTCTTCTCTAAGCGTAGTGTTCTTTGTAAGATATATTTCTTACAGTGCAAGAAAATCTATATATGGTCAATAAGTGAGAATCACGGTTGATTTAGAAATTACTAAATTATAATAAATTTGGTTTGTAAAAAGGGTAAGTTTCCTAAATAAACTCTACCTTGATGGACGGTTGAGATTAAAACCCTAATAGGAATTTGGTCCTCCCTTTGCCTATAAAAGAGATGTAATACCCATCATATTCATCTATTACGTTAAATCAACTCATTAGGGTTTTAGGCCAAAAGGGAGAAACCATATTCTGCCTCTTCTTCTCTATTATACTGCAGATTTCAGATCAAGGGCAAATTACTAGAAACAATATGTCTTCATCAGGTATTTTAATTAAGAGTATTGTTGTATGCCTTTGTGATTATCATTGAGTTCAAGATCTAGGGCTTAAGATTATGAACTTACAGTTGGTATTAGAGCAAACTTACGAACTTGTGATCATCCATTAAAGTCGCATGTAATATTATATTGTTTTATTGATTAAATATCTATGACCTATTGTTTAATTGTTTTCTTAAACCAATTCTTCCGAGCAGTGTTTGTGTCGGACAAGACTATTGATCAACCATATTAATTCATGAGTCATTATATTGAATGACTATTAATTATGAATGAACTTATGTTGACTTTATTAATTAAGAATGAAGTTATGTTTACTATTTAAAGGAATAACAAGTGAATTTTAGTACAGTTCATGAATAATGGATTAAACAATTATAATTCATTGTTTTGTTCATAAACGTGTATGTTTATTTGGGTTCTTTTCCGAAAGTTTATTATTTTTACTATCACTCTTAATGCTAGATTGCTAGTATTAAAATACATGACATTAAGAATGAGTTGTTTACAACACGATCCTTATTTTGGCCTTCAAAATTCTTTTTTCTTCGAAATTTTATAAATTTATATTATTTTAAGAAAAATTAATTATGTTTTTCCGCACTAACCGTTTTGATATGTATAAAGATTAATTATCACCACAGTGATAATTGATAATTAATTTGATGTTATTTAATGTTAATGTTTATTGATGAGTCTTCTACGTTGAACATACATATTAGAACGGTAATCACTCACAGGTGATTCTGATTCACATGTTTTAACAACATTAAAATTGATGTGTTAGAGAAAAGAAAAATATCCACAGATATTTATCTTGTTCTTATACACATGATTAATTGGAATTATGACTCATAATTAATTTAGTGGAAGTTCTACCCACAGGAGAATCTTTTTTATGTACATTTAGACAATTTCTAATTCGCATATATCTCTATTATATTTCAGCTCTTGTTCCCGTTAATTTGCACCCGCATGCTTCATCTGTACCCTCTCTCAATGGTACCAACTTCTCAGAATGGCGTGAGAACGTTGAATTCACTTTGGGTGTTCTTGATCTCGATCTTGCACTCCAAATTGAAAAACCTGCATCGCATTAACCGCGAAAGTTCCAAAGAGGATAAGGATCTCCATAAACTGTGGGAGAAAAGTAACAGATTGAGCCTTATGTTCATGCGAATGACAATTGCTGCAAACATCAAGACCTCTCTTCCTGAAACGAAAGTGGCTAGGGAATTCATGGAATCCGTTGCAGAACGCTTTAAGACTGCAGATAAGTCCCTTGCATGAAAATTAATGTCAGAACTCACTACTATGAAGTTTGATGGTGCACGGTCAATGCACAATCATATTATTGAGATGCAAAATCTTGCAGCTAAGCTTCAGAATTTAGGAATGAAAGTGGATGAGAATTTTCTTGTCCAGTTTATCCTAAATTCTCTTCCTCCACAATATGCCCCTTTTCAAGTGAACTATAATTCCATTAAGGAAAATGGATGTGAATGAACTATCTAACATGCTAGTTCAAGAGGAAGCAAGGCTAACTCAACAAGGTGTTAATGTTGCGCATCTCACAATTCAAGGAGCAAATCATAAGTTTGGGAAAAAGGCTAGAAAAGGCCAGAAAAGAGCACCACCCAAAATGAATAATAACGTCTAACCCCCTCAAGTCAAGGCAAAGAAAGAAGAAGTTTGTCGTTTCTGCAAGAAATCTGGACACTTCTAGAAAGATTACGAGTCGTAATTGGTTTGAAAGTAAAGGTAATCCTTTGGGATTCGTAAGTTTTTCAGAATGTAACTTCTCTAATGTGCCTTCAAATTCATGGTGGTTGGATACAGGTGCTAATGTTCATGTTTCTAATTCGATGCAGGGATACCTTACAACCCAAATCATAAACCCAACTGAAAACTTTTTATTTGTGGGAAACGGCAATAAAGCTCATGTCGAAGCTATTGGAACGTATCGTCTTGTTCTTGCAAAAGGACATTATTTAGATTTATTTCAAACTCTTTATGTTCCATCTATTTCCCGCAACTTAGTTTCAGTTTCAAAACTTGATTTACAAGGATTTATGTTTGATTTGGGTATCTTGGAAGTTTCAATTTATATAAAGATTCTATTAAATTTGGTTCTGGAATTCTTGTGGATGGTTTTTACAAATTCACTTTGTTTTCTCCATCCTTACCTGAAACCCAATTGACTCTGCATCACAATGAAGGAACTGTGCATCATGTAATGAAAAAGGACTCTTTACTCTTGTGGCATCAGAAGTTGGGACATATATCCCGTGAACGACTTCAAAGATTAGTAAAAGATGGGGTTTTACCGAACCTAGATTTTACTGATTATCATGGTTGTGTGGATTGTATTAAAGGCAAAGCAACAAAACACACAAAGAAAGGAGCCACAAGAAGTTCTCAGCTTCTTGAAATAATACATACAGATATTTGTGGACCTTTTGATGTTCCAACGTTTGGGGGAGAAACATACTTCATCACCTTTATAGATGATTATTCACGTTCTTCGTTATCTCTATCTATTGCATAACAAATCTCAATCTGTGAATTTTGTCCAAATATTCATAACCGAGGTTGAGAAGCAATTAGAGAGAAAAGTGAAAATCATAAGGTCCGATAGAGGTGGAGAATTTTATGGCAGGTATGACGAAACAAGACAACATCCTGGACCTTTTGCCAGACTCCTCGAACAATTTGGAATTGTAGCTCAATACACAATGTCATATTCTCCATGGCAGAATGGTGTAGCTGAAAGGCGAAATCGCACGCTTTTGGAAATGGTTAGAAGCATGATGAGTCATGCTAAGTTGCCCATTACGTTGTGGACATATGCTCTTCGTATGGCCGTATATATTTTAAATAGGGTTCCCAGTAAAGCAGTTCCAAAAACTCCTTTTGAGCTGTGGAAAGGCTGGAAACCTAGTTTAAAACACACGCAAGTTTGGGGACCGACCTTGAAGCGAAGGTATATAATCCTCAAGCAAACAAATTGGATTTGAAAACCATAAGTGGTTATTTCATTGGTTTTCTGAAAAATCCAAAGGGTATATAATTTATTGTCCTAACCATAAGTGCGAATTGTGGAAGCGGTAATGTCAAATTCATTGATGATGGCATGATTAGTGGGAGTATATTTGTGGAAGATAAGTCTGTTCACGAAGTTAGGGTAACAATCCCATTACCCAATAATCAAACAGACAATGTGAATCCTTCCATCGTTGAACCGTTAAACGTCGAAGGATCACCTGTGGCTCCACTCATCGTTGAACCGATAAATGATGAAGAGCCACAACCACATCAGCCACAACCCCCTAATGAAATCATTGCTAATGAAGAAATTGTAGAACAAACACAGGAACCGGCACTAAGAAGATCTCAACGAGAAAAACGAAGTGCTATCCATGATGATTACGTTGTTTATCTACAAGAATCTGATTTTGACATAGGGATAATGAAAGACCCAGTTTCTTATTCACAAGCCATTACAAGTAATAATTCTGATAAATGGATTGATGCCATGAAGGATGAGTTGAAATCAATGGCAGATAATCAAGTCTGGGAACTAACTCATTTGCCGGAAGGACACAAAACAGTTGGGTGTAAATGGGTCTACAAGACCAAACGCGACTGTCATGGCAATATTGAGCGATATAAAGCTAGACTTGTAGCCAAAGGTTTTACTCAAAAAGATGGCATAGATTACAAAGAGACTTTTTCTCCTGTGTCAAAGAAAGACTCTCTCAGAATTATTATGGCCTTAGTAGCTCATTATGACTTAGAGTTACATCAAATGGATGTGAAAACAACATTTCTTAATGGTGAGCTACAAGAAGAAGTTTACATGCGTCAACTTTGAAGGTTTTACCTTGGAAGGACAGGAAGACATGGTGCGCGCAAACTTAAGAAATCAATTTATGGACTTAAACAAGCCTCCCGACAATGGTATTTAAAATTCAACGAAACCATTAATGCTTTTGGTTTTGAAGAAAATACTGTAGATCCATGCATATACCTCAAGATCAGTGGGAGTAAGTTCATATTTTTGGTTATGTATGTTGATGACATATTATTGGCAAGTAGTGATCTTGGCTTAATGCATGAAACCAAAGCTTATCTTTCTAAAAATTTTGAGATGAAGGACATGGGTGAAGCTTCCTACGTGATTGGGATAGAAATATTCCGTGATAGATCACGTGGATTACTTAAACTCTCCCAGAAAACCTACATCGAAAGAGTTTTAGAAAGATTTGGAATGGCAACATGTACTGCAGGCGTTGCTCCAATTCAGAAGGGAGACAAATTTGGTCTCTATCAATGTCCTAAAAATGAATTGGAGCGTAAGCAAATGGAAAACATACCCTATGCTTCTTTAGTAGGAAGCTTGATGTATGCACAAGTTTGCACAAGGCGACATCGGCTTTCTTTGTTGGTATGTTGGGAAGATACCAATTAAATCGAGGAATGGATCATTGGAGAGCTGGAAAGAAAGTTTTGAGATACTTACGAGTGGTACGAAGGATTATTGTCTTACATTCAAGAAGTCGGATCAATTAGAGTTGGTTGGCTATTCGATTCGATTATCTTTGGATGCAAAGACACTTTAAAGAGCACTTTTGGTTATGTTTTTCTACTAGCTGGAGGAGCAATCTCATGGAAAAGTGCAAAAGAGTCTATTATTGCTAATTCCACGATGGAAGCTGAATTTGTAGCTTGCTTTGAAGCTACAAATCATTGCTTATGGCTGCGAAATTTCATCTCAAGATTTAGAGACTTGAATTTTGTCTCTGGACCGTTGAAACTTTATTGTGATAATCTTTGCGGCAATATTTTTCTAAGCATGATAGATACTCTAAAGGGACAAAACACATGGACCTTAAGTATCTATCGGTGAAGCAAGCAATTCAGAAGAAACAGTTGTTCATTGAACATATAAGCACAACACTTATGGTTGCAGATGCACTTACGAAGGGGTTACCTCCTAAGACTTTTCATGAACATACTTTAAGTATGGGTCTAGAGAGAGTGACTGATTATTAATTTATCGTTTATTATGCTTATACATTGAACTTCTATTGAGCTCTTATTTATGACATTCTGAATTTTATTTCTGTTTCCATATTTTGTATACTTTATGTGAATGGATAATTGATAACATAAATAGTTCTTGAAGAAAGAACATTATTGGACCCTTATACCCTTGCTTAAAAGGCCTAGTAAACTAAGTTATTTATGTTGTAGTACATGGAAGGAACCATGTTGAAAACCTGATAATGTGGAACCGCTATGACTCTCATGAATAGCATATTTTGCGAAGGTATTATGTTAACCATCATGTTATTAATTTAGTAATTATGTGCGCCTTATGTTTTTCAAGATTAACCATTAAAGGATTATCACTTTGACCAAGTGGGAGACTGTAAGATATATTTCTTACAGTACAAGAAAATCTATATATGGTCAATAAGTGAGAATCACGGTTGATTTGGAAATTACTAAATTATAATAAATTTGGTTTGTAAAAAGGGTAAGTTTCCTAAATAAACTCTACCTTGATGGGCGGTTGAGATTAAAACCCTAATAGGAATTTGGTCCTCCCTTTGCCTATAAAAGAGATGTAATACCCATCATATTCATCTATTACGTTAAATCAACTCATTAGGGTTTTAGGCCAAAAGGGGGAAACCATATTCTGCCTCTTCTTCTCTATTATACTGCAGATTTCAGATCAAGGGCAAATTACTAGAAACAATATGTCTTCATCAGGTATTTTAATTAAGAGTATTGTTGTATGCCTTTGTGATTATCATTGAGTTCAAGATCTAGGGCTTAAGATTATGAACTTACATTCTTCACCTTCCTCTTCCTTTTCCTCTTCCTCCACCTCCACCTCCACCTCTACTTCTACCTCCACGTCCACGTCCTCCCCCACGACCCCCACCTCTCCCACGGCCTTGAAAACCTGATCTATCAGGCTTCAGCCCCAGTGATTGGACTCCTCTTCTCTTTCCATGGTTTGTATCCTCATCCTCCTCGTCCTCCTTGTACCTCGCCAAGCTTCTAGAAATGAAAGAAATCTCTCGTGATCCTCCAGTGCCCAACTTAACATCATTGAAGTTACGCGAACCTCTTTGATTATTAATCAGTGCTGCCACCCGGACCGACCCAACCGTTATTGAGGCCTAAAGCGAACTATAGAATGAGGTATTTTTAAAATAAATAATAATTTATTATTAAAATTATTATATTTTTATTTAAAGTTTATCTTTCGTGTTTTTTGAGATGCAAAATCATTCATTAAATTATTGTAATCGATTTCACTTAACAATTCTTTTTCAATAGATAATAAAGCTAGTTTACTTAATCTTTGTTAAGACATTATCGATCTTAGATAAAAATTTATTAATTTTAGCTTAGAAAAACTTATTTCTGCCGAAGCAACAGTTACTAGAATTGTTAGCATTATTCTAAAAGTGATCTCCGTATTTGGAAAAGAATCAACCCTTAATATATAATTAAGTATGTCATTTGGTGTATCATTCTTCATTTATATAATTTCTCTTAAAACTTTTAGTTCCATAAATAGATTTAATCCCTCAATATCAGAATTATAATTATGTTTTAATGAATTTTCAAGGTTAAGACAATTTTCTTTTAAATTTTCATTATTTAATGACCTGAATTTCTTCAATGCTAAATAAAAAACCGAAAATATCTTGATATATTTTAAATTTTCAAATCTACGTTGAAAAATATTTTGAATGAGAATGCTTCTGCATGCCGTTGATCCTTCACTTCATACAACCTGCAGGTTTTCATTTTTATCAATTTTATTTGGCTATACTTCATTCTTGTGCAAAATGAGTGATCTTCATAGATTTCAACAAGACAAAAAAGTCGAGGCCAGATGTAGATACCAAATCAGCATAGAAGTCAACCAAAATTATATAGTACAACTAAGTAAAGACTAAATCATGTTATGTATAAATGCACGTGATGTGAGCATGCAACACACGCGCGAAAAACTTACATGGGAGCTCGAGATTTCTTTTCTTGTTGATTTCTATTACTTGCATCATCATCATCGCCTAAAGATGCATCAGAATCACTTGCACTTAGCTCCTCATCATCCATAACCGGCTCAAAATGTTCCTCCACTAAAGATGGATGTGTGTTGGATGCAACAGGGTGCAGTGCCAAATACTCCGGAGAGAACTCGTCAACTTCAAAATCCTGCAGGCAAGAATCATAATAATTAGCAAACATTGATCCAGATAAGGGTTGCAAGAATACAAGTGGCATTGCGTAGGCGTAGCCCTAGCTTCAATATGCAACGACACAGCAGCAAAGCCACAGTTATTTCAAAGCGGGAGGAAATGAATACTGAAGGATGTATCTAAACATATATCATACAAGTTTGTTATCAAGACAATCATTACGAATTACCTTGTGTGAACTTGAAGCTTGTGCGAAACGGAAGAATTTCGCTTGAGCTACGATCTTTGTATGTCACGATTATCAAACCTGTAAGTCTCTCTCGTCGGATTGATATCACGAGCACGGATATCAATACTGGTTCACACCGTAAATCCAAGCCTCTTGATGGTTAGGCTAGATGGAGTATTTTGGTGAGATAGATTTAGGAGGAGAGGAGGGCGGCACTTTTGTTAAAGCCGTGTTCTTCAATATTGGGATTAGGGTTTTATCCATTTAGTTGCCCTATTTATATTATTACCAAGAAATCCTATTTCTTGTAGGTTAAGTCAATCCTAAACCCATTCGGATTAGGAAACTAATTAACCAATAATAATAATATAAATATATTCCATGCGGGCGGGACTAAATAATCGGGCCACAAGCCCAATTACTAACATCTCCCACTCGTACACATGGACTCACCTCTCTAACCACATCGTATCATCAAAACCCGTTAAACACTGCCTCTTGATACTGGAAATGAAGTGTGCGACATGACGAGAAAGATAAAGGGTGAAGCGTTATACCAAATCACCATCTGACCAGCATAGAACGTCCTCGTTAGAAAACAAAACTCGTCTATACCCCAGACCGTATATATGCATCAATTTAAGCATCCTCAATCCCTCAAGAGCGGTGCTTAAATCTCAATATGTTTGTGTATCAAGATCAACCTCTTGAACCGTATGTTCAATATGATCGCCATGGAATTGAAACACAAAAATAGAGATGCATATCATACTATCTTCCTTAGACATTCATATCAATCACTCTTGGTTAATTGCTTTCCCAACAATGCTCCGTAGGACTGTATGTGCATAGCCCGTTGGTCGGCATGCCAAAGTAGCATCATCAACGTCCAAGTTCATGATATAGTTCTAAGTCGCATAGGGTATAATCGTGACATGGATTTGATCACTAGAACTCACACGGTGATGAAGCAGGGATCATTCAATCACTTTCTTAAGTCGCATTATAGTCACATACAGTATGAAGTGTATGCTATGACGGAACTCCCATACGAAGTAGGCATGTCATGCTCAAACGTCATACGAACCTTAGTCTAGCCGCCCTTCTGGCGTCTAACCTGAGTACTTAAAAGTAGTCACTCTTCAAGTGTTCCTTTTAAGATCTCACATTCGGAATTTTCCTTGGGATATGAAGTCGACCTTATAAAAGGTCTCATCTTGGTCGTATGCCAAGGCGATAAATGTAATGTCATTTGCGTACCCCCCTTCATAGGTACCAAAGACTTTTACTATCTCAACTTGCTCGCCCACCTAGCGACAAGGTGAATTACCCGTGTGAGAGGGCCAATTCAATATCCACGACATCTTTTTAATCAAAATATATATACTACGCAATTTCATATTAAAATATCCAATTAACATATAAAAGGAACAAAATGAAACTGCAATTTATTCAAACGATAATGAAAAATAATAATCAAATGTCAACATAAGTGTTCTCATAATAAAAGTCAAATCCTACGAAGCCCTAGACCCAACATGTGATCCTGAAAGATCTCTCTAGCTAGAGGCTTAGTCATAGGGTCAGCCAACATGCTTCTAGTAGTAATATATTCTAGAACAACTTTCTTTTCTGCAACCATGTCTCTAGTGAAATGATACTTGATGTTAATGTGTTTCGTCTTCCCATGATACTTGGGATCTTTAGTGTAACCTAAAGCAGCCATGCTATCACAAGGAATGACTATAGGACGATCCACATGCGTTGTAACATCAAGATGTTGGAGAAAACTCCTCAACCACACAGCTTCTTGAACCGCAGTTGAGCAAGCCATGTACTCTGACTCCATCGTAGATAGGGCGGTGCTAGTCTGTCGCTTGCTACTCCAAGAGATAGCTCCACCACCAAGGAGGAAAGCGTAGCCCGAAGTAGATTCATAACCATCTACATCTCCAGCTCAATCCGCGTCAATGAAACCTTTCAAGCTCAAATCCCCACCTTGGTAACATAAGGTTAAATTTGTGGTTCCCACCAAGTAACGCAGAACCCTTTTCACTGCCATCCAGTGTTGAGGTCCAGGATTACTTTAGAATCGACTCAACATCCCTACTGCAAAGCATAGGTCAGGCCGAGTACACACCATAGCATATATCAAGCTTCCTACCGCATTCGCATATGGTGTTGTAGACATTCTCTTCTTCTCTTCTTCATTCTTAGGGCATTGGTTTGTACTAAGGACACATCCTTTTTCCATTGGAGTGACAACAGGTTTTGAGTTAGTCATGCCAAATCGTTCGATAACTTTCTTAATGTAAGTCTCTTGAGACAAACCGAGAAATCTTTTCGAACGATCCCTAATGACTTTTACTCCAAGCACATAGCTTGCTTCACCCAAGTCTGTCATATCGAAAAGCGCAGACAGCCACTCTTTAGTGGCATTTATCATCTCCATGTCATTCCCAACTAGTAGGATGTCATCAACATATAATGACAGAATCAAGATCTTTTTCTTGGATCGTTTAACATACACACAGTGATCTTCCTCAATCATCACAAAGCCAATTGAGGTTATCCCTTGATGAAAGCGAATGTACCACTGTCTAGATGATTGTTTGAGACCATAGATGGAACGTTTGATTCGGCACACTTTGCGCTCTTGTCCCTTGACTTCAAAACCTTCTGGTTGAGTCATATAGATCTCTTCATCTAGTTCTCCATTGAGAAATGCAGTTTTAACATCCATCTGATAAAGTTCTAGATCCATGTGTGCTACTATCGCTAGGATTAGGCGAACAGAGGAAAATCTCACCATAGGGGAGAATGTCTCCTCATAGTCTAAACCCTCTCTTTGGGTAAATCATTTCGCCACAAGACGTGCCTTATATTTGTCAATTGATCCATCTACCTTTCGCTTGACTTTGAAAACCCATTTCTTTCCAATAGTCTTGCGACCTTGTGGAAGATCAACTAACTCTCAAACCTGATTCTTTTTCATAGAGGAAATTTCATCTTCCATTGCAGTCATCCATTCACTGTTTGTAGGCAAAGAAAGAGCTTCTTTGAACGATGTAGGCTCACTAGAATTGAAAGAAGTAGTTAGAAAGGATTCCTCTTCGATCGCGAATCGACGACGAGGTATATTTCCACGTTTACTTCTTCGCTCTAGTATCGGACTCCCACTAGAATCTGTACTCCCACTCGGATGAAGATCACCTTGACTCTCATTGGCGACTTCCATAGGCTCAACCTCATGTTGTACCATAGGATTAGGTTGAGGTAATTCCCCACCTTCGCCAAAAGATGTCATATGTTCTTCTTCCATCTCAAAAAGTTCAAAGTCTTTCCTACTTCACCTATCTGTGGGAAATCATTCTCAATGAAATCAACATTGCGCGACTCTGATTCAGTCATTCCTACGTCAGGTTTTCCACCGTACATAACATAACCCTTTGAGGTATTTGAATACCTTATGAAAACACACTTGTTTCCTCTAGGACCTAGTTTTCCAAACTTATTGAAGGTACTATGGACATTACCTGCACAACCCCAAGGATGAAGATGCCCCAATTTAGGCTTCTCACCTTTCCAGAGTTCATAAGGGGTTGTGGGAACTGACTTAGAAGGCACTCGGTTAAGTATGTAGGCGGCAGTCATTAGCGCATCCCCACAAAACAAAATTGGGAGGTTGGCCTGTGCCATCATCGACCTAACCGTTTCCAACAATGTTCGATTCCTTCGTTCTGCAACTCCATTTTGTTGCGGAGTTCTAGGAATTGTTAACTGTCGGCGTATTCCCTTTTTCTCACACAATTCTTTAAATTGATCAGATAAATACTCACAGCCCCGGTCAGTTCTAAAAGTTTTTAAGCTTTTATCCTTTTGATTCTCAACCTCTGCGAGAAAGCGCTCAAAACACTTGAGAGCTTTATTGCGATGAGAAATAAGGTAAACATAACCATAGCGTGTGTAGTCATCGATAAAAGTGAGAAAATAGGAAGCTCCATGACATGCCTTAACATTCATTGGTCCGCAAATGTATGAATGGACTAACTCTAATGGACGTGTGGCTCTTTTTGCCTTACCAAAAGGCTTTCGACAAGCTTTTCCTGCCAAACAAGATTCACACAAGGGTAGGTTGACTTTGCTGAGAGACCCCAATAGGCCTTCTCTAGCCAATCTAGTCATCCTATCTTTTCCTATATGTCCAAGTCTAGCATGCCATAACTCATAATTAGAATCATCATAAACCATGCAAGAAGAAGAATTAACAAAAGAATTATGGGAATCCAACAAATCTAATGTAAAGAAATTATCTGACAAGAAACCATGTCCCAAAATCTTATCACCAAAACAAATATCCAAGTGATCATTACTAAAATTAAAAGAATATCCATGTCCTAGAAATTGTATTACTGATAATAGATTATGTCGAATTCCAGGTGCATAGAGAACTTCATGAAGAGTCAATGTGCGTCCACTCCGCAATTGAAGTTGGTATGAGCAAAGCTCGAATGTGGCCGGAGGTGGCCTGGTGCCCAGACTTGCGGGGCTTACCCTAAGTTGCGCGAGCAAAGCTCGAATGTGGCCGGAGATGCCCTGGTGCCCGGACTTGCGGGGCTTACCCTAAGTTGCGCAAGCAAAACTCAAATGTGGCCGGAGATGACCTGGTGCCCGGACTTGCGAAACTTACCCTAAGTTGCGCGAGCAAAGCTCGAATGTGGCCGGAGGTGGCCTGGTGCCCGGACTTGCGGGGCTTACCCTAAGTTACACGAGCAAAGCTCGAATGTGGTCGGACATGGCCTGGTGCCCGGCCTTGTGGGGCTTACCCTTAGTTCCAAGTGCTGTCGAGTAATTAATATCAGGTCGTTGTTCTCGCTTGGTTGCCCGCTTCTTAAACTTAAAGTAGTCTACATATTGAGTTATGCAATTTGGACACAAAGCAATCTTCATTCATTAGTATCTACTTGAAGATGCGAAATTCGAACAAGTGTTTCTATCAAGAAGATTACATGTAGAATTTCTTCAAGTGATCCGGCGGTCACTGTTTCTATCTCCTCATTTATTGCCATCTCCATTTCCATTCCTTCTGTCTGTCTTCCTTTCTTTTGGTTGTGGCTCAGCATTACCTATGTCTTGGGCTCTTTTGAACAAATCAGCCTGATTCGTGGGAGCCCTAGCCCCAAACTCCATTTTCAAGTTCCCAGGTGCTAGCCCACCTTCAAAGCATGTGATCACCTCCTTATCAGAAATGCTCGAGATCTGTGCTATCACTGCTCGAAATCTTTCCAAGTAGCTGATTGTAGACTCCCCTTCTTTCTGTTTCACATTGCTTAGTTCACCCCCTGATTTTGGTAATTTTCCCGCAGTTCCAAATTCTCCGATAAATGCCTCCTACCATCCCGCAATCGATCCTTCAGGTAAATTTCTAAACCAAGATGTTGTTTTCCCCTACAGCGATCCCACGAACACCTTGCATAGTATTGCTTCGTCCTCCGTCAACAATGTCATCGCCATCTCAACATCCGATGCATGGTCGCGAGCATTAGTAAGGCCCTCGTACTTCTGAAAAGTTGGGTAAATAAGTTTTGGATTGGGAGGGGCACTCTTGATCCAATCTGCAAATGGGCGAAAACGGGTGTGGATGCCCGCTTTATCTGTTTTCTCCTTTTCAATTGCATCTACTATCTTCTTCAAATCTTGGAACCCACTCCTCCCATGTTTGTCTGCTAAAGGTTGTATGGGCTGTGGAACTTCAGTCTGCTCGAGTGGTGGGGCAAGAGTGATGAGGGATTTAGATGCCCGAGGCCGCTTGAACAGTCCGCATGAGCCTCCAGTATGGTGAGGATGGGGGCCTGAATCTCCTTCCTGACTCCTTTCGCGGGCTCTCCTCTGGGAAACCAACCTCTTCTTGACGCTGACCCTGCTATGTGTAGGCTGTTGCACGACAAAGTTCCTAGCCATTTGCTCATCAACCTGCATTTGTCCTGATCTTTCCACCTCTGATCCCCTTCTAGCAGAGTGTTCTTCGACTGAATGCACAGTTTTCCCTTGAGAAGTACTTATTGTAATCATCGGGGGCGGGGTGATATGTGCGGGCTGCAGAGGAACGCCCAACATGGACGGTGGGATGGTTATTTCAGCCATGCCCATTGCCCGCAGCTGCTGGTTGTTTAACATAATTTGCATTAGTGTCGCGGTTTGAGTTTGAATATGTTGCACTTGAATTTTGCGAGCAATATCCTCAGGATCTTCATCACCAGCAATTGTAGACCCTACCTTCTTCTTTTCTAACACCATCCATAAATCCTCTCCAGTTCCCGACTCGGCGGCCTTTCTCTTACTCGTGGCCGCTCCCTTACCTTTGGTTATTTTTTTGGTGGGCAATGCTTTTTCCTTTCTGTTTCTTAGCATCCTGGCTTCCTCCATCCCTTGGCCCCCTTGGCTGCCCTCCACTTGCTCCGGGATAGCCTTTACTCCGCCTCCTACCCCAGGCTGAAGCACCATGGGTTCAGGGCTGGTGCCACTGTCACTCCTTCTCTAAGTCATTGGCAGTAATCAGATTTCAGAGCTAACGAAATTGATTGTTGCGTATCCAGTTTTCAGATCGATTCCCGGCAACGGAACCACTTAATGATGTTGTTTTCTGTGCCAAGGATGTGATCGGGAATCTACTCAACCAGCCTGGATCGGTACCTGAAATAGACAAGCAAACGTCACCTGAGCAGGGGGTGGCCTGCAAATCCCCTCCGGTGTGAGAGTCAGTATGAGTGATGATCAGAGCGTACCTTTCTGTGAAGGGGTCGTGGCCTTTATATAGGCATTGTACAGAGTAAAGTTCGTTAAGCCACGATGGCTTCTAGAAGGCGTATCTGTCCTGCTGAGGTGGACAATAAACATGTGATATGGAGTAGTTGACAATGATAGTGGGCAACCATACTTTTTATGGCCGCATGGTCCGCCCCCAGGCTGCCGGTAGTGGCCTAATGGGTCTGGCCCGCCCATAGTGCCTTTGATCTCATAGTCATGAGTCCCCTTGTTACAAGTTACCTAATTGTAAAGACGTTCTTACCCCTACTAGAAATTATGGGCGGCTCAGTACCTTTATGTAATTATGCCTTTCTTGGTTTGTTTGTATTTTTTTCGGGGTCCATTTGATTCAAACCTTGTATTTGGAATTTCATTATTTCAATAAAGGTAGAGAATTTTTCCCTAAGTTTTTAATTGCAATTTGGGCATTTGGGAGGAATTCGGAACTCATTAGAATTGATAAACCAAGTTCTTTCACTCCTTTCATAGCTACTTTAAATTTGATTTTGGCGTGTTATTTTAGAGCTATCAAAATTGAGCCCGGCCCATAGGCCCGGTCCAGCCCACCCAACTTTTAAGGGCCTGGGCCTCAATTTAGAAGGTTCAAAAAAACAGGCCTAGTTGACCTGGTCCACTAGGCTCGTGGGTTGTGTGCGACCTGATCTTAAAAAGCTCGAAAAGATTGATCCGACCCGATCATAAAGTCAAACTTAATCAAAATATTAAAAACTAAAACATAAAACCTAAAAAACAAAAACTATCATACATTCATTTAGACTACTTTTTTTTCGTTTTTTTTTTTTTGGTTAGATGAATTTATGACACAGTATGATCTATTTTCAAATCATTGTTCTCTTTTTGGTTGAAACTCATATTATAGATTGATGAAATTTATTATAGATAACCCAATAATACTCAAGGTTCTAAAAATCGTTAGGCGGTCGCTAGGCAGCACACTAGCGCCTAGCGCCTAGGGGACTAGTCGGGCCGTAATCGGGGTCTAGGCGGGGCCTAGAATTAAGGCATAATTACCATTTTTTTGATAATTTACATCAAAGATCAAACACATTGACTACAATTTTTTTTTATGTTTGTCATTTTATCAAACACTTGCCTATATTTGTAAAATGAACAAAAATATACAAACCTACCATTAATCTCAATTCTCAACAACCCCAAAGCAATAAACCAGCCAAGTTTAGAGCTAAAAACAAAAAAATATATATATTACTCCACCTACCTACTGCCCCTACAACCCCCAGTCTAACATATCCTCCCTAATCTCTTCTCATTCTAAATTATGAGTTTCGAGACAACCCTCTTCTTCTTCATCTATTTTTTTCTTCTTTCTTCTATCTATCTGGCAGACCGACAACCCTTTTTTCTTCATTTCTTTTTTTTCTTCTTTTTCTCTCTCTCTCTCTCCCTCTCTCTCTCTCTCTCCGGCAGACCGACTCTCCTCATTTTTTCATCCTCCAATTTCATTCCTCATAGATCTAACCCTTTAATCTAACCTCTCTCTCATCCCACCGAATATCCACAAAATCAAACTCATTTTCTTTCTACTTTCCTCTATGTCTCACCATTACCACTCCTCCTTCCTTCTCCAGTTTCCCCCCCCCCTTCCTTCTCCGGTCACCGCATGCCACAAAATCAAAGTTACAAAAATAAATTAAGGTCAGCGAAGTTTGGCGTAGGTGCCGACTTGGTCGATTAGGTGGCGACTAAGAAAGTCGCGGCGGTAGGGAGAGGCCTAGCGACTATGCGGGGCCTAGGCGAAGCTAGGCGGGGAGTTTTAGAACACAAATAATACTTTCATTTCCTCATTCCTTCTCCGCTGCGTATGAAAGAAAGACCAACAGTGTGTATTGGTTTTGTAATT
This sequence comes from Codonopsis lanceolata, assembly GCA_013146195.2. Lineage (NCBI taxonomy): Eukaryota > Viridiplantae > Streptophyta > Magnoliopsida > Asterales > Campanulaceae > Codonopsis > Codonopsis lanceolata. The sequence continues at coordinate 86,536,892 of CM028380.1, read as the reverse complement.
GTAAGATATAATCGACCATCGACACCATATTATACACGGGTTTAACTCAATATTTATTATGAAAGATTTTTGGTGTGTTTTTATCGACAAATATTATCTTTTTTGAGGTAAGGAAGACTATGCACTACTGATTCTATGTCAGTTTAACCACGTGATTATCCCTTTAATAATCCTGTTTGAATTGTATTCTTCATTATTGAAACGTGTTTATTGATATCGGTCAACCTTTGATATTGGTTTAACTTCTGAATAATTCCATTTTAACAATCAGTGTGTTTTCTTGAGATCCTGCTATTTTAAATTGTCTGTCGAGTAATTGATTATCTTGAATGGTTTAGTAATATTGTTCAGTGGAATGACCATGAATAATCTATCTGGATTCTGTTATTGGGACTCAGATTGTTGAGTGCCCGTGTTTGTTGTGCTCGTTTGATAATATCACCATGGCATAAGTTGATTAGTATATTGAATTGTCACTTGTGATCAGTTGCTATTTGGTAACAGCCGGTATCGTTCTTTGGGTAATAATCTTTGATCCATATTTTTATATTCATGGACTTTGGTGCTGTGTACCCCCTTTCTTGTTGGGCTCACAAACTTACCCTCCTACAGTTTCTGGTTGTGCAGTTGAAATTTGATCGGGATTTGGATGGTAGTTGTGTGCTTGAGGTTTATCGGAGCGTTCGGTTTTGATATAAAAATATTTATGTATTATTTTTGGGCTTTATCAAAAATTGTAATAAAAATACGTTTGTATCAAATATTTGTATGTTTTGAGATATTATTTATTTGTTTTCTTTTTCCGTTGCGAGTTGCATGCTTTAATTTGAGTTATTTTGGATTGAGTTTGTTGTGAGTTGGTTCACGTCTCGAGGTGGTTTTTGGGGCGTGACAGAAACCGTCAGAGTTCATTTTGAAATTTTAACTATTGTATAAAGTTTGTATTGCATTCAAATTTGTGAAAATCTGGTCAAAGATTGGGTTCTTTTTGAAATTTCAAAATAAGACAAGGTTTATAACAAAATTGTTTTGGCAGAAAAAATGACGTGGACACGAGCTCTCCCGTTCAGTCAACGTAGGTAGTTACTAAGATGTCCAGTCATCTTCCCGTTACAAAAACTAACTAATTTTTTACGGAAGGTTTTAATTAGAAAAAAAAAATTGGGTTGAAGTTTTAAATGCAAAAAAAAATAAAAAAATAAATAAGACATGGTTTAAAACGAAAAAAATTAAAATAGCTCAGAATTTTTTATGAATTTACCCTAAGTTTAGAGTAATGTTATGTAAAATTAAAGAATGCCAAAAATTTGTATATCAAATGTGGTGGCATCTGATGTGGTGTTAATTTTGATTTTTTGTTATTTTGCACCACATCATCGACACCTTATTTGCAGCAAAAATTATGTTACTCTTCAAGTGTTCATAACATTACTTTTAGGTGTTATTTGGTAGCATGGGTTAATGCAATATAGGATTTAGAAGTCAATTTATCCGATATTTGGTACATAATAAATGATCTGGACTAATATAGAACGAAGTTATCCTAATAAAGTCATTATCCTCGCACGATTAATACCAAGGAGAGGGTGGTATTATTAGCGCCCCCACTAAAACAAATTAGGACTAACATTTTTTTTATCTCAAAACTACCATCTATATACAATCGAAGATTAATAGCGAAGACACTAATAATACTATTACTAATAATACTTCTTATCTCTGCCCAATTAACAAACAAACCCTTAAATTTATATTGATTCATATACACCACTACAATTGAAAATTTAAAAAAAAAATTAAGAATCTATGTCATAATAAAGGTCTGGTGTATAACTGGCGGCCCTGATCGGTTATGCCAAAGACAACTGATAGTCTAGATCGATCCATAAGTATATAATTTACATATGAATCTCTCAATTATAACTTTTGTTTGAATTACCCTCACCATAACCCATTATGCTCTAACCAACCCCTTAGTTAGGAGTTTTGCTTTTGTTGGCGAGATGGTTATTTATAATTTATCCCGAACATCCATTGAGCTTACCTCATACCGACATCATGCCTATGACACAGACACATATACTACGGTGGTTTCAAAGCAATTGACTAGATCCTGACTGTTTAATGGATCATGAGGAATTTGGGTGAAGCTGTTTGACAAGGATGATCGAATCAAAAAATAGAAGTTTTTATTCATTTGTAAAAAATTGAGAATACACATTATTCAACTCTAAACACCAAACAAATTACATGTAAGAATAGCAGTTGGCTAGTCAAGACATTCTTGTGACAGCCAATTATTACACAAAATAATAAATCAAATCATAGAAATATTTTTTGTAAATTTTAGCAAGATGGCATGTCCGGAGGTGGAGGTAACATTCTTGCATCTGATCTCTTCCCGTTTCTTACTATAAATACCATCTCCATTCCCCAACTTATGTGACGCTCCAAATGGCAATGCATTAACCACATTCCTGTTAAATACAAAGATACCAATTATTAAAATACTGGTAAAAACTTAGAAAATACGGTGTAACGGGTATTTTATGTAAGACAGATTCTCTTGATTTGACACATCGCTTGTTGATGAGTTGCGTTGTGACAGAGTGGAGCTCTGTCTTACGATTTAAGATCTGTAAGACAATTTTATAGGAGATTTACCCTAAATTATACTCCCTCCGTCCCAAAATTATCGTCTGGGTTGACTTGGCGTACGGTTAAGAAAACACACATTTGACTGGATTATTAATATTAGTTTTATGTGTAGTTACTTTAAAGTCTATGTGTATATAACTTATAATTAAAGTATTATAAAAAAGTAAGGGTAAAGTGGTAAAGTGTTGTTCTAAAAAAGAAAGTTTTAAACAAAATTAAGACAATTATTTTGGAATGAACGAAAAAAAATATGACAATAATTTTAGGACGAAGTATTGTTTATAATATTGAACGTATAGTAATTAATACTCCCTCCGTCCCTTAATAATAGTCCTGCTTGACCCGATGCACAGTTTAAGAAAAAACAATTGACTTGATTATTTATATTGGTTTAATATGTAGTTTCCTTTAAAGCTCATGTGTATGTGGCTCATAATTAAAGTAGATTGAAAAAGTAAGGGTAAAGTGGTAAAAATGATGTTCTAAAAAGGTAAGTTTCAAAATGGACAATTATTTTGGGACGGACGAAAAAGGAAAGGAAGGTCATAATTTAGGGACGGAGGGAGTACTATTATTTATAATATTGAACATATGGTAATTAATTAATTAATTAATGTGTCAAACCTCAGGGGTTTATATGAAGTGTGTTTTGGTCAGACATTAATAAAGATATTAAATGTGTAACCAATAACTGGTCTTGGCCGAATGGTAATTAGTAGGCCTCACAATTATAATGTGGGACCTATTAATTGGTTAATTCGGATCGGGTTAAAGTGGATCGAACTCGTTGTTCATTTTGACCTGATAGTTTTTACGCTATAAATGTATTATTTTTTTAGGAAAAAAATTCATGTTAAGACTTTTTTTTTTTGTCCTAAGGGGGGCATGGGAAGGGATCAAACCTGAGACCTTCTGGTCGACATATTTTAATACATTAATTATATGTTATAACCCGACTCATTTCAACTAATTTGATATTCGGATTTTAATATGTTCTGACTCGTTTCGCATTATACATCTCAACCTACCAAATTGTCAGGCCTAGTAGTCGGGGTGTTTTCTTAGGGTCCACGAGTTATATATATATATATATATATATATATATATATATATATATATATATATATATATATACTTTGTCGTTCGAAACCAAAAAAAAAATGAAAAATAGAAAAAGAAATGAATATTGAATGTGTAACGTACCAGGGTTGTTTGCCTGGAATCTGATGGTTGTCCATCCATTTCTAGGCACTGCAATGGTCTGCTGGAGAGGAGGGTCGACTAGATTATAATTCAAAGGGTCCTTCTCTTTGTCGAAATTCCCAAATCCCCATCCAACCACGTAAAAACTATATCCATGCAAATGCATGGGATGATCTATTCCCCCCAACAAATTTGTTCCTTGGAACACAATTTCCACCGTGGTGTTATACTTGAGTACTTTCACCTCCGTCGCTCTCCTAGGAGTCTGCAGTGCATTTGGAATAACATCCGCCGTGTAATTAAACCTCAACGGTGGTTGGTTAGGAAATCTTTCTCCGTAAACACCGTTATTTCCCCTATAATACGCTTCAAGAAGCGATGTTCTAGGGGAAACAAATGATATATTGTTTACGCTTGCTGCAAACCGATTTCCCCTTGGTCCTTCGCACGTGTTATTACCACCACATGGCCTCGTGTTAATCGATAGTGTGTAGATTAATCTTTCGGAAACCCTTAGTGGAACGTCGATTGGATGCTCTTTACTTGCTAAACTTCTTAAGCTACCCGTGTAGTTAGCCGCAGCAATTGTGTCGTTATATCGTGGAAGTTTAGGTAACAATGGTGATGATGGACTACTGTAGTTTCCATTGTAACGTATAATAGCTGTGGTTGTGGTGTTGTCGAAAGTACCCCCAGGGGAACTGCTTAGAAACCTCGCAGCCATGTAATATTGATCTAATGGTTGATTGGCTTCTAACAAGATGTCTAGGGTTTGTCCCGGGGATATCGAAATGTAATCACTTTTGAGTGGCTTGGTGTAAGCACCATCAGTACCTACGACCGTGAGTTGATGCTTTGCGATGCTGAAAAACGCAATGTTGTTCATGGCAGCGTTGACCATTCGAAGCATGTAAGTTTTGCCTTGATCCACATTTAGCTTGAATGTTTCTACAATATTGCAAGTAATACGCTCAGAAACAGAAAGTTATAAAATTCAAAGGAGGAAGTGTGTCGGAAAATACCTGATCTGGAGCATGGGTAAATATCACCAGGCTGACCATTGATGGTGAGGGCGTCAGAGGAAGCTGGGTCTCCTCCTCCGCGCTGCATATCTTCCAGTACCTGCTGTATATCACTTTTCCACCAGTCCCCTGCCATTTTCAAATTAAATCAATATATAGCTCTTAGGATCATATTCTATACAAACTTAACTTTCATTGAGTAGAATTTAATTTCCTTAATGTTAAGGTTTTAGTGATGCATGGAGCTATATGTGTGTATATTAGTAGTACGTAAGAGATCGAGAAGTGGAAAACCTAGTATGATAGGGATTTCTGCATGAGGCTTAGGAAAAGGATAAGCAGATCCATTCTTGGGATAAATAACGAGAGCTCCATGAACCGTGGCTCGAGACCAATCGCTGTGGGCATGCCACCATATGGTTCCTTCCTCATCTGAGAGCACAATCTTCTGGCTAAACTTGCCTCCTGGCTGAATAGGGCACTGCGTTATATACTCTGGACCATCTGACCATGGATACCTTGGCTGCTTCACTCCATGCCTACACAAAATCATTTAACGTTAATATGAGCGGGCACTTGACTATATATCAAATCATTTCATGGATATATTAAACCCTCATCTCGTGATCCTCAATCTTTCCTTTTGGATAATTTAGAGTTTGGGGCTAAAAACGACTTAATAGAGAGATTTGTACCAGTGGATGGTAATATTTTGAGTGCCCTGGTTGTGAACATCGACGATGATCGTCTCTCCTCTCTGAGCGTAGAGCGTAGGGCCAGGAAATTGTCCATTGACAGTCAAGATGTTCTTGCTGCTGCAAAGTCGTGTGTACCTAGCTTCCTTCACCTGCAAGAAAATATAATTAGCACTTGTTCCACTTTTCCATGCAATTGCTTTGTACTAAGCAATAAAGTATTATTTTGCTACAGGAATATCGTTAACGCTGGCAAGTCTTTAGGTCAACTAGACTCGTTATCATTTGAAACAAGCACAATGTTTGCTAATTCGTAATAACCCAAAACCCGTTAACTCGTCCAATCCAACTTGAAAACTACTTGATCTAACCCAATTCGTTAACATTTTTGAATCGAAATAGGTAATCCGTTTCGATACAAAAATATTACCGATTTGAGTCGGGTCATATTAGAGCGGGTTTAAACCGGTACCCATTTTAACCCAAAGTGTTTTACTCTACAAATATATGGAGTTTGGGGGAATACGGGTTAAGATAGGACGACCCATCTCGATCAGTTTCGACTCATTACCCGTCTCAACACGATCAATACCCAGCAAAACCCACCCAATTGTCAGCCTCACGCTAAACCCAACTATGAATTCCCAATATAATTGCACATGTAACTTTCTTTCTACCGCCAAAATCCAATTTGTTAACTAAAAGAAATTAACAATATGCAGTCAAGAAGCTAATTACCTAACCACACGCCCAAACCATCTTGCTTTAAAAGAATAATACATCCTACCCGAAACACCTCCCTGGTACTCTCACCCAAACATGTCTCTATAACGAGCCCATGATATTTAGTGCAGAAAAAATTGCAAAAGCACCATATGGCTAGACCATGATGAACAGGTACCATGCATGGTTACGACCGTACGATCGATCAACCGACTCGATACAACAGCTTGTTTTTTTCCGACTTGACTCAACTCGTCTCGATGGAACAGATATGACCAAAAGTTTTGCTTACCACGAATGTATGACGAGCCACATTAGCTTGGGATTGGAGAAAACCAACCATCAACAAGAACCCTAAAACCTGCAATTTGAAAAAAGTCTTCATCATCCACAACATTTCTTAGCAATGAACTTCTCCTGATCGGCTTTCTTTTAGAACTAGTTTGATATGACATTAGGCAGAACACTTGAGGGTATTTATAATAAGCGTTAAGAAGCTTCCATGCTTGATATGGTTGACATTATCCAGACTCCATACATATCAAATGGACCACGTTTTCGTTTCAGGACTATATTGCCTTGCCGAGTAAAAACCAACCTAACCACAGTTGATTATACTTTTCAAGATTTGATTTTTGACTAAAGATATCAAAATAGTAATATTTACATGCGTGCAATTTGCCAATCAGAATGGAATCATTCGCATGTAGATTATTTGAGCTTTGCATGATCACCCCTTGTATACGACCCACTTTAATTCGAAGTTGACATTACACACGTGGTAAGTCGGGCGATTACAACATGTTAATCAACTCCACCCAATCTAAAAATTATTCGACTCAATCTAACCCGATAATATTTTTGGGTCAAAACGATGTAGAAACTAATAAAGTTTAGGAATAATGGCATAGTCAATTCATTGATTGAATCACCATAGATCAATTAGAATTCATGTTTGCAATTGCCCAAATTTATAAAAATTACCTTATACATTATATATAGAATTTATTGTTAAAGCTTTTCATAAGTACTGAGTTGTTGTAATGGTCAAAGCTTGAGCCTATTTTTGTTAAGGTCTCAAGTTCGAAACCTGGGAAGTTGTTTTAAACACAATTATAATGTATATATTTAGTTGGGAGTTTTAGGGATGTCAAGAAACTTATACAAGGAAGGAAACAAAATAAGGAAAGAACTCTACAAGGTAATTACCACTAATTACTAATTACAAATAAACAAGAATTAATAAAAGATATTATTCTCTAATATGCCCCGCAAGATGGACGTCCGAGAGAAGAGACCAATCTTGTGAAGTAATTGATGAAACCGCTGGCGAGCAAGGGGCTTGGTCAAGGCATCGGCCAATTGATCAGCCGAAGAGACATGACATACTCGCAGAAGCCCATCCTGAACTTGTTGCCGAATGAAGTGAAAGTCCAGAGCCACATGCTTCATGCAAGTATGAAATACCGGGTTCGAGCAGAGACTCGTAGCACCCACATTGTCGCAGTAAATAACCGGTTGAGTCGAGGAGGTGAGACCCAGTTCGCCAAGAAGGGACACAACCCACCGAACCTCAGCAGCAGTGGCAGCCACAGCCCGGTATTCAGCTTCAGTCGAGGAACGAGCCACCGTGCATTGTTTCTTGGAGCTCCAAGAGATCGGGCTGCGTCCAAGATAGACAATATAGGCACTGGTGGATGTGTAGTCATCCTTGTTGCCAGCCCAGTCCGCATCAGTAAAGGCATGAAGAGCAGGAGGAGAATGATGATGAAGGAGGATGCCCGCATTGATAGTACCACAAAGATACCGAAGAACTCGCTTGACCGCATTCCAGTGCTCAGTGGTCGGTCGATGCATGAACTGGGAGAGTTTGTTGACAGCAAAGGCAACATCAAGCCGAGTAAGAGACAGATACTGAAGACTCCCAACCAAAGCTCAAAATTATGTCGGGTCTGTGAGAGTTGTGCCAGCGTGAAGAGTCAAGGTGGGAGAGGTAGCAAGGGGCGTAGCCACTCGGCGAGCATCGGTCATGCCGGTGCGAGCAAGGAGATCAGCTATGTACCCACGCTGGGAGAGCAGAAGACCACTTGGACGCTTGACAACCTCAACCCCAAGAAAGTAGTGAAGATCACCAAGATCCTTGAGAGAGAAGCGATTGGCGAGCAGAGAGATGAAGGTCTGAACTGCAGCGGGCTGGTTCCCAGTTACAATAATGTCATCCACATATACGAGAAGATAGATGATGGTGCTCGCAGTACGAAGGATGAACAGAGATGTGTCAGCCACCGAGTTTTTAAAACCGGAGGCAAGAAGAAACTGACGCAGCTCATTATACCATGCTCGGGGAGCCTATTTGAGACCATAAATGGCTTTGTGAAGCCGACACACATGATGAGGTTTGTCCTTATCTATGAACCCAGGTGGTTGAGCCATGAATACCTCCTCGGACAGATTGCCTTAAAGAAAGGCATTGTTAACATCCAGTTGGCGAATATCCCAGCCTTGACTAACAGCGAGAGAGATGGTGGCTTAATCACCGGGCCGAAAGTCTCGTGATAGTCAATCCCAGGTCGCTGATGAAATCCCTTGGCCACGAGGCGAGCTTTATAGCGGTCAATGGTTCCATCAACATGTCGTTTGATGCGGTAGATCCACTTACAGCCGACAATATTGCGAGCATCTGCCGCAGGTACAAGTTCCCAAGTGCCATTGCGAGCAAGTGCATCAAATTCCTCAGACATGGCCTGACGCCACTTCCCATCTTTCAGAGCCTGAGTGACACTTGTTGGTTCACTGTCCGCTGTCAGTTGAGCCGAAAGACTCAGTTTGCTAATGGGTTTGTAGATATTGTTTTTAGATCGAGTAACTATGGTTGAGGATCCAGGAGCGTGAGCGGGAGGCGAGTCGGGACACGCACGTGAGCAGTGACCAGTGCGGCGGGCACGAAGGATCGGTATGCACGCTGCACGGAACAGATCGTGTCAGCGGGCATGGTGCAAGCGGGAGTGGGGTCATCCTCGGGCAGAGAGTTGGTAGCCGAGGAAGGCTGAGTAGGCACCACAGTACTGGGAGCAGACAGAGCTGGGGAAGGCGGGGGTATGGGTGAGCTGAGATCAACCACATTCTGATTAGTGCGAGGAGACAATGGCGGGCACTGGAGCGAGCAGCCAACGGTGTGTATGAGTGACCGAGCAGATCATGAGGGGGTAGCCAAGAGGTACTATCATATGTTTCTGGCCGAGCAGGACTAGTGACCGGGGTGGACATGGGAAAGACAGACTCGACAAAGCGGACATGACGAGAAGTGAACAGTTTAGTGGTGCTCGGATCATAACAGAGATAAGCGCTCTGAGTGAGCAAGTAGCCGAGGAAGATACATGGGGTGGAGCGAGCATCAAGTTTGTGAGCGGAGTAAGGGCGGAGCCAGGGGTAGCAAAGGCCCGAAGTTTGGAATAGTTTGGCGGGGAGCCAAAGAGTTTGTGGTATGGAGACTGATGAGCAAGGGTGGGTGTAGGTAGACGGTTTATGAGGTAGGTCGCTGTTTGGAAGGCAAACGACCAGAAGGGCAGCAGAAAAGATGCTCGAGAGAGAAGAGATAGGCCAGTTTCAACAATATGACGGTGGCGACGTTCGGAGAACCTATTGTGTTCCGAGGTGTGAGGGGGCGAGGTGAGATGAGAGATGCCATGGGCGGATAAGTAAGCGGCCAGGCCAGAGACCCGAGCAAGTCCCATGTACTCGCCTCCATTGTCCGAGTAAAGAGTGACAATGGTTGTTTTAAAAAAAATTTCGACCAGGGCTTTAAATTTGGGAAAGATGGTGGCTACCTCAGACTTGCGTCTGAGCGGGTATAGCCAGATGTAATGAGTAAAATGATCAACAAAGATCACATAGTATTTGAACCCATCAATGGATGGAAGGGGCGAGGTCCAAACATCAGTATAAACAGTTTGCAGAGGAATAGTAGACACAATAGTATTCTGATGAAAAGGAAGTTTATGACTTTTATTAGTAAGGCAAGCATTACAATGAAGAGGACGAGTGCTAGTAGTGTCTAAATCTAAACCTAGGCTAGATAGAATCTGACGTTGAATAGGACCAGACGGATGACCAAGACGATGATGCCAATCCTGGTGAGAGACTTTGGAGCTGACACAAGCAGATGGGCGAGGTGGAGTGGTAGTGGCCGGCCATTCATACACACCGTCCTTAGACTGTCCGGTCAGTAGTGTTCTCCCTGTCAGCAGATCCTTCACATGAAAAGAAGTTGGTAAGAACTCAATGGAGGTATTATTAGAAATACAAAATTGAGATATAGATATAAGATTCTTTTTCATATCAGGAACAAAGAGAACATTATGAAGGGAAAAATTGTGTGTGGGTGTATGAAGAGAGGAGAAACCAGTTTTTGAAATTGGTAACCCTAGTGCCATCACCAATGACTATGTCGTCCATGCCCGCGTAGGTGGAGTGAAGTAAGAGATTGCCAAGGTCGTTGGTGACATGGTGAGAAGCACCACTGTCGAGCAACCAGCTCGGTGTCCCCATGTCAGCCGAGGTGGCTAGGTGAGCCCGTGGTTGCCACTTGGAGCCAATGGCCGAGTTGGGAGTAGCGGGCAGAGAGGTGGTAGCGACCAGTTGGAAGTTAGGGCAGCGAGCAACCGAGTGGCCTTGTTGGCGGCATGCTTGACACTTGCCGAGGTATGGTCGCTGTGGGCGAGGAGCAGAGGCCGAGGCCTGAGAAGGTGGCCGAGGTTGGGACGGATGACGAGCGTCAGAGGGATGCCGAGCAGATGAGCTATTGATCCTCGGGGCAGCAGGATTGGCGGAAGTAGGGTGAGAGAAGGACGCGGTCTGAGACTGTTTCAAGAGCAGCTCGCGATTGATGAGTTTTTCATGGAGCTCATCAAAAGAGATTGGGGTGTCCCGTCCTTCAACCACATCCACGATGTGGCGGTAGTCATCATCCAGGCCACCGAGGATGGTCTCAATGAGGTCCTCGTGATCAAGTGGTTTGCCGAGAGCAGCGAGTTCATCAGCCCTTCCTTTAACAGACTGTATGTAGTCGGAAATAGACTGAGTGCCCTTGGAAGCTCGCTTGAGGTAATCTTTAATCTGCTTGATGTGGCCGCGGGTTGGGCGAGCATACGTGTGAGCAAGGGTTTGCCAAGCATCACGGGTAGTGGCGGCTGTTGTTGGATCGAGGGACCGCGGTGCAGAGAGAAGTCGACAAGAGCACCAAACAGAAGTTTGTCTTGTCGGATCCAGGGTTGGTAATGCGGGTTGGGTGTGGGAACATCCTTGGTGAGGACAGTGGGAGGCGGACATGGATGTGAGCCGTCTACAAACTTGTAGAGGTCATAGCCAATGAGGGTGGCCTCAACTTGGAGTTTCCAAGCTATATAGTTGGTGGATGTGAGTTTGGTGATGTTGTGATGAGAGATGTTTATGAGGTCGAAGGTTTGTGTGGGATCAAGAGGGTTTTTAATGGTGATGGAGTGATTTCCGTTAGCCATGATAAAGAAGGGAGAGGGGCGAAGGCTAGAGGAAGGAGGCAAGGGTTTAGGAGCAATGCTCTGATACCATGTAGAAACTAATAAAGTTTAGGAATAATGGCATAGTCAATTCATTGATTGAATCACCTATTTATAGGGAGAGATACAATTAGAGTTACACTTGGAGTATGGTACAAGAAACATATACAAGGAAGGAAACAAAATAAGGAAAGAACTCTACAAGGTAATTACCACTAATTACTAATTACAAATAAACAAGAATTAATAAAAGATATTATTTTCTAATAAACGATACCATGTTTCATTTCAAAAGTATTGACGGTTTGGGTCAGGTCAGGTTGGAGCGGGTTGAATTCGTTACCTATTTTGACCCGTCACTTTTCGCTCTGTAAACAAATGGATTTTTTAGGGAAAAATTCTTGTTAAAACAGGTCAACACGATTCATTGCAACATGTTTGATATTCGGATTCTAATAAATTTTAATCCATTTTGACTCATACCCGAACCAACCCACCTAATTGTCATGATGACATGGGGTTTGATTTCAAAAGGAAGGTGAAACAAGCATATGCCACAAACGTGCATATTCTAATACCGTAGTTCCTAGCTTGTTCATAAAAATAAAAATAAAAATAGAGTAATATACAAAATAAAAATAGAGTAATGCTATATATACATAACTTTTTGTCCTAAATTGCACAAAGAAGCCCTCACGTGCTTAGCTTAGTTGGTTAAAAGCTAGTAGATTTGGATACAAATTATAGAAAAAATTTAATGTTGTTAGGTGTTATACTCCCAATGTTCCTGAATTATTGTCATATTTAATTTTTTAAAACCAAACATACTGTTTTGTCAAATAAAAATTTGATGTATATTTCGTAACAGTTAAAAGAATATTATAAAATTTGACCTATATTAAAAAAAACTTATGAAACACTTAAATATTTTTGGACTACAAATTTGTTTTAATAATTTTTTTAAAAATAAAAAATATGTGACAAAAAAATCAAAGAAGACAATAATTTGGTAACGGAGCGAGTATAATACAACACCTCAAGCACCTTAGAATATTTTCTGTATATTTTGCATTAAAAGTTTTGTAAATACATTTTTTTCCATTCAATTACAATTGTAATTCAATATGAAATGTATATTAAAGTAAAAATATTTTTTAGACAAAAAATTAAGAATATCGTCTTACGGTAATTTTCTATAAAACGAATTTTTCTTACTCAACCCACTGTTAATTATTGGGCAAAACTATAAAAGAGTAAGACTCTGTTTTATAAATTAGAATTTGTAAAACGTTTGTATACTCTCTCTCTTTTTAGACAAAAAAGGTGTACAATCTGGTAGTTTAGTTGAGGGCCCGGCAGCATACCAAGAAAGTCTCTTTCACATTTTTGGTAGTACTTTTTCGTTTTGGATAAAGAATTTTCGTTAGAAAGTTAATTTTTTTTACAAAAAAATATTTTTTGTAGCTTATTAATAATAAAATATCAATTTTATGTCTTAATTTTTTAAAATAAACTTTTTAAATAAAATATCTCAAAATAAAATAATAAATTTTTTACCGAAACGAAAGGAGTAACGGACAAAAGCCATTCTTATTGGAACTAAATTCTTGTCTATATCAATTACAAAGTTTGATTGGTCAATTAGTTCAAGCCCACGGTTTGGCGGTAAAACACTAAAAGTACGACTTGGTATCCATTTCCTAGACGAAGTTGAGTTTTTTTTTTTTTTTTTGTTTCTTCTTCCTTTTTGTCCTATGTTCCAGGGACATGTCTCGGAAGAGAGGCGTGTTACGTGTCGGACAAGTACCCGAAACAGATATGGGTCGGATAAAATATGGCTTGAAATACGTTTAGAGGTCGAATTGCAATTTCTTGAAACTTAGGACATGGACACGGTCATAGTTAGGGGTAGTAAAATAGGTGTTATGGATAAATGGATAATAGGCTATTATCCATTTATCGATAACACTCATTTTGCCACCCCTAGTCATAACGATACAGGCTATGGATACCTATTATTTAGAACATCTCTAATGTTAATATGGATGTGAAAAAAAGTTGATGTCATTTGAGATTTACACCCTTCTTTAAAAAAAAAAAAAAAAGCATCTTCAGCGCAAATGTGGATGTGATGTGACAACGAAATTTATTCACATTGTAGATAACAATGTGAAGTTTTCACATTTTACTTGAAGGTGTGAATACATCATAGTCAACATTATACTTTTTAAAACTTTTCAATTGGTTGTTATCTTTTCTTTTATTTTTTATTTTTTTGTCAAATATTATTTTAGTGGTTGGATGAATGCTACATAAGATTGCATCCACATTTACATTGGAGAGAATGAAGAGAGAGAAAATAACACATGAATGAGGGTGTGAATTACTCACGACCAAGTAGGATCAAATCAAAAGTTGCATTGGTAATGCTCTTAAGTAACTCCTAAAGTTAAAAAGTCTCAATCTACTCACAGCATTGTTACTTTACTAATTTTTCATAGTTTCATTTTATTATTTTCAATATTTCTCAATTCATAAATCATACTGTATTTATCCGAAATTAGGAATTTTTTTTTAATTTTGAGTTTTTTGTTAAAATGTAAAATTGTTGATTTGATTAATTAATTGATAATTTTGTATATAAAAACCAGTGTTCTAAAACTTCCCGCCTAGCTTCGCCTAGCGCTAGGACCCTCTCTACCGCCGCGACTTTCTTAATCGCCGTCTAATCAACCAAGTCGGCGTCTACGCCAAACCTCGCCAACCTTCATTTATTTTTGTAGCTTTAATTTTGTGGCTTGCGGTGACCGGAGAAGGAAGGGGGGGCGAACTGGAGAAGGAATAGAGATGTTAAATTTGGTTGGCCCTAACCCTATAGGGTCAGCCCTACATGGTTGTGACCCTATAGGGTCACGGTTCATTTAAACGGGCCGCTCAAATCGCAACTCTAACCCTAAACCTGTAGGGTACGGTTTAACAGGGTCAGCCACATTAACACATGATGTCTTATTCAAATCAAAAATTCGAAATTAAGTAACAAACATATTGACGAACAAGTGACAACGATTAACAATACGAATTAAAAACATGAAATCGAGTTTTCTTTTGAGAAAATATCTTCTTCAACATCATTATCCATTTATCCTCTTCATCTACAATAATAAAATAACATAAAATAAATGTTGGTAAGAAGTTAATACAATCAAATATTTTAATCAAATAGTAAAATGTAATACTAAGGTCAAACAGTTTAGCACGGAATTTAAACGGGTTGGATTTTCCCGACCCGAACCCTTTCCAATTCCCGATTAGTATGGTCAACCATGTGGTTCTCGGCCCTTTTAATATAGCTAATTATGTATTCAAAAATCTCATTTTGACCAATTTTGGAAACTTATATGTCTTAGAATTATAGTTACGGCCATGTTTGAGTTTGGCTTTCATCAAATACACTTACATCATCACAAAGCTAACAGGGGATAGACATTATTGGTTTACCAAATGAAATGATAATATAAATTACGCATTTGAATATTTGACTAATAAGTTAGGATGGTTAAGTGGTTTAAGCTACCATCTTTAAGTTTTTATCCTCTAGAGAGGTTGTGGGTTTGAATTTCTCTTTAAACATTTTGAATCCTCATTTTAGCCAAAGCAAATCTTCCAGCCCGTGGGCCAACCCTAGAACCCGCCAGCCCAACCCAATTTTCCCGCGACCCTACAGGGTCAGCCCGTTTATTAAACGGGTTTGATTTTTCCAACCCTAACCCTTTCATGTTTCCGGTTAATAGGGTCAACCATACGGTTCCTGGCTCTTTTAACATCTCTAAGAAGGAATGGAGGGTGGTAATGGTGAGGCAGAAAGGGAGGTAATGGGGGGCGAACCGGAGTAAAATCTTTTTTCTTTTTAGTTATAAACTTAACTGGTTTATTGCTTTGGGATTGTTGAGAATTGAGATTAATGGTAGGTTTGTATATTTTTGTTCATTTTACAAATATAATCAAGTGTTTGATAAAATGACAAACATAAAAAAAATTAAATTTGTATTCAATGTGTTCTTGTTTTAATATTATTAGTGATTCTGCCAACACTAACATGTCATGTAAAGTTTTTGAGTTCTTTTTAGAAATTTGATTGCATTGGAAATTGTGACAGATGTTAAAATGTTACAAAAAATATTGGCATTTTTCCAATTATTGTGATTGTAATTATATATATATATATATATATATATATATATATATATATATATATATATATATATATATATATGGTTAGCTGTAATTTTTGATAATTTTTTGTTAATGGAAATTATTTTTTTGTAATTTTTGAATTTATTTGGTAAGTGCATGTTAATGAGTAAATGGCCGCACATGCCCATTTAGTGCCCGCTCATATATGCACATGTTAGTAAATGGGCACTTACTTGCCCACTCATTTGAGCCCACCGCCCATTTGGATCCGCCCACGCCCGTCCATTTGCCACCTCTAAGTAAATCATCTATCTCACCCTCTATCATCACACTTTATATCTCATTGACTCTAGCATTATATGTTTTTTTGTAAAAAAAAAAGATCAAGTAAATAACAAGGAAAGTGTACAACTGAGATTAAATAAGATAGGCGATGTGACACGAAGTGAGATAGACGATGTAGAATCGTATATTACCCATGTTTGTAAAATTATTTCCATGTTTGGCTACTACATTTTTCAATTTTTTTTCTTTTGAGTCTAAAGATGGCTCTTGCCATCTTTCCTTAAAACTAATTTTAGTGTAGTGTGATGAAATTTCATTATAATGTTTCTTTTGAATTTTTTATTATATTGCTAGTATTTTTTCATTTTCTTTTTTTAAACAAAAAAAAGTGAAATCAAATCTTTATTTAATTTAAATTTTAATAGCAAATGACGTGTCACCGGATGTAGTACATTAATTTTGATTTTTCATTTTGTTTTTGGCCACATCATGTGACTCGTCATTTGACGCAAAAAATTTGGTACTTTTCAAGTACTCATTACATTAACTAGAAAGAGTATTGGTTGTTTGTTTGTGTTTGGAACGGGAGTAATGAGAGAAATTCGGGCCGGTCCCTTTTCCAAAATTTTAAACCGCTCCAGTCCACTATTTTTTTTAATCAAAAAGAGATATTTTTAGTGGCAAACTGATAATGATGCCATTAATGAATCAAACACGCTCGCGCAAAGTACCAGTCCATGCATCGCAATACACAAATTGAATCCAATTTGTGCATCGCAAATCTAATTTATTTTCTACATCATCGATTTTGCATCGTGATGTGCGAAATAAAATCCAATTAAGGTAGTCATTTGTAAACGAGTAATTATATTTGTAGTCAAAGTTTTCTTATCTTCATTGATATTGAATTAAGGTAGCACTCACTTATATATTGATTGATTGTTTGATTTCCATAAATATGTAGTCAAAGTTTCCTTATTTACTTAGTATTGTAATTATGGTATGATTCAAATAGATTGAATATAAATTGATCGATTCAAAGTTTCCTTATTTTACTTAATATTGTAATCATAGTATGATTCAAATAGATTGAACATATATAGATCGATTGATTTCTGTAAAAATGCACAAATTGATTTATCTTGATAGACAAATTGGTGTACCATGATACAAAATTACTTGATTTCCGTAAATATGTCCAAATTGATGCATCGCGATGGACAAAAATGGTGCATCGCGATGCACAAATGGATTCTTAGTGTCTGTCTTATTCATTAATGACAAAGTCGTCTTTTTACCCCCCAAAAGTACATTTTTCCACTTATAAAAAAACAAATGAGCGGAACGGTTAAAAACTTGGAATAATTGCATGTCGGTCTCTCCTTTTATTAATTTGTAACTACTGAAATACCGTCTCTTTTTTTTTAACCGCAAAAGAATACTTTTGTTTTTTCTTACTAAAATGACCCCTCCATCCGTCAAGGTCTTTTCGTCCAGTTGCCATACACAACTATTATTTTCTATTTATTATTCGTGTACGTTCATATTTTAATAAAGGAGTTTTGCATCCAATCGATAATCTCATATCATTTTAATATGTGTTTCTTTTATTTTCCAATCGATATTCTTCTACATTCAATGGATATGCCCATTATGTTTTTGCTTAAATTTAGGAGAGATACTATTGTTTTAAAGTTCCAGATAATTTTTGTTTTAATGATTTGGTACAATCCGTAATAGGTAAATATTTCAATGTTGAATCGGGTAATTTAAGCTTTAAACATTACGTGGGATCTCATGTCATTTGTTGTTTATCGAATGATGAAGATTGCAAAAACATGGCTTGGTTGGCGGGATTGTTATTAGTTAGTGTTATACCCATTGATATAATTGAAATCTCTAATGTTTAAGGTTTGTGATGAATGTTTTGAATCAGGCTAAGCACAAAAGGATGCACATAATTTACGATGCAATGTAGCCCAACATAGTTGCGATGCATTATTCTCTAATCAGGATTCAACGAAGTCCAATCGCGATGCATCCTTTTGTAGTTTCGATGCATCTTCAGCTCATCAAAGTAAGTTTGTGAGTTTTGGAACTTTGAAAAGTGACAATGAGAGTGTCCCATGTTATGACATACGCCCTGCGCAATCTCGAAATGATCTTTTAACATCTGGTTGGTCACCTCTTATTATTGGGCATGGGTAAATCTTTAAAGATGGAATGGAAGAATTTCATAAGAATCTTATAAAGTATTCCTTCAAGATTGGATTTTATTTTGTTTTTGTAAAAACACTCATTAGAGAATTAGTGTTGAATGTGCAAAAAAATTCAGTGATCATTGCAGTTAATTTGTCAAGGCATGTATCTCAATTGTTGATAATTATGTATCCATTTACAAGTGCAACCTTGCACATAGTTGTCATGGTTCATCAATGATGTAGCTTGTAATTCCAGAAGAATGGGCTATGGTGTTATTGTGAACTTGATAATTGAAAATGTTCTTAATCGGCCAAGTTATTCCCCATCTGATGTAATTAATCATATTATGACCCGTTATGGCATTGATATATCATGCAATGGCAGGTTAGATCAATGTCATATAAGGAGCGTTGAGACTGCTCGTACGAATATTTTTTGTGGTTACGAAGAAACTTTTCAAGAATTGCAGTGGTATGTTAAACCGTTACATATTAGTAATCTTGGTAGCTTTGCTCCTGTTGAGTCGGATGTTGTTTCAAAATGTTTCAGTTGGTTGTTGTTTTTTTTTTCATTTTCGGGTGTGTGTGATTTCAAGTATTGGCGTCCTATATTTTTTAAGGGAACCATTTTTCTACCACTGCCAAGGATGGAAATCAAGGTACCTTCAATTATTTTCATTTTGTAGTTTGGGTGAAAGTTTTATAATGTAAAAGTAGATGCATCAGAATGAAAATTCATGCATCACAATTTAGTAAATGCATTCATTTAGAGTAAAACAGGATGCATCGGAATCCAAATCCATACATCAAAATTTAATTGAGTTGTACGTCATTACAATAAGATGCGTCGGGATTTGTAATTTGATGCATCGCAGTTTTAATGTTGTTAGTTGAATCATTATATTATTTTAATATAGGCATGTTCCCGCTTGCATTCACAGTTGTAAGTGCAAAAAATCGGGAGAATTGATTTTTGTTTCTTTCAAAAATAAAAGAAAGCAATGCCCAATGTTTTTGGGAGTTCAGTCAAACATTTTTTTTTCTGTTTGGTGTACTTGTATCATAATTTGAGAGACATATATAAAGGTAAATGCTATTTGAGCTCATTCTGCAGCAATATGTGTGTAAGGCTTAAGGATTGTGCATATGCACCAAACGTCACATTGTTCAATGAGAAGCTTGAAATATTTAAAAGAAAAGGTGGTCACATTGTTCAAATGTCGCAAGCTTTGTAACCACAACTCTAGGTCATGTAGAGATGTCATTCAAAATTGATTTGTATTGTTTCATATATGAAATTCAAATGACAATATAATATTTATATCTATAAATTAATGGCTGTATTATAAGTTTGGGCCCCTCAAAATTGGGGACCCAGGGCGGTCGCCCTTCCAGACTACCCTCAGGGCCGGCCCTATGCTCGCTCCATTCCCCTGAATGAACAAAATGCCCATCAGAGGGACACCTCCAAATTATGTGCCTATCACAATGACGTGGGGCATGAGATAAACGATTGCAGGATCTTGAAAAAAGAGATCCAAAGGTTGATCAATTAGGGAAAATTTGATAGATTCAAGCAAGGCTATTATGCTGACAAAAACCAATGTGCACAGCCTGCTCGGGGAGGAAATGCCCCCAAATACGACGAGTTATCAACATGATCCTCGAAGAAGATCCCACTTTCACTCAGCTCAGTAAGCATATCTACTCACTTACCAAAGTGGTCAGCTCCCCACAAGTTATAAGATTTGGCGAGTGGACTATCCAGTTCATACGCAGCGAGCTGACAAGCACAACTCTTGCTTCTGAACAACTACTGGTCATCTCGACCTTGATTCATACTGGTACTACAGACCTACTTTCTTAGCCATGATGTAGTGGTAGCCAGTTTGGCGAGCGTATTTTGGACATAGATTTTCATTCGCAGGAAAGCCCATCCAACTACTATGTCTACTCCTTATTCCAATCTTGATATCACTTACAGCTTCAAAACTTTCTTCCACCTCGAGACTAAATTTTTACAGACCTATAACGATGACATAAGGATGGAAGAGGGTAAGAGAAGAGATCTACATGTTCTATAGTATCAAATAGATCATGAACAACAAGAGGGATAATTCTAGGTTTAGTAGTTGATCCTCGCATGGTATGCGTTTTTCCACAACTAGTTTGCCCATAAGAAAATGTGTTAAAAAGCATGAATAAATTAGTTTAAAACTCCCTTTGTTTGCAAGAAGGATCCGTGTCCAAATTCTAGCATTTTGAAGAATAAATTGCAATCCCGCCTAAAGCATAAGGCATATATTTCCTACTTTCTAACTTTAATATAATGAAAGGAAATATGGGACATCATGAAATTTAAACTCTAAATTTACAAACAAAAAAAAAAAAAAAACATCCATAGTCGAGTCCCCCCTGTTAAGTTACCAACTCATCTAAAAGTTTAAGCTATTAGATAGGGACCCAACAATGTATATCAAGCTCAACGAGAAAGAATGAGATTTCACTCTTATCATTGATATCTAAAAGGTGCTAGGAAGAGATTTCAACAAGCTATTTAAACTCTAAATTTACAAAAAAAAAAAAAAAAAACATCTCATAGTCGAGTCCCCCCTGTTAAGTTACCAACTCATCTAAAAGTTTAAGCTATTAGATAGGGACCCAACAATGTATATCAAGCTCAACGAGAAAGAATGAGATTTCACTCTTATCATTGATATCTAAAAGGTGCTAGGAAGAGCTTTTAACAAGCTATATTACAATTGGCCCCCTCAAACCAAGTTTGGTGCTTTAAACACCCTTAAACCTACACTATTAAGTTAGCTTAAATCTCCAAACCATTATCATCCTTAATCTAACTTATTGGAAACCATAAAACAATATATTAAACACATTAATGATAAAAATAAAATGAACATAATTCATGGGTGTTACAATACACGCATAACATGCATAAATATAGTATAACCTTACTGAGTCTTAGACTCACCCTTTCCAATTTGTTTTCCTTAGATTGCAGTCAAGCCGAGGAGTTGTGCATATGAAAGGGGAAGTTAATCAGAGTGCTAGAAGGTGGCCTTCTTTTTGGTAGCATTACTAGTACGTAGTTTTGCTTTTATAGCTGGGCTGTGTACAGGAAGACTAGTAGTCTTCTTTTAATAGTTTGTAATACTACCGTTTTGTAAACATTTAGCAGTCTCTTTGAGACCCACTGTATATGGAAATATAGTTCTTTGAGATCTTTCATCTGTTATTGCTTTATTCGGTTATTAGAATGTGTTAGCAACCGGTAGTTCACGCCCTGAGCTTGGCCAAGGTAAGGAAGATTTGGGGCGTGACAAATCATCTAACATAGAAACAAGGGAAAAGGAAATAGAGAGCTTGATTTCTAAATTATCTCTCTACAAAAAATCTATAAAAAAAAAGTTGATGGATGAACAACGAATAGTTCAGGACCTTAGAAGTGAATTGGCAGAGAAATCATCAACCATAGAAGTAAAGGTCAAGGAATTAGAGATACTGAGATCTCAAATGTCTCTCTACCAAAATTCTAAAAAATGAGTCGATGGATCAACAAAGAATATTGCAGGAACTCAGAAGTGAATTGACAAAGAAATCATCAACCGTAGAAGCCCAGGAAAAAGAAATAGAGAGCATGAGATATCTAAGTTGATGAATAAGAAACAAATAGTACAAAGCCTAAGGATTGAATTGGAATCAAAGACCTCTACTATACAAAAAAAAAAAAAAAGATAATCAGATAAAGACTTTGAAAGCTGAGATGGGGAAGTTGATTTTTTTTTTTTTTTTTTTTTGGAAAAGGCAACGGAAACGCTAAGAATAGAAACACAAATTCCGGAGTCTCCTTTAACTGAATTACAATTGAGGATACTTAAAACATAAACTGTGAATGAAGCTCTCGAAAAGAAAATATCAACAATGGAAGAAGAATTTGAAATGCTAAAAGCTGAGCTGCAACAAGAGAGAGAGAGAGAGAGAGATGATGAAACTGGACAAAATAGTTTAGACCGTTGTAGAAGTGGTAATTAGCTTATCAAAGGACGCAGGCACAACAGATAGTGAAGAAACAGAAGATCACTTACAGAATGCACGTGAAGAAACAATTAAGGTACATTAAAAAAAAAAAAACAGTGACTCCTTCATTGGTCACAAGAATCCAAGAACGAAATGACCGTAAGAGGAAGAAAGAAGATGTTATATGTACCAAAACAGAGAATGAAGCTCCTCGATACAAAATATATGAAACACTGCCATTGGATGAAGCATATGGAACCCATTAAAATACTACAAAAAGTCATCAGAGAGAAAATGTAAGAACTTTACAATGATAATGGATGACAACAGTAAGCGAAATTTATATTGATTAATTACAAAACATAAAATTATTTATATTACTTATAATAACATTAGCAAATTATTAATATAATCCTCATATTTTTCAGGACAATAGTATATTAGGGAGGAGAAATGGTACAAATAGTTGATGTTTCTAACATTACGCAATTTTTGAATGATGATATGTTGGAGAACAATGTATGTTCTAACATTATACAGCTGTTTCCAAATCTTAATTTTCTTCTAGTGGTTATTACGTTTATGCAAATGATAACTTATTTTCCTTGTTTATAGCACATTGATGTCAGGGTAATAATTTTGGAGAAAGAACTAGGAAAGTTAATTCCAATCAAGGAAAATTTTGCAACACTATTTAATAGTGGTTGCTGGGTAAGAAATATACTAATTCTTTAATTTATAACATTTTTAATTGATTACTAAAAATATATATATGAAATTGTTATTTAGATGTACGTGGCAAGGTAGAAACCGTGGATGATTACGAAACCATGGCTAAACTGTATATATATTGTTGGAATATTTGGGGTCAATATATATGGGTGAATGGTTAAGTCACCACAAAAGAGTCTAAACCCATATTGGATATATACTAGAAAGTATCATAGTTTATATAGTGGGAGATTATGTAGAGTAACATTTAAGTTACAAGCCATGTAGCCATGTCTTGCGCACTAGCTAGCTTTTCTAGCCGTTGGTTGGACAAACGCTCACGCACTCGCTCGAGCTCGTGCACATCGCAAAGTTCGCATTGGGGAGCTTTCGAGGCGCACTTTGCAGTCTTGAGTGGGCAGTCGTCACTCGAACAGACACGTCCAGGTTTACTGAACATGCCACAGGTTGCATCCTTTGTGAACAGACTCGACCAAGGCTATATAAAGACCCCTCTTCCAGTCATTTAGGTCATCGAAGTACAATCAAATTCTCTCAGTCTAGCCTCCGAAAATCATAAGTGTTGTTTACTAAAGAAATCCAATTTTCTTCTACTCATTATTCCTTCTCCCGTTTTGTGAAAGATTGAATAGCAAGTCAGCCAATTTGGTTCGTCCTTCAAAGGTTAGTAAGTGCAAGTCTAACTTTTGGAAGAAACGTTATATCTTGGGAGACAGTTGCCAACTATCCATTTGCACCCTTACGGAGGCAATATTTGTCTTAAGGAGATTTGCCTCGGCATACCTCGTTTCAATACTTCATCTAAAAAATATGCTTTGAAGATACTAAGACAAACAAATTATTTACCAACATTCTTAAGACAAATATAATCAGGTATTTATTTTGTTTATCTTCTATTTCATCTCCTTCTTATTTGATTTTTGTTTTCATGACAGAAAATGGCTAATGGAAATGAATCCACTAGTGAAACTGTTGCAACCACTCCGAGTCCGAGTGCGTTTGCAAGCACTTCAAGTGCAAATCAGCTTCTTATGCCACCGGCCTCGCAGTACGGGAAACCAGAAAAGTTCAATGGAACTGATTTCAAGCGTTGGCAACAGAAAATGTTGTTCTATCTCATAACACTTGGATTGGTGAAGTTCTTGCGTGAAGAATGTCCTGTAGCGGAAGGTACAATTGACAAGGCAGTGCAATTGGCTATTGATGCATGGAAACATGTGGATTACCTATACCGGAATTATGTTTTGAATGGACTAGACAACACATTGTATAATGCATACTACACCATTCAAACTTCAAAAAGACTTTGGGAATCTCTCGACAAAAAATACAAAACCAAAGATGCTGGAACAAAGAAATTCTTTGTTGCAAAAATTTTGGACTTTAAAATGATTGATTCTAAAACTGTAATGAATCAGGTTGAAGAGATGCAAGTTCTGTTGCATAACATTGAAGCTGAAGGCATGCAATTGAGCGAGTCTTTCCAAATTGCATGTATGATTGAGAAGTTGCCTCCTTCATGGAGAGATTTCAAAAACTATCTCAAGCACAAGCGCAAGGAAATGTCAATGGAAGACTTGCTTGTTCGTCTTCGTATTGAAGAGGACAATCATGGGGCAGAAAAAAGAGCCGCTGCACGGAACATGAAAGCAAAGGCTAAAATGGTTGAAGACTTCGGGCATAAGAACAACAAAAGAAAACGTGATGACTCTTCTAAGAACAAGAAGACAAGAAATAATAGCAACAACAAACGCTTCAAGTTCAAAGGGGACTGCTACAATTGTGGGCAAAACGGTCACCGGGCAAAGGATTGCCGAAGCAAGAAGAAGAAGCTTCCCCAAGCAAACATGACAGAAGTGGATACTCTCTCTACGGGTGTTTTCGAAGTAAGTCTGTCCATTGAAGCCAACTTGGTGTCAAAGGTCAAGGATTGGTGGGTGGACACAAGAGCCACTCGTCGCATATGTGCCGACAAAAGCTTGTTTGCAGAATACAAGAAGATGGAACGTGAAGAATTTCTCTATATGGGAAAATCCACAACCTCCAAGATTCAAGGCATTGGGAAGGTGATATTGAAGTTCACATCAGGAAAGGAGCTTACTCTCAACGATGTGATGCATGTACTCGAAATAAGGAAAATTTTAATTTCTGGTTCATTGCTTAGTAAGAAAGGTTTTAAAGTTGTATTTGAATTCGATAAATTTGTATTTACTAAGGGAGGGATGTATGTTGGGAAAGGATACTTGCTAGATGGCCTGTTTAAGGCAAATGTTGTTTAAGTGGACAAGAAGTCCACCTATTTGTACCCACTAGCTATTAATAAAATTGATAATTCTATCTATTTGTGCAAGTCTTCTAATTTATGGCATAGTCGCTTAGGCCATGTGAATCGTGCTTCTTTAAGAAAGCTTGTAGGTTTAGGACTTATTCCAAAACTTGATTCAATAAAAGATCACAAATGTGAAATTTGTGTTGAAGCAAAGTTTGCAAAGAAACCTTTTAATTCAATTGAAAGAACTAGCCAAATGTTGGGTTTAATTCATAGTGATTTATGTGACTTAAAGTTTGTCCCAACTCGAGGCGATAAGAAATACTTTATTACTTTCATTGACGATCAAAGTAGATATTGTTATGTCTATTTGCTAAGTAGTAAAGATGAAGCAATGGATCACTTACAAAAATGAAGTTGAAAATCAACTGGAAAAGTCAATTAAAGTATTAAGGTCCGATAGGGGTGGTGAATATGAATCGATAGAGTCTAGTGACTTATGTTCCAAATTTGGAATCATTCATCAAACAACCGCACCCTATACTCCGCAGCAAAATGGTATTGCTAAGAGGAAAACTATAACTTTAAAAGACATGGTTAATTGCATGCTTGTAAGTTCTGGTTTACCATAAAACTTGTGGGGGGGAAGCAGTGTTGTCTGCTAATTTTGTGTTGAATAGAATTTCACACAAGAAAACTGGTTCCATACCATATGAACTGTGGAAAGGAAGAAAGCCTTCCTACAAATTTCTCAAAGTGTGGGGGTGCCTAGCAAAGGTTGCCGTTCCACCTCCTAAACGGTCAAAGTTAGGACCAAAGACCGTTGACTGTATATTCATTGGGTATGCAATGAATAGTAGTGCATACAGATTCTTAGTACATAAATCTGAAATAAATGACATTCATGTCAATACAATAATTGAATCTCATGACACTGAATTTTTCGAGGACGTGTTCCCTATGAAAAAGGATATTTGTGAAAATACTCCTAAGAGACCACATGAAAGTGCTTCTGAAAATAATGAGGATGCTGAACCAAGAAGAAGCAAAAGAGCTAAAACTGCTAAAACCTTTGGTCCAGATTTTATCTCTAATTTTATGATTGAAGATGAGCCTCAATCATTTAAAGAAGCCATGAACAGCTCAGAATCCACATTCTGGAAAAAAGCTGTAAATAGTGAAATTGAATCCATTCTAAGTAACAACACTTGGCAAGTGGTTGATCTTCTAAGAGGTTCTAAACCAATAGGATGCAAATGGATTTTCAAAAAGAAACGAAGACTGGATGGTTCCGTAGATAAATATAAGACTCGTCTTGTTGCCAAAGGATATCGTCAAAAGAAGGATTTGATTTTTTTGACACATATTCCCCTGCTACCAGAATTACTTGAATTCGAATCTTAATAGTCATTGTAGCATTATATAATTTGCAGATACATCAAATGGATGTGAAAACTACATTTTTAAATGGTGATTTGAATGAAGAAATTTACATGGAACAACCCGAATGTTTCAAAGTAAAAGGACAAGAGCACAAGGTGTGCAAGCTTGTTAAGTCCTTGTATGGTTTGAAGCAAGCTCCCAAACAATGGCATGAAAAATTTGACAATGTCATGACTAGGAATGGTTTTATCACAAATGAATGTGATAAGTGTGTATACTCAAGGAAATTTGGTAACGCATATGTATTTGTTTGTTTATATGTAGATGACATGCTCATATTTGGTCATGACATTGAGGTTATAAACAAAACAAAGAAAATGTTCACCAATAACTTTGATATGAAAGATATGGGTGAAGCAGATGTAATCTTAG
The DNA here is from genome assembly GCA_013146195.2 of Codonopsis lanceolata. Classification (NCBI taxonomy): domain Eukaryota; kingdom Viridiplantae; phylum Streptophyta; class Magnoliopsida; order Asterales; family Campanulaceae; genus Codonopsis; species Codonopsis lanceolata. The sequence continues at coordinate 86,509,526 of CM028380.1, read as the reverse complement.
GAATGAAAGTCTCTAAAACTTCCAATGGAATTAATTTGTCTCAAACACATTATGTGGATAAAATGATTGAAAGATTTAATTCTCATGGTATTAAAGAGACTAATAATCCTTTTTACCCCTATATAGTTCTTCATAAGAACACTGGGAATGCGAAACAACAATTAGAGTATTCCCAAATCATTGGAAGCCTAATGTACTTAATGCAGTGCACAAGGCCGAATATAGCTTACGCTGTAAGTAAGCTAAGTCGTTTTACTAGAAATCCTAATAATGAACATTGGAATGCATTGTTAAGAGTATTAGGACACATAAAACGAACTAGAGAGTATTCATTGCACTATAGCAATTATCCTTCGGTAGTTGAAGGATATAGTGATGCAAATTGGATATCTGATACAGATGAATCCAAGTCTTCAAGTGGCTATGTATTTACTCTCAGTGGAGGCGCCATATCTTGGAAATCTTCTAAGCAAACTTGTATAGCTCGATCAACGATGGAATCTGAGTTTATTGCTTTAGATAAAGCTGGAGAAGAAGTCGAATGGCTTAGATACTTCTTAGAAGATATTCCTCTATGGCCAAAACTCGTGTCTGCTATATGTATACATTGTGATAATCAAACAGCTATAGCTAGGGCGGAAAATCTTATATATAACGGCAAATCATGACACATATGTCGTAGACATAACACCGTTAGACAGTTACTCTCAAACGGAACAATTTCAATTGATTTCGTGCGATCAAAGGATAACCTTGCGGATCCATTTACTAAAGGTTTATCTAAGGAGAGAATAAATTGTGCATCGAAAGAAATGGGGCTAAAGCCTAAACAAATCTAAATCAACTTGATGGAAACCTAACCTGGCGATTGGAGATCCCACGGACTAAGTTCAATAGGAAAAACTAGTCATGATTGATTTGAGAAAAGCACTTGGAAGTTTATCTTCATCTCATTTCTATAATGTAATAGTGTTGCCTACAATATGGTAGAGGTTAAGCTACTGCTTTTAATGATGACTATAGCTTGTAAATAAATACAAGTAGGGTAATGTAGGATACTCTTTATAGCACATCACCTATGTAAGTGTAAACGTGGTCGGTTCGTTGAGAATTTTCTTAGGCAAATTCTCTAAAGCACTCGCAGAACCAAGAAAGTTCATGGCCGAAATAATGAACACAATAGAGAACCAAAATCTGATATGAAAAATTAATGTGTTTGGTCTATTATTTAAACTTACAATAACGCCTGACAATTCAATACGTTACGTACACTGATCAGCCAAGTAAGTTCGATAGATTCTTACTAAAGAAGGTTCAAAGTGAAAGCCACCTATTTTGATGCATTGATTTTTCAGCTATGCTCTTCTTCTTCCTTCTTTTATGTGTCGACTTCTTCCATTCATGTGGGGGATTGTTGGAATATTTGGGGTCAAAATATATGGGTGAATGGTTAAGTCACCACAAAAGAGTCTAAACCCACATTGGATATTTACTAGAAAGTATCCTAGTTTATATAGTGGGAGATTATGGAGAGTAACATTTAAGTTACAAGCTATGTAGCCATGTCTTGCGCACTAGCTAGCTTTGCTAGCCGTTGGTTGGACAAACGCTCACGCTCATGCACTCGCTCGAGCCCGTGCACATTGCAAAGTTTGCATTGGGCGCTTTCGAGGCAAACTTTGCACTTCGCCCGTGCGCATCGTCGCGAATGAGCGATTGGAGCCTTTCTGTTTTTATATAGGAACTGGAAGGGCAGGCATGACTGTCGCTGGACCAACACACCCATTGGAGTTGTGGGCGGCAGTTGGGCTCGATGCAGTGCACAGCCCTGTCCAGATTCATGGTAGTACACGACAGTGGACTTGAAGAGGTTTCAGGCAACTCGAACAGGCACACTACTTCGATGCTAGGCGCACGACAACAGTCTTGAGTGGGCAACCGTCACTCAAACAAACACGTCCAGGTTCACTGAACATGCCACAAGTTGCATCCTTTGTGAACAAACTCGACCAAGGCTATATAAAGACCCCTCTTCAAGTCATTCAGGTCATCGAAATACAAGCAAATTCTCTCAGTCTAGCCTCCGAAAATCATAAGTGTTGTTTACTAAAGAAATCCGGTTTTCTTTTACTCATTATTCCTTCTCCCATTTTGTGATAGATTGAAGAGCAAGTCAGCTAATTTGGTTCGTCCTTCAAAGGTTAGTAAGTGCAAGTCTAACTTTTGGAAGAAACGTTGTGTCTTGGGAGATAATTGCCAACCATCAGTTTGCATCATTACGGAGGCAATATTTGTCTTAAGGAGATTTGCCTCAACATACCTCGTTTCAATACTTCATCTAAAAAATCTGCTTTGAAGATACTAAGACAAACAAATTATTTACCAACATAGATGACCAATTGAAGGAGGCCATCAATCATGATATATTCCCAATAAATACTTCAGGCGACATGACACGCAAAAAGGTAAATGCGAGCATTGACATTATTCGTATTTTATGATAATGAAATATATGAAGTAATCTTTTGTAAAAGAAAGTTAGATGATGGGTATACAAGTATTACATGAATTTATTTGGTTACATTTCTTTAAATTTCTGAAAAATATACTGCAATGAAATTACTTTGGTCATGATACAACACATTGAATGACTATTGAATTTGTGCATCGCATCCTAAATCTCTGCATTGTTTTAAAATCGAGGTAGAAAAAATGAACGTTCACAAGAAATACTGATGCATGATTGATAAACTACGAAGCATAAATGAATAATATTACTACAAAGATCAGAAAACACAGATTAATCATAGACATACTGATGCACAGTTGTAATAATTGACCATCAACATTGAACAATTTCTGCATTGGATTAAAAAACACACGCATTGAATTTTAATTACCTATTAAGAATTTCAAATCGGTGCCTCACATTTCTAATTCTCTGTATCGTTTTTGTTGGATATTTAATTATTGAGTTATTATATTTTTTAAGTGTTCATTTTAATTAATTATTTGTTTTTCCTTTCTTGGTATTTACTTTGATTAATTATTATTGTTACATCTTTTATAGAAATGTTATTTTGGAGATTATGCTTTAAGTGAGTTTTATGGTTTATATAAATTATTAATCTATTAGGATTGTGTGTTCTTGTAACACAAGTCATATGTGTGGTTTGTCTTACTTCTATGAGACACGGCTGACGTAATTTATTAAGATAATGAATCCTTCATATTTGGTAAGTATATGTTTGATAAGTCCTTATTTATTGCACTAACCTACTAATCTTTTATGCTAAGTGATTTTCTTATTCTACAAGCTCACTACTAGAAAAATGACCTTTAGTGACGGAATTTTCCGTCGCTAAAGGCCCCTAGCGACGGAATTTTTCCGTCACTAATCCTTCGTCGCTGATGCCGACGGACCGATTTCCGTCGCTAAAGGCAGCCTTTAGCGACGGAATTTTCCGTCACTAAAGGTTGATTTTCAGCGACGGAATTTTCCGTCACTGAAATTCAACCTTTAGCGACGGAAAATTTCGTCGCTAAAGACGTTTAAAAATTAATTAAAATTGAATTTCAGCAACGGAAAATTCCGTCGCTAAAGGCTGATTTTCAGCGACGGAATTTTCCGTCACTGAAATTCAACTTTAGCGACTAAAATTAAAATTAATTAAAATTGAATTTCAGCGACGGAAAATTCCGTCGCTAAAAGCGTTTAAAAATTAATTAAAATTGAATTTCAGCGACGGAAAATTCCGTCGCTAAAGGCTTTGAAAAATTAATTAAATTTGAATTTCAGCGACGGAAAATTCCGTCGCTAATAATGTAAAAAAAATTTAAAAAAAACCCCCAAAAATACTATTATTATAAATTTTTGTACCTGATAATATAACAATTAATACAAAACTAAAGATACAAAATAAACAATAATATAAAACCAATTTAAAAACATCAAACTGTAAATGTTATTACAACAATCCATGTAAATTATACATAACAATTAATACAAAAAACTTGTTTCTAGAGTTAACTTGTAAATTTAAACTTGTGCAAATCCATGTAAACTATATCTAATAAAAAAAACTAAAAATAAAATTAAAAAAATCCTACGACATGAGTATCAAAAAAAACCGCTTCTTGGCTGTCTCAGGATCGAATTCCTTAACGTCCTTTACAGAAGCAACACCCCCAAGAAACTTCGCTTCACCTAGAACATTATCAGGAGCATAACAATTAAAAAAGAGGAGTCAGAAATATTATGGAGATAAACAAAGATAATGATAAATTTAAAAAATAAAAAAATAAAAAAAGCTTTCTGAGTTCTTATTGCCTCATTAACAATTAGTATATAGAACCACTCCGTGCAATTTTCCATAGAAGACGAGTGTTGAATGTAAATGTACAAAATGAATTCCTTTCAAGTATATAATGATTCACTTGTGATTGGGGAGAACCAAGTTCCAAAGCAAAGAGAAATCATTCTGTATTGGACCTGCATTATTTTAAGGATCCATATACTGTTACTACTTTTTCGATTAAAAATCAGCCTCATAATTTCTTTCAGCAAGTAATGTTAAAACCCCAACAAGGATGCTGGCAGAGAGATTTGAAAAATAAATGAGATGTAGGTAGAATACTGAAAAAGATTAATTACATTTTTCACTGTCCAGAGGCCTCAAAACTTCACCAATGATCTGTCCAACACTCTGAAGTGACTTCAAATCATCTTCTGTTTTAGCATATTCCTTTTTTGTACTCCGAAGATTCTCTCTCACTGTAAACATCCAATTCTTCCATATTTTAGTCGCACCATGAAAATAGTGCCAGTAAGAAATATGGTTAATATAATAATGACAAAATCAATTATCAAACCAAACTACCAACATGATGCTCACACAAGCACTAATGATACATAAAAATTATTAAATCAGAGCCCACCAAAGAAGATCAAAACAAGGGGTCATCAAAGAGAGACCACATCCCATCAAATCTCAATGTATCGGAGATGAATCACAAACATTACTGCTGCAAACCAGAATTTGAAAATAGACGTCCACAATGCAACTAAAATAAACGTCCACAAGATATCTGAGGATAAAGATTAAGTCAAGATAACTTCCAGTAGATGTTCGTAGAACTCAAAATTATGTGTAGAACTCAAAATTATGTGTAGAATTACCTGGTTTTACTTTGGTTTGGATGTATTGTGTTATTTAGTAGTATGAATTGCTTTCATTTGAATTTTTACATGTTTCTTTTTTGAGTATGTGTCTAGTTTTCGCTAGTAAATCTTTAATAACTAAATTTATACAATCTGAAAGTTTTCATTATACCATGGAAAAAAGGAAGGGAGGGAAATCCTTCCAGACTGATACACTAAACAGCCAAATTTGAACCACCAAACCAACTACCACTAGATCGAACAACTAAACCAGACCAATCAAAGCCAAAACAAACTCATACTACAAAAGGCAAAGAAATGCTACAGCCATCAACCATCTAAAGAAAACTGGATGTAAAAGTTGTAAAAGGAAGTTGATTAAATAGAATGTATTTGGACCGAGTATCCAATCAATATTACTATCTATTAACAAGGACCATGGATGCACAACCTCAAATATCACTTCAAATACAACAAAGAAAGTTATGCAGACCATGCAACACAGCAACTGAAAAGAACATAAAGCATTGATCAACTGAAGGAGGTACGATGAAAAACTTGGTAATCAAATAGGAATAGCATTGGGTAATTGAATCAAGAGGCGTAGCTTTTTTTTTTATGTGCAATCTATTACTTTTAGCAGATTTTAAATTCAAAGCTTACTACTTCGATCCATTGAATAAAATATTCATATTACAATAATGGCAATTGATCAAATAGAATGTATTTGGACTGAATATCCAGTCAATATTACTATCAATTAACACGGACCATGCCTAATGCACAACCTCATGCCAAAGCAAAGCCTATACAGTGCAAATTTAAAGAAGCCACTCTCAGTTGTACAAAATATGTTCTGAAAATCCGTGGTACAACTTAATATGCATTTTCAGTCACCACATACTACCAACACAATCACAACACAAATACCCCAGCTAATCGGTAATTACCACAGATAAAGTACCAAACCAGTTTTCAGTAACAATTGGGAGAAAATTTTCAAATAACAGCCAAAGTTTGAAAAAAAACGGAAGATGAGAAATTACTTGGAGTTGGAGACGGGTATCCGAGAAACAAAGCTTGGTTGACGAAGGACACACGCGGCTTTGGAGACGAAGGACACCGGCGGTGACAGAGCTAAACCGGCAAGAGCGCATGAAGAAGATTCGGCACGGGTCTCGCTATTGAGGAGCGATCTAGCGTGAGGCCGGAGATCGGGGTTACAAAAAGGGCGGTGGCTGTTGAAGATGGCGGGGCCGGCTAGTTCGCCGGAGAAGAAGAGATGGAGTAGGTGATTTACAGGAGAAGGAGGGAGCAGGCCGGGTGATAACTAGTGCTGGAGATCGGAGAGAGAGAGAGAGAGAGAGATTTCGGCCGCCCTTTTCTTTTGGGGAGATGAAGCCGTCTGAATTGAATTGAAGAAGATTAGGGTCCGACTGTGAAAGAATTTTGGGTTATAAAAATAAAAATATTCACATTACAACTTAATTTATATATTTAAGAAAATAATAACAAAATTATATAAATAGAGTAAGTTCAGACTTTGCATGTGGTCATACTGTGTTGCATGTCTCTAGCACATTCTGTCGCTGAAATTAATATTTGTTTTGAAATATTTGTTTTTATAAATAAATAATGTTTTGAAATATTTGTTTTTGTAAAATCCTTTTATAAATTTAAAATAAATAATGTTTTGAAATATTTGTGTTTTTGTAAAATCTCTTTGTATTTATATATATATATATATATATATATATATATATATATATATATATATATATATAGGAAATATTATAATCATTTTAATAAATGATATTTTATTATTAAATTAATATTTGAAATATTAATTTAATAATATAATATCATTCATTAAAATGATTAGCATCAATATAATTACAAAAATAAAAATATTCACATTACAACTTAATTTATATATTTAAAAAAATAATAACAAAATTATATAAATAGAGTAAATTTGAATTTGCATGTGGTCATACTGTGTTGCATGTCGAAAAGAAACATAACACTTGATTATTAACACCTGTAAGCCCGTAAAACTTATGTGAATGTGCACTCTGCATCCCCAGATTCACAATGTAGTACTTCTTGGGGGAAGAAAGTTGTTAATGACAACCAACCTTTGGTGGATCAAGTGAGCAAACCATCGGTTGAATGCCAAATCTAAGAAAAATCCTGACTAGCCAAGATCGCAAAACTGAGGCCCGAGCTTGAGACAAGTGTTTTTATGTTATAATGGTCCATCGTAGTCCATTATAACATTTCGCCAATAGGCGTAGCGTGTTTTCATGTCATAATGGTTCATCGTACTCCATTATAACATTTCGCCAATAGGCGTAGCTTATTTTCATGTTAAGTTACGTTAGGTTAAGCTAAGTTATGTTGCGTTAAGTTAAGTTGTTTTAAGTTGTTAAGTTAAGTTAAGTTAAGTTAAGTTAAGTTAAGTTAAGTTAGTTACGTTAAGTTAAGTTAAGTTAAGTTAACTCACGTTAAGTTAAGTTACGTTAAGTTGTGTTAAATTAAGTTAAGTTAAGTTAAGTTACGTTAAGTTAAGTTAAGTTACGTTATATTAAGTTAAGCTAAGTTAAGTTAAGTTAAGTTAAGTTACGTTAAGTTAAGGTAATCTAAGTTAAGTTAAGTTAAGTTAAGTTAAGTTAAGTTGTTACGTTAAATTACATTAAGTTACGTTACGTTACGTTAAGTTAAGTTAAGTTACGTTAAGTTACGCCACGTTAAGCTAAGTTAAGTTGTTAAGTTAAGTTACGTTACGCTAAGCTAAGTTAAGTTAAGTTAAGTTAATCTGTTAAGTTAAGTTGTTAAGTTAAGTTAAGTTAAGTTGTTGGTTAAGCTGTTACGTTAAGTTAAGTTACGTTAAGTTACGTTAAGTTGCGTTGCTAAGTTAAGTTACGTTGTTGCTGTTGTTGCTAAGTTGCTAAGCTAAGTTAAGTTAAGTTAAGTTAAGTTAAGTTAAGTTAAGTTAAGTTAAGTTAAGCTAAGTTTTAACGCCACGTTAAGCTAAGTTAACTTATGTTACGCTAAGTTGCTAAAAGTTAAGCTAAGTTAAGTTACGTTAAGCTAAGTTAAGTTAAGTTAAGTTAAGTTAAGTTAAGTTACGTTAAGTTGCGTTACGTTAAGTTGTTACGCTTAAGTTAAGTTAAGTTAAGTTGCTAAGTTAAGTTAAGTTATGTTAAGTTAAGTTAAGTTAAGTTAAGTTGTTGTTAAGTTAAGTTGCTGTTGCCATTACGTTAAGTTAAGTTACGTTACGTTAGTTGCTAAGTTAAGTTACGTTAAGTTACGTTAAGTTAAGCTGTTGCTGTTGCTGTTAAGCTGTTAAGTTAAGTTAAGTTAAGGTAAGTTAAGTTAAGTTAAGCTAAGTTAAGTTATGTTACGTTAAGTTAAGTTATGTTAAGTTACGTTACGTTACGTTAAGTTATGTTAAGTTACGTTAAGTTAAGTTAAGTTAAGTTATGTTATGTTATGTTAAGTTAAGTTACATTACGCTAAGCTAAGACGTATCGTGTTTCATGTTATAATGGTCCATCGTACTCCATTATACTATTTCGTCAATAGGCGTAGCGTGTTTTCATGTTATAATGGTTCATCTTAGTCCATTATAACATTTCACCATTAATAGCGTAACGTGTTTTCATGTTATAATGGTCCATCGCACATTATACCATTTCGCCAATAGGCGTATCGTGTTCATGCTATAATGGTCTATCGTATAACATTTCGCCATAGCGTATCGTGTTTCATGTTATAATGGTCCATCGTATTTCATTATACCATTTCGCCAATAGGCGTCGTGTTTTCATGTTATAATGGTCCATCGCACTCCATTATAACATTTCACAAAATAAGCCATGTTATAATGGTCTATCGTAATTATACCATTTCGCCAATAGGCGTATCGTTTCATGTTATAATGGTCTATCGCATCCATTATACCATTTCGCCAATAGGCGATCGTGTTTCATGTTATAATGGTCCATCGTACTCCATTAATTATACCATTTCGTCAATAGGCGTAGCGTGTTTCCATGTTATAATGGTCCATCGTACTCCATTATAACATTTCGCCAATAGGCGTAGCGTGTTTTTATGTCATAATGGTCCATTGTACTCCATTATAACATTTCACCAATAGGCGTAGCGTATTTTCATGTTAAGTTACGTTAGGTTAAGGTTATGTTGCTAAGCTGCTAAGTTAAAGTTAAGTTGCCACAGTTGTTAAGTTAAGTTGCCACGTTGTTGTTGCTTTAAGTTGCTTACGCGGCCAAGGTTAATCTGCTTAAGTTGCTGCTGCTGTTGTTGCCACGCTGGCCACGCGTTGTTGTTGCTGTTGCTGCTTACGTTAAGTTGGTTACGTTAAGTTACGCGTTAAGTCGCTAAGTTGGGTTAAGTTGCCACGCTAAGCCGCTAAGTTAAGTTGCTGTTAAGTTACGCCACGTTGCTTTGCTGTTGTTGTTGCTGTTGCTGTTAAGTTAAGTTGCTACGTTAAGTTAAGTTAAGTTAAGTTGTTGTTGTAATGTGAATGTTTTATTTTTCGTAATTATATATATTGTTTCATGTTATAATGGTCTATCGTACTCCATTATAACATTTCGCCAATAGGCGATCGTGTTTCATGTTTTAATGGTCTATCGCATCTCCATTATACCATTTCGCCAATAGGCGATCGTGTTTCATGTTATAATGGTCCATCGTACTCCATTATACAATTTCGTCAATAGGCGAAGCGTGTTTCCATGTTATAATGGTCCATCGACTCCATTATAACATTTCGCCAATAGGCGAACGTGTTTTCATGTCATAATGGTCCATTGTACCCATTATACCATTTCGCCAATAGGCGTAGCGTGTATTCATGTTAAGTTACCTTAAGTTGTTAAGTTGTTGTTGCTGTTGCTGTTACGGCTGTTGAGGCAAGTTTTAAGTTAAGTTAAGTTGCTGTTGCTGTTGCTGGGTCAAGTTGCTGTTGTTGCTGGTTGCCAGTTGTTAAGTTAGCTGTTGCTGTTGCTGCTGTTGCTAAGTTGTTAAGTTGTTACGTTAAGCTAAGTTGTTAAGTTAAGTTAACGTTATGTTCGTTAAGTTAAGTTAAGTTAAGTTGTTGCTAAGTTGTTGTTAAGTTAAGTTAAGTTACGTTAAGCTAAGTTAAGTTAAATTAAGTTAAGTTAAGTTACGTTAAATTAAGTTGTAATGTGAATGCTTTAATTTTTGAATTATATTGATGCTAATCATTTTAATTATTGATATTATATTATTAAATTAACATTTCAAATATTAGTTTTATTTAATTTCAATTTAAGTTAACGTTACGTTACGTTAAGTTAAGTTGTAATGTGAATGTTTTAATTTTTGTAATTATATTGATGCTAATCATTTTAATTATTGATATTATATTATTAAATTAACATTTCAAATATTAATTTAATTTAATTTCAATTTAAGTTAACGTTACGTTACGTTAAGTTACGTTAAGTTAAGTTAAGTTAAGTTGTAATTTGAATGTTTTATTTTTCGTAATTATATATATTGATGCTAATCATTTTAATTATTGATATTACATTATTAAATTAACATTTCAAATATTATTTTAATTTAATTTCAATTTAAGTTAACGTTACGTTAAGTTACGTTAAGTTAAGTTAAGTTAAGTTAAGTTGTAATTTGAATGTTTTATTTTTTGTAATTATATTGATGCTAATCATTTTAATTATTGATATTATATTATTAAATTAACATTTCAAATATATTTTTAATTTAATTTCATATATTTTTGATATTTTATGTTAATTAGAATTCAATTTAATTTTGCATTATCAGTGACGGAAATTTCCGTCGCTGAAATTAAAATTTAATTATTTTTTAAAATCCTTTAGCGACGGACATTTCCGTCGCTGAAATTAAAATTTATTATTTTTTAAAAATTAAAAATTATTATTTTTAAAAATACTTTAGCAACGGAAATTCAATTTTAATTAAATTTTAAACGCCTTTAACGACGGAAATTTCCGTCGCTGAAATTCAATTTTAATTAATTTTTAAAATCCTTCAATGACGGAAATTTTAAAAGCCTTTAGCGACGAATTTTCCGCGATAAAAAGTCGCTGATGTTCAATTCCGTCGCTAAAGGTGGTCTTCAACGATGGAAAATTCCGTCGCTGATAAATTCCGTCGCTGACGGTCAATTCCGTCGCTGATGCAAAATTTCGTCGCTAAAGGTAAAATTCTGTCGCTAATCAGCGACGGAAGATTTCCGTCGCTAAGAATTTCGTCGCTGAAGGCACTGTTTCTAGTAGTGAAGGTTTCTAGGTCAAAGATGCAAGTATAAATAAGAGGATACAAGGCTGTGAAGCTACGAGACGATAATGAGCATATATTATACACAAATTTTTAAGAGAGAGAAAGAGAGAGATCAAAAAACTGCTGCTGCTCCTATCCTGAATGTACTGCTGAATGAAGTTACATCGAAGTCTTCATTTATTCTGTTGCCAGCACTGCTTTTCTGTGAACGCCTCATACTATTTTGTTAAAAGCTATTGAGCGTATATCAATCAAGGTAGTCTGAGGTATTAGTATTATTCAGATCCATATCTACTGCATATAGAGTTTTTACATAAATTCACTTTGTTAGTCTTTCGAATGTAATGAGCTTAAACATATATTTTATTAGTGAATTATTTTTAGCCATGAGGTTCGATCAATAAGTATTGTTGCTTATTGATCAAAAGGTATCTCTTGTGTTCAATTTTCGTTCTTCCTGTTTTGTTTTATTTTATTCTGCAACATTGATATCTCAATGTAATCTTCAATGAACTCTTTATTGTAAGCTTCATTGACCAGATCATACAAAACAATTTATTTTCCGTTTATTTCATTATTCTGGTTTATCCTTGCTTTAATCACTTTCTTTCATTTTTAAAACCGATGCACAAAACATGAGTCCATTAAGAAATTTGCGATGCATGAATAAACTATATTATCGGAAAAATCAGAAACAACAAAACATCAAAAATGAAAAAAAAAAAAACATTAAAACAATATACTATATATTTGTAGAAACAACCAAAACTTCAGTAACCTTGAAACAATAGAACTATTTTTTTTAATTAACATAAAAACTCAAAGTTCCAAAAAAAGGAACACAAAATTTCCATAAACACTAAAAGTTCAATAAGAGGTCATGAGTTTGACTCTTTAAAAGTCATGTTAATTTTATTTACTTTTGAACTCTTTGAAAGTTATGTAAAAAATAATTTATTTTTGAGTTGTGAATTATAAGTATTATATACTCCCTCCCTCCAATCCGGGTAAAGAGTTCCCGTTGGAAAATCAAACTTTTTTAAAAAAAATGACATTTTTAGTAGCTCATTAATAATAAAATGACACGCCTAATCAACAAAAAACCTAATTATCTTAGAATATGGATTAATTGATTACAATAATCGAATAATCAACAACAAAAAAAACAAATGAACATATAACGAATGAGCCAAAAAAAATTGAGAGAAGGTGATATAATTTGATGATATAGTTGAGAAAGATCTTAGAAGAGTGAATAAATATGAAATATCTTATAGATATGTTTTATACACATTTTGTATATTTTAATTTATAAGAAAAATATCAAATCAAGATAGAAAATAACTAGTGTACCAGAATATGCAAACGAAGTAATTTTAAATAATTATTTCATATACTTATATATTATTATGCTAGTAGATGTTATACCAATTGAATACTTTGAACGATGAAAAATTGAAAATTTATTTATTTCAAAATTTTATTTTTTATATCTATAGGGGCCCATTTTATCATTTTTGCCCTTGGCCCCCAAAAGTTCAGGAACGGCTCTGAGCGGGCAGCTCATTTTGTATCTACAACATGATTGCCTCCCTATTAGTGTTGAGAGGTGTGAAGTGCTGCTCCTTGAATTGGTGAGTCGGATCGGAGATCCGATTCCAATCTCGACGAGAGTGATTATTTCCTGAGCTCACAGCTATGGGGGTCGCAGAGCTGCTTTCGGTTTTTTCTTTGCCCTTTCCCTTATGAACAGGCTCAGTCAAGCTAAACATTTGAGCTTGTCACGCCCTGACGAGGAATTCCGAGGTCGGTGCGTTGAAACTAACACAAAGAGCAGACAGGCACCTGCTAAGGGCAATGGACATCTTCCAAAACTCAATCCATCAAGGCTCTAAAGAAACTGTAACTCTCATCAAAGCTCAACCAATCCAAGCCATTCGGGGTGTATCTATTATTCTAGCTCTTAGCCCCTAAGGGGGTGGCCCAATGGTAGACATGGGGCTTCACAAAGTGTGAGGTCTTAGGTTCGATCCCTTCCCATGCCCCCCTTAGGTGAAAAAAAATTAAAAAAATAATTATTATTCTAGCTCTTATGTGAATACCATTGATCGCTTATGTGAATACCATTGATCGTATTCTAGCAAGGTTCTAGTGGTCACGATCGACGGATAGAAAAATAATTCACTGAGTAAGGTGGGATTGGTTATGTAAGCCTAAGACTTAAGGTGGTATGGGATTCCAAATTATGAATCAAGCTATGTTAGTCAAGCAAAGTTTGAAAATTTTCTTGAAAGATCCATTTCTTCAAGTGTGTTGCACGCGAAGTATTGTTCAAGGACGTCATTTCTTCGGTCTTTTACAACTGGTAATTTATCTCCCGTTTGGAGATCAATCCTTTGGTAGAAAAGTTATTGCTAAGAATATTAAATGGTAAGTTGGGGATGGAAGCAATATTTGCATATGTGAAGATTATTGGTTGCCTGGGTTTCATTCAGTTAATCTTGGCGGGTTCAAACCAGTTGATTGTAATTTGGTTTGGGTTTCCCAGCTCTTACATTTTCATGGCCATTTTCATTTCCAAAGGTGCATGAAGCAGAAGATACTCTTAATTGGGATGGTACAATAGAAGAATTTCTGCGCCATTCAGCATATCAGTTTATGTGTCGTACAAATCAAACTCAATTTCAAACTTAATAAGGTTTAGGTTTGATTGTATAAGCTTCTTGTTCCTTATAAGATTCAATGCTTCTTATGGAAAGCTTGGCTTGATCCTCTTCGAACAACAACTAATATGCATATGAGGATTCAATCAATTGATTCTAAGTTTATACTTTGTTTGTGGCATATTGAGACGGTGGATCATCTACTTGTAACCTGCCTAGTGATTATTCCATTTTAGTGTTTGATGCATTTGAACATTGATGTTTTGCTCCTCCAGGAGAATATGGTGGGAGGTTTATTCTGAATTTGGCTAATTTCATGGTTTTAAAAAAATGGAGTACACATAGTTCATTGCCTTCTTTTGTACCAAAAGTTTTCGGGCTTTGGGTATTTGGGTTTGTCAGAATGATGTAGTGTTTCGTAATTAGGCCTGACAATTATAACTCATTATCTATTAACTCACTCAATCCAATCCATTAATATTGTTGGGTTGAAGTGGGTAACCCGTTTCGATCCAATAATATTAATATGTCATGTCGAGTTAAAGCGGGTCGGACCTACTACCCATTTCCACCCGTGCCTTTTATGCTATAGATTTATGTTTTGGGGGGGGAGTCAAATTGAGACGGGTCGACCCGTTTCAACCCGTTAGATATTTGGGTTCTAACGGGTTTTGACTCGTTTCAACCCATTATATATTTCAACACAACTCAACCCACCCAATTCTCATGCCTATTCATAATGTTCATTGGTCTCTACAAAAGGTTCATCAACTACTCAATAAGCTCGCCTCCTTTTTAAATAATGATAATAGCCATAGGCTTTGTACCCAATATCGTTTATTACAAACCACTCTAATTAGTCAAACAGACCAGGGGATCAGTTTGTTCTAAAATCCCCGTGTTTCTAACAATGTGAGTTGTCAAGCATATATTCTTCTTATAGATGTGCAGCAACGTGGATACAGGCTACTAAACGATTGAGAACCCCGGGTAATTGCTTTTAAATTGATTGGTGAGCAAGTTGGAGGGTGGATCTTTTCATCCTTGGTGGAATCTCAGTTAGTAAGAGATGTTCTCTCAGTTTATTATGCTTTGTCATGGGCTTTGAAACACTCCTTTCATGTATCGCTTTGCTCTAACTCTTGGGTTTTTATAAAAGAGATAATTGATTAGGAGAAACTGTCAAACAGTTTTGCTCATATAATATATGATATTTGTATGTTGACAGCGGATCTACATTTTTTTTTTCTCTTAAGGGGGGCGTGGGAATGGATCGAACCTGAGACCTCACACATTGTGAAGTCTCATCTCTACCACTAAGTCATCCCCTTAGGAGCGGATCTACATATTTGTATGTTAGCTTCTTTTGCAGCTTGCACACGTGGAGCAGTTTTTCATCTTTGGCTTTCGGGTAATATGCCTAGTAGTGGCTAGGTTTTGTAGTTTTGGTTATCGTTATTTCGCTTTATTTGTAGCAACAAAAACAAATACAAAAACAAAAACAAAAAACTTGACTCGTTGCCGAGAAGCCATGAAGTAGCAACCCTAACCCCCATGTGAAATGTCCACTTGTGCTCAAGTAAATGACCAAGCGAGGTTGGATGTGCGCTTGTCCATGTCTGCGTTTAGTCATTAATGGTTTAAAAAATTCAAGATGGCCAGGTTTTTTTTTCCCTTAAAAAGTTTAAAACAAAAAAAAAAGTAAATCTAAAGCATACATTTTAAAGTTGGGAGGCAAAATAACACTATGAAAAGTTCTTAGAACCAATGAATATAAGGTTGGTTCTAGTGGTAAATGTATTGATGTTTGTTCTCCAAATTAATTCAATTTTGATTTTTGTAATCAGAACATAAGAAATAATTGAGGAGGTTTAAGTTGAAAAAACGCATGTGTGTGACCCATAATTGCAGGAAAAAACAGTAACGGTAAAATAGTAAAAATATTTCTTTAAAAAGAAAACTTTAAAACAATATTTTTTTTTATTAAAGAAAAAAGAAAACAGACCAATAATTCAAAGATAGAGGAAGCAACGTATAATATTAGATACCATAAACTCCCTACGTCCCTTAATAGGAGTCTATCTTTTCTTTTTAGTTCATTCCCAAAAAATGTGTTTAAATCCTTCGTTTTTGAAATGTCACTTTTATATTTTGGCCTTGATATGATTATATTTTAATTGATGACCCTATTATCACATGCATTTTTAGAAATCATACATCTTAATATTTATTATAGATTTAATTCATTATTTTCATTTTGTATGTTAAGTCAAACAAGCCTTTAAAAAAAATAACGCGGGAGAAGAAGATATACTATCATTATGTAATGTATCCATGAATTAAGCATATAATAAGATATTATTATTATACTTCCAATGTTTCGAGTAAAGAGTTAATTATTTTATTTTAGAAAGTTTCACTTAAAAAATCCACCTTTAAAAATTAAAGCATAAAAGTATCATTTTACTATTAATGAACACTACTAAAAGTATTACTCCTTCCGTTCTTGACAAAAAATCAACTATTCTATTTTGAAATGTTTTGCATGAGAAAACGTAGCATAGTATTTTACATGTTATCGACAGGTATGGTTTAATTACAAATAATTCTCTTCAACTATGGGTTAAGTTTGAATTGTGATCCTTAACTACCACTTTAAGCAATATACCCCTCAACTATAACATTTTTTAAAAAATGCACCTTCTATTTAGGCATCGTCTTTTTAATTGATCCTATATATTGACACCGAGTCATAGAGACACACAGAGGATCTAGTAGCTGATTAGTGTGATCTTCTAGGTAAAATCTACTTCCAAAATAAACCCATCTGTTACATAAAAGAAAATATACCCATCTGTTAATAAAATTAAAAATAAAAATAAAAGATAGTTGGAATGGCAAATGGTCCATCCCAACTGAAATTATACAGTGGTTCTGTTGTATATGATTTTACACATTTTCCTACCACAAAAAACAATATATCCTCTATCCCCACAAAAACACAAATCGTGCCCTAAGATATACATCAATACTCTACCGCCGAAGGGCGGAGAAGCTTTGAACTCGAATTTCCATGCACGTATAAGTTGTTGTCTGTATAAGTTGTTGTCTAAGAATATTTTGTTTTGTTTCCATCTGCTTGAGAGGGAAGAGCCATGCATGCCTCACAACGAACACATTCGGAGAATCACCAAACGCCAGACAATGAATAAGGGCACCTCTTCTCTAGGCGTAGTGTTCTTCACCTTCCTCTTCCTCTTCCTCCACCTCTACCTCTACCTCTACCTCTACCTCCACGTCCACGTCCTCCCCCACGACCCCCACCTCTCCCACGGCCTTGAAAACCTGATCTATCAGGCTTCAGCCTCAGTGATTGGACTCCTCTTCTCTTTCCATGGTGTGTATCCTCATCATCCTCGTCCTCCTTGTACCTTGCCGAGCTTCTAGAAATGAAGGAAATCTCTCGTGATCCTCCAGTACCCAACTTAACATCATTGAAGTTACGCGAACCTCTTTGATTATTAGTCAATGCTGCCACCCTCTCTCCCATTGGAAGGGCATCCTCTTTGGCAAGTGATTTATTCTTCCAAAATGCTTCTGCATGCCGTTGATCCTTCACTTCATACAATCTGCAGGTTTTCATTTTTAACAATTTTATTTGGCTGTACTTCATTCTTGTGCAAAATGAGTGATGTTCATAGATTTCAACAAGACAAAAAAGTCAAGGCCAGATGTAGATACCAAATCAGCATAGAAGTCAACCAAAAGTATATAGTACAACCAAGTAAAGACTAAATCATGTTATGTATAGATGCACATGATGTGAGCATGCAACACACGCACGAAAAACTTACCTGGGAGCTCGAGATTTCTTTTCTTGTTGATTTCTATTACTTGCATCATCATCATCGCCTGAAGATGCATCAGAATCACTTGCACTTAGCTCCTCATCATCCATAACCGGCTCAAAATGTTCCTCCACTAAAGATGGTTGTGTGTTGGATGCAACAGGGTGCAATGCCAAATACTCCGGAGAGAACTCGTCAACTTCAAAATCCTGCAGGCAAGAATCATAATAATTAGCAAACAGTGATCCAGATAAGGGTTGCAAGAATACAAGTGGCATTGCATAGGCGTATCCCTAGCTTAAATATGCAAAGACACAGCAGCAAAGCCGCAGTTATTTCAAAGCGGGAGGAAATGAATACCAAGCAATTCCCCCCATCATAGCATGGATCCAAACTGTAATATTTACTTTATAGATCCAAACTGTAATAAAAATGTTGCATAGTAACACGTTGAAATCAATCATTTCAACTTAATGAACTCATACAGTAGGACCCTAGTGTATCACAGTTACATGATATGTGAATATCGAACACTCTAAACAAGTTAATCTTCAAAATAATTATCATTTACGTGCACTCTAGGGGGTGCTTTGCGAGTTAAAAAAATTCAAAATTCAAAAGGTCATCCATGCTTTTTATATATATATAATAAGTATAATTATACATACATATTTATATAATTATCCTTTGAGGCTCCCGTTGTCTCCTCAAATTATCTCCCATTGCTTTTTGTGGAAGTATGGGAGACTCCAACGAGATCTTCTTCCAAGCAGGATAGAAATCTTTCGATGTGATTTGTAGCCAAGAGAAGGAAGGTGTGCGTTTTCGGTGGTTGGAAAGGAGTAGAGGAAGAGTCCATGAAGATCGTGTTATCTCTTGACGAAGTCCTTTGGGTTTGTTTATGGATGGAGAAAGCCACTTTGGGAACAGATGTCTTCTGGAAGAAACTAGCCGGGAAGTGGCGGGAGGTTCTTCTGGCAAAGGAAAGAAACGAGCATGGCTTTTTCCTGTGCATCTCCGCCAAAGGTAAAGGAAGTCCATCGAATATCTTTATCCCGGCTGTGGCTAAGGAGGGTGACTGGGAAATGATTGCGGGCTAAATACGGAGGTTCGCTCGGTCAAAGGTTGTTAACAGCAGACACGCAAAATCCTACAAGGAGGCGGCAAACATCCCTCCTTGGCCGGATTTAAAATTGAATGTTTCCGATTGCTATAGGGACTGGCAAGTCGATTTCGAGGTAGAAGAAATTTCCTGTAGAGGCAGTTTGGAGTTTCTGGAGAGATGCTTGGTAGGTAGAATGGGGGAGTTGGAGTGTTCCATTCCGACGTGTTCCGAAGTCCAAAGATGGGTCAAACTCCAAGTGGAATTCACCAGGAGGGGTCCAAGTAAGAGTCATGAGTGGGAAGTATTTTCTTTTCATATTCCCTTCAAAGGAAGAAGCAATTCAAATTCTGAATGAAAAGGTGTGGATGTTTAACCAGAATCCTTGGTTCTTAGATAAATGCAATCCGATTGGGTGCAGCCATAGAAAGGATTGACAACTGCAGGGAGCATGGGTTAGGGCTGTGGGACTCCCTCTCCATTTGTGGGGAGAAGAAGTTTTCAAGAGGATTGGTCAGATGTGTGGCGAATCTGATTGGGTGCAGCCATAGAATTAGATCGATTCCGCAGGGAGCATAGGGGTTAGGGGACTCCCTCTCCATTTGTGGGGGGAAGAAGTTTTCAAGAGGATTGGTCAGATGTGTGGTGGTTTTATAGCAGTTGATGAAGTTACAGAGAGCCTATTTGGGCTGAAACTGCTGCTTTCTACTCCCCTTGGCAGTCGCTGGGTGGCGGTGGAAGATCTGGTAAGCAATCGCGGTGGTCGCAGGGAGGGAAGACAAGTGGGTTGCACGCGAGGGATTTTGGCGTTAAGGCTTCAGATGGACGTAATCTCCATGCTGCTGGCACTTCGTACGAATTCAGAAAAGGCTGGGGAGGCACGTGGGGTGCGGGGAATTCAAATTTCAAACCTATTAATCAAAACGGTGGCATCTTGAGGGGGGCTTGTACTCAAGGAGTTTCAGGCTCAAATTTTTCTTCTTGGGCTGGACAAATTAGACAGAAGAATGGACGCAATAGTGGCCCAACTAAATTCACAAGGGCCGAGAAGGGAAAATGGGTGGTACACGATAAGGGTGAAAAGGACAGAGAGTTGAACCAGTCAGTTGGGCTCAAGGGGTTTAGTGGGTTTGGGCCTTCTAGTTGCAACAATCCAAGGGGGAACATTTCAAAGGAAGACAAATGGACCTGGGAGGAAGTCCGGTGAGGAGGTTGGCGAGTTTGTTTCTGGGCCAGTTCCTCCTAGTCCCCATGGTGAAACGGCAGCCATGTTGGAACAGACTGAGGCTCCAGCGAGTGAGGCGAGGGGTAGAAGTTCACTGGATAGTTCCGACAAGAAGCCAGAAGAGCAGAAGGGGTCGGATGGTTCGCTTCTCCAAAATTCTAGGAAAACCGAAGTTCTGGGGCAGAATTCGTTGATGTGGTACGTGGAAGAAGGGTTTTTGTCATTGACGTAGAGGCAGTGCAGTGGTTACGTAATAGGGTTAGAACTGTAGTGGAGTGCAAATTGGAGGATGGTGAATTCTCCCAGAATGAAGGGGTTCCTATGGGGGATGGCCACAACTCGACGATTTGGGAGGAGTTAGTTCTTCCGGATCTGTTGAACTTGGAGAGTTCTGGTGTAGGTGTTGCATCAGGTAATATGGAAGATCCTGTGAACCGAGATGAGGTCATTCAGACAGAGCCTTTTGTGGTTGATGGTGTCTCAGACCTTAACCAAGGAAATGGCTATTGCACACCTAGTGATGTCATTAGCGAGTGTTCGGGTGATGATATGGAAGAGCCTTTGGAGTGCACACCACTCGCGGCGATTCCCCCTCCTGTGTTTGGTGCTGCTGAAACTATTATGGATGATGCAAGGGAAGAGGATATTTCAGGTTGGGTAAAATGCAGAATTGAAGGCTTTGGAGAATTCTTAGG
Source organism: Codonopsis lanceolata (assembly GCA_013146195.2). Classification (NCBI taxonomy): domain Eukaryota; kingdom Viridiplantae; phylum Streptophyta; class Magnoliopsida; order Asterales; family Campanulaceae; genus Codonopsis; species Codonopsis lanceolata. The sequence continues at coordinate 86,488,508 of CM028380.1, read as the reverse complement.
AGTGTCTTATAATGGTTATGAAGATAAAATTTTGGACCTGCTCAGGGACATTGATCAAAATCATAAGGTTTCGAGGGGAAATAGTATCAAAAAGCAAAGCAGTTTTAGTGCTAAGGGGATGAGAGAATTGAAGCAACTGCGATGCAGCTTAAACTTTGAACAGATTGATAGCAGTGGGTTGCTGGACAGGGTTGAAAATAGACTTTAATTATGAATACACGCATTATAGTATGGAATGTGTGGGGACTAAATGACAGGGATAAGAGGCTTCTTATTAGGGCTGCTTTACGTAGATGGAAGCCGCATGTAGTGTGTCTTATTGAAACAAAAATGGAGATTATGGATTGGGGAATGGTAAATAGTGTTTGGGATAATAGATGGGTCGACTGGGATTGTTTAAAGGCTGTGGGTTCAGCGGGTGGAATTATAGTCATGTGGGACCGGAGAATCGTCTCAAAGGTAGAAGCGACTGTCGGTGATCACTCAGTTTCTTGTGTTCTGAAATTTGAGGAGACTAAAAAAAATTGGTTGTTTTCTGGAGTTTACAGCCCCTCTTCTGTAGTGGAAAGAAGGAATTTATGGGTGGAACTAGAGGCAGTTAGGAGGAGGTGGAATATTCCGTGGTGTGTAAGGGGAGATTTTAATGTTGTCCGTTTCCCTCATGAGCGTTCGGGAGTCGGTGCATTCGGTGCATTCACTTCTGCGATGACAGAATTTAATGATTTCCTCAATGTAGCAGAATTAGTGGATTTGCCTTTGGAGGGAGGAGATTTTACTTGGTTCAGAAATGGAGGTAGGCATCAGTTTTCAAGGATTGATAGGTTCCTTGTTTCCGCTGACTGGGGAGATAGCTTTTGTGTATCTAGACAGTCCTGCCTTCCGAGAATAGTGTCTGACCATGTTCCCTTTCTTCTTGAATGCGGGACTTGACAAGTATGAAAACACCATTCAGATTCGAGATATGTGGCTTAAAGAGCAGGGATTTGAGGAGTGGGTCAAAGCGAGATGGAATATGTATACTGTTGAGGGGGGTCCAGGTTTCGTCGTAGCTAAGAAGCTGCAAGCGCTGAAGAAGGATTTAAGAATATAGAATAGAGAAGTATTCAGAAGAGTAGATGTAGATCTCAAAATCAAAGATTTGGAAGGGGAGTTGATGAAAGAGCTGGGGGAGAAGAGAGAATTGAGGTTGGGGTAAGTCGTAGAGAGGAACTATAGAGCTGGACCATCTTCTTAAAAGTGGGATAAGTGGAGACAAAAGTCGTAGAGAGGGGAACTCATTATAGAGATCCTGAAGAGGTTAAGAAGGCATTGTGGATTTCTAGAAGTGAAAAGTGAGGTTTTAAATCTGAACTCTGAAAGTGATGGATTGGAACAGGTTTTTCAGAGGAAAAGTGGTGGCAGCTTTCGTAGTATGAGTGGGGACAAATCCCGGGACCTGATGGTTTTCCTTGGCCTTTTTGCATTGCTAGGAAGTGGGAGGACATTCTGAAGGACATCAAAATGAGAAGACTTACGCTGCCTTCATTTTTTCAGGTGCGTCAAGGATTTCAGGCCGCGTCTAGTTGGCGGGGTGTACAAACTCATCTCTAAGGTAATGTTTCAGAGGTTGAGAAAGGTGTTGGGCAAGATTATCTCCGAAACTCAGCATGCTTTTGTCATGGAGAGGTAAATCATTGATGCATAGTTGATCGCTAATGAAATTTTGGATGCTAGGATAAAAAGAGGAGTTTCGGGAATTCTCTGCAAGCTAGACATTGAAAAGGCGTATGAACATGTTAATTGAGGCTTTTTGCTGTATCTTATGGAAAGGATGGGCTTTGGTCACAAGTGAAGGAGGTGGGTCCATTTTTGCATATCTTCAGCCAGGTTCTCAGTATTGGTAAATGGAGAACCCGCAGGTTTCTTCCCAAGCTCGAGGGGCTTGAGACAAGGAGATCCTCTTTCCCCATTTGTGTTCATCATAGTCATGGAGGCCCTTAGCAAACTAATGGAGAAAGCCGCTTTGGGGGGTTACATCGGTGGGTTCAGAGTGGGTGGGGGTGCTACTTCGGAGACTTTGGTGTCCCGCCTCCTTTTTGCAGACGACACCCTAGTCTTTTGCGATGCGGAGCAGTCCCAATTGGGTTATCTAAGGATGGTGCTGTTTTTCTTTCAGGCCTCAGGGCTTCGTATCAACATTTCCAAAAGTGATATTATTCCAGATGTTCAGGATGTAGGGGCTTTGGCCTCCTTTTTCGGTTGCAAGGTTGTCAATCTTCCGTCCATGTATCTTTGGCTTGCCTATCGGAGCCATAGTTATCAAAGTCGAGAGGCGCCAAAAAGTCGATAGGTCCAAATTTGAGCCGAGAGGCGAGGCGCCAAAAAGGCGCTCACGGAAAAAATACTAAGAAAAAATACATAAAATATATATAACTTAACAAATATCAACAAAACATGTTATAAGTGAATATAATACAAGAAACTAAGTCCTAACATAGTATATATGATGAAATTCTGAGCTAGTTTAAAATTCCAAGTAATATAATAAATAGTTAAACAACCAAAGAAAATAAAGTTTTTAAAAAAATAAAGTAAAATCCAAAAACAAAATGAAAAATTCAAATAATCCCAAATACCAAATTAAAAATATAATAAATAATAAACAAAATGTCTAAAAATGAAATGAAAATAAACCCAATGTAATGATATAATATAGCAGCAGATCAACACATTAGAAAAAAAAGGGAAAAACATGAAATAAACAAAAGAAATTACAAAATCATACTTAATCTCCACCAATCAACAAACCAATCACAGGAAGTGGTTCGCAGGGAGCCGGCGACCCGGTGATGCTCGGCGAAAATTTGGCTGATCGGATGTGTTCGCCGGGTAGAGGCCTGTTAGATTTCATTAACATCTAATATTGAAGCCTAGATCTAGAATCGAAAATCTCGGAATATGTGAGCGAACCCTCGGCCTCGACTCGCCTGCCTTTGACAACTATGATCGGATCCCCGTTTAAGAACAAAAATATGTGAAATTCAGTGGTTGAAAGATCTAATCATCGCTTGGCGGGTTGGAAGAAGCAGTATTTGTCAAAAGGGGGGAGGCTGGTTTTGGTGAAAAATACGTTATCAAAGTATGCCTACATTTTTTTCTCACTCTTCGTAGTACCTACTTCGGTCCGGAATAGATTAGAAAAGCTGGAAAGGGACTTTTTGTGGGAAGGTCATTCGTCAATGACGAAATTTCACCTTGTAAAATGAGATAAGAGTTTGCTCTGATTTAGGGAAGGGGGGTTTAGGAATAAAAAATCTTGAGGCTTTGCTTGGGAAGAGATTTTGGAGATACTTGTCGAATAAGGGGGCCTTTTGGAGGAAAGTGGTGGAGAGCAAATACTACATAGGGAATCATTTTTGGTTTCCAGCAAAGATCACCAAGGCTTTTAGGGCAGGAGTGTGGAAAGGCATTAGAAAAGACTGGAATGCTTTTGGTAGGAATTATTTCGTTTGAGATCGGGTCGGGGGCGACGATGAAGTTTTGGAAAGACTTATGGTGCGGAGATGCGAAGTTGCTTAGATCCTTTCAAGAGCTCTTCTCTATGGCTAGGGAAGAGGATAGTTTGACCAGCTCGGTGCTCTCTTTAGAGAGAGATCGAGTATCTTGGAACCCGACGATGAAGTTTTGGAAAGACTTATGGTGCGGAGATGCGAAGTTGCTTAGATCCTTTCAAGAGCTCTTCTCTATGGCTAGGGAAGAGGATAGTTTGACCAGCTCGGTGCTCTCTTTAGAGGGAGATCGAGTATCTTGGAACCCGACGTTTAGAAGAAATTTTCAGGATTGGGAGATGGATTCGGTGACAAGATTTTTTGAGCTTCTTTATGCTCAAAAAATTGGATGCGAGATTGATAGGGTGATTTGGAAAGGGTCGAAGGATAATAAATTCTCAATTATTCAAAGTTGATGGAAAGAGAGGGGTTACCATTCCCATGGAAGTCGGTATGGAAGACGGTAGCTCCAAGCCATGTAGCCTTTTTTGCATGAGAAGTGGCGAATGAGGCTATTCTAACCGGAGATAATCCGAGGAAAAGAGGGATGATATAGGTTAACACATGTTTTTTGTGCAAGAAGAGCGAGGACAGCGTAAATGACTTGGCATTGCATTGCCCGGTGGTCGGGGAATTGTGGAATTTTATGTTCCGCTTGTTCAAAGTCGCGTGGGTGCTTCCGGAGACCTCCAAAGACTTACTCTGGAGTTGGAGGTATTTTTGGCGGAGGAAGAATAGAAATATTTTGTGGGAAGTCGCTCCCTTGAGGGTGTGGTGGACAATCTAGAAGGAAAGAAACCGGAGAGCTTTTGATAATGAGGAAGGTTCCATTTCAGATTTGACGAGTGTTCTGCTTCATCTCTGTTTGCGTGGTGTGCAGGGGATGAGCATTCTCATATCCCCGTCTTCCTCTTTTGTAAATTTTGGGCAGAACTTTCCTATATGTTAGTTTTTTGGCAGTATATAATTATTGTGTATATAGGATGCGTCACCTGTTTTGACGCTTTGATATTAATACAATTACCTTTATCAATATAATTATCCTTTGGGTCAACCCAACAGATATAACCTTTGGCCTTCTCCTAGAAAACAGAGCTCCATGAAGGTCACTTACAAATGCCACACTTTTTCAAATTACTTTTATACTACTTGTACGAGTGGTAATAAAATGTAAAGAATATCCATCCATATGATATATATGTATATATTCATATCTTCGGTCATCGATAAACAATTTGTTGAGTGTGCAAGTGTATCCGTATAAGTGGGCAGGGTTTCAAGAGGTGGGCCAATAAAAGGTAATTATATCCAGAGGGGTGCTGGGAAGTATGGGTACCTTAATTTTGAATATTGCATCAAAACGCTCATCTTTCAGATCTTCACTAGTTAGTCCCTTCTTTTTCTTTGTTGTTTTCTTCTTATCAGCACCATCTGTATCTTTCTTTTCCAATTCAGCTTCCTCATTTTCAAGAAGACGAGCTGCAAGAGCACGATTAACTTTGGGCAGTTTCCTCTTAATCTACAAGAAAACAAGGAAAATAAAGGTCAGAGATGCATATGAAGACAACTGGATATTAACTGGGAATGAAATACTTGATATCAAACAAGTGTCTATTCCTGTCGACAAAAATTAAACTAAAGAAGAACATCCTGCATTGGATCTCCAAAACTAAAAGCTATGTTGTCTCCGATAATCACATAAGCCGATTGCTATACGACAAAACTATAAGCTGATTGGTGGTATAAGACAGAACAAACATTGTAAAGTCAGCCATGTGGGTTCATTTTTACAACAATTTCAAGAATAGATTCAATTAGATATGCTTGATCTAGAAGTGGATAAATCATTTTGATGTGTTAGGGACTCAAACTTTAAGAATACAAGTATAAATCTGTACAATCAGGAAGACCTCATCTTTTTAACAAAATGAAATCCCTTTATCATAGTCCAAAATAAACAAGGATTATGATCTATTCAACTGATATGGACAAACTTTGATATTTTGACATCGAGAACACATAAGATAAAGATACTTGATATGATAGATCACAGTTGACAGACACTGAACTAAACCAAACAAACATCTTAGTTTACATCTGTCTCAAACCAAAAGCTATGCTACACTCATAGTTACATAGGCATTAGGCAGATTGGTATCACTGAATTAAAATCACTGTGGTTAATGTATATAACAACATGAAGTACCGATTTCTTTGAGGCATTCTTGATCTAGAATCCCAGAATATGAGCTTCAAAGATACAAGTATGGGTGTGTTCCGTCAGGAAGACTCCAATCCTTTACAAAATGAACTCCTTTATGGGTGTGTACCATCAGGAAGACTCCAATCCTTTACAAAATGAACTCCTTTAACGATTGCTCCAACTTTGTGATTGTACACTCAGTGTATTCGGTGTCAAAATGTAATTTTATCTATCCACGAGAGAGAGAGGGAGAGAGAGCAAACCTCAGGTCTGATCTAATTCCGGTTGGGTTGCGGATGTAGATCCAAATAAGGCACAAATCTATCTCCTTGAACTAGGAATTCTATCCATAACTCAAGAGAATACTACAGCAAGTAAAGTCCCTCTAGGCTTTCCAGTGAGACATGCAGAAGCCGACAACAACCGTTTGGCCCAGAATAGAAGGAATATATAATGAAGGAGATATGGAAGAGTTACACACATTAAGTTGGTGACGAGAATGAAATTAACGCTGCTGACAGTGGTCGCAGTTGAGGGTTTTAATTGGGTGGGTGACACTAGACCGCAATAGGATTCCAATGACCGAATTGGTGTGCAATGAAAAAGATGGCATCAAGGTACAGGAGTATATGTTGACCGGTTCAAAGATTGAAAGGGGGCTGTTTAGTTTAACCTTCCCTGGCTATTTTAATTTTTTATAATCTTGACAACAAACAAGACTGAACATGGTTCAAAATTTTACTTGTGTCACAGTTTTATTGACCCAGTTCGGGTTGAGTCTTACAGATCCGGAGACGAAAACAGCTTTAATTGATACTCAGTCACTAACTTGGCCATTAGTAAATCAAATCTGCAACTTTTTAAGAACTCGGCCAAACCCACTGAGTTGACTCAGTGAGTCCAACAAAGAAAGCACAAATTACACCACATGCAACCCTCTGCTCCCTCTCTTCCAACCCCCTTTTTTTATTTTCCAGTGAACCCTATGTGCATGACTCATTGGAGACTGACGATTTCCCCACCTCTCTTTTTTTGTTCGCTTCATTTTACATTATAAATTCTGTTCCATAAAACAACACCTGCCGCTTTACTTCATTTGTTTACATGAGAAAGAAGTACCTAACTCACAAATTTTGGATATTGCCGCTTTAGTTGTAATTAGAAACTATGTTGCACGGACAGGGACACGGATTCGCGGACATGGGATACAGGGATACGCGATTTCCAAAAAACATAGGACACCGGTACAGGGGTGTAATATGTAAATATTCAAAATATAAGGACCAAATGTAAATATTCAAAAATAAGGATCGAATTATAAATATTAAAAATTATAACCACAAAATAAATACTTCTAACATACCCACATGTTAATATTCAAAGTAAAAAAAAATTAACAGGAAGTGAAAAACCACAAATGAACATACAGAGTAACAAAGTCGAACACAAACTCACAGTATACTCAAGCCCTCCATGCATCATAGATTAGAAATAATGATGCCCAATTCAAGTACGAGAAAAGTGTTAAATCAACACTAGCAAACTTCCAACAAGCACTCAATATTCAGTTGTTGATATACATTGGATCTCTATCCACCCTTCCAACCAATGGCCAAAAAATGTAGCTTAAAATAGATTTTTTTTTGTTAAGGTGTAAATGATATAAACAAGTGTCAAATGAGGTGACGCGTCCTAGTACACTGGATTTATACAAGGACGAAGCTATACTAAACAAAATATTAGCCCAATTCTATCCACAAAAAGGATCCTTAGACGTTTAAGCATCAGAATCGTAAAGATAGCAAGAAATTCTTTATGATTCCTTCTATATCAGTCTCGACATTCTCAAAAGCCCTCTTGTTCCTCTCTCCAAATGGTCCACCAAATTGCTGTAGGCACGAAATCCCAGAAGACATTCCTCCTTCGCCTTTTGAAGAGAGACCATTCTCGAAGCAACTCAATAACAGACCTGGGCATGGCCCGTGATACTCCCGCAGAGAGGAAAATTAAAATACATAACTCCCTCACAATAGGGCAGTGCAATAGCAGGCGATTCACATCTTCCTCCTCATTCTTACACATGTAGCACCGATTGACGTAAATCATACCACGAGATCTCAAATTCTCCCCCGTCAAAATGGAACTCCTAGCTGCCTCCCAAACAAAAAAAGCCACCCTACTGGGAATTTTAACTTTCCATATTTCCTTCCACGGAAATGAAACTCTGTCCCACTCATTCAGCTTTGAATAGAAGGATTTTTCAGAGAACATTCTGTTTTTAGAGCCCTCCCAGATAACTTTATCTTCTCTCGAGCCTTGCCTCTTACAGCTGTGGAGGAAATCCATAAACTGCACAGTATCCTCGATCTCCCAGTCATAAACTGCACAGTATCCTCGATCCATAAACTGCACAGTATCCTCGATCTCCCAGTCATGCAAGTTTCTGCGAAAAGCAGGGCTCCAACAATCAGTCCCCCCTTGATTGACTACCAGCAAACTCACTAGTTCCTCCTTGTTAACTGTAATGTTATATAACCTGGGGAACAAATCTTGCAGACTAATAGTAGTAGCCCCACACCAACAATCCTTCTAGAACCTGACTTGATTTCCAAGGCCTAAGGCCTATCTCAAACTGAATGAATCTGTTGAAAGCTGTCCATACTCCCATAATACCTTTCCACACACAGGAACCATGGGAGGACAGAACTTCCTTGGGGAACCATATATATGATCAGTCCCCCCTTGATTGACTACCAGCAAACTCACTAGTTCCTCCTTGTTAACTGTAATGTTATATAACCTGGGAACAAATCTTGCAGACTAATAGTAGTAGCCCCACACCAACAATCCTTCTAGAACCTGACTTGATTTCCAAGGCCTAAGGCCTATCTCAAACTGAATGAATCTGTTGAAAGCTGTCCATACTCCCATAATACCTTTCCACACACAGGAACCATGGGAGGACAGAACTTCCTTGGGGAACCATATATATGATCACCCACTCCATATTTACTAACCACTAACCTTCGCCACAACGACTCTGTATTAACTAAATACTTCCATAACCACTTACCCAACAACGCCTTATTAAAGAGCTTGAGGTTTTTGACTCCTAAGCATAGTTGAAAAAGGTATGCGCCTTTTCCGCCTGAGGCGCAAGACAATAGGAGGCGAGGGTCCAGCGATTGGAAAGGTCGACTCCAGGCAATGAGCGACCTTCTGCGACTTTTGTGCCTTTTTCGAAGTCAAAAGTCGACAAAAAGGCGACGGAGGCGCTCGGCAAAAATTTTAAATTAGGGTTTGGGTTTTTTTCAAAACGACACAGTATGATAGGGGTATAAAAGACCTCTAACTCCAGAAATATTCATCGCGTACTTCATTTAGGACTGCTACTTTGACGACGACTTCGACGAAGACTTCAACTTCGACTTTCTTCAGCTTTCTTCCAGTTCGTGCACCTCTTTCTTCCAGATTTCTTCCAGAATTCTTCCAGATTTCTTCATCTTCAGTTCCAGAGGCATGTTTCGAAGTTCGACTTCTTCACTTCTTTGACAGTTGGACAGCTTTCTTCCAGACTTCCGGTTCAATTTTTTTTATGGGTATTGTGATGTTACTGTTTAACAATTTAACATTTCATGACTTTAGTTCTCTTTTGCATGTCTGTATTTTCATTTGCTTTAATGACTATTTATTTTCTTGTTTGGAATTTAAGTTCATCGAATTCTTTGGAATTTCAACTATGAATGATGATATTTGTGTTATTAATATTATGTTGTTAACTTAGTTTCATCACTCATGACATGCTTTATTGAGATTTGTTAAGTTATATTTATATATTTATTAACTTTTCCGTAATATTTGTTCCGTGAGCACCTTTTTTGCATCTCGCTTCTCGCCTCAAATTTTGACCTCTCACCCGCCTCTCGCCTTCCGCTTTTTTCAACTATGCTCCTAAGCCCCCAGCCTCCTTGTCGGAGTAGACAGACTGTTTGTTACCGCGTTTTGGAGGAAAACGTTGCTCAAACCGCTCCGTTTTAGCCATCGGAGTGTATCAATGTCGTGGTTATGGAGCCCGGCGTTTTGTAGAACGCTGCATTTGTGGAACGCTAGAAATTATAGCTTTTTCAAAAACGCTCACCTCCCAGAGCTGGACCCAAAGTACCCCTCCATTTTCCTTCGTTTATCTCCCTCCCTTACGTTCTTCTTCTTCTCGATTGCGAAATTAACACAGCCTAGAAATATACCCACCTCTTTCTTTCCTCAAGGTGCTACCTTCAAAAGGAAGGAGATGATCGGGGGAGGAGGAGATGAGGCGAGGGGAAATGGAGGGATTGGATTTGGAGAGAGAGACTAGAGAGGGAGGAGCGCGGAGGCGAGAGAAATAGGGACTCATCTGTTGAGAAAGAAAGAGAAATAGGGATTGGATTTGAGGAAATAGGGACTCATCTGTAGAGAAAGAAAAGGAGAGAGAGGGACCAAAGGAGGCGACTAAATCTGGAAAAAAAGGGCTCTCTTTGAATGTTAAAGTGGGTTTGGGGAAATGGAAGGGATGAGTGATATTTTGGGTTGGGAAATGATGAGAAAGAAAAAATATCTACCATTAGGCAATTTATATTTTCAAATTACCCTTTAGCTTTCTCTTTTATTTATTTCTTCCCCTTTTTCTTATTTAAATTTAAATACATAATTTGTAACTTTGACACAAAATTTACTTTTTGGTATTCATATTTTCTTGAGATTTAGAATTTATGTCATGAAATCCAATTGTTAGATTTAAATTTTTATTAGTGTAAATTGTAATTTGATCATAATTTTAGTATTTTAGATTATTAGATGATAATATTAATATATATGAAGGTTTTTATTTACAATGGATCAAAGGGGTAGCCGGTCAAATGACTATAACCTCTTCTATGAACAAGGGTCTTTCAGACCCTATTTGCTGCACTCCGATTGCGATGGTAGAACCAGGAGACTGTTGTGGATTCGAGCCTTTATTGTGTAATGGGGAATCAAAGGACATTTCATTGTGGGTGCAGAGCAGGATTAAGGACTTTGGCACATTTATAGGGGTGTCAAACCATGGTTTTGATGACAAAATTCAGGAATTACTAATGGAGATTGAAAGGAGCTGGCGGGCATCAGAGAGAGATTCCAGCTCAAAAAGAAAAGGGAAATCTCGAGAGAACTGAAGCAGTTATGTCGTGACTTTAATTCAGCTCACCTGGAATTTAAGGAGGGGGAGAGTAGACGAAAAAGAAATCTGACTTGATTTTCCATGGATTTAAAAATTATTTCTTGGAATGTGCGGGGATTAAACAATTTGGAGAAAAGAACTGTGGTTAAGGCGTCTTTGAGAAGATGTAATCCTCAAGTGATTTGCTTGCTAGAGACTAAAATGGATAAAGTGGATAGTGAGTTCATTTACAGTGTTGGTGGAGGAAGATGGGCGGACTGGGAACATCTTGCAGCGTCCGGGGCAGCGGGAGGAATTCTAGTTATGTGGGATAAAAGGGTTCTTTCTAAATTGGATGCTATAAAAGGTCATTTCTCGGTGTCCTGTTTACTTAAAATGGTGGATAATGATAAGATTTACGGTTTCTCGGGCGTATATGGTCCTTGCTTGGATGTGTCCCGTAGTGAGCTGAGGGAAGAGTTAAAGGTAGTTAAGCAGAATTGGCATCGTCCGTGGTGTATAGGGGGTGACTTCAATGTAATCAGGTTCCCGCATGAGCGTAAGGGGTGTAGCAGATTCTCTCGGGCAATGTTGGAATTCAGTGATTTTATTGATGATATGGCCTTGATAGATCTTCCTTTAGCAGGTGACGGATTTACTTGGTTCAGAAACAGTTCTAATTCTCAATGTTCCAGAATCGATAGATTCTTAGTGTCCGTGGAATGGGAAGAATGCTGCGGTAGTCTGGTTCAGTCGTGTCTGCCTCGAACTATTTCTGATCATGCCCCTTTACTTCTTCAGTGTGGTGGTATCGCAAAAGGGAAATCTCCGTTTCGCTTCAAAAATATGTGGTTAAAAGAGCAGGGTTTTCTGGATTGGCTTCGGATTAAGTGGGCAGGTTATTCAGTGGTGGGAGATCCTAGTTTTAAACTGGCGAAGAAGCTGAAGCTGCTGAAAACTGACCTTATTCTGTGGAATAAGGAGACATTTGGGAGGATTGAGGTTAAAATTAAAGGAGTGCTGGAAGGTATTCAGCTGTTGGATACTAAAGAGAGCTTAGGAGAGTTATCAGAGGAAGAATTCTTTCGACGTAATGAGTTGAGAAAGGAGGCAGAGTCCTTGTTGATTAAAGAGGAAATTTGTTGGAGACAGAAATCTCGGGTTCAGTGGCTAAAGGAAGGTGACAGGAACACCAATTTTTTTCATAGGACGGCGAAGGCAAATAGAAGGGTCAATCACATTCATAGCATTTCAGTGGATGGTAACTTGCTGGAGGATAAATCTGCTATTAGGGCAGGTATAGTAGATTTTTATCAGAAGTTGTATGCTGATGAAGGAATTCAACGACCACAGTTAGATGGGATGTTCTTTAATGTTCTTAATCAGGAGGATAATTTAGTGCTGGAATCATCCTTTTCGGAAGAGGAAGTTAGGGCAGCCCTTTGGAGTTTGAATGGCGATAAAGCGCCCGGTCCTGACGGGTTCTCTATGGCATTTTTTCAGCATAGCTGGGAGATTTTGAAGAAGGACATCATGGAGGTTTTTCAGTTCTTTCATTCGAACATGGTCTTTGAAAAGAGTCTTAATGCTTCATTCATCTCTTTGATTCCTAAAAAGTCTAATGCGATTGAGATTAAAGATTATAGACCCATTAGTCTTATTGGAAGTGTTTATAAAATCATTGCAAAGGTGCTCTCGATTAGATTGAGGAAGGTCGTGGGCAAAGTCATTTCGGAGTCGCAACATGCCTTCGTGGGGAATCGCCAAATTATTGATGCTTCCTTTATTGCCAATGAAGCGGTGGATGATAGGTTAAGGAAAGGAGAGCTGGGCCTGATTTGCAAGCTGGATATTGAAAAAGCTTATGATCATGTTAATTGGGAATTTCTCATTTATCTTCTAAACAGAATGGGGTTTGGTGACAAATGGAGAAGATGGATTTTTTGGTGTATTTCTACGGTGAGATTTTCAGTGTTGATTGATGGAGAGCCGGCTGGTTTTTTTGGAACCTCGAGGGGCCTTCGCCAAGGAGACCCTCTTTCTCCTTTCCTCTTCATTTTAGTGATGGAAGCTTTGAGCTTAATGATGGATAAAGCTATTTCAGGAGGTTTTATCAGTGGTTTCATAGTCGGGAATGGTAGAGTTCCTGTCTCAGTGTCGCATCTCCTGTTCGCTGATGATTCCCTTGTGTTCTGTGAAGCGAAAGACTCTCAGTTAGGCTATTTACGGATAGTCTTGCTCTTTTTTCAGGCTGTCTCGGGTCTAAAAGTGAACATTTCTAAGTCTGAAATTATTCCTGTGGGGAATGTAGAAAATATTGGGGAATTGGCTGCCTTCTTTGGTTGTAAGGTGACTTCCCTTCCTTCTACCTACTTGGGTCTTCCCTTAGGAGCTGCTTTCAAGAGCTCAAATATGTGGGTTCCGGTGTTAGAAAGATTTCAACGTCGCCTGGCAGGCTGGAAGAAGCAGTGTTTGTCTTCAAAGGCAGGCCGCCTTACTCTTATAAAGAGCACGTTGTCTTCGATGCCTACTTACTTTATGTCCTTGTTCGTCATCCCGCATCAGTTAGCCGAAGACTGGAAAAATTTGAAAGGGACTTCTTATGGGAAGGTTCGATGGTGGATCGGAAGTATCACCTAGTCAAGTGGTCCAAAGTGTGTTCTGGTATAAAATCCGGTGGCTTAGGGGTTAAAAACATCCGAGCTTTCAATAGAGCTTTGTTGGGTAAATGGTTGTGGAGATTCTTGATCGATAAGGACGCTCTGTGGAGGAGATTGGTGGTGAGCAAGTATGGGGAAGGAAATCATCTTTGGTTTCCTAAGGATGTTTCCTTGTCTCATGGGGTGGGAGTTTGGAAAGGAATCCTGAAAGGGTGGGACGCTTTCGCTAGAAATATCTCTTTTAAAGTAGGAGATGGATCTTCGGTCAGATTTTGGTTGGATAGGTGGTGTGGTCCCGTGGAGCTATGGAGAGCCTTTCCTAGTCTTTTTAGCATTGTGAGTGACAAAGAAGTTCTGATTAGTGATATTATTTCGCTCGAAGGAGGTTCGATTAGTTGGAATCCAGTTTTCAGAAGGTTTCTTCAGGATTGGGAAGTGCAGAGTTTCCTCCAGCTCTCTGAGTTGCTTTATTCTCAGCACCTGGATAGGAGTTGTGTTGACAAGGTCATCTGGGATAGGGCTAAAAACAAAATGTTCTCGGTTAAGTCTTACTACTTTGGTTCAGATTTTGGGGGAAGGGGTCTGTTTCCCTGGAAAGCTATTTGGAAGTCTAAAGCTCCGGCTAGAGTTGCTTTCTTTATTTGGGAAGCGGTGAACGAAGCCATTCTTACAGGGGATAATCTTAGGAGGCGCGGGAAGGTGATAGTGAGCTGGTGTTATATGTGCAAATGTAATGGTGAGAGTGCTGATCATCTTTTGCTTCACTGTCCGGTAGCAGGTGCCTTGTGGGATTACATTTTTCACATTTTTAACTTGTCTTGGGCCATGCCGGAATCCATTAAGGATCTCTTCCTTTGTTGGTCCTTGCACAAGAGGAAACGGAGAGATTTTATTTGGCAGACTATTCCTTTGGGAGTATGCTGGGTGATTTGGAAAGAAAGGAATAGGAGAGTTTTTGATAACGTGGAAAGGTCTTTGTCGTTGCTGAAGAATGAGCTGCTTCAGCTGCTGTTTTTTTGGTGTAGTGACGGTGTTAGGTCTGAGGTCAACTCTTTTGCTGACTTTGTAGTGAATTTTTGTAATCTGTAATTATTGGAGTTTTCCTCCTGTGTAAATAGGCTGCGGCTCCTTATTTGCCGCTTTTGATTTTTAACATATACCTTACTTATCAAAAAAAAAAAACTATCTTTTTGACAACTATTCAAGTTTATGAAAATAGCGTTTAGAAATTACATAACAAACGTGTTTGTAAAGAAACAGCTACGTTTTAAAACCGCTGCGTTTTAAAACCGTTGTGTTTTAAAACCGCTGCGTTTTAAAACTGATGCGTCTCAAAACGCTGCACCAAACGGACCCTGAATCCCAACCGACTAAGTGACATTTCCTCTTCTCTTTATCCCCTTCCCATAGGAAATCTCTTTCGAGTTTCTCAATTCTCTTTAGCACTAAGGAAGGGGTCACGAACAAGGAGAGGAAATAAGTGGGAATATTAGAAAGAGTGCTCTTTATCTAGTTTATTCTATGATAATGATTTATGATTGCACTCTACTTGTAATGTACTCTAGCCATCCAATGCAGTGCTTTACCAAAAATGCTCCGGTGATATCTGGTTTATCATATTAGCTTTACTAACTCCAATAAGTGGTGATTTCTGGAAAATCTGATCGTTCCATCTTACTAGCTATGCCGTTTAGAAATGTTGCAACATTTCTTGGAATTATGTGTCTTCTAGTAGCGATTTGTTGCATGTGCCTCATCCAAAAGAGAAATCAAAAGCAATTTTTAGGTAAACTCAAAACCACAGCTTTGAAATATGCTAGACAATAGAAGGGGCAGTCTGATAACAATGGCAGAGGAAAAGAAAAATGATAGATTATTCCAGACCTAATTACAATTTACAGCAAGGAAAGATTACATAAATTATTGGCCTAAGATGCTACTCTATTTGTAAAAAATTACTAAAAAAACCCCTAATACTTAAAGTACAAATGAAACAAGAATGAATTCACATAAATAAACTTACCCTAACTGCTCCTGCATCAAGAGACATCTATATAACTATAAAAAGAAAAAATATGGATGAGGAGAATCAATTAAGGACACTCATTGCTGTAAATAATAAGAGGAGGTCATAAAAAAAACCTACAGGCAAGACCAGCGAGAACCAAGAAGAATACCCAATTTTGCAAAAAATCAAATGAACGATAACGATCACAAACATCCGGTGCTCATCTGTTTACTCTAACTTCAATGCCTCAACAGTTGTAACCAAAAAAATTTAAATAACATCAATAAGTTATCCCTCCATCCCTAAATGAGTTTTAAGTTTTTGAGGTTTGCACAGAAATAAGAAAATTCAACAATTTATCTTTACTTCCTATGTAAATAGGGCGCGCACCTGTTTTGCCGCTCATTTTATTTTATCTCTACTTATCAAAAAAAAAAATCAACATTTGTAAAACTTTATGAACAAATTTACAAAAATATACTCCCTTACAACACTAATGGTTCATTAAAGCACATAATGCTACATTGGAAAATTTAACTACGTATAGTTGACTATTGAAAAGGCGACACCCGTTAGGGATAAATTTTCTAAAAAGTGACGCTCATTTGAAGGCAGGTGACGCACCAGTTAGGGTAGTACCATTTTGTTAGCTTTTCTTAGTTAATTGTTGGTTGTTTCTACTAATGTGAATAAAAAAAATTCTGAATCTTTATTCAAAAAAGACATCCGTAAAAAGAATTATACCAGGATGCAAAACCCATACAGACCCAACACCACATGAAGATAGGAGCAACAATATTGAAACACTAGCTCGTTCTTAATCTTACTACTAACATTGATCGATAAATGTAAAGTTGTTCAACAAAATAAACGAACTGCAAACTCCAATGATGCAAAGAACTAACCGTAATTCGAGACATGCGTTCAGCTTCCAGTTTCTCCTTTTTACGCTGCTCTATATAATCATCATAGGCGAATGGATTAGCCAACGATTGCGCCTGCAAAGAGACACAACGTATAGAACTGTAAGATTAACTACTTCAAGCAGATGTGATACAAGACACTATCCACCATCTCCATAAAATTATCATTTCTTCTGGAGACCCACAGGACTAGTTGATAGAGATGAGGACAACTCCAAACACTATATTTCTCAAAATGCCAAATAAATAGTCCCACGGAGAGGCAGGGGCAGAAATGGTATATTTCACAGAAGCAAGCATAAAACAAAACTCTAGTCACCTTCTTATACAATCGGTGATCAATGAAGAAACCATGCATGGAGGCTCTTAGAAGATTGGTGCCAATTAAATTCGTTAAATTTAACTTCTCAAGGTCTTCTTTTGTCAAAAATTTGAAGTGATCATAAATAGATGTTTCAGCACCCTCCTCCAGCTCTTCCTACAAATAAATGCAACAAGTTAACACTGCCACAATCGAAAAGCATAGGCTGCCAAGTCTAACCAGGTCGAAATATTAATCATACTGTTATGTTTTCCAAGTAAGAACACCAGCTGGGAGCAGGTCCAAGGGCAGGTACAAAGTAAGATGGTATCTGGTTGTTGTCCAAAGCCAACAACATCAACCCACTTTCTCTATACACACACAGATCGTTTATAGATCCAGCGGTTGGTTGAATGCTAGTCATGCGCTCTCCCTGAAAGCATCAAAGAACTTGATTGAGAACTGATAGAATCCTGAAGGATCACATTAAATTTCCAGTATATCCCAGTAGACTCAGCCACACGTAGCTAGCAGCTGTATAAGAACTGTAGAGTATAGACATATATAAACGTGTACAAAATGCAATCCTGATAAAACTGAAGCCCATGTTTTCTCATCCGCAATAACTTTAACACCATAACAAATAGCTATGTCAGTCATTTACACAGTGACTTTAGATAAACCAATCCCATTTGATAAATGCTGAAAACCCTATAACTAGCCTCTTATATCAGTAATATTGTTGTTACTTGTCCACCTATAGATTATGGATTCCATTATTGAATCTGACATGAGGAAACAGGGGAACGACTGGAAAAGAAGCAGGCAAGGATATTTACCCAGAGAGTGTACCAATCAGTTTCCTCGGTCCCAAAATTTCTTCCAAGAACCTAATCATAACAAGTTTTTATTTTGATACATAGACAACTTTTTCTCAAATGTAATCTGCTTCAGTGACCACGTTGCTGGATCCAAAACCACTCAAGATTTTACATCAAAAAATAAAAAGGCGGTTAACATCAAAAGCAGCTACAATAACTATTGTTTTTTTACAAATTTTATGAAATGAGGCCGAGAAGGGGGGTATTCTATGTGCAAAACATGTTGCATGAAGTAATGCAGAAGGGCGGCCTCAAGATCCACACCTAAAACTGAGAAAGTTCTGTAAACAGTGATAATGACGCCTGGGGATTTCCAACAGAGTCAAGTTCCTTAACATTGTACCTAACCCCTCCCTTCACCGTGAACACTTCAAAGACAATCATGTCTGGTAAGTACACGCGCACACACACACAGAAACACTACAACAGAGCATCAAGTTGAAAAGCTAAAGATGACACCAGATAGGAAACTTTTCAGATGCAGATGAAAGAGTTTCTTACTGTATCAGGGTCCCAAATCCTGACAATATGCTTATCTGTAGTAATTAGCTTTGCTCGCTCAGAATTCAAAGTTTGATGCCACTTGATGTTCAATATCGGGCTTCCATACCTGCAAAAGATTGCCAGATTGCAAGAACCAACAATTTCATAAGCGACAATAAAAGGTTGACTCCGTCATTATATAATCACCAAAAAAAGGTAAATGGCAATAGTATCAATAGCAAACTTTAACAGCTAACTCACTTGTGATCCTCTACCCTTAAAGGAGATGAAGAGCGCAAATCATATATCATTATCTGCACAATAGCAATAATGGGTCTTTAGCTCAAAATAGATATTGATAAGAGGTTAGGAACTAATCATAGGACAATAAATGGATGAGTGAAACTAAATGCAATTTTTTATTGATAAACTAAATGCAATTAACATGGAAAAACTTACTCCATTCCACTCAAAGAAAATTACGGGATATATCAGTAGCATTAGAGTTGGCCATTATCACAAAAATACTTGAGCATGGCCAAGATGCTTTTAACGCTTGAAAAAGACAAAGTTGAAAGGTCATGGAGATTGTAAGCATGGCTTTTCTGAAAGTAAACTCTTCCTGTGCAACATCCCAAAATAGAATGGAAGACTCTTTGCATGGAGCGGATAGTGTAATATAGACCAGAAAAATCTGTGTGCTTCGAAAACCATGGCAATGAAACCATAAGGTAAGTGAAGGAAACTCTATAACCATAATTCTCACGACTCTCTGTAGTCAAAACAAAAATAGAAGTTCTCATACCTACACCAGACCATATGTGTATGTATTCACCTTTTCTTTCGATTAAACTACTATCTCTATAAGTAGAAATTACATCTAAAACCAAATTTTATGGAAAATAAATGGATTAAGAATGTGTAAACAACATAATGAGCATGAGATAGAAAATCTAGAATGATATACCCTTCCAGCACTACTTCAACAGCCATGAGGTAGCCTCCATCTCCATCAAACTCTACCGCAGTGACCTCCTGCAGTTTATGTATGGTTTTAAAGATACCAAGTCAGATGAAGTCGTATAAACTGGTGTCACTTATAGGAATATACAATACTAATTTTGTTTCTGCCATAACTCATCAGTTTAAAAGCAGAAAAACTTTAGGTTCCTACCTAGCAACTTCAAGATTACTTATTTCCAGGAAGCAGTTTCAGTGAACACTAGCAATCAATTTGGATCACCAATTAAAGGGAAAGTAACAAAAATGAAAAGGTATTTGTATGATCGCAACATAATTGCCATGGAGAATGGGATTTAAAAAATGCTTTACTGGCTTTCCAGGAACCAATACACACTTTTATATACAAAGTTCCAAACACACTTAAATAACTTTCAATTGTAACATTTTTCTTCCCTTCCATTTTCCCCAAGGAAATCCATGAACCGAGCAGACCATTAGAGTTTCCATGAATAGGGTATACATATAGGCCCAGCATGTAATTCACAAATATATCATTCTAAATCATATGCCTTGGACTCGGTGAGCTTTGAGAACTCAGGTATTTGATATGAAGAGATGCAGTTATACTGGTAGCATATTTCTCATTAAACAGCTGTTCATAACTATGAATTCTAGATGGGCATCAGGAAGCAACCAAAGTACCTCGTCACTTCCACCAGCAGGTTCAAAAGCATTAAGCCTACCAACTGAAGCTCTTGTTCTCATGTCAAAGCATTCAACAGCACCATCGCTCACCACCACCAGCAACTAGGCCATGAAGCTTGCTGAATTACAAACAGAACTGTATTAATAACTAGACTAGAGAAGCAAAGGTGCCAAAATGTACAAGTGAGCACAAAAAGGAATAAATCTCACCAACCTCCTAGATACTACATTTAAAGCTGGGGATTGTGTGTTCAGTGAGGATAGAAAGCGCCCTGTTAAAAAATCAATATAAAAAGATAAAAAGAATACCAACAACAGCTTATTTTTCAAGACTTAATAATAGAAGTTTTTATGAAAAGAGTAAATAAACTCAGAAATATCAAGCATTCCACAACAAAGTGAGATGTACTGACATTCTAGAAACAACATCCACCAGCTGAAGCTAAAGAAGAATCATCTTACAACTTGATGCAACGTGAACAGATATTCAATCATGTGAATTTGATATGGATAGAAGACTATAACATGAGTTTATTTCTGCATCATATATCTATATCACACTAATTTCTTTTGTTTTACAATTAAAATGCTGATATAGCTAAGTTACACAAAATAGACACATTAGCAGCCCATTTAGATTGCGAATGTTTCCATACAGGGTAAGTTTCTTTATAAATACTTGCAATAAATAAAAAAAAAGTGGCCCTTAAAAAACAGTGTCAAAACCAAGAGGAAATCAAAGCACCACTCTCCAATGCAGATATCTATAAGCACCAACAGCCTACTGACCTATTGGATTTCAATGTCTTCCCTACAAGAATAGTGTGACGTCAGCCCCTAAACATGTAAACAAGAAACAAGAAAGTAGATGGCTTAAATATCAGGTAAAGAGAAGAAAGGTAAAATCTGTAAATC
>CM028380.1:86352518-86467663 GCA_013146195.2 Codonopsis lanceolata | reverse complement strand
TTCATACATATTTTTGAAATAAAAGTTCTCATTATAATTATTTTCATTACATAAGAAGGGAAACAAATACAAAGACCATCGAGGTTATCTAATTCCTCACCTTTCGATTAATTTGTCCCGAGGTGTCTAGCTCGGCAAAGTGTCTCAGTCTCGGAATATCGGGGGGAAGAGGTGGGAGAAGAGGTAGCTGAAGTCTCTGGCGGGAGGAAGCAAATTTGTTTCGACTGCTGATTCTCCTCGACATCTATTATCAGGACACGGGTTGGGGAGTAGGATCCTCGTCCTCGTCGTCGTTGGCCTCGCTCTCGAAAATAGCGTTCATTTGAACAACCACATTATTAGCAGCAGTCGGAGGAATCACTCAGGCTCATCGCTCTCCTGTCATTATTCGCAATGATCCCCAATTCATCCACGGTGTAAGGGATCAAAGCATGGCTACTCAGAACCATGGACACACGAGGCGGCCGCTCCCGCCTTGCCATCATCTCGGGGTTATGTCCGTGGGCGCAGTGCTTTCGCCAACATCGCAAAGCGATGGTTGCATCCTTGGGAGTAGTAAGGAACCGACTTTGCATCCACGAGCTGGTCAAGCTCGGTGGCCTTCTTAAAATCTTGATGGGCTGCGGTTTTGGCGGCATGACCTCCGTGTCGGCTGGCACGCCAAGCTCTCTCTTTCTGCTCGGCAGCAATCTGTGCATCCTCAAATTTCTTCCTCTCTCGCTCAAGGTTTTACGGCGACCACCTCCCATTTTGAGCAAATTCCACGGGCTTTCAGGCGGATAACCTCCTCCTCGAGCTTGGACAGCTCGGCAACCTTTGTCAGGACTTCTTTGTCCTTAGCCAACAAGTCCTCTTTGTAGGAGCAGCGGCTTCATCGGACTTTCGTTTACGCTCAAAAAGCGCTCGGCCTTGTCTTTATACTCATCACGTGCGCAGCAATGCGAGAAAGAGTGACAATGCTGGAAGCTGCGCAAAACAAAAATTTACATGAAGCGAGAAAATATAAGTTACCGGCAACAATCGTCTTCATCAAATAACGAGACATGATTTACCTCGTGATTAGCAAACCGGCTTCACCAGAAGCGGACCATTTGTTCGGCGTCTCGGCATCTCCGCGGACAACATCGGGATGGACAACCCTTTTCGAGGATTCCACGCATAAGCATGGCTTGGCGCTCATCGTCCCCGTCGCGAATGTTAATTCCGTCAGAGGGGGGCAGCACTTCGTTCACAAGGGCCCCTAACCCCATCTCGAGATACGGGCGCCACAAAATTGGCTCTCAGCCAACTAGGGGAAGCTCCCCGGGATGGCTCTTCATGACGAGGGGGGGGAGGAGGAAGCCCCGTGGCCGGAAGCGTGGGAAGGACGGAAGAGGGTGCGGGATCGGCCACTTGAATTGTTTCTTAGGGTTCGCTACCCCTGTTCGTGGTCGGGTGCTCAGGCCTCTGCTTTCGAGAATCGGGCACAATTGGTCTCTTTCGAGAAGAGTGCTCGGTGGTCGGCGCCGCCTCGAGGAGACCTCGGTTCAGTTGAGGAACCAGGAGCACGAGATGATTTTTTGCTCCTTTCAGAAAAGGGGGCCTTGGGTAAGGATTCAGAGGCGGGCTGCTCGCGGCCGATCAGCTCACCATGGCGAGCAACAGACCTCGCCTTGAACTCGATCTTCCTTTGCCTCAGTATGTCTTTCACCACTGTCAACACAAAGAGAAAGCTGGTTAGACACCATCGAGATATTTTACATAAGATTCATAATCAACAATAAAGAATAAATACCGGCATCTTCAAAGTCAAGTCGGGGTGTACAATCCCCCGGGCCGCATAACTTCGACTCATTGGGGAACTTGTGACCATGACAAGTCCCAAAGGATGGGCTGGATCGGCGTTATGACAATCAAAGGATCCACACCTCCACGGCATTTGGATACATTAGGCCAAGCGAAACCGTGCATCTTGCACGATTGACTTCCAGTCAACCAACCACTGTTGACCCTGCTCGGTCACTCCTAGAGCTCCTCGCAACATAGCCATACACCTATCCTCCCCGGTAAAAGTGGCGTATCGATCGTAACTTGGAGGTTTCATCACGTAAGGGGACGGAGCAAAAGGCCACCCAACTCGGGATTCCACAACAATAATCCGTTTATCCCACTTGTCAACCTTGTGGGGAAATTCAGTAAACAACTTCAATGCTCCGGCTTTTGATCGGCCAATAATCCTACCCGATTTCTTGTCCTTAGTAAATTGAAAAAGCTTTCGGAGTATGGTCATCTCTGGTTCAAACCCAACTAACTGCCAGTCGCACTAAAGCGTCGAGAATCGACATCGTAGTGAGTTGGAGATCACGGGCGGCATTGGCCTCCCTTAAGAACTCGACAATAAAGGGATCTAGTGGAAAACGCATCCCGACGCGAAAGAAATCATAGAAAAAGACCATTCTTTTGGTCTTGCTCCTCATCTGAGCAGGAGTCATCTCGGATTCGTAAGGGACACCTCGATAATCTTCCCTGGAAATCCCAATGGAGTCAAACCAGTTCCCCACCTCTACAACTGAGTCCATCGACTCCCAGTGAACAAGCGAGCTCAGATTAAAATAATCCTCGTTGCGAGGTCTCCTACCCGCTCGGGGTCGACCAGCCACTTCCTCGTCGCTGGGCATCTCACTCGAGCTCGCCTCGTCTACCTCGTCCTGGTCGGTGGTCACATCATTCACAACCCTTTCAGGGAAAGCATGACTACTTGCTTCTTGAGTATTCCTCCTCTCTGAAATCAACACGTCAGACCCCGTTCTCTCAGAATCTACGGGTGAATGATGCTCCTGGGCACCATGGTCATAATCATAAGCTTCTTGCTCATGATCAGAACTGTCATCAAAAAGTCGAAGAGGGGAAGACATCCTACAACAGATCGAGCAATAATCTGGGTTAATCCCCAGAAAACTTATGATTCTTCGAAGGTTTTTCCTTGATCTCCCTGCAAACTACCCAAGCCTAAACTGAAGGTCCTAAGAATCTACCCAGAAAACCATGAACATGAAGAACACAGAAAGAACTGAAACCAGAAAACTCAAAGAAACAGAAGAGAATTAAAACAGGAGAAACTTACTTGTGCGTTGAACGGGAATCAATTTGCCAGAAGCTGAAATGTTGAAGTGATCCAGAATGACAGAAACGAGTTTCTTGTTAGAAAAGAGAATCGCCAATGAGGAAAGTAATAGCAGGAGCAAGGTGGAGCAATTGAAGGTTAGAAGGCAGTAAAAAAGAAAAAGGGTTAGGGTTTTACCCCTTTTATAGGCGAAATTTTGGGAAGAAGGCGCCCAAATCACGCGCCCATAATTTCAAAGAAAGGCGGCTGCGAAGCACCCGATCAAGCCCGCCATTAATGCCTGCCTCGAAAACACGCAGCTCATCATGACTGAACTCAACAGCTGTCACTTCCGAAGAGTCTTTTCAGTCTCCCTGCAAACGGCGCTCCGAATGCACTAACCGTCACCAATAAGGCAGCTCCCTTCATTTCGACAACAATAAAATCATACAAGTGTTTTGCTCCCTGCGCCGAGCATAAATACTCGCCGAACAGGGAGCAGGGGGCCACTGATGAGCTCGGCCCAAACTTTGGTCACGAGCCAAGCACAGGCTCCAACACGTGGTAGTCACATGCACGACAGAGACCAGGAAAGAAATTACCCGAGCAGGATAGCCGCGAGATGATCATCGTACATCTATCCCGAGCAGGAATTTCTCTATCACTCAGCGAGCAGAGAACAAGGCTGCCCGATTGAGCTCGGTATTAATTTCGAGATAACCTCGCTGATCCCGAGATTTTAGCCATGATTCCTTCGGTTACGCGGTCAACCCGCATTTATGGTATCGCAGTCCTAAAATATCGCCGTGATCATAGCCTAACCCGGATCTTACTCCCAGAAAGGCTATATATACTTCATAAAATCTCATTTGAAAGGTACGCACTATTCTACATACCGAAACCCTGTTAATTTGCTTTCAACTAAGCTCAATACTTACTCTCACACCTGAGGGGTTTTGCGAGGCCCTGCCTTGCATTCCATCTAAGGTTTTTCCTCTTTTGACAGGGTTTTAGGAGTTCTCACATTCAGTTAAGCCCAGATATCCTACAAACCGCAAGGACCGGCCCAAAACCAGATTGTGCAGCATCATATGACGAGCCACATTAGCTTGGGATTGGAGAAAACCAACCATCAACAAGAACCCTAAAACCTGCAATTTGAAAAAAGTCTTCATCATCCACAACATTTCTTAGCAATGAACTTCTCCTGATCGGCTTTCTTTTACAACTAGTTTGATATGACATTAGGCAGAACACTTGAGGGTATTTATAATAAGCGTTAAGATGCTTCCATGCTTGATATGGTGGCCATTATCCAGACTCCATACATATCATATGGACCACGTTTTTGTTTCAGATTGCCGAGTAAAAACCAACCTAACCACAGTTGATTATACTGTCCAAGATTTGATTTTTGACTAAAGATATCAAATAGTACTATTTACATTGCACACGTGGTAAGTCTGCTGATTACAACCTGTTAATCATCGACCCAATCTAAAAATTACTTGGTTCAATCTAACCCGATAATATTTTTGGGTCAAAACGGTAACCTGTATCAATTCAAAAGTATTAACGGTTGGGTCATGTTGGATTGGAGCGGGTTGAATTCGTTACCTATTTTGACCCGCACTTTTCGCTCTGTAAACAAATGGATTTTTTGGGTAAAAAATTTCTTGTCAAAGCGGATCGATCCGATTTAACACGACTCATTTCGACATGTTTGGTATTCGGTTTCTAATGAGTTCTAATCCATTTCAACTCATACCCGATCCAACTCATCTAATTGCCAAGCCTGCTGACATGGGGTTTGATTTCAAAAGGAAGGTAAAACAAGCATATGCCACAAATTAAACGTGCATATTCTAATACCGTAGTGCCTAACTTGTTCATAAAAAATAAAATAAAAAGAAGAGTAATATAAAAAATAAAAATAGAGTAATGCTATATATACATAACTTTTTGTCCTAAATTGCACAAATAAATTAATGTTGTTAGGTGTTATACCCTCAATGTTCATGAATTATTGTCATATTTGATTTTTTTTAATCAAACATATTGTTTTGTTACATAAAAATTTGACGTATATTTCGTAATAGTTAAGAGAATATTATAAAAAATTGACCTATATTAAAAAATTTATGAAACACTTAAATATTTTTGGACTACAAATTACGTGTTTTAATAATTTTTTAAAAATACCTCAAACACCTTAGAATATTTTCTGTATATTTTGTGTTAAAAGTTTTGTAAACACATTTTTTCCATTCAATTACAACTGTAATTCAATATGAAATGTATATTAAAGTGAAGCTATTTTTTAGACACAAAATTAAGAATATCGTCTTATGGTAATTTTCTGTAAAACAAATTTTTCTGACCCGATCCACTCTTAATTATTGGACAAAACTGTGAAAAAATAAGACTCAATTTTATGAATTAGAATTTGTAAAACGTTTGTATACTCCTCTCTTTTTTTAGACAAAAAAAGTTTACAATCCGGTGGTTAGTTGGGGGCCCGACGGCGTACCAAGAAAGTCTCTTTCACATTTTTTGTAGAATTCTTTTTGTTCTGAGTAAAAAATTCTCGTTAGAAAGTTAATTTTTTTTAAATGATATTTTTATTAGCTTATTAGTAATAAAATATCAATTTTATATATTAATTTTTTAAATAATATCTCAAAATAAAATAATAGACTATTTACCCGAAACAGAGAGAATAGTGGTTTAAGGTAACCGACAAAAGCCATTCTTATTGTTATTGGAACTAAATTCTTGTCTATATCATTAACAAAGTTTGATTGGTCATTAGTTCAAGCCCACGGTTTGGCGGTAAAACACTAAAACTAAGACTTTGGTATCCATTTCCTAGATGAAGTTGAGTTATTTTTTAGTCTCTTCTTCCTTTTTGTCCTATGTTGCAGGGACACGTCTCCAGCCCAGTTTTAGAGGGGTTCAAAGTGATCGGTCGAACAGGACCCCTAATGTAAGAGGGCCCAATTTTATATATGTGTAGACTAGTTTTATAGATATAATATAATTAAATAATGTAATAATAGTGAATAAATTGTTTTTTGACTCAATGGATTGAGTAATTGTATATGTGATGTGTGTAACTTTAAAGTCCAAGGTTCAAGCCCCTTCCTAACCATTTTTGTAATTTTGTTTATTTTGGGTCTACGGTCAATTATTATTATTATTATTATTATTTTATATGCATATTATATCATATACTCCCTCTATTTAGTTAAATAGTCCCCTATATTATTTAGATAAGTTTTACGTAAATAATCAACTTTTTAAAAATATGCTTATAATTTTCAATATTTCATCTTTGAGGTGGTCTCCTGTAAGACGGTCTTACGAATCCTTATCCGTAAGACGGAGCCCCATTTAGAAATTCGCGGGTCATTATAAATTAATAATATGTTATAAAAAATCACAAAAATTAATCTACTTAATTGGTTCGCAATATAACTTTTAAGGTTTGGAAAATTGAGCGCGGGTCTAAGGTTTGAGACTCCCCAGCGCTTCTTTTCAGTTTTATTTATTGTGATGTGTTATTTTGCTCCGGTACCCCTGCACTTTCAAGGTTTGTCGCCGAAATTTTTATGTTTCTCACGCCTTACAGTTTAATCCTTTGTCAGCCCCGTTAGCATCAATTGCCTTGAGATACTTGACGGATCTTAATAGACTTTAACAAAATACTAAATAACACGTTTAAAGCCAAACGTGACACATTTTAAGGTTGAAAGTGACACAATAAAGGGAAATTTATTATAATTCTCATTAAAATTCAAATGAATACTCTTAATGTGTAACTTTTTAGTATTAAGAGTGTCACTTTTTAGTATTAAATATGTAACTTTTTAGTATTAAGAGTGACACTTTTTAGTATTAAATGTGTCACTTTTTAGTATTAAGAGTGTCACTTTTTAGTATTAAATGTGTCATTTTTTTATTATTAATAGTGTGTCACTTTTTAGTATTAAGAGTATCACTTTTTAATATTAAATGTCTCACTTTTTAGTATTAAGAGTGTCACTTTTTAGTATTAAGAGTGTCACTTTTTAGTATTAATAGTGTCACTTTGAGAACAAAAGTGTGTCACTTTTGGATAATTGTTGTCTTAGGTCTGATTAAGTTTTACTTAGTTACTTTAAATTAGAGTGTCACTTTTAAACATAGAATGTATCACGTTTAAATTTTACGTGTGTCACTTTTGGCAAAAAAAATCACTTTTCATCTTTAAATTTTTATTCATAAGTGTCACGTTTAGTGTGTCACTTTTAGGTATTAATTGTGTCACTTTTAGGTATTAGGTGTGTCACTTTTGGTAAAATAACTCATTTTTATAATTATACAATTTGTATCAATAAGAGTGTCACTTTTAGGCTTGAAGTGTGTTACTTTTAGGACTAAAGTGTGTCATTTTGGGCTAGTGATTTTAACAGCAATAACCAATTGAACACTACTTAAATATATCTTCTCATTCATAGAAAAATATATAATCTCAAGCGTCAATCGTTAAAAACACAAAACCATAACTTTTTCAAGGTAAGTATATGTTTCTTACTTAAACTTACAAAATTTACTAAAAATATGTCTAAAATAACCGAGTATTAGGATTTTTGGAACCAAATTCCTTGGCTTGATTGGAATCAGAAAAATCAGTAGTCTTTTTCTTGCCCTTTTCAATACTTCCCTTAATTTTTTTTCTCCTTCCCTTCGTAACATAGCGAGCAGGATCTAGGCATGTAGTAGATGAACTTGAAACACGATATGATTCATTTTGGTTCGGTAAATTCTTTAAGGAAGAGTGTCACTTTTTAATATTAAGAGTGTCACTTTTTAGTATTAAGAGTGTCACTTTTTAGTATTAAATCTGTCACTTTTTAGTATTAAGAGTGTCACTTTTTAGTATTAAGTGTGTCACTTTTTAGTATTAAATGTGTCACTTTTTAGTTTTAAGAGTGTTACTTTGTATTTTAATAAAAATTATAATAAATTTTCATTTATAGTGTCACTTTTAACATTAAAATGTGTCACTTTTTGTGTTTTTAATGTGTCACGTTTGGTTTTAAATGTGTCATTTAGCATTTCGTCAAAGTCCGTTAGGATCTGTAAATTATCCCAAGGCAATTGATGCTAACGGAGCTAACAAACATTGAAAGTGGAGGGGCACCGAGGAAATAGAGGAAATGAGCATTAAAAAAAATTAATTGCTAGAGGGAGTCAAACCCTAGACCAGTGCGATTTAAAGCCTTAAGGTTGGCCCTTCACCAACGCATCCAACAAACTTTTGTAATTTATATTAACAGGTTTATTTATTAACCCGCGAATTTATAAATGGGGCTCCGTCTTACGGATTTAGGATCCGTAAGACCGTCTTACACAAGTCTTTGCCTTCATCTTTATCCTCCACTTGTATTGTAAGTATAATTGTTATAGTTATGTTTTTTTATTTTTTATTATCAACTTCAATCTACTTATATATGTTTTAATTACTCCGGAACCTAATGAATAAAGAGTTATCATATAAAGATAAATAGTTTGTATTCGGTTTTAGTAGAGTTATTCAACTTTAATTTTATTTTGGGTCTACGACCAATTATTATTATTATTATTATTATTATTATTATTATTATTTTATATGCATATTATATCATATACTCCCTCTATTTAGTTAAATAGTCCTCTATATTATTTTGATAAGTTTTACGTAAATAATCAACTTTTTAAAAATATGCTTATAATTTTCAATATTTCATCTTTATCCTCCACTTGTATTGTAAGTATAATTGTTGTAGTTAAGTTTTTTTATTTTTTATTATCAACTTCAAATCTACTTATATATGTTTTAATTACTCCGGAACCTAATGAATAAAGAGTTACCATATAAAGATAAAGAGTTTGTATTCGGTTTTAGTAGAGTTATTCAACTTTAATTTTATTTTGCGTTCGCTAAATTTACTTATAAAAAAAAGTTAGTTGGCCATCAAATTTTTTATCTGTGTCATAAAAAATAACAATTGATTGGGCATATAATATCAATATTTCAAGCAAAAATCAAATTTTATTGCTATGTTACAATCATTTTTAATTATTTCTTATGTTTATTTAATTCTTTGCTTTGTTAGTTGATTGTTTTTTAACTTGAATTTATAGTACACAATACATGTTACCAAAAAAATATTCATCTAGAAGTCAAAACATAAATAAAAGAAAAAAATTGATTAAGTATATTCTTTTTATTGTAAATTATTTTAACGAACGAAAAATAACAATTTTCAGTTATTATTTAATTCTAATTTTCTTATATGTTTGGGTATTATCCATTTTCAATACTTCAAAGGCAAAACCCTCCATTTGGCCACCCAACTTTTCAAAAACTTGCAAGGTGGCCACCGAAAGTTTAAAACTTGCAATGAGGCCACTATACCTTAGTTAGGATGCAAGCGAGCCCATTTTTTGGACGGCCGTTAAATTTGGCCGTTAAATTATGTCCTTACCTATTTTGCCCCTGTAACTACTAAACCTTTATGTGAAATTAGAAACAAAAGGTTGGAAATAAAGCAGTCCGCCGGCCTGCCTCCATTTTTGTCTTCCCCAGATCTGGTACAGCAACCCCATCACTGGCCTCCTGCAATTTTAAGCTCCTGCACTATCCTCGACAAAGCAAACCCCTCTCAGTCTCTCTCCCCAGATGGTTCCGGCTTCACCATCTCCTTCTTTATTGCTGTCGGCCTTCTTCCTAGCAGGCGGCGTTGGAACAGGGGGAAGCTTTGCCAGTTTTGCTAGGCTGGAGATGGCAAAGGAGAGTGGGGGTTGGTGCCAGAGGTAGCCAAGCCAATGGAGATGGAGAAAGAAATCGCTGACATCGGATCCGGATGGATTACCCAGACTCAAGTAAAGACCGAACCGAACAATGACCCCGCACTGATAAAGCGCTTCAACATCGGCTGCTGATTAGTAAACTCGTTAAACTCTTCGTTAGTCGTGGAAGAGCACTTACCTTTCAAAGTAGAGTTCCAGTGGTTCTTAATCGCGTTGTCGGTCAGACCCAAGAGGAGTCAGGCGATGGTAGCCCACTTGTTACCGAAACGGGCATGGACCTGGAGAATGGTCTCGTCTTCTTCAGGAGTAAACGCGCGGTGCTCCACCTTTCGGGCACAGCTGGGTACACCAGCGTAACCGGCAAGACTTTTCGGATGGACCGGGTATGGATTTGCTGATGAGGGACCAATTGTGTGGGCCGTGTTTCTCAACGAGTTGTTGGAGCATTTCGTCTTCTTCGGGGCTCCAAGGTCCTTTGATCTGATCCATATCTCTCTTTGAAGAGGTCGCCATGTTTAGATTAATAGAGACAGATGAAGATGAAGATAGGTATGGTTTGAAATTAGATTTGAAGGAGAATAAAAAGGGGAAGGGGATAGGGATGACCGGATAGGCCGGTGGTGGGAGGGAAAGGTGTGTACGGTGATATGGGCACCACTTAAGGGGAAAAAGAAGGAAAGCGGTTGAATTTTCCAATGGAGGTAGCCAGGGGCAAAATAGGTAATGACATAATTTAACGGCCAAATTTAACGGCCATCCAAATAATGGGCTCGCTTACATCCTAACTAATGTATAGTGGCCTCATTGCAAGTTTTAAACTTTTGGTGGCCGCCTTGCAAGTTTTTGAAAAGTTGGGTGGCCAAATGGAGGGTTTTGCCTACTTCAAATGATGAAAAGTCAAATAAATTGCTCGTCTAAAATTCATATGCTTATATTTTTTTAAGGGCCCATTATTTTCTTTTCGCTCTGGACCCCCAAAATTTCAGGACCGGCCCTGCACGTCTCGGAAGAGGCGTGTTACATGTCGGACAAGTACCCAAAACAGATATGGGTCGGATATGCAAAATATGGCTTGAAATATGTTTAGGGGTCGAATTGCAATTTCTTGAAACTTAGGACATGGACATGGAAATGGTAACAGCCACAGCGACACAGCTATGGATACGTATCACTTAGAGCATCTCTAGTGCTAATGTGGATGTGAAAGAAATTTGATGTCACTTAAGATTTACACCCTTTTTGAAAAAAAGAAACATGTCTAATGCAAATGTGGATGATGAATGTGGATGTGATGACAACGAAATTTGTTCACATTGTGGATAACAATATGAAGTTTACACATTTTACTTGAGGTTGTGAATACATCCTAGTTATCATTATTCTTTTTAAAAACTCTTTCAATTGGTTGTTATCTTTTCTTATATTTTTTATTTTTTTGTCAAATATTATTTTAGTGGTTGAATGAATGTTACATAAGATTGCATCCACATTTACATTGGAGAGATCCATTTTGATTAAATGTGAATGAAGAGAGAGAAAATTAATGATACATGATTGATGGTGTGAATTACTCTCGGTCACATAGGATCAAATCTAAGGTTGTATTGATGATGCTCTTTAGTTTGGATAAGATTTTGACGTACCGCGTACTTACCCAAGTTTTTCTTCGATTTTTCCTATGATTCGCTGATGCCGTCGTATGAAAGAAAACCCTAGCTGCGATAAGTCGACCAAGTCTGTGGAAGTCGAAGAATGGAAGTCGACCTCGAATCCCAACCAAGTCGATGTCGAACTCGACCCTAGCTCTCGGATTTTCAGTCAGGTATCGTAGCTTCCTTGGATTTTCGTAAATTTGGTCGATTGAAACTTTCGCTGGAAGTCGAAGTCGAATGTTTGGGATTTATTTACCCTAAATATTTTGAATATTTATATTTGGCAAAACCCTCCATTTGGCCACCCAACTTTTCAAGAACTTGCAAGGCGGCCACCGAAAGTTTAAAACTTGCAATGAGGCCACTGAACATTAGTTAGGCTGCAAGCGAGCCCATTTTTTGAACGGCCGTTAAATTTAGCCGTTAAATTATGTAAAATATCTATTTTGCCCCTTGTTATTGACAAGTATCATGTTCGACTCAGTAACAGTGCACTTCCAGGCCTGCTGGTATTTTTCTTAGCCTCAAGGTCCAAGTCCACTTTCTTCCAATCCAAACCCTTCTCAGCTAGTATCTCCTCCCTAGGTCTCGCTGCCCCAAACGGATTTGGCTTATTGGTCTTCACCACCAGGAAAAATTTGAAAGGCTCAACCGAGCACTCTCACCCCTGGAAGATCCAATATCAAACGCCTTCTTTCTTGCTCCCTTCACGCGGCAATCCCACTCCCCTAACCCAACGACGTTCAAGTGCCGCTAATCCCTAAAACCAGAACCAAAACTTAAAGATCTAGATGTCGGTGCCGGTGCTAGAGCCAATGTCTTCTTGTTAAGAGCCCAATTATCAATTTCATCAGCCCTAGAAAAACCTCCACCACCAATAGCGCCGCCGCCGCCACCACCTCCTCCACTTGAACTAAACCTAGGCCGTCCAGAATCAAACGCCGGCATAGACTTCTTCGCCATTGCCCAATTATCAAACTCATCAGCCCTAGACGGCTGATCAAAATTCGAAACCCTAGATGGCGGACCTCTCCGATCATTCTCAAATCCACCATAAGATCTCCGATTGCTTCCCCACGAACTATCCCCATCCCTGCGACCAGGCGGTGGCCCACCGGACCTTCCATACGATCTCCGATTGTTACTGAGTCACGCCATAACTGAAACAAGTTGTCAGAAGCAGTAGTTCTGGCCCTCAACAGCAACGAGCTCGATTCCGCCTTCTCCTCCATCGATGACGCCAACCCCACCGTCTTCGATTCAAACTCTCTCTGTCTTTCAGACATATATGAAATCCCCGATTTTAGTTCTTCCCCAATTTCATCTGGGTTTATCTCAAGTTAATCGACGTTAATTTTACATTTTCATTTTTCAATATTGTTTTTCCTATTTTGCCCCTTAATTTAACGATTGAGTCTAACGTCCGTCAGAAAATGGGCTCGCTTGCAGCCTAACTAATGTTCAGTGGCCTCATTGCAAGTTTTAAACTTTCGGTGACCGCCTTGCAAGTTTTTGAAAAGTTGGGTGGCCAAATGAGGGGTTTTGCCTTTATATTTTGGCTCTTATAATTTGAAGTATACCATGAGGTGCACATGGACACGGGTCAACCAAAAAAAAATAGAGTAAGTTTTTACTTTTTAGCAACTGGACCCCTCAAATATTTCTATTTGACCCCTCCCAATATTCCCCCTAAACTAAAACCTCCTAAATCAGTAGAAAGTAAGTAACTCCAAAAGGTAAAAGTCCCAATCTACTCAATGCTTTGTTACTTTACTAATTTTTCATAGTTTCATTTTATTATTTTCAATCTTTCTCAATTCATAAATCACACCGTATTTATCCGAAATTAGGAATTTTTTTTAATTTTGAGTTTTTTGGTTAAAATGTAAAATTGTTGATTTGATTAATTGATTGATAATTTTGTATATAAAAACAAGCTTTGGTGCCTTTGGAACTTTACTTGAGCTTATATTAAAGAATTTGAAGATAAAATTTGATTGTTAAAATCATTTGTTACTAGTGTGTAACCCGTGCTTTGCACGTGTAGTTTTTTTTTCTCACTAAATTTATTGAATGGGATGTACTTATTTTATAAGATAAGATATATATATATATATATATATATATATATATATATATATATATATATATATATATATATATATATATATATATTAATGTATTAATTAAAACATGAATAACTTTAATAATAAATTAAATTGCAAAAATTTTACAAATTGGTAAAATGAAGTTTAAAATGTTGTCAATTAAGAAAGTAAATGATTATGTTCACTTTATTATTATTATTACTCAAATAAAAAGTAAATGATTAATAATTCTTAAAGTTACATGAATTATTGTTACAATACCCTTAATTATTGTCCCTAATGAATGTAATTAATGGTCATTTTAATGTCATATTAATATTAATGAGAACCAAATTATTGTTCTTCTTCCCCCCCTTCAATCTAAAGACTCTTTGCATTTCCATTTTCGTATGATTCATTATTTTTTTGCAAGTTGTTGCACGTCAACTATTGTATTGATCTTGGCATGATCAATCCATGTGTATACATTTTCCTACTTGTAAAATGACATTGTGTTTGACTTCAGTTTTTTTTCTTGTATTAGTTCAAAATTAATAAAAGAAGGTAAATCAAGTATACTTATTATTTTATGTGTTAATATTTTTTTTATAAAATACATACATTTGGTAGTAATGCTTGTAAGAAATAGTATTTAAACAAATATGTATAGATTTTAATTTATTAAAAGTATTTTAAGGTTACTACATAATAAATCAAACCCAAGAAATTATATATCAAAATTTAAATTGAAATAAAAACAAAACAAAACGATCAAATGCCAAAATCAAGAGCAAAATAAGAAACCAATTTGTATCGAGTAGGAAATATTAGATTTGAAATCAATACATCATTGAAAAAAGAAAATAACACAAAGAAAATTATAACTAAACAAGCATTAATGAAAACAAAATAACTGTTTTGAAAAAACAAAAGCAACAATCAATATCAAAACCAATATAAAAACTTGCACAAAAATCTAAACTAAAACTAAAATCGGTGCCAAAACCAAATATTAAAATTCGTCAAAATAAATATAATTTTATCTAAATAGAAGCAAATTAAGAAATAAAAAGCTCAATTGAAACAAAGCTACTAATCAAGAACCATAAACCAAAACTGAAACCTAATAGAAATCTAGGAATCAATTACAAAAAATTAAAACTGAAATCATACTTAAATCCAAAATAAAATAACAAATAAAAATAATATCAAAATCTTCGGATGAATAAAATGTAATATATCAAATGTCAAATCAAGAGAAAAATAAAAAAAAACCAATTTATATTGAGTAGAAAATATAACTAAAAAATAATTAATAAAAATAAAATAACAGTTAGAAAAAAAAAAGCAACAATCAAAGATCAAAACCAATACACAAATCTAAAATAAAACTAAAATCGGTGCCAAAACCAAAAATTAAAATCAGTAAAAATCAATATAATTTTATCTAAATAGAAACAAATTAAAAATCAAAAGCACAATTGAAACAAAGATATTAATCAAGAACCATGAACCAAAACTGAAACCTAAAAGAAATCTAGGAATCAATTAAAAATAAAATTTTAAACTGAAATCATATTTAAATCCAAAATTAAATATCAAATAAAATTAATATCAAAATCATCGGATGAACAAAATTTATAATTATAAAGTAAAACAAATCGTGAGGGTCAATATCCAAAAGGTTGAAAACGAAACAAAAATTAAACAATTTTGTAATAACCATACATTAAAACCAAAATCAAAATTCTATCACCCAAATAGCTTAATAGGGGTCTTACCGTATCACTATCACTTTTGGGTGTCATGATAACAGCTTCATAAACTTTTAAAAGTATAAAAGATGAATCTCTAATAAGGTCCCAACATAAGATGTTTGAGACGTTGACCTAAAAGAATTGAAATTCACTTCAATATCTTTAGTTTATTGTTCAAATATGTCGGATTCAACCAATGTCATCGCCCATCAGTGATCTTTTTGGATCTAGCTTTAAATCTCTCTCCATTTGATGAATGAAAAAGAAGTAAATGAGATGATGAAGTTACCGCATGTGAGAATGAAAAAGAAAGGCCGGGGGAGAGACATGGAAAAGACGATGTTAAAAAAGATATGATTTTTGTCAACTTAAACACACAATATATATGAAACTTTTTGAGTTCTTGAGCCAATAGCTAAAACACTTCTACAATTGGTAATAGTATGAGTCTTATAGGAAGGATTATGAATTTTATGTAGAAGAGATTAATACCCCATGTTATAGCTATTGTAAATTTATAATTAAGTATAGTTATTAGATAATAACAAACAAATCATTTTAGGTTGAATTTGAAAAGACGCATTTGTTAGGAAGCTTGAGAATGCAACTTTAACAAAATAATGTGAGGTGTCACACCCTCAAGCTTCCTCACCAATTTTAAATATATTTATATATAGATTATGTTGGGTTTCTTTGAGAAGTTTTTAGCTTATAAAATTAGGGGGTTTTGTGTTTTTTTAAAAAATTAGTTTAACAATTTGTTACTCATCTCATTTACTTGTGTGTGATTTAATAATTTAAGGAATTTACTTACGATTTGTGTGTGATGTTTTTAAAAATATTTTAATATAATAAATTATCATTAGTTTAAGGTTTTTCATCTCTTCAACGTGTTAGTGGTTTTATCTTTTAAGGAAATAATGAGATATTTTTTAAACAAAAATTTTCAGAAATTTGAATTGGTGTAAGCCCCGTACCACGAGGTGCAACGGTACTTTTAATAATAGTTAAAATTTTA
Organism: Codonopsis lanceolata; assembly: GCA_013146195.2. NCBI lineage: Eukaryota > Viridiplantae > Streptophyta > Magnoliopsida > Asterales > Campanulaceae > Codonopsis > Codonopsis lanceolata. The sequence goes on along the minus strand of CM028380.1, from coordinate 86,451,230 downwards.
GACATCGCTTAAGCATATTTCTAAATCCGCCACTAATTACCACGTATTCTTACCGGTGTAAAAGCTTTTTTCTTCTTCTACCTCAATTCCATGCGCATGAAAATTATATTGTGGATAGGGATAGTAGCTCATTCTGATGACCACGTGGCGGTGTGACATTTCACCTATTAATATTAACACATAAACCCGATCCAAAACCTATAATGATATGCTCCGCTCCTAAAAGAGCGGGTTGGTTTCGGTTTAACCCGTCTCCGCCCCAAACCAAAGCTACATATAGTGGTGGAAAATTTTACCCATACTCATATGTCCGTCTAAACCGCCCACTAAAATATGAGTATAGGCACACTTAAATTTTAATTTGGGCATAAATGGGCATGCCCACTTAGACCATTAAGTTTTATGGGCATAATATGGGCACAAATTGACGCCCACATTTTTACCTCTCACTCTCACGATCAATTTTTTTTCTGTATATCTGATAATCCAAAGTTGTTTCTCTCTATATATTTACATTTCTATCAATAACCATTTATTAAGACAGAGAGTGTGTGAGGGTAGTAGAGAAAGAAACTAGAGAGAGATATGTAAGGCTACTACTTGTTCTTCTGGTTTGGTTTTCAAAACCAAAGAAATAGTTAGCAATGGTGGGAGTAACCGTTATTTTTTAAGAATAAAAAATTGATCTATATTTTTCCGATATCATATTACTTTTTATATGCATTCAATTACGTATTTTCTGATTATGAAAAAAAAAAATATATATATATATATATATATATATATATATATATATATATATCAGATTTCCATTTAAAAACAATCGATTTGACGTAAAAATTATGGAACTAAGAGAGTATTTTATTTAAATTAACATACGGCAAAAGTGAAAATATGTTCTTGTTTTGATATTACTAGTGATTCTGCCAACACTAACATGTCATGTAAAGTTCTTTTTAGAAATTTGATTGCATTGGAAATGATGACAGATGTTAAAATGTTACCAAAAATGTTGGCGTTTTCCAATTATTGTGGTTGTAATTATATGTATATATATATATATATATATATATATATATATATATATATATATATATATATATATATAGTTAGTTAGTTGTAATTTTTGATAAGTTTTGTTAAATGAAATTATTTTTTTGTAATTTTTGAATTTATTTGATAAGTGCATGCTAATGAGTAAATGGGCGCTCATGCTTATTTAGTACCCGCTCATATATGCTCATGATATTAAATAAGTACTTACTTGCCCCACCCATTTAAGCTCGCCCCCCATTTGGATCAGCCCACACCCGTCCATACCCGTCCATGCCCGTCTATGCCCGCCCATTTGCCACCTCTAGCTACATATATACATAATTACTCCATTATATTAATATATTACGTCTTCAAATCGTCTATCTCATCCTCTATCACATTTTATGTCTCATTGACTCTCAGCATTGTATGTTTTCTTGTAAAAAGAAGATCAAGTAAAATAACAAGGAAAATGTACAACTGTGATTAAATGAGATAGGCGATATGACACGGAGTGGGATAGATGATGTGGAGTCGTATATTACCCATGTTTGTAATATTATTGCCATGTTTGACTACTACATTTTTCAATTTTTTTCTTTTGAGTCTAAAGATGGCTCTTGCCATCTTATTAAGAATTTTCCTTAAAACTAATTTTAGTGTAGTGTGATGAAATTTCATCATAATGTTTCTTTTGAATTTTTTATTATATTGCTAGTATTTTTTTCGTTTTCATTTATTAAACAAAAAAAAGTGAAATCAAATCTTTATTTAATCTAAATTTTAATATCAAATGGCGTGTCACCGGATGTGGTACATTAATTTTGATTTTTCATTTTGTTTTTGGCCACATCATGTGACTCGTCATTTGACGCAAAAAATTTGGTACTTTTCAAGTACCCATAACATTAACTAGAAAGAGTATTGGTTGTTTGTGCTTGGAACGAGAGTAATGTGGGAAATTCAGGTCGGTCCCTTTTCCAAAATTTTAAACCGCTCCAGTCCACTATGTTTTTTTAAAAATTGGAAAGAGATACTTTTAGTGGCAAACTCATAACGATACTATTAATGAATCAAACACGCTCACGCAAAGTACTAGTCCATGCATCTATTTTGCATCGCAATACACAAATTGAATCCAATTTGTGCATCACAAGTCCAATTTATTTTCTGTATCATCGATTTTGCATCGTGATGTGCGAAATAAAATCCAATTAAGGTAGTCATTTGTAAACGAGTAATTATATTTGTAGTCAAAATTTCCTTATTTTCATTTATATTGAATTAAGGCAGCACTCACTTATATATTGATTGATTGTTTGATTTCCGTAAATATGTAGTCAAAGTTTCCTTATTTGCTTAGTATTGTAATTATGGTATGATTCAAATAGATTGAATATAAATTGATCGATTGACTTCTGTAAATATGTATTCAAAGTTTCCTTATTTTACTTAATATTGTAATCATAGTATGATTCAAATAGATTGAATATAAATAGATTGATTGATTTCTGTAAAAATAAACAAATTGAATTATCGTGATAGACAAATTGGTATACCGTGATGCAAAATTACTTGATTTCCGTAAATATGCCCAAATTGATGCATCGCGATGGACAAAAGTGGTGCATCGCGATGCACAAATGGATTCTTAGTGTCTGTCTCGTTCATTAATGACAAAGTCGTCTTTTTACCTCCAAAAGTATATTTTTCCACTTATAAAAAAAACAGAGGAGCGGAACGGTTAAAAACTTGGAATAATTACAGGTCAGTCCCCTTTTATTAATTTGTAACTACTGAAGTATCATCTTTTTTTTTTTAACCGCAAAAGAATACTTTTGTTTTTTTCTTACTAAAACGACCCCTCCATCCGTCAAGGTCTTTTCGTCCAGTTGCCATACGCAACTATTATTTTCTATTTATTATTCGTGCACGTTCATATTTGAATAGAGGAGTTTTGCATCAAATCGATAATCTCATATCATTTTAATATGTGTTTCTTTTATTTTCCAATCGACATTCTTCTACATTCAATGGATAAGCCCGTTATGTTTTTGCTTAAATTTAGGAGAGATACTCTTGTTTTAAAGTTCCAGATAATTTTTGTTTTAATGATTTGGTTCAATCCATAATAGGTAAATATTTCAATGTTGAATCGGGTAATTTAAGTTTTAAACATTACGTGGGATCTCATGTCAATTGTTGTTTATCGAATGATGAAGATTGCAAAAACATGGCTTGGTTGGCGGGAGTTATTAGTTAGTGTTATACCCATTGATATAATTGAAATCTCTAATGTTTAAGGTTCGTGATGAATGTTTTGAATCAGGCTAAGCACAAAAGGATGCACATAATTTACGATGCGATGCAGCCCAACATAGTTGCGATGCATTATTCTCTAATCAGGATTCAACGAAGTCCAATCGCGATGCATCCTTTTGTAGTTTCGATGCATCGTCAGCTCATCAAAGTAAGTTTGTGAGTTTTGTAACTTTGAAAAGTGACAATGACAGTGTCCCATGTTATGACATACGCCTTACGCAATCTTGAAATGATCTTTTAACATCTAGTTGGTCACCTCTTATTATTGGGCATGGGTAAATCTTTAAAGATGAAATGGAAGAATTTCATAAGAATCTTATAAAGTATTCCTTCAAGATTGGATTTTATTTTGTTTTTGTAAAAACACTCATAAGAGAATTAGTGTTGAATGTGCAAAAAAATTCAGTGATCCTTGCAGTTAGTTTGTCAAGGCATGTATCTCAATTGTTGATAATTATGTATCCATTTACAAGTGCAACCTTGCACATAGTTGTCATGTTTCATCGAAGATTGTAGCTTGTAATTCCAGAAGGATGTGCTATGGTGTTGTTGTGAACTTGATAATTGAAAATGTTCTTAATCGGCCAAGTTATTCCCCATCTGATGTAATTAATCATATTATGACCCGTTATGACATTGATATATCATGATGTGGTAGGTTATATCAATGCCATATAAGGAGCGTTGAGACTGCTCGTACGAATATTTTTTGTGGTTACGAAGAATCTTTTTAGGAATTGCATTGGTATGTTAAACTGTTACATATTAGTAATCCTGGTAGCTTTGCTCCTGTTGAGTCGGATGTTGTTTCAAAATGTTTCAGTCGGTTGTTTTTTTTTTCATTTTCGGGTGTGTGTGATTTCAAGTATTGTCGTCCTATATTATTTAAGGGAACCATTTTGTCTACCACTGCCAAGGATGGAAATCAAGGTACCTTCAATTATTTTCATTTTGTAGTTTGGGTGAAAGTTTTATAATGTAATAGTAGATGCATCAGAATGAAAATTCATGCATCACAATTTAGTAAATGCATTCATTTAGAGTAAAACAGGATGCATCAGAATCTAAATCCATGCATCAAAATTTAATTGAGTTGTACGTCATTACAATAAGATGCGTTGGGATTTATAATTTGATGCATCGCAGTTTTAATGTTGTTATTTGAATCATTATATTATTTTAATATAGGCATGTTCCCGCTTGCATTCGCGGTTGTAAGCGCAAAAAATCAGGAGAATTGATTTTGGTTTCTTTCAAAAATAAAAGAAAGCAATTCCCGATGTTTTTGGTAGTTCAGTGAAACATTTTTTCTGTTTGGTGTACTTGTATCGTAATTTGAGAGACATATATAAATAAAGGTAAATGCTATTTGAGCTCATTCCGCAGCAATATGTGTGCAAGGCTTAAGGATTGTGCATATGCACCAAATGTCAGATTGTTCAATGAGAAGCTTGAAATATTTAAAAGAAAAGGTGGTCAGATTGCTTGTGATTTTTTGGTCAATCTTCCATTTGAGCGTGTGGCTATTGCACATTAATCCCATGAGAAGAGGTATGCAAAATTGACCTCAAATGCTATTGAATCGTTTAATAAATGGATTTTAGATGCTCGGGCCCTTTTTATTACTCACATGGCCGATTGCATTAGATCAAAATCATGAATTGGTTTGTTGATATACTTAGCATTGGAAGATAATGAACCAAAATATTATGTCCGAAGATGGATAAAAGTGGGTTGAGTATACTAAGGTTAAGATCACGTGGCTGGTCCAAGTTGGATATAATTCCACATACGAGGTTTTATCGAATACAAGTATAGCTAGTGGTTGATTTGTGAAATCGAACATGTTCATGCTATCAATGGAAGATTGTAGGATTCTCATGTTGTCACGCTGCTATTGCGATTTTAAGATTTAGAAAAAAGGTTGAGGATATGGTTGATAATTACTTTTTTACAAGTAATTACGTCAAGTGTTACGAGGAAAACTTGATGACAATTCCGACTACTAAGAGGTGTGAGCTATGGGAACTTCTATTGGTGAGACCATTTTGCCCCTAGTAACTAAGAGTTTAGCTAGACGTCCTAAGAAGAATATGATTGCCTCAATTGGTGAATCTACAAGCAAAAAAGAAAAGGATTTGTAGTAAATGTCACAAGCTTTGTAACCACAACTCTAGGTGATGCCATTCAAAATTGATTTGTATTGTTTTGATCTTATTGAACTTTTTGTGTTTATGGAAATTTTGTGTTCCTTTTTTTGGAACTTTGAGTTTTTATGTTAATTAAAAAAATTAGTTCTATTGTTTCAAGGTTACTGAAGTTTTGGTTGTTTCTACAAATATATAGTATATTGTTTTAATGTTTTTTTTTCAATTTTGATGTTTTGTTGTTTCTAATGTTTCCAGTAATATAGTTTATTCATGCATCGCAAATTTCTTAATGGACTCATGTTTTGTGCATCGGTTTTAAATTTGAAAGAAGGTGATTAAAGCAAGGATAAACCGAATAATGAAATAAATGGAAAATAAATGAAAATATATGATCGGTCAATGAAGCTTACAATGAAGAGTTTATTGAAGACTTCATTGAGATATCAATGTTGCGGAATAAAATAAAACAAAACAGAAAGAACGAAAATTGAACACAAGAGATACCTTTTGATCAATAAGCAACAATACTTATTGATCGAGCCTCATGGCTAAAAATATTTCATTAATAAAATATATGTTTAAGCTCATTACATTCGAAAGACTAACAAAGTGGAATTTATGTACAAACTCTATATGCAGTAGATATGGATCTGAATAATACTAACACCTCAAACTACCTAGACTGATATACACTTAATAGCTTTTAACAAAACAGTATGAGGCGTTCACAAAAAAATAGTGTTGGTAACAGAATGAATGAAGACTTCGATGTAACTTCATTCAGCAATACATTTAGTATAGGAGCAGCAGCAGTTTTTCGATCTCTCTCTCTCTCTCTCTCTCTTAACAATCTATGTATAGTAAATGCTCAGTATCGTCTCTTAGCTTCACAGCCTTGTATCCTCTTATTTATACTTGCATCATTTTCCTAGAAACCTTGTAGAATAAGAAAACCACTTAGCATAAAAGATTAGTAGGTTACTGCAATAAATAAGGACTTATCAAACATAGACTTACCAAATATGAAGGATTCCTTACATTAATAAATTAGGTCAGTCGTGTCTCATAGAAGCAAGACAAACGACACATATGACTTGTGTTACAAGAGCACACAATCCTAATAGATTAATAATTCATATAAACCCTAAAAACCAATTAAAGCATAATCTCCAAAATAACATTTCAATGAAAGATGTAGCAATAATAATTAATCAAAGTCAATACCAAGAAAGGAAAAACAAATAATTAATTAAAATAAACACTTCAAAAATATAATAACTCAATAATTAAATATCAAACAAAAAAGATGCAGAGAATTAGAAATGTGAGGCACCGATTTGAAATTCTTAGTAGGTAATTAAAATTGAATGCATGTGTTTTTTAATCCAATGCATAACTTGTTCAATGTTGATGGTCAATTAATTATTACAACTGTGCATCAGTATGTGTATGATTAATCTGTGTTTTCTGATCTTTGTAGTAATATTATTCATTTATGCATCGTAGTTTATCAATCATGCATCAGTATTTCTTGTGAACATTCCTTTTTTCTACCTCGATTTTAAAACAATGTAGAGATTTAGGATGCAATGCATAAATTCAATAGTCATTCATTGTGTTGTATCATGACCAAAGTAATTTCCTTACAGTATATTTTTCAGAAATTTAAAGAAATGTAATCAAATATATTCATCTAATAATTGTCTACTCATCATCTAACTTTCTATTACAAAAGATTACTTCATTTCTACCTTGCCACGTACATCTAAATAACAATTATATATATATTAGTAATCAATTAAAAATGTTATACATTAAAAAATTAGGTGTCGTTTGGTAGCCAGGATTAAGGCCATATATGATTAATAAGTCGAGTTGTCTGATGTTTGGTACGCAATAGATGGTCGCGATTAATAGCACGAGTTATCCAAATAAAGTCATTATCCCCTTACTATTAATACCAAGGGGGTGGGTGTTATTATTAGCGCCCTTACTAAAAAAAATTGGGATTAACATTTGTAATCTTAAAACTACCTCTGATATACAAATAAGGATTAATAGTGAGGGCACTAATAATATGAGATTAATAATATGTTTATCCTTGTGACTACCAAACAAGCCCTTAGTATATTTCTTACCCAGCAACCACTATTAAATAGTGTTGCAAATTTTTCCTTGATCGGAATTAACTTTCCTAGTTCTTTCTCCAAAGTTATTACCCAAGACATCAATGTGCTATAAACAAGGAAAATAAGTTATCATTTGCATAAACGTAATAACCACTAGAAGAAAGTTGGAATTTGGAAACAACTGTATAATGTTAGAAACATACATTGTTCTCCAACATATTTTGTGTTGAGGAGCTTCATCCTCTGTTATGTTTCTTCACTATTTGTTGTGCCTGCATCCTTTGATAAGCTAATTACCACTTCTACAATGGTCTAAACTGTTTCGTCCAGTTTCATCATCTCTCTTGTTTGATCATCATCTCTCTCTCTCTCTCTCTCTCTCTCTCTCTTGTAGCAGTTCAGCTTTTAGCATTTCAAATTCTTCTTCCATTGTTGATATTTTCTTTTCGAGAGCTTCATTCACAGTTTATGTTTTAAGTATCCTTAATTGTAATTCAATCGAAGGAGACTCTGGAATTTGTGTTTATATTCTTAGCATTTCCGCTGCCTTTTCCAAAAAAAAAAAATCAACTTAGATCTCATGCTTTCTATTTCTTTTTCCTTGGCTTCTACGGTTGATGATTTCTCTGTCAATTCACTTCTGAGTTCCTGCAATATTCTTTGTTGATCCATCGACTCATTTTTCAGAATTTTGGTAGAGAGACAATTGAGATCTCAGGATCTCTAATTCCTTGACCTTTGCTTCTATGGTTGATGATTTCTCTGCCAATTCACTTCTAAGGTCCTGAACTATTCGTTGTTCATCCATCAACTTTTTTTTTAGATTTTTTGTAGAGAGATAATTTAGAAATCAAGCTCTATACTTCCTTTTCCCTTGTTTCTATGTTAAATGATTTGTCACGCCCCAAATCTTCCCTACCTTGGCCAAGCTCAGGACGTGAACTACCGGTTGCTAACACATTCTAATCTATAAGTATTACTAAAACAGAAGCCACTGCTGCTACGTGGCGGCTTTCTGTGAAAAACTAAAAGTTTTAAAGAGATTTTTGTGCTACCACGTGTCGCCTTCGAAATGGTATTAGTTTTTTTCTTTTTTCAAAATCGATTAGTTTAAGATAAAAATTCTAAATTTAATTAGATAAGATAAAATTCTTAAAACTAATTTGATTAGATAAAAAATATTTATGATATAGTTTTACTAGAAAATTTATGATAGATATTTAGGATTTTGTTTTTATTGTTTTCAAATATCGCTTAATTAAAATAGATTTTATCCTATGTAATTTATACAAGTTTAATTTGACTGAAACTCTTCAACTTCCATCTCTTTTCATTTTCATAATGTTTAATTTATACAAATTATCTACGGGATAATTCTATGTTATTTGTTCTACTAATCTATATTTATTAATTATTAATCTATTAATTATCTATCTATAATTATCATTAACTATAACTAAAACAGAAGCCAATGCTGCCACGTGGAGGCTTTCTATTAAATTAATGATTAATTTTTTAAGGAATTTTATCCTTCCACGTGTCACTCTCTATGAATTGTAAAAAAAATTCTTTTTTTTCTGCCAAAATTAATTAGTTTACGATATAAATAAGAAGTTACTGATAAAAGTTTACAGTTAGTTTATGATAAATTTTATCACATTTGTAGTTTATCAAGTAGATTTTATAACATTATCAAGTAGTTAACCATTTTTTCTCTCTCCTTTTTTTTCTTAACTATAACTAAAACTAATTTGATAAGATAAAACAAATTTAGGATATAGTTTTATGAGAAAATTTATGATAGAGATCTAGGATTTTGTTCTTTTTTTTTTCAAGTATTGCTTAATTAAACTAGATTTTATCTTATAAAATTTATACAAGTTTAATTTTATTAAAACTCTTCTATTTCCATCTCTTTTTATTTTCATAATTTTTAATTTATACAAATTATCCACAGGATAATTCTATGTTATTTGTTCTTCTACTAATATATAATTATTAATTATTAGTTACTAATCTATTAATTATCTATTAACTATTATTAAAACAGAAGTCGTTGCTACCACATGACGAGTTTCTGTTGTACGCTTAAAGTTTTAAATTAAAAGAATTATGTGCTTCCACATGTTACCTTCTATAGAAGTTTATATTTTTTTTTCATACCAAAAAATAAAACCGGATAGATTTTAAAACTGATGCCTCTTTTATACATGGTAAAAGATTTTTTGTTTTTTGTTTTTACCATTTTTTACTGCCAAAATCGGTTAATACCGAATATATTTTATAACATTTGATTTAAACGTGTTTCACTTGATTAGAACTCCAAATTTTTATGGTAATTTTTTTTTTGCAGATAGATTTTATCAATTTTCATAGATTTTAATCTTTCAATTACATGACTACATGATCAATTTTGAATATTTACCTTTTTTAAAAAAAAATTATTTTAATTAAAAAAATTAATTATTTATTACAAATTTAGAAAATCATCTTATTCTAAACAATTTTTGCAAATAAAACAAAAACTATTAAAACCATGCATATGGTACTAAATATATCTATATAAATTTTTTTTTCCTGCCAAAAATTAAAATCTTATAGATTTTAAAACAGATGTCTCCTTTATATATGGTAATAGTTTTTTTACCATTTTTTGTTGTCAAACTCGGTTAATATCAGATAAATTTTATCACATTTGATTTTAACGTGTTTCACTTGATTAGTACTTCAAATTTTCATGGTAAAAGTTTTTTATTTGCGGATAGATTTTATCACATTTGATTTAAACGTGTTTCAATTGATTAAAACTATTAAAGTCTGATAGATTTTAAAACCGGTGCCTCCTTTAAAACAATTCGTATGGTACTAAATATATCTATATAAATTCTTTTTTTTTTCTACCAAAAATTAAAGTCTAATAGATTTTAAAACTGGTGTCTCCTTTATACATGATAAAACCTTTTCTTTTTCTTTCTTTTTACCAATTTTTGTTGTCAAAATCGGTTAATACCAAATAGATTTTATTACATTTGATTTTAACGTGTTTCAATTGATTAGTACTCCAAATTTTCATGGTAAAAGTTTTTTTTTTATTTTCATGTAGATTTTATCATATTTGATTTAGACATGTTTCAATTAATTTAAACTCCTCAATTCTCATAGTAATATTTTTTATTTACCATTTTTTTCTTACAAAATCGGTTTGTACCTGATAGATTTTATCACATCCTTTTACTTAGTATTGTAATTATGGTATGATTCAAATAGATTGAATATAAATTGATCGATTCAAAGTTTCCTTATTTTACTTAATATTGTAATCATAGTATGATTCAAATAGATTAAATATAAATAGATTGATTGATTTTGGTAAAAATGCACAAATTGATTTATCGTGATAGACAAATTGGTGTACCGTGATACAAAATTACTTGATTTCCGCAAATATGCCCAGATTGATGCATCGCGAAGGACAAAAATGGTGCATCGCGATGCACAAATGGATTCTTAGTGTCTGTCTCATTCATTAATGACAAAATCGTCTTTTTACCCCCAAAAGTACATTTTTCCACTTATAAAAAAACAAAGGAGCGGAACGGTTGAAAAAACTTGGAATAATTGCATGTCGGTCCCCTTTTATTAATTTGTAATTGCTGAAGTACCCTCTTTTTTTTTTAACCGCAAAAGAATACTTTTGTTTTTTTCTGACTAAAACGACCCTCCATCCGACAAGGTCTTTTCGTCCAGTTTCCATACGCAACTATTATTTTCTATTTATTATTCGTGTATGTTCATATTTGAATAGAGGAGTTTTGCATCCAATCGATAATCTCATATCATTTTAATCTGTATTTCTTTTATTTTCCAATCGATATGCTTCTACATTCAATGGATAAGCCCATTATGTTTTTGCTTAAATTTAGGAGAGATACTCTTGTTTTTAAGTTCCAGATCATTTTGTTTTAATGATTTGGTTCAATCTGTAATAGGCAAATATTTCAATGTTGAATCGGGTAATTTAAGTTTTAAACATTACGTGGGATCTCATGTCAAATGTTGTTTATCGAATGATGAAGATTGCAAAAACATGACTTGGTTGGCGGGATTGTTATTAGTTAGTGTTATACCCATTGATATAATTAAAATCTATAATGTTTAAGGTTCGTGATGAATGTTTTGAATCAGGCTAAGCACAAAAGGATGCCCATAATTTACAATGCGAAGTAGCCCAACATAGTTGCGATGCATTGTTCTCTAATCAGGATTCAATGAAGTCCAATCGCGATGCATCTTTTTGTAGTTTTGATGCATCGTCGGCTCATCAAAGTAAGTTTGTGAGTTTTGGAACTTTGAAAAGTGACAATGATAGTGTCCCATGTTATGACATACACCCTGCACAATATCGAAATGATCTTTTAACATCTGGTTGGTCACCTCTTATTACTGGGCATGGGTAAATCTTTAAAGATGGAATGGAAGAATTTCATAAGAATCTTATAAAGGATTCCTTCAAAATTGGATTTTATTTTGTTTTTGTAAAAACACTCATAAGAGAATTAGTTTTGAATGTGCAAAAAAATTCAATGATCATTGCAGTTAGTTTGTCAAGGCATGTATCTCAGTTGTTGATAATTATGTATCCATTTACAAGTGCAACCATGCACATAGTTGTCATGTTTCATCGATGATGTAGCTTGTAATTCCAGAAGGATGGGCTATGGTGTTATTGTGAACTTGATAATTGAAAATGTTCTTAATCGGCCAAGTTATTCCCCATCTGATGTAATTAATCATATTATGACCCATTATGGCATTGATATATCATGCAGTGGTATGTTATATCAATGTCATATAAGGAGCGTTGAGACTGCTCGTACGACTATTTTTTGTGGTTACAAAGGATCTTTTTAGGAATTGCAGTGGTATGTTAAACCGTTACATATTAGTAATCCTGGTAGTTTAGCTCCTGTAGAGTCGGATGTTGTTTCAAAATGTTTCAGTCGGTTATTTTTTTTTTCATTTTCGGGTGTGTGTGGTTTCAAGTATTGTCGTCCAATATTGTTTAAGGGAACCATTTTGTCTACCACTGCCAAGGATGGAAATCAAGGTACCTTCAATTATTTTCATTTTGTAGTTTGGGTGAAAGTTTTATAATGTAATAGTAGATGCATCAGAATGAAAATCCATGCATCACAATTTAGTAAATGCATTCATTTAGAGTAAAACACGATGCATCGGAATCCAAATCCATGCATCAAAATTTAATTGAGTTGTACGTCATTACAATAAGATGCGTCGGGATTTATAATTTGAGGCATCGCAGTTTTAATGTTGTTATTTGAATCATTATATTATTTTTAATATAGGCATGTTCCCGCTTGCATTCGCGCGGTTGTAAGCGCAAAAAATCGGGAGAATTGATTTGAGCTCATTCCGTAGCAATATGTGTGCAAGGCTTAAGGATTGTGCATATGCACAAATGTCAAATTGTTCGATGAGAAGCTTGAAATATTTAAAAGAAAAGGTGGTCAGATTGGTTGTGATTTTTTGGTCAATCTTCCATTTGAGTGTTGGGCTATTGCACATTAATCCCATGAGAAAAGGTATGCAAAATTGACCTCAAATGTTATTGAATCGTTTGATAAATGGATTTTAGATGCTCGGCCCTTCTTATTACTCACATGGCCGATTGCATTAGATCAAAATCATGAATTGGTTTGTTGATATACTTAGCATTGGAAGATAATGAACCAAAATATTATGTCCGAAGATGGAAAAAAGTGGGTTGAGTATACTAAGGTTAAGATCACGTGGCTGGTCCAAGTTGGATATAATTCCACATATAAGGATTTATCGAATACAAGTATAGTGGTTGATTTGTGAAATCGAACATGTTCATGCTATCAATGGAAGATTGTAGGATTCCCATGTTGCCACACTGCTATTGCGATTTTGAGATCCAGAAAAAAGATTGAGGATATGGTTGACAATTATTTTCTTACAAGTAATTACGTCAAGTGTTACGAGGAAAACTTGATGCATGCCAATTCTGACTACTAAGAGATGTGAGCTATGGGAACTTCTATTGGTGAGACCATTTTGCCCCTAATAACTAAGAGTTTAGCTAGACGTCCTAAGAAAAATATGATTGCCTCATTTGGTGAATCTACAAGCAAAAAAGAAAAGGATTTGTAGCAAATGTCACAAGCTTTGTAACCACAACTCTAGGTCATGTGGAGATGTCATTCAAAATTGATTTGTATTGCTTTGATCTTATTGAACTGTTAGTGTTTATGGAAATTTTGCGTTCCTTTTTTTGGAACTTTGAGTTTTTATGTTAATTTAAAAAATTAGTTCTATTGTTTCAAGGTTACAGAAGTTTTGGTTGTTTCTACAAATATATAGTATATTGTTTTAATGTTTTTTTTTTAAATTTGATGTTTTGTTGTTTCTGATGTTTCCAGTAATATAGTTTATTCATGCATCGCAAATTTCTTAATGGACTCATGTTTTGTGCATCAGTTTTAAAATTGAAAGAAAGTGATTAAAGCAAGGATAAACCAGAATAATTAAATAAACGGAAAATAAACTGTTTTGTATGATCTGGTCAATGAAGCTTACAATGAAGAGTTCATTGAAGACTTCATTGAGATATCAATGTTGCGGAATAAAATAAAACAAAACAGGAAGAACAAAAATTGAACACAAGAGATACCTTTTGATCAATAAGCAACAATACTTATTGATCGAGCCTCATTACTAAAAATATTTCACTAATAAACTATATGTTTAAGCTCATTACATTCGAAAGACTAACAAAGTGGAATGTATGTAAAAACTCTATGTGCAATAGATATGGATCTGAATAATACTAACACCTCAGACTACCTAGACTGATATACGCTCAATAGCTTTTAACAAAAGAGTATGAGGTGTTCATAGAAAAATAGTGATGATAACAGAATGAATGAAGACTTTGATGTAACTTCATTCAGCAATACATTCAGGATAGGAGCAGCAGCAGATTTTCGATCTCTCTCTCTCTCTCTTAACAATATGTGTATAGTATATGCTCAGTATCGTCTCTTAGCTTCACAGCCTTGTATCCTCTTATTTATACTTGCATCCTTGACCTAGAAACTTTGTAGAATAAGAAAACCACTTAGCATAAAAGATTAGTAGGTTAGTGTAATAAATAAGGACTTATCAAACATAGACTTAACAAATATGAAGGATTCCTTACCTTAATAAATTAGGTCAGCTGTGTCTCATAGAAGAAAGACAAACCACACATATGACTTGTGTTACAAGAACACACAATCCTAATAGATTAATCATGAGTGGCCTTAAATGCAACACAAAAACACTAAATACCACATTCATTTAAAAGTTTAATTACTAAATAATCGTTTTATAAAAAAGGAGTTACAATTAACCCTAAACTCTAATTACTAATTAATCCTTATCCCTTTATATAAAGGAGTTTCAATTAATAATTATTATCCTCCTATAAATATATGTGAAACCCTCCTTTACAATTAACCATAAATCCTAAACTTGTTTCTTTCCATACGAGCAGGAAGATCAAGAACATATGCATTATCATTAATTTTCCTCACAACCCGGAATGGTCCATACTTACGCTGATCAAGTTTATGTTGCATACCTCCACGCTCCTTGCGTAAGAAAATCATGATGTAATCTCCAATCTGAAATGTTTTATGACTCCGATGTTGATCCGTTTGGGCTTTATACTTGGCATTGGATTCAATTAACCGTTGGCGAACCTCTTGGAAGACGTCGACATGTTACTGTGCGAACTAGCTAGCTGCAGCACTACGGCTGGTAATGGTAGGCAATTTAACAAGGTCAATAGTAGTCGCGGGAGTCTTGCGATAAACAATGGAAAATGGCGATTTTTCGGTTGAATGATTCTTTGTACTATTATAAGCAAACTCAGCCTGTGGTAAAGCCAAATCCCATTGCTTCTTTTTATCACCACAAAGACATCGTAGCAGGTTCCCTAGAGCTTTGTTCACAACTTTGGTCTATCCGTCGGTTTGTGGGTGAGCAGAGCTGCTGAACCTTAAGTCTGTCCCAAATCGCTTCCATAACGTCGACCAAAACACAACCAAAAACTTTGAGTCACGATCAGAAGTAATGGTACGATGGATGCCTTGTAAACGAACCACCTCTTAGAAGAAGAGTTGTGCAGTATGTGGTGTATCACTGGTATTTCGACAAGGAATGAAATGAGACATTTTAGAGAACCTGTCAACAACAACATAAATGGAGTCTAATCCCCGTTGGGTTCGTGGTAATCCCAAAATATAATCCATAGATAAATCTTCCCAAGGATTCTCGGGAACAGGCAACGACATGTACAACCCAGTATTTTGAGCTTGCCCTTTCTGTGTTTGACATATGAAACACTTACGGACAATCTTTCCGACACCGCGCTTAATCTGTGGCCAATAGTATCGCTCCTCGACTCGCCTGAAATGCCCACTTAATCCTCCAGCATGTAGTTCTCTAATCAATTTTTCGCGCAAAGAGAAACGTGGTATATAGAGTTGGTTCCCTAGAAACAAGTATCCATCGTGAACTAGATACTCACCCATCAGTTTGTTATCCAAATATTTTTCCCAAATTAACCCAAAATCCTCATCATCTTTGTACAATTCGGGTAAGAACTCTAAGCCAGTAACTTCAGCACTGATTGTAATTAGAAAGGCTGCATGTCTGCTAAGGGTGTCGGCAACCTTATTTGAAACCCCTAATTTATGGCGAATGACATAATTAAATTGTCCAAAGAAAACAGCCCAGCGCACATGCATTTTACTCTTTAGGTCACCCTGTGGTTTAAAGTGTTGAAGTGATTGGTGATCCGAATAAATGATAAACTCTCGTGGTAGCAAATATCTTTCCCATGTTTTCAAAGCACGAAACACTGCATATAACTCCTGCTCATACGTGGACCAAACTTGTCGAGCTTCATTCAGTTTCTTGCTAAAATAGGCGACTGGTCTTCCATCCTGAGAAAATACACCACCAACCCCTACTCCACAATCATCACACTCGACTTCGAAGACTTTGTCAAAATCTGGGAATGCTAGAATTGGGGCAGAAGTGAGCCTCTGTTTAATTTCTTCAAAACTTCAAGCTGCTGCTTTAGTCCAGTTGAAAGTGCGACTTTTTGTTTTTAAACATTCAGTAATGGGAGCTACAATACTACTGAAGTTGTGAATGAACCTCTTGTAGAATGTTGCTAATCCATGGAAACTACGAACCTCAGAAACGGTTTGTGGTGTCGGCCAATCGCGAATAGTTTGGATCTTTGCATCATCAACATGTACCCCTTGTGAGCTTATTATAAAACCCAGAAACAATACCTTTTCGGTCAAGAAATTACACTTCTTCAAATTGAAGTAGAGCTCATTGGATTGATGTGTTTCCAGCACTAGACGTAAGTGTTTCTCATGTTCCGACAGACTGCTACTGTAGATTAGAATGTCATCAAAATAGACAACCACAAATTTGTTTAGAAAAGGTTTAAGGGTTTGGTTCATCAACCGCATGAAAGTACTTGGGCGTTTGAGAGGCCAAAAGGCATGACGAGCCACTCGTAAAGTCCTTCCTTAGTTTTAAACGCTGTTTTCCATTCATCTCTGGGTCGAACCCTAACCTGATGATAACCACTTGTTAGATCAATCTTAAAATAAATCACTGCTCCACGTAACTGATCCAACATGTCTTCAAGGCGCGGGATAGGGAACCGGTATTGTATAGTAATCATATTAATGGCTCTACTATCAACGCACATCCTCCAAGTTTTGTCTTTTTTAGGGACTAGTAGAGCTGGAACGACGTAAGGGCTGATGCTCTCATGAACATGGTCAATTTGTAGCAAAGGTTCAACCTTTTCTTGTAAAATGTGAGCTTCTCGCAGATTTAAACGATAATGAGGTAAATTTGGGAGTCGAGCACCTGGAATTATAAAATCTATTTGATGTTGAATGTCTCGGAGGAGAGGTAACTTTTTTGGATCTGCAGTTACCTTTGGGAATTCTGCTATAATTTGTTGAACTGTCTCTGGTAAATCTGATTTTTCGTAATCATCCTTAGCAACCAACGCAAAAAATCCTCCAATATCCTTTGCATCTGCCATAAACGCTGTCCGTGACTCCGAAAGGGATAAGAAGGTGCGCCCTTCCACTTTTTGAACAGACGGTGTACTCCCAATTGGTGTAACCATGATACGTTTCCCTTGTCACTGGAAAGTATAAGTATTTTCTCGCCCTCGATGAATGGCATCCACATCATATTGCCAAGGCCTTCCGAGTAAAACGTGACAAGCGTCCATATCAACGGCATCACGATAAACATTTTCTATATAGTATTTCCACATTGAAATAGGAACTTTGCAAATTCGATCAACCTTGAGCCTAGGTCCCCTTTGAATCCAACAAATTTGATAAGGGTGTGGGTGAGGTTCGGTGGCGAGATTAAGATGATCAACAATCTTTTGCGAAATAAGATTTTCACAACTGCAGCTGTCAATGATTAAGCTACAAACTGCTTGCCCAATCCGACACTTAGCTTGAAATATTTTCCTCCGCTGACTTGGTTCTTCTTGCTTTGTTGAGCAAAGAGTTTGTTGTACAATGCACACAAGTTCATCGATTTCATATCCACAAACATCATCAGCCTTAAAAGCTGATTCTTAGTTGCAAGGTTCATTATCTTCTTTATCCAAATTAGTGTCAACAACATGTACTGGCCTTCGTGTAGGACACTCGTTAGATTTATGACCTGGTTGGTTGCAACGAAAACACTTCCCTGGAGTTGATCGAGCGTAAGGATTACTTTCTCTTGTTCTCGAGTTTGTTGGACGATCTTGCGGTTGGCGTCGAAGGTGCAGTGTTGGGCGATTCTTGCCTTCGTCGTCTCAACTGTTTTTGTTGTTTCCACAGTGTTTGGCCTTTCATCCCCAAGACTCTGTCGATACACTGGGGTGCATATGGAGTTGGGTAAGGATCAGAGTCATAATTCGGCTCTCATGACCATCTCTTGCGCATCATGTAAGGAGTGAATG
Source organism: Codonopsis lanceolata (assembly GCA_013146195.2). NCBI lineage: Eukaryota > Viridiplantae > Streptophyta > Magnoliopsida > Asterales > Campanulaceae > Codonopsis > Codonopsis lanceolata. Next base: position 86,432,499 of record CM028380.1, on the reverse strand, counting down.
GGCTGGACACCCATTTTATCTTGAATTCCATAATGCAAACCCCTAATATAACGAGCCACCTGTTGATCATCGTCTTCTTTTAGTCCACAATGGGATTGAAGGCACTGAAATTCTTCGATGTAAACTGCTACGCTACGTGTCCCTTGTTGACAATCCAATAATTTTCGATACAATTGTTGCATATAATCTCAAGGTAGAAATCATTGCTGTAACAAATCCTTCATCGAAACCCAATCTCCGATTGGAATAAGTCGTCTGCGATACCGATCATCTCGGATTCCTTGCCACCATGTTCCTGCTCCTCTCTTTAGCTTATACGCAACAATAGACACCTTTCGTTCCTCCTCTATCCCCATGATCTCAAAAAATCTCTCAACTTCATAAATCCAATCGAGGAAAGATTCAACGTCTAGACTTCCATTAAAATTGGGAATTTCAGCCTAGACATTATATGTGTCTAAAATCATCTCTCGTCGACGATAGACTTGGGGAGGGGGGTGGTGCTGGATTAGCTGGGTCATTAATTGCACCCACAGCTTGTCCAACGTGTTCGACAGGGGCTGCTTGTGCGGCCACGGGTTCAGCGGCGGGGTTGTTTGCTGCAATGTATAGTGTAGCTAAGGCTTCACGGATGCTATTCTGAATCGTTGTTTGTATCTCCTCCCCCATGTTGGTTCGCAGTTCTTGCAAACTATTTTCGAGTGCTGTAATACGATCAACATTGTCGCGGTTAAGTTGTTCGGCCATGGCTCTGATATCAACTGACGTAGAACGGAAGAATGTAAAGAAAAAAAAATGTCTTATTCGTAATAACGTACGAACGGACGTTTGCTCGATATAACGCTCGAATGGGCGGGAAACAAGAAAGAAATAATTCCTTCTCTCACGCACTCAAGTCTTTCAATAGGAAAAATAATATTAATCAATGCCTTTAAACAAACAAGTAATGCCTTTATATAGGACTTCAAACTAGATCTTAATAGTTTACGGAAAGAACTAATTTATATTCCTAATCCTACTTGCAAAAGTAACCAACTCAACATTGTAATAAAATAATAAAATCCTAAACTATCTAGGCTTGTTGCTGCTTATGATTGCTGCTGCTCGTTTCTTTATTGTTGATTTTGTTGTGGCTTGGTTTTATCTTGATATCGATCCGCATCAGAGAGCCCCCACACCCCAGCCCCATGAGCATGTGAGAGGGAAAATCACGGTAACTCAACGATTAAGTAGCTAGGAGGACTCGTGCCTAGTACCTACAAAGAGCCACCCCCACAAGAGGATAAAACCCCCCACACTACGATTGCTAGGACTTGATCCTTGGTCCTGCTCCAAATCTACTAGCTCTTAACCAACTAAGCTAAGCCCGTGAGGACGATAACTTATTTTCCTTGTTTATAGCACATTGATGTCTGGGTAATAATTATGGAGAAAGAACTAGGAAAGTTAATTCCAATCAAGGAAAAATTTGCAACACTATTTATTAGTGGTTGCTGGTAAGAAATATACTAATTCTTTAATGCATAACATTTTTAATTGATTACTAAAAAATATATATGAAATTGTTATTTAGATGTACGTGGCAAGGTAGAAACAGTGGATGATTACGAAACCATGAATAAAATATACATAGATGACCAATTGAAGGAGGCCATTAGTCATGATATATTCCCAATAAATACTTCAGGGCTACATGACATACAAAAAGGTAAATGCGAGCATTGACATTATTCGTATTTTATGATAATGAAATGAGTAATCTTTTGTAATAGAAAGTTAGATGATGGGTAGACAATTATTACATGAATATATTTGATTACATTTCTTTAAATTTCTGAAAAATATACTGTAATGAAATTACTTTGGTCATGATATAGCACATTGAATGACTATTGAATTTGTGAATCGCATCCTAAATCTCTGCATCGTTTTAAAATCGATGTAGAAAAAAGGAACGTTCACAAGAAATACTGATGCATGATTGATAAACTACGATGCATAAATGAATAATATTACTACAAATATCAGAAAACACAAATTAATCATAGACATACTGATGCACAGTTGTAATAGTTGACCATCAACATTGGACAATTTCTGCATTGTATTAAATAACACATGCATTGAATTTTAATTACCTACTAAAAATTTCAAATCGGTGCCTCACATTTCTAATTCTCTGCATCGTTTTTGTTGGATATTTAATTATTGAGTTATTATATTTTTTAAGTGTTTATTTTAATTAATTATTTGTTTTTCCTTTCTTGGTATTTACTTTGATTAATTATTATTCTTACATCTTTTATAGAAATGTTATTTTGGAGATTATACTTTAATTGGGTTTTAGGGTTTATATGAATTATTAATAGAACCCCTAAATGTTACACCGAAAAACCCTAAATGTAACATCACTTAAGAGGTTAAATTACCAAAATATCCTCCTTCCATTTTAAAAGAAAAACACTAAACTTTAAAATAGATTTGTTTACCAAACTACCCTCCTTCAATTAAAAAAAAACTCATTTAAACTCGGCAGCAATTCATTTACTCTGTTTTTTTAAATGAAAAAGATCCAATCAGGGCATCAACAAAACAGAAAAGTTAAAAAAAAATCGCCAAACAAAATTGAAAAACAGAATAAAGTTGATTCCACCGCCCGAAAACAATCACCATAGAAAAATTGCAATTAGGGCATCAACAAAAAAAAACCGTTTTCTTCTTTAAACTATATTTTGCAATTGTGATTTGATCAAATTTTAAAATTTTTGGAATGGCCAAACAAATCACAATTTGTGAAAAAGAAACACCGAACACAAAAATAAAAATAATGCAATTAAAGAAAATCAAACAATGCAAATAACGAGTTAAAATAAAATGTGATGGAGTTTCACCAAAGAAATTGGTCACACTTTTTTTAAAAAAATTAGAAAAAAAATCACTTGTTTTTTATAAAAAATTTTAAAAAATCGCCAGTTTGTTTTGCAAAAAAAAAATTGCCACTTTTAAAAAAAAATACCATGATTCAAAAAATTTATGCACCACGATTAAAAAATTTTAAAATTACACGGCGATTCAAAAAAATTGCGTGATTTAAAAAAATTTAAAATTGCACCACGATTAAAAAATTACAAGCATCATCACCTTCCCTTTTTTGACTTCTCTCTTTGTACACATACTTACATACTATGAAACACACACACACAACCAAGTTTGTCTTATATCTCTTTACTAGCCACTCACACACACACACACACACACACACTATCTCTAACCCCTACCTAATTCATAATTGAAAGAAAAACAATTTGACGTGTATGGTACATGAAAAAAATATATTATTATTACTGATCAAAACACCCAGCAATGTGGTAAATGATTAGCAGAGACGAAAGATAATTTTGAGACACTACAACAAAAAGTGTTTATTAGGACCCCCCACATAGGACTCTTTTAAAAATTCGTCCTATAAAAGTCTCAATATGGCGCTTAGCTCTTTGGGTCCTATTATAGCACCGCCTAGTAGGACGCCTTACTCTTGGTGTCTTATTATCATAAGACTTAATAATACGCCCTTTCAATGTCATCCTATAAAAAAGTTTAAAAGGACGCCTAACCCATTGAGTCCTATTACCACGATGCTAATAGGACACATAATTTTAGGGCCCTATTACAATAAGGGCTAACAGGACACTTTTTATGTAAGTGTCTCATTAACTCATTGAGACCTATCAAGGGTGTGATTAATAAGATGCCTTTCTATAGGGTCCTATTATTATAATACCTAATAGGGCACGTAACTCTTGGGTCCTATGACGGTAAGGCGTAATAGGACATATTTTAGGTTGGCATCACATTAATTCTTGGTTAATAGGACACTTAATAAGTATGCATCTTATAAAAATGCTAAAAGCATCACAAGAAAACAATCATTATCAATATTCCAATAATTTTTTTTCATCTGCCTCTAATGGTTAATATCCATACTTTTCATCTAGCAATTTCTTCAAAAATTCATAATTTCCTGTCAATATTCATTAGATCCCGTTAATTTTTGTTATATTCCATTAAGTATAAGCATTTTTTTCTTGGGATTGAGTCATAGCTTTTGTAAATTATGATGGAGGCCTTAATAGAATATAACGAAACCTAACAAAACGAGATGCTTTATTTTAATCATAAATGGGTATAAAGGGAAATTTAATCAAGTCCTTAAAAAAGTGCTACATTTAGCTTACTATAGGTGCTACATTGTCTCGATTTATTTTGCTATATTTAAAAAGAAAAAAAAGTTGAAATATTTAAAAAGAAAAAAAAAGCTGAAATATTTAAAAAGAAAAAAAACTGAAATATTTAAAAAGAAAAAAAAAAGCTAGCATATCGATTGGAAAATGTTAAGACACAATGATCTCTCTGTCATTGTTACTCCGTCTCTCTAACCTTACTTGAAATAGGTAAAGAGATTCAGATTAGGGTTCATCTCAGTTATCACTACTTAAGGCAACATTCTAATTAAGGATTCCTTGTAACCATTTCAACCCTAATCGGAAATTCTTTATATCAATCGATTTTAAGGATCGACCGAAGAAAATTGAGATATCGCGACTCCTTGTTTACAAATTTTTCCTAAAGACCTCATAAATTGGTATATTAAGGCATTTGTTGGTGCTTCTCTATGAAATATCAAATACTTTTGCAAATTAAATCTCCTAAAATAATCTGTTAGGGCTCTTGTCGAAGCAATCTCATAACAAAATAGCCTGCTAGAAAAAAAAACCCCGACATAATGAGACACACACAAAGGTTTTGTTACTACTTCTTTCATGTATAAACATGACGTAGGTTTAGATACACAATTTTAATTTTACTTACCCCCTTTGCTTCTGAAAGTGTCTTATTTGACTTGACGAATAGATTAATTAAAAAAGAATAATTGACTATTAAAAATATTGATATGAAGGTCAATTGTGATACTTCTCATGGAATAAATAAAATATGAAGGTCAATTGTGTTTTAAGATGAGCGGGATGAGCGGGTCGGGGAGTGTGTTTTTTAAGGGTAAATTCAGACCGGTCCCTTTTGTCAAGTTTGTAACCCCTCCATTCCCCCAATTTTTACTAAAGTTTATTAAATGTTGACGCATCAGAAATAACAACAGGAATTATTTCAAGTAGAAAGCAAGAAAATAAGAAAACTCGATTTATTATCAAAACTGTCGAAATAAACGTTTAAGAGGGTATTTATATGCCCTAAACACACCAAACCCTAAAAGGAAAAAATAAATAAAAATAGACGAAAAAACCCGAAATCTTCCAAGGCCCGTAACAGTGCTTAAACAGAGTTTTTTGGGCTTAAAACGAACTCTTCACGGGGTAAACCCGATGAGTCTTGTAGAATTCATCGAGAGCTTCGATTTGATATGCGGTGGGCCCCGTAATTCATCCGGACGCGAAAGTTATGTTCCGTTAAAGTTCTGTCGACCGTTAAATGATTCCTACTAGTACATAACAGAAACTAACGGAAAATTGTGAAAAATACCCGCAAAACTAACTTTCAGAAATTGCAGTTGGATCACCTAAACTTTGAACTCTTTCCTAAAGCTTTGCTTAAATACGTCTCGACCACCTGTTCTACATCAAATGTTCAAATCGTCTTCTTCCACCGTTCCAGCCAACATTTTGGAGTTCGCAACGAAAAGAGGATTGGCCTGACCGATTGGAAAAAAAAAGGGGACTCAAGGGGGATATAAACTTGTGAATAGGGACCGGCCCGTAATTTATCATTTTCTTAATTTATTTTACAGCCGCCTTAAACCCTTGGCGCTTAATCAGAAAACGGATTTGGGCGGGTTCTCAATTTTCATCGGACTCTCTCTCGCGCCAATTTTGAGCTCTCTAGCTTGTTCACGCCGCTACCAATTCATCAAAACCCCAAAATATTGCGTTTGCCGTTTAGGGGAAGACCAGGTTTCCTACACCCCCAAAAATTTGCATTGAGGACTACACAATAGAGAAGATTCACTGTGGAATTGAAAGGTATGCCCTAATTGTTTAACAATTTCTCACCTTGTGAATGGTAGCCATGTGATTAACAAAATTCTATTCACCAATGTTTCTAATAAACAATTGCTCAAAACTAACTCCAACTGACTATATGGCCTAGTTTTTGGATAAACAATTGCTCACTTTGTGAATGATTTCCATGTGATTAACAATTTTTAATTCCCCATTTTTTTCGTAGTAAACCTTTGGAGATGAAAATCATGTGACTAGCAATTAGTTTATTGGTCTTAATTCAACCCTAATGTGTATACATACTAATAGAATCTGTATATATTAATAGAATCTTCAAAGATATATGTAAATATTGTGTATCCTAATTTATAGCCTAGATTAGTGCATTATAAGTTAGGCTAGGATCTCATAGGATCTCTGATATCATTTTGTATATATATCCTTTGGTGAATGACAAGAGGGACACGGCTGATTACCTTCCTACATGGTATCAGAGCCTTAGGGTATTTCTTTCTCTTCTACCTTCTTCTTTTCCATTTTCTTCAGCCGCCATGTCTGCCCCCAAAACTCCGTCCTTCCACCCGGCTCTTGCTGTGTCCAACATCAAGAACCACATCTCAGTTACTCTTGAGATGGAAAACGTCCAATACGCGACGTGGGCGGAACTCTTCAAAATTCACACGCGCTCCTTTCGGGTCATTGACCATATTCTTCCTCCGGCTGAAGGCACCACCAAAGAACCCACTACCGATGCCGAAAAAGAGCTGTGGTTAACCCTCGACGCCACCGTTCTTTCTTGGATCTACTCCACTATTTCCAATGACCTGTTACAAACCATCATTGAACCTGATGCAACGGCCATGGATGCTTGGAATCGCCTCCGTGATATCTTCCAAGACAATAAAAACTCTCGCGCCGTCACCCTTGAGCAAGAGTTCTCTCACACCAACATGGAAGATTTCTCCAATGCTTCTGCTTACTGTCAGCGACTCAAGGTCTTGTCTGATCAACTAAAGAACGTTGGCGCTCCCGTCTCCAACAATCGCCTCGTTCTTCAGATGGTGGCCGGTCTCACTGAAGCCTACCATGGAGTGGGCACCTTGATCCGCCAGAGCAATCCCATTCCTCAATTCTATCAAGCCCGCTCCATGATTGTACTTGGAGGAAGCCGGGTTAGCAAAACAGGCTGCAACCAACTCCAATGCAGCCATGGTTGCTCAAGATTCTGAACACATCTTTCCTCCAAATGCCTCCTCTCCACCTGCTCGTTCCCATGGAAATGGCCGCCGAGGAAACCATCATAACAGTTCTGGCAGAAACCGAGGTGGTGGACGTCATGGTGGCAGGGGCGGTGGTGCACGCACTGGTCATAATCACGGCGGGAACCGTGGTGGCAGGCAGCAACAACAGGCTGGACACAATCAGCATTTGCCACAGCAACCTTGGTTGAATTCTGGTTCACAATGGCCGTTTTCTTTTTCACCGTGGGCTGTCCCTCCCTCTCCTTATCCAACAACTCCCTGGCAGCGACCACCTCCACCAACTCAGCATGCTGGTCTTCTTGGTTCACGCCCTCCGCAAGCCTATTCAGCTTCTACACAGCCCACTCCAACCGACATCGAAGCTGTCATGCACACTCTTGGACTTACTCCACCGGATGCAAATTGGCACATGGACACTGGAGCGACTTCCCATATGACATCTGAACAGGGTACTCTCTCACCTTATTTTAATTCGAGCATTAGTCGCGGTATACTGGTCGGTAATGGTCACTTTATTCCAATTAAAGGTTATGGACATACCTCTTTATCTCCTCCGAATCCTTCTTTTTCTTTACGTAATGTTCTTCATGCTCCTCAAATTGTTAAGAACTTAATTTCTGTTCGCAAATTCACAACTGATAATTCTGTTACTGTTGAATTTGACCCGTTTGGTTTTTCTGTGAAGGATTTCCGGACGGGGACGCCTCTCATGAGATGTGATAGTCACAGCGATCTCTATCCTGTTACTAATTCTAAGTTCTCTTTTCCAGCCGCCTCTTTTACCGCTTTAGCACCATCACTATGGCATGCCCGTTTGGGTCACCCGGGACCTCCTGTTTTTAATTCTCTTAAACAGAATAAATTTATCTCATGTAATGCTGCTAGTAGATCTAATTTTTGTCATTCTTGGATTCTTGGAAAACACATTAAATTGCCATTTGTTGCTTCTACTTCTCGCTCTACTATGCCTTTTGATTTAATTCATAGTGATATTTGGACTTCTCCGGTGTTAAGTTCGTCGGGTCATCGCTACTATCTTCTCTTACTCGATGATTATTCTAATTTTCTATGGACATTCCCTCTATCTAAAAAGTCTCAAGTCTATTTTACTTTTTTAACGTTTTGCAATTTTATTCACACCCAATTTGAACGGGAAATAAAGACTTTTCAGTGTGATAATGGAACAGAGTTTGATAATAAACATTTCTGGACTTTTTGCAATGACAATGGTCTTTCTTTTCGTTTTTCCTGTCCCCACACCTCCGCACAAAATGGCAAGGCCGAACGCAAACTACGTTCCATAAATAATATCGTCCGTACCCTTCTTACTCACGCATCCATTCCTTCTACATTCTGGTCTCATGCGTTACAAATGGCCACTTACCTTCTTAACATTCTTCCAAATAAACAACTCTCTTATTCCACTCCTTTTCACCGACTTTATCACCAAAACCCATCCTACTCCCATCTTCACGTCTTCGGTTGCCTATGCTACCCTCTTTTTCCCTCTACCACTATTCACAAACTTCAAGCCCGTTCTACCCCGTGTGTCTTTTTGGGCTATCCTCCTCATCATCGTGGCTACAAATGTTATGATCTATCCTCCAAGAAAATCATCATTAGTCGTCACGTTATTTTTAATGAAGCTCTTTTTCCTTTTGCTAAAATCCACACGCCTGTTTCTCATACATATGATTTTTTGGATTGTGGCCTCTCTCCCTTACTGATCCATCAACTACATAATCCAGCCCCATCTCAAACCCCTCCTATCTCTGCCCAATCGCCAGTCCCTCCAGCCCCATCCCCCAGCGGCCCAACGGCTCCAAGCCCATCTTCTGGCAACCCATCTATTGGCAGTTCCTCTATTCCTCCTGGTTTCTCTACTGGGCCTCCTCCTCTTTCTGAAATCCAGTCGGCCCCCTCACCAGCTCACTCCTCCACCGTCCAAACCCACAGACCAACCACTAGGAGTCAAAATGGCATCTTCAAGCCCAAGCCTCCCTTTAGTCTCATTTCTCAAGTCTCTCCGTCTCCTCTCCCTCGCAACCCCGTGTCTGCCCTTCATGACCCGAATTGGAAAATGGCCATGACCGATGAGTATAATGCTCTTATTAAAAATAAGACATGGGAGTTAGTGCCCCGTCCCCCCAACATTAATGTCATACGTTCCATGTGGATTTTTAAACACAAAGAAAATTATGATGGCTCTTTTGAAAGGTAGAAAGCTCGTCTTGTAGGTGATGGGAGGACTCAACAGGTTGGCGTGGATTGTGGTGACACTTTCAGTCCGGTTGTCAAACCAGCCACTATTCGCACTGTTCTCAGTTTAGCCCTCTCCAATGCTTGGCCAATACACCAACTGGACGTTCAAAATGCTTTCCTACATGGTGAACTTAAGGAAACTGTCTACATGCATCAACCTTTGGGTTTTCGTGACAAATCTTTATCTAATCATGTCTGTTTGCTAAAAAAGTCTCTCTACGAGCTCAAGCAAGCTCCTCGGGCTTGGTACAAACGGTTTGCAGATTATGCTTCTCATCTTGGTTTCTCCCATAGCAAGTCTGATCATTCCCTTTTTATTTATAAGAGAGGTACTGATTTAGCATACATACTTTTATATGTCGATGATATTATTCTTACAGCATCCTCAGATGGTCTACGCAAATCTATCATGGCTCTTCTCAGCTCGGAGTTTGCAATGAAAGATTTGGGTCCTTTACATTTTTTCTTGGGCATTGCTGTTACTCGTCATCCGGATGGTCTCTTTCTATCTCAAAAAAATTATGCCGAGGAAATCATACACCGGGCTGGGATGTCCTCTTGCAAGCCTTGCTCCACGCCCGTTGATACTAAACCCAAGTTGAGTGCATCCTCCAGTACGCCCTATGCTGATCCTTCTCATTATCGGAGCCTTGCAGGTGCATTACAGTACCTCACGTTCACTAGACCTGACATATCCTATGATGTCCAGCAAGTTTGCCTTTTCATGCACAACCCGATGGAGGTGCACATGCAGGCCCTTAAGCGAATTGTGCGCTACCTTCAAGGTACTCTCACCCATGGCTTGCATCTATATCCTTCCTCAACAGCTACTCTGGTATCTTACACTGACGCCGATTGGGGGGGTGCCCTGAAACCAGGCGTTCCACATCGGGTTACTGTCTTCCAAACGGCAAGCTACCTTGTCTCGTTCTAGTGCCGAAGCTGAATACAGGGGAGTCGCCAACATCGTCTCTGAAACTTGCTGGTTGCGCAATCTTCTCCTTGAACTGCACTTCCCTATTACAAAGGCTACTTTAGTCTATTGTGATAACGTCAGTGCCATATATCTCTCCGGCAATCCCATTCAGCATCAACGTACTAAACATGTTGAGTTGGATATTCACTTTGTTCGTGAGAAAGTTGCTCGTGGTCAGGTCCGTGTTCTACACGTTCCCTCTCGTCATCAGATTGCAGATATCTTCACCAAAGGCCTTCCATTGATTCTATTTAACGACTTTCGGGACAGTCTCAGCGTTCTCCCTTCTCCCGCTTCGACTGTAGGGGAGTAATAGAATCTGTATATATTAATAGAATCTTCAAAGATATATGTAAATATTGTGTATCCTAATTTATAGCCTAGATTAGTGCATTATAAGTTAGGCTAGGATCTCATAGGATCTCTGATATCATTTTGTATATATATCCTTTGGTGAATGACAAGAGGGACACGGCTGATTACCTTCCTATTTAATTTTATAATTTTATAATTTTATTATGTTGCATCCTAAGCCATTATTCAGGGTAATTATGCTGCTGCTCTTAATTCAACCCTTATGTGTATGCGCATAGCAGCCATCCATTGGTTTAACTCACCTCTTCTAGTGATAATTCCAACAAAAAAAAAGGAAAGACATTACCGTCAATAATGTGAAAGCCAAATACAAGTGCCCTTGTTTATTTATGCAGTTTGGCTTGGCTAGTTAGATTTGATTGATTTTGGTCCTCTCTCTTTAATGTGTGTGTGTGTGTGTGTGTGAATACTGGTTTGGTGTACATGCTGATGAGATGGATCAGCTTCTGGGTTTTTTAGCAAGAACTGATTAGTCCTTGGCTACAAGCTCTAATGCCTCCTTGTGTTTACTGCCATTAAGACAAGCTCCTTCGGAATTATCCTCCCCTCGTTTATACACATTTGCCTGCATAAAGCTGGAAAGTATTGCATTGGTTGATTTGAGTGTGTATTGAACATCTTATTTCCTTCACGAAGATGCAATTATACTTATCAAGCTTCCCGTTGATATCAATGGAAAAAGTTTCAGATATAGGAGTCATAGCATCCCTTGCTGTTTTTTCAGTAACTTCAAGCGCTCCTGCTATGATTGTTGTCTCTTCATGGGATAATTCTCCACCTTTTCCAGCCTGCTTACCCACCATGAGAAAGATAACCCCATTAAATTGCAGTGTGCATATAACTCTTGTTCTTTTTTTCTCTTTTACTTGAATATAACAAGCTTACCATCTAATAGTGATGCGGCGTCAAAACTGAACCAACAAATCTGATTCAGCTCTCTTTATTCAGCCCCAAACCCGACTCAAACCTGCCCCAAAATTACTAGCCAATTAACCAATAATTCCCAGCCCTTTAGTCTGTCCAAAACCTGCTCAAAATTGTCCCAACTTCAGCCACAAAACCTGCTCAAAATCCATTCTAAAACAGTCCTGAATATAGCCTCGAAACACCAATTTTTAACAGCCGAAAATCTGCCCCGAACTACACGAGCAGGCTGTTCCAAACACAAGTCAAAACAGCCCCGTAACAGCCCTGAATACACGCACAATACAATAGAAAATAAAGACGGATAGGCGGACTCACCAGTCGAGTTTCACTCGCTCGACGTAAAGAAATCCGACGAAGAAATCAACCTAGGCTTCACTCACCTTGGTAGGATTAATTCGGTTTGAGAGAAGAACGAACTCGTTCTTTGAAGTTTCTTTGCGTTCACAAAATCTGTCCCATTCAATAAAAGTAAATGCCTTATAAAGGCTACAAGAATTCACCCTAATTTACTTACCAAAATAAAAAGGAACTCCTAACAAACTAGGAAAGTAAAAGTCCTACTTTAATTTAGAAAAGGAAGTCCTAAATTACTAGAAAGAAAAGACTTATTTAAACAATCCACCTTGGACTCTATTCCAGCAGCTTTTTCTTAGAGCACTAATCCAAGAAAATCCTTATGACTCAAGGATTGAGTCAACCGATTCCTCTTGCACCAATGTTGCCTCTCTTGAACCCGTGCCATGCAAACCCTTGGGCCTCCAAGTTGGTTCCTCCTTTCTCTTGCATTCCCAACTTGTCAAACCCGACACTATCCTGAGTCCACTTAGTCTTGTCACACCAGCCCGCGCCCCCCTTTATCCTCTTTTCCAGCCCGGTTTTAATCCCCCAGCCTTCTTCCCTCTTGCTACGGGTGTAACTTTCATTGACTACCCTTGAACCTACCTCCATTGTTGAGTTGTTGACCTCCCCACACTTATCAAATAGTCTACCCATGAATAGAGATATATAACTGATGGCTATATATAGTGTTGAGCAAGAAACTAATTACCTTGTTACCATGAAAATCAACTAACGTCTTCAACTCAGCTCGGTGAAAAAGAGCTGCATGTCCCTTGCCTAAAACAAAGTCTAATACCTGACATGATAGAGCAGTGATGATCAAGGATTGGATTTTGGAGAATATTAGATATGAACTTCATTTTCGGAGTAATGCAGAGGTAACTAGGAACCAAGGAGCGATGGTTTTTTTCCTTGAAAATATTACCTTGCTTATAGGATATGCCACAGGAAACCAAATCCAGACCAGAACACGAACAACTGGGGCCATTGCTGCACCAATTACCAAACCATACCGGGAACAAATAGATTGTGGTATTATCTGAATATTAAAATGCATATACAATTCAGTTCCAAAAGTACATAACTGGGGGGGTTGGGAAACTTTTACCTGTCCTGTTCTATGCTAGGAAAAAAATTGAACGTTATAAGGTTGGGAATATGACCTCGCCGAACAAAAGTATAGTGTCACGGAAATAAGGATGGCACCCCACTCTGGAAATAATTAAATTATACCTGAGCTAAAATTTCTTTGGCAGCAAATTGCTTCCCAATTGCCGGACAATCTAGCTTCGCATTCCCATTCTCATCCCTCACCACCGTATACGAAACCTGCTTAGACTCCTCATCAACCTCCGACATCTTCCTCCCAATAAACCTCTTGACTGAAAAGAAAGTATTCTCGGGATTAACAACGGCCTGCCTCTTAGCAATTTGTCCAACAAGCCTGTCCCCGGTCTTGGTAAACGCCACCACAGACGGCGTAGTCCTTTGCCCCTCGTCGTTAGTAACAATAACTGGCTTGCCTCTTTCCATTTTATACGTGGATTTCAGTTTCATGTACTTCCTGTAGCTGTTTTGCTGGGTCCATAACAGGAAGTAAACTTAATTAGAAATATCTTAAACATGTACATTCAAAGCAAACATATTGTCTGGCAAAAAAATTATTATCATTAAACTTCATTCGCTAATGCAGTCATCTCTTTGGCCTTATTTACTGATTGACGTTACTCTGTTGGGAATGAGAGTAAGGTCCGATTTGGGTGGACCTCTGGATGAGAAGGCTCCGCTTCTTACTTCTTATCGTCCTTTATTCAGACTTTCTTCTTTTCACAATGCTCTTATTTCTAGTTTTCTAGTTAGAGAGAATCATAGCTTTTCTTGTAAAATTTTGGAGTCTACTCCCTGTATACAAAGGACACGACCCTGATTTGAGGTTGTGCTTATATATGTTTCTTACTTATCAAAAAACAATGTGAGCATTTTGGTTGATAGTAGAAAAGAGAGAATCAAGTATGATGTGAATCTAGCAGAAAAATATATATATAGATAAATATATAACAATAGCTCTAGACACTTTAACAAGTATTAGCACTCTGCCGGGAGGCCCGGGACATACTTTACAAGAAATATCATATTAATTCATTGAGGCAGAAAATCCTACACGCTTATCTATCAACTAAAGCACAAATAACAATTGCAAATGTAAATGTTGTGTCTTCTTAACAATGATATAAGTGCATACTGAATGCAACTTTGGGATCTACCAAAAGTTAATACCTAGAAAGGCGCTCAGTTAATTCTCCATGCCGTTTGAGAACTTTTGAAACTGCCAGGAATAAACTTAATTTCTTCAGCTCAAATTAAGAAAAAAGATATCCAAAGACAAAAAGTATGAGTAAATTATTACATCTAGCCCGTGTAGTCTCCAATCGTACATCTTCCTCCTGCATAAAGTTCTATAATAAAGCAGAATGAATAATTAGAATACCAAAAACATTCCATTATCAACTAACTTAGAAATAGAAAAAAAACTAAGCAGATTCCCCATAGCAATACAGACAAGAAGTTTTTCTATATAGCAATACAGACAATAAAACTAAGTATTTAGAAAGGAAGACGGAAAGTGTATGGCCCTTTATTGGAACCTTTACCAAACAAAACATAAATGGTCTACAAAATGCTTAATGCCATTCAGTAATAAAAAAATTATTGTTAGTCAATGTTTTGGTTAAAGAAAGTTGAATTCCAAATTGGCATATTACTTAGAAATCAAAAACCCGCGCTACTTTACTCCTTTTCTACTTAATCTACCACTATCAGCTACTTAAATTACTCTCAACTACATCACTACTTTGCGGGTGCATGAATTTAAACAGTTTAAAATGAATTTCTTTCTGAATAACAAGCTTCTCCCATCCAAGTCCCATAAACACCAGTTGAATCTCAAGAGTCAATGAGGGGAAATAGTGAAATTCTTGGAAGTGGCAATCTCTCTAAGCAATTTCCTTGTTAGAACATTTTTATGGAAATATAGCAAAATAAGAGGGATTTATTAATTCATAAGCTATGGGAGATTACAGATCACACTTCTTTTAATCGGTAGTCATACTCTCTCTCTCAAGAGATATAAACACAAACACACATACATGCCATCCGTACATAGAGTAGCATCCATAACCGTTGGAGTATGAAGTAAAGTGGTCTCAGAACCTATATATCCCAACCAATTTATAATATTCTACCCACAAAACCTAGACCAGGTCTATTCTTTTTTTTTTTTTACAACAAAAAGTGATATAACAAGGCCGTGGAGACCTCTCTCCCACGGACCCTTGCCAGCTTCAGCCGCTGAACCACCCTATGAACAATTTACATTATCAACCAGAAAAAAACTAATCAAGACACAGTAATCCAGTTCATGTTACTTTCATAGTTTCATTATTACCAACTGATCTTCGTTTCGGCTGTGACTGAGTTAAATGTTAATTCTTAGATAGATCGACTCTGAAAAATCTAATAATGATGTCTAAGCATGTCATTTACCTGATATCGTTTCATTTTCCCATTCTTTTGAAGTTATTAAATTCAATTAAGGAACACAGATTTCATAGCAAATGGGCAATCATTGGTGTTCAAGTGTTCAACCGATTAAGCACAAGAGACCAAGCAAACGCCTTAAGTTTGTATAGAACCTTGGATTTCCAAATGAATGTTGCTATAGGAAAGGCGTATGACAAATTATTTGTGTGAATCTTAAGATGACCGTTCACATAATTTATTTTTTACTTATGCGGGTCTAATTTCACTAGCTATCACTTTGCTTGGGAAGCTGCCAGTTCAATAACCAACCATTTACTTGTACTTCAGGAGGTATTTTGATTTCTATTGCCTATTACTTTTACATGTGGCATATATATGTATTATTTGTTTTACTTTATTTTTTCTTCTGTTAGACTACTATTTATGGGATATTGGTTGGTTGTAATCTACTCTAGGATAATTGCTTATATTTTTACTAGTCAAATATGCCACTAACATACAACTACTTGCTCAGTTAAGGAATAACATCATGGATAGAAGTTGGATGAATTTGTCAAGGGTGAGCATGGGATACAAGAAAGGACTCGAAGAGTTCCTTGATTTTGCATTTTCTTATATTTCTTTCAAGGATCAGATATTATGTCCTTGCATTAAGTGTGGCAATGAAGCATGGGTGAAACGAGAGGAAGCAAGGTGTCATTTGGTGTGTGATGGGTTTATTAATGGTTACACATGGGTTGATCCTCCTAAAGATGGGCCCTCTATTGAACTACCATCTCAATCTCCATTGGAAGCTCTTGATGACATGCAAGGATTGGTGCATGATGCTTTTGGGATCTTGAATGAAGACGAGTTCGAAGATAACGTAGAAGAAGAGGTAAGAGAGGAGCCTAACGCAGAAGCAAAGAAATTTTATAAATTGTTAGAAGATGCTAAAATAGAATTATATCCCGGTTGCAAATCCTTCTCTATACTTTCTTTCATAGTAAGACTCTTTCATATCAAGTGTCTTGGTAAATGCAATGATAAAGGGTTCACCTTGCTACTTGATACTATAAAGGAGGCATTTCCAGATGTTTCTTTACCAAAGAACTTTTATGAAACGAAGAAGGTAATTAAGGGATTGGGGCTTAGCTATGAAAATTAAAAATTGATGCATGCCCGAATGATTGCATGTTGTATTGGAAGTCTGATGTAGGAAAGGATAAGTGTGATGTTTGTCATACATCTAGGTATAAAGAACCTGATAATAATGAGTGTGAGTCTGGAGATAAACCATCTTCATCAAAGAAGCGTAAGAAAATTGCTGCAAAAGTCTTGCGTTACTTCCCACTAAAGCCAAGATTGCAAAGGTTGTTCATGTCATAAAAAACAGCCTCCTATATGAGATGGCATGAAGAAGGTCGTACTAAAGATGGTTTCATGCGACATCCAGATGATTCTCCGGCTTGGAAAACTTTTGACTATGAAAATCCAGATTTTGCTAAGGAAACTCGCAATGTCAGACTAGCAGCATCTAGTGATGGGTTCAACCCATTCCGCACTATGAGTGTTTCTCATAGTACATGGCCAGTTGTGATGATACCCTATAATTTACCACCTTGGATGTGCATGAAGCCCACTTATTTTATGTTGTCATTGCTTATACCAGGTCCTTCTGCTCCTGGGAATAATATAGATGTTTATTTACAACCTTTAGTTGAGGAGCTAAAGGAATTATGGGATGTAGGGGTAGAGACATATGACGCATCAAAAAAACAAAATTTTCAAATGCGTGCATCACTATTGTGGACCATAAGCGACTTTCCTGCTTATGCTAATTTATCAGGTTGGAGCACAAAAGGTGAATTGGCATGCCCTTCATGCCATAAGGAAACTTGCTCTATGCGATTGAGCCATGGGGGCAAATACTGTTACATGGGCCACCGGCGTTTTTTGGCTAATAATCATAAGTTTCGTACTGATAAACGATCTTTTGATGGCACGGAAGAAAAGAGAAAACCACCACAAATCTTGACAGGGTCCAAGATATTGAATGAGTTGGAAGGGTTCAATATTAAATTTGGGAAATTAGTAAAAGATAATCCCAAGCTTCCATTTAATTGGAAAAAGAAAAGTATATTTTTTCAATTACCGTATTGGAAGGACAATTTGTTGCGTCATAATCTTGATGTGATGCATATTGAGAAAAATGTTTGTGATAGCGTTGTTGGGACATTGATGAATCTTGAAGGGAAGACAAAGGATCATTTAAAAGCTCGTCTCGATCTACAAAAAATGGGTATACGACCTGAACTTCATCCTGTAGAGGAAGGGAGCCGGGTGTATCTTCCTCCTGCTTGTTTCTCGATGGATAAAAATGAAAAAGAGATATTTTGCAGTGTTCTCAAGAAGGTAAAAGTGTCGGATGGCTATGCAGCTAATATATCAAGATGTGTACAGACTAAGCCTCCAAAGATCTTAGGGCTCAAGAGTCACGATAGCCATATTCTCATGCAACAGTTACTTCCATTAGCTTTACGAAAAGTGTTACCTAAGCATGTGTTCTGCCTTGATGAGATTAAGTGGCTTTTTAAGAAAGTTATGTTCAAAAGTGCTTCACTCCCGTGAGTTGATTAGACTAGAAAGTGAGATAGGTCATATACTTTGTGATTTGGAGAGGATATTCCCGCCATCATTTTTTGATGTAATGGTCCATCTTACTGTGCATTTGGCGACGGAGGCCAAGATTGCTGGGCCGGTGCACTATCGCTGGATGTATCCAATCGAGAGGTACCTTTTAATCATGTTGCTAAGTACTTGGTTTTTCTTATTTCTTTATTATATTTTTTTGTATATATTTCAGGTTGTACACTAAACATAAAATGTTATTAAACTTTTAGGTACTTGTCTACGTTGAAATCCTATGTTAGAAATAGGAGTCGTCCGGAGGGTTCTATTGCAGAAGGGTATTTAGCTGAGGAGTGTGTAGCATTCTGCTCAATGTACTTGTCAGATGATGTGCCGACAAAATTTAATATGACAAGTCGAAATTATGATCAAGGCGATTGTGAAGCAGGACTACCTATCTTCTCTATGCCAGGTCGTCCAATTGGGGTGACCGATGTAGAAGCATTGGATCTTGAAACGTTGGCACAAGCACATTCATATGTGTTATTCAACTGTAAAGATGTTGAGAGATTCCTCAAGTAAGTCACTATTATAATCAGTTACAATCAACCTTTAATTTTTTTATTATTGATGGCATTTACATTTATCAAATTTATTATTAAACAGCGAACATAATCATTATGTCCGTGCTCATAATCCTCGAGGTCGCGAGCGTGATATTCAACTTGAGCATAGTGAAAAATTTGCTATATGGTTTCGAAGTCATGTAAGTAAAATAGAAAGCTATGTCCATACAAGCATCTTTGTGCCAATTCTATATGCGTTTCTTAATATTTTTTCTTTAAACCAGGTCGATGAGTTGTACAATGCTGGGGGTGAACAAATTTCAGATGACTTAAGGATTTTGGCTAAGGGTCCTATTGAGATTGTGAAAAAATACAAGGGTTATATTATAAATGGTTTCAGATTTCACATAAAAGAGCTGGAGAGGTATAGGAAAACTCAAAATAGTGGGGTTATGCTTGATGCCATGACATCAAGTTTTTCAAGCTCTAGAGATAACAATCATGTATTAGGGGATTTGACCTATTATGGGGTTTTAAATGATGTCATTGAGTTATACTATACAGAAAACAAAAAAATTGTTTTGTTCAAGTGCGACTGGATCTCAAAAGGAAAGAGGAAAAAGGAAGATGAGAATGGTTTCACTCTACTCAATTTTAAAGGATTGAAGCCTCACAAGGAGCCTTTTGTGCTAGCTTCTCAAGTACAACAAGTATTCTATGTTGAAGATCCATTAAACAAAGGATGGCATGTTTTGGTCAAGACAACAGCTAGGGACACCTACGATATGATGGAACGTGACTCTGATGATGACATCGAGACATACTTGCAAAGCGAAGCATCCAATGGTCTTTCTCATGATGAGAATGAGGATGTTCATTGGATTAGAGAGGGTGTTAATGGAGCTACCGTTGACAAGGATATGGAGGTTATAGATGGGAATGCAGATGAAATGGACATAACTTGATTTAGATTATTTGATGGCTAAAATAATGTTTTTTTTATTTGTTGGTGACTTCTGTTTTTTTGTTGTTGGTGACTTCATTTTTGAGAAGCGATACTATCTATGATATCTTTTTCATCCATATTAATGTTTTTTCCCTTATATTAGTTTTTTGATGTTATCATTTCTTTTACATAACTTGTTTGGTCAAACATATGAAGTGTAAATATAGTTACTTTTTGATATTTTGTGTATTTGAATATAATGTCTCTTTTTCTTCTTTTTCTTGTATATAGCACAACAATTACATCAATGTCCATAAATCGTAGGTGTAACATAACTATGGACAATGCTAGCGAGGAAGATATGGAGGATTTTATGGAAGAAAGATATGATGAACCTATGGAACCCTTAGGTAAAAGTTAATCTCTCGAATATGTACTATGCTTATGTCTTCCTTAAACTTTTTCAAAACTTTATAGTTACTTACTTCAATTGTGCATGCTTATATAGTTCCTTTGAATTGTTTTTGTTTTCTATTAATAGTTATTGGAAATATGCGCAAGAGAGTTCGAGGCCCGACCTACATGCGTAAGATTTGGAAGCAAACTAAAAGGGATCGAATAAAAGTGTTGTTCAATGACTTGGGACAGCCCGTGGATGAAGAAAATACATCTAAACTGACTCATTTCATGGGATCAATGGCGAGATCAGGGGGATGTTGCCCGGTTGATAAGCAATGGCACGAAGTTAGCAAAGAAATGAAAAAGGATATGTTGGATACGCTACATGTAAGTAGAAAGCTTATTTATTAGCATTAGATTTCGTTTTAATAAACTAAATATTCTTAAATTTTGTTTTATAGTCAAGGTTTGATCTTCCCCCTGGTTGTGAGAGTTGGCTACTACAATCTTTTGGAAAGAAGGTAAGGAATTGGAGAGGAAGGATAAAGAAAATGTATTACGATCCAATGTTGCCATTTCAGGAGCAAATTTTAAAAAAACCCCCCAAAGTTCATCAAGCACAATGGACAAAGCTAGTTGAAGAGTGGAACAAGAAGGAAGTTCAGGTATACTTTTTCCAATGTTTTTGATATCTTCTACTCATTGAAATATCCCTTTAATTTTTATTACATTTTTAGATAATTAGCAAAAAAAATCAAGAAAATCGCAAAAAGAAGAAAATGGTGCAAGTCACGGGCAAAAAGAGTTATGCTCGAATTCGCGAAGAAAAGGTACAATAACCCCAACGCTGAACTCCACTTGCAATTATTATCTTACCTTAGTTGCCCTAAAGAATTTATGTTTGTTTTTTTTTGAGCATAGAAAAAAGAATTGGGATATTATCCATCTCGAATGGATTTGTTTGTCGCATTTTATTCTAAAGATGGAGCCTCAAAAAATGAAGAAGCTTCGAAAGCAATTGTATGTATTTTATATCTCTACCTTGTTCGTATTCTTCCTTTAATGTTATAATATTCGAGAATTTAAATTATTTGCTAGGAAACATGTCTGTTCTTTCTTACAGAACTTCTTGGCTGAGTTTGAGAACTTTATGAAACATGTCTTTTAAATTCTACAAGTAATGTGACTTCATGACGATACATAATTTTTTAGTTTCCATTTATGTTCTTATGAGACTATTTTTTTTATGGGAAGCAATATCTCCTAATCCTTGGTGCTGATTATAGTTATTTGAAATTCAAGGCATCAATTCTGTTCTGGAAGGCTGTACAATTAAAATTAAAGTGCGATAGTCACTCTTTTACATTTGAGGACAATAAAATGTCTAGTCTAGAATTGATAAATCTGTGACCACCATTAGTTTGAGTGATACTGAGGAAATTGGTCAGATGTGCATCAATATTGCATACTCCTTGATTTATTAGAAATCTTTATATGGTCATCACATATGAGGACTTACTAGTTTGCATCATGAAACATCAACCAAAGAGTTTCATGTGAAGGGCTATATGAAGCTAGGTGAACTTGTAATAAACAAGCAGTTTGTGAATCAAAAATCTCTAATTGCTAAAATTCTTACAAAACATTTATCAGTTAGATACTTAGAATAACACTTGTCGAGATACTCATGAAGAAATTACAAATATGGCTCATGTCTGAGATAGTTAATATGCTTTGTATGCCCTATTTTACAGGAGCAAATGCAAGAACTAAAATCTCAACTCCCCGAGGGGTCACTTGATGAACCTGGACCTGATGATGTGCTTTCTACAATTTTAGGAAAAGATCCACAAGGTCGTGCACGCATGTATGGGTTAGGTGTCCGCACATCTGATGTTTGGGGTGAAGTTCCAAGTCGTTCTGCATCTCATAGGGAGAATATGCAATTGAAGAAATCGTACGAGAATTTGAGTAGTCAAATGGAAGAAATGAGGGCTGAGCTAAGGGAGATGAGAAGTAATGCGAATGGTCCTAATGCTTCTAATGGTTCAAATGCAAATGTTGGTGGTGCATCCGAAGACTATCGTAGGATAGGCCACCAACCTCAACCTATTCAGGTAACTAAATTATATTGTTTTAATCATTTTTGTGAGTATTCATTTTCTTCTAACAAATTACGATAATATTTGATTTACTTTTATTCTTACTATCCTCAAGAATATTATAATTTTCCTTCATCTACATTCTAGTCAAGAAGATTGAGAAATAAATGTGAAGGAAAAAGAAAGATGGGTTGTGTGGCATTAATTAGTAATATTGAATAGTATTGTATATATATAAAGTCCCTTGTTTCTAGCTTTTTATGCCATTTCTGAGATCTGGTTTTGTGAAATAAGACAAGTCAAAAGAGCTTTGATATTGTGAAACAAGTATATGGTCTCTAGTCTTAGTCATTTTCTCTAAAGTAAGATGTGCAGTTACAACACTAAAGTAAGATGTATCGTTACGAATGGCTTCATTGAACGGACATGGGAAGTAATAGGTCTTGAACTCCAATTATTTTCTTCGAATTTTCTTCGAATGACCTACCGGGTGGTGGAATTTTATTTCAACTGACTACTTGTTGAATGTAATACGAACGAATAACTCTAGTTATCTTTACATGTCTTTAACGTAGCTTAACATTTGTTTGATTATATTATATTGGGTTTTGTTTTAAACATTTATTGAATTTGACATTTAGGAGGGAATCGAGGTTTACCTCAAAAGTATAACAGATCCGACTGAGATTGTAGCTAAAGGATGGGTTCATAGCTTAGACCCCACCACAGAAGTAGGTGGCGAAGAAATTGGACCAAATTGGTGCGAAGTACACATTGAAGTACCGGTAAAAAGAAATGAACGTTTGGTCAGGTCTTATGGATTATTTGTGACAATTGGAGATGCCATTGGAGCAACTGTTGCATGGCCTTGCAATTTTGCTACGGTATGTTGTATTAGTGTGTTTGGTTATGATGTTTATGATAAATGAACGTTTCCATAATACTAATATATGTATATATATATATATACATCTGTTGTCAAATTGTAGGTGGTGCCAGTGGATGAAATGCGTTAAGTTGCGAATACATGATTGCTTTTTCGGTTTCATGGAGCAATTATCTTTATTAGCTTTTAGTGTTTATTTACTATGTTTAGATTTTAGGTTCAACTTTGTTTTTGTTATGTTTTTTTTTCTTCAGTTTTTCTTAGAAGATGTTCGTTAGTGGATGTTCAAGTATTAGACTATGTTTTTGGGATATACTGGTTAAAGATAAATTTGTATGACATTATTATGTTTTAATATTAAAAAGTTAATTTCAAATGTCTTGATTTTCCTTTTTAAGTGTATGTTTTTTAGTGGCATGTGAATATTGATGCCTATTATAGCGGTATATGCGAAGCTTTTAAAGCATTATTTTGTAAGATATTTTTTTTTTAAAATTCAATTAGGATGCTATAGATCGTCCTAATATGTGAAGTGTAAGTGCTTCTTAGGACGCCATGGTTCCAAAAATTGTAGGGGCATGGCTGTCCTATAATCTAATGTTGAGACACCCAATGTCGTCCTATCAAGTGGTAATATTGAGATGCCTAAACGTGTCGTATCACGGTATGGTATTAGGACGGTAAACTTTGTCCTATCAAGATGATATATTAGGACGACCAAATTCGTCATATCAAAATGATATATTAGGACGACAAAATTCGTCCTATCAAGATGCTATATTAGGACAAGAAAATTCGTCCTATCAACATGATATATTAGGACGTTTTTTCTCGTCCTATCACACTACTATATTAGGACGCAATAGACCATTGTTTTAAAGAGATATTAGGACGTTTTTTATGGGACGATTAAAGGCGTTCTAACACATATATTTTATTAAGTTGCCCACAAGTGTCCTATTAACTTTTCGCTACCCCTTTAGATAGGATGACTAAGTTTGCGTCCTATCAAATAATGCGTCCTATAAAGCTGGATTTAAGGACACAATCGAGCATCCTTAAAAACACTTTTTGTTGTAGTGTGCGGTGGGCTTGGCTAATGAGTTTCGGGAGGAAGCTTTACGCCAGAGGGCGGTGTACTTGGGGCAGATGCATTAGTTGAATCTACAGCTAATTGCAATGGGCAAGCTTCCGCTACCCATTGAGTTGGAGCCCCTTCTGACTATGCCCGTGCCAAGTTTAGCAGCAAGTGTGTCCTGAACGGGGGGAAATCCTCGACATCCAGTGCAAATTCCCTCACAACCTTGTGAACGAGAATCCAACAGGGGGCGAAGCCAGCAAGAGGGGCGGGCCAATCACAGGGTTGTCCCGAGGGTGAATTCTCGATTGGGACCCTGGGCAGGAGAAGATTCGACACAGTCACGCCGCCGTTGAAGGCTGCCTTCTCCCCGAAGCTCGCACCCTCGGCGCCCACGTTCACCATCATCGCTTCAGTCGCATGCTCGCAACCATCGTACTCCATCTCCTAGGAGGACACATGCTCGTCAACCTCGGACACCTTTGCTTGGAAGATCACAAGTTCATTTGTCACATCAGTCCAGAGGCAGACGTGAATTGCCTACCACAAATGCTATTGGCTAATGATAGCCACAATGCAGTCGCCTATGGGACCTTGCAGCGCAACCTTTAACATACGTTTGAGGATTTGAAGCAACCTTTAACATGGAGGCAAGCGTTTGAGGATTTGCAAAGGCCTGGAGGCATGGGAACAGGGCAAGGCCTTAGATGGGAATTTTTTGGGAACATTGGCTAGTCCTTTGGCCCCTTGGATTGAGAACGCACCTCCAGCACAAAGACTCATCTTCCCAAATGTTAAGGAGTACACATGGAAGACAAAGGTGAGGGATTGGTTGATGTCATTTGAGTCCCAGATTGGTCTTTTAACGTCAGACGAGGCATTAAAAATTCGAGCTTTTGTGGGCTCGTTACAAGGAAAAGCATTGGCCTGGATAAGAGCTTTTCCTCGCAAATCTATCAACAATTGGGCTGACCTACGGGAAAAGTTCTTAGCAGACTTTGGGACATTGGGAGCTAATACAAAGACAAGAGCTGACTTGTCTAAGGTTAAACAGGGAGCCCATGAATCAACTGCTAGTTACTTGGAACGGTTCACGAAAGTGCTGGTACAAGTTCCTGGATTACCCGAGCAGGAGGTTACATTGTGCTTTGAAACAGGCTTGCTCAAGGGCGAAGGCGGTTTATGATCGGAGTTGAGCATGCGGGAGCCTAAGACGCAGGCTGAGATGCTAATGCGAGCTCAAAAATGGTGCACGGGGGAGACCGCGAAAAAAGAAAGTGTCGAGATTGGGGGAGCTGGGGCTAATCCCAAGGCTAACGGCCAGGGTGCAGACAGCGGTTATAACAAAAGCAAGTCACGATATGATCGCCCAAGGGAATTTCTTCGAGAGAGTGATCTCACCCCGCTTAACACATTGCGGGAAGATATAATGTACGAGGTGCGAGATGAGCTTCCCCGGCCACCACGCATGAATCCTTAGATTGCAGATTCCAGGGATCGAACTAAGAGGTGTGCCTATCATGATGATTATGGGCATATAACGGAGGAATGTTGGCCTTTGAAAAAGGTCATTCAAAAGCTGATAAATGAAGGCCAGTTAGACCGGTTCAAAAGAGATGGGAGTAACAGGGGAAATGCCCCCCGAAGAGACACACCCCCCATTCGGGGGGTAATAAATGTA
The DNA here is from genome assembly GCA_013146195.2 of Codonopsis lanceolata. Taxonomy (NCBI): domain Eukaryota; kingdom Viridiplantae; phylum Streptophyta; class Magnoliopsida; order Asterales; family Campanulaceae; genus Codonopsis; species Codonopsis lanceolata. The sequence goes on along the minus strand of CM028380.1, from coordinate 86,406,539 downwards.
ATTATGGATGAGGAGCCCACCCTCACACAGCTCGGTAAGAAGATTTACTCTTTGTCAAAGGTGGTGGATCGCCCAACCACTTTGCAAGTAGGCGAGGATTCGATACAGCTTACTCGTAGTGAATTGGCGAGTAATGTGGCTGGGGAGTAGTATCTGATTGTTTCTGCTTTGGTTGATGGCTGGGTTGCGCATAGGATTCTGGTGGATACTGGAGCCTGCAAAGACGTGATGTACTATTCTTGCTTCCAAGGCTTAGAGTTGAAGGATGAATGCCTCAAGCCTTATGTAGGACTTTGGAAGGCTTCACTAATCACAAGGTGCCAGTGAAAGGCACAGTCGAGCTTGAAGTTTTCATCGGTGAGCAGTCGTACTCGAGCAGAAAAAGTCACCTTTATGGTGATCGACTTGAAATCTCCCTATAATGTTATCTTAGGGGTGTCGAGCATGACTAAGTTCCAGATGGTCACCTCTATTCGTCACCAGCAAGCCAAGTTTTACACCGATTAAGGAGTGGGGGTCTTAAAGAGCGAGACCCAGGCAGTGTTGGAATATGTCCGGGATAGTCAAAGGAAAAAACAAAAAATGACTCTAGAAGATGGCAAGCAGAAGGTCACCATTAACACCAAGGAAAAGTCTCATGTAATTGTGGGTGTAAGACCCTGATTCCTGGTTAGCTTGAATCGCGTGCAATGCTCGCACTTCTTCCCTTGTTGATCGCTTTTTTGATTTATGAGAGAGTCTAGATGTGTATGAGAGATCACATTAGGACCAAAATACTTTTAAGATAAGTCATTTAGTTGTTGACTTGCTAAAGTCACCTGTCGTAACTCGACGATAGTCGAAATGCGACGCGATTGAGAGTTTACTCGGGTTTTGTGTTCCTGACCTCGATTTGGTCCTAGATCTTTACATGATGGTTGATTAACATGTTTATATGTGTTAGACTTCTATTTGGATGCATTCCTTAAGTCTCGTGAAGTTTCGACGCTCCGAGGATAGCAACTCTCCTTATCGCGTAATTTGAGATTAAGTCGGGTGATCGTCTCGTCTTTCGGAAGCTCATTTATCCTATCTATTGTTAATAATCTAAGGGGAATTCAGGTCTATTTAATAGCCTTTTGAATTTTTTATAACCTTGGGTTGTTGCCCGTCGTTTTGCGGTTTTATTCGACGTTTCGTTAGCGAGTTGTTGCGCCTTTCGCCGGTTTTGCACCGGGTTGCTTCGGGTGTTATTTATGGGAGTTTAGACCTACTTTAAAAGTGATTTGAGACTTGTGTGGTTTAGCCAAGTGTTTGAGGACTTTAAGGGTTCAATTGTAGGCCGTTTTGAAGCTTTAAGGGTTGCGGTTGCATGCGGGAAGGATCGGAACGGATCGAGGATTGCAGAAACCTGTTGGTAGAGGAAACAGGACCAATGCGGTCGCATGGGTTAAGACCATGCGAGTGCTTTGCCCTTCGAGACAGCAACTCCCTGTTTTGATTATTTGAAGTGATTTTCCTATTCTACCCCCACTAAACCCCCTCTAAACCCTTCCTAACCCTCATATTAAGTCCTAATCATATCCTAACATGTTTGGGTAGTTAATTAGAGTTTGATTAGTGGTGGATTACATCTAAACTTCACTAAGTGTACTATGGAATTTCCCTTTGTGCCCTCATTTGTTTGGGAGGTATAAATAGCCTAATCTCTTCACAAATTCAGCCACTTCTCTCATTTCTTCTCCTTCATATAAACCGTATAGTGAGAGATAGTTGGGAGACCATGGGGGCTTTGAAGCCCTAGCTTCTTCCTCCTCAAATCCAAGGAGATCCAATCGTCAGATGACCTCCAAACTTCGGATTTGTGAAGCCCTCGTCAAATGGAACAACTTCACCGATTGGATCGTGATTCTTTTGAGTTTTCATCTAAGTCAAGTAAGCTACTAGACTCCCTCTTCTCTTAATTTTGTGCTCATTGACCCTAAGAAAAACAAAGATGCTTGCTATTTGAGGTCAATGAGTACACAAGCATGTTGTGTGTGATTTTATTTTGATTTTTCGGATTTTTGATGGGTGAACTTGCTAGAAGCATGAATAGGTTGATTTATATGTTTAATGAAGTATGATATTAAGCTTCAATTTGTGAGTTTGGATTTGAGATTGATGGGTACATAATTCCCTAGAAACCTAGGGTTTGATATGAGGATTATGTAGTAAATGGGTTCTTGATATTATGAATGATTTTGGGGGATTTTATGGAATACTATGAGTTGTTGGGACCACTTATGTATATGTTTAAAGTTTGGGAAGTATACTTGATGAATTTTTGCAATGGGTTACATGTTGGAATGCTTCGTTTGACTTTTGAGAATAAAGTTGACCTTCATGTATATAAGAGTATGTTGCTATCTAATTGATGAATTTTTTATTGTAAGCATGAAGAAGAATTTTTACAATGAATTACATGTTTGAATGTTTCGTTTGACTTTTAAGAATAAGAGTTGACTATCATGCATATGAGAGTATGTTGATATCTAATCCATGAATTTTTAGTTGTGAGCATGTATAATGAATTATCATTATGGATCACATGAATAAAATGTAAGGTTTGACTTTATTGGGTTGAGTTGACCATTATGCATATAAGAGTATGTTGGTCAACTATAATTTATGAATTGAAGGTTATGAACATGTTAGATGAATTTACATGTTGGTTATGAACAAACTAGATGAAATTACATCTTGTTTAGATTAATGGTTATTTTGGATGAAAGCATGCTTGATTAAATGCTATATTGAGATGCATGCTTGAAATGTAATTGTTGACTTTAAATGTTAAGTGTTGACCTATGAACTATGTTTTGGGGTTTTGTTGGGAAGGTATGGATTGTTAGGTTGCACAATGTTGCTAACCTTAAAACTTAGCCATGAATAATAGCTAATGAATAATAGGAGGGCTATGATGCAAATAGCTTCTATGCCTTCAAATATGAAAAGAGTAGAAATGACTCAACGGAGTCGATTATTGGACTAATATGAATATAGTGAATCACATATTAAGATCCTACGGAATTTGGGGTAGTTTTGATGGAGGTCAAGCTTCCGAGCGTTTTCAAGTGTATGAAGGACACTTGGGTATTAGAGACTTGACAATATCGCTCTAAGATGTTTATGTGTTAGTTAGCATAGAAATGCATAACTATGTGATTTATGAGTAAATATCTACTTGAATGAGTTAGTACGGTGTGTTGTACTTTTCCCGTTATTTGAGCATGCGAGTATATATTACATGTGCTTGAGTTTGAGTCCAGCTAGCGGTTTTGGTTTGAGTTTTTGGCGGGACGATGCATTGTCTTCACGAATTGTGGGATTCGTGATCGCAATGGATCTCCGCGCCGGGTTTGCACACACCCCTCCACCGATGGCCACGATGGGGAAGTAGCTGATCTTAGTTAGAGTAATACACATGACTTTGATAGCTATGTAACCCGACGAGAGCTGTTCGGGGACGTCGATGCCACGAGGGCCACGAGGACACGTTTGTTTCCGCAGGAGTTACACGCTGGAAACGGAAAGGAAAATCATCTTCTCTCGCTTATGTGGTTTATTTTATGAGCACGTATGAATTGTTGTGCTACATGGTTAATAGTATGATTTTCATGAGATGATGATTTATTGATAAAATATTATAATAAAAATATAGCATGCTAATGAAATGATGATTTTTATGATTTATGTTATACTAAAAATATAACATGCTATTTATGATTAGAATGGAAACAATAGTCTCCCATTCATGAATTATTATATGAGTTGTGATAAATGAAAAATTATGAAACTCATGGTGTAATTGGTTTATGTGAGATGGTGATAAGTTGAAATGTAGAAATAACATGCTACATGTTATTGGAGTTTAGATGCATAATCTATATGATATGGACGACTTTCTGATAAATTAAGTAGAACTATGTTCTATGTGTTTATTGATGAGATTGGGTTATGATGAGAATTATATCATGAAATGTTATATCATAAGTATGACATGAGATGTATATGTTTTATTTTGCGCATAATACCATGCCATGAAATTGCATCTTTAGTAGCTTACTATGTCATTATGACTTACTCGTTTGCTTTGTTTTCCTTAGATTCGAGCCGAGCTAGTAATTCGAAGGAATCTGCCGAGTCTAGGCCAAAAGTGTAATTTTTGTAAAGGTTGCTACTTTAATGTATTTTTGTAGCCTTAGTTTTTGTTTGGTAAGGACGTTGGGAAAGTGAAGTTATGTAAACTTCATGACGGGTAGCAAATTTATTTGTAAATGTAATATTTATACTTATGTTGGTTAATGCTTATTCTTTTTGGTAGTCGACTTGTGTTAGTCGCGCTTGGTGTATGTTGATGGTTATATTTTAGTATGCTATCATGATGGTTAAATTATTATGATTGTTCTCCGGCATGTTTTTAGCAGTTGAGTATGTTAGACTAGAGTCTTAGACTTAGTGTAATGTTAGGTTCCGGCTATAACGTCGACGATGACTTGGTTTATTTACGCTATATATTTGTGTCGCATGACATGGAGTTTTCTCTACGTGCCCAATATTGCGGCACGTGCGTCGAATTTTTGGATCGAGAGATTAATTATCTCTTTGGTTGTTTTTAGTTTAAGCTTGTTAGCTCGGGCGCCACTGTGATTTTATGTTTCCCTTCCGCATGCGTTTTAAGTTGTTGGTGTATTGCCGTTATGGCCTTACCCATTATTTGTCATTGCTTGTTGTTTGTGTGTTTTGACGTCACGACCTTGGGGTCTCGTATTGGGATCCGGGTCGGGTCGTCACAGTAGGTCCGACGATTGCTATGGTCGGCGAGAGTTCGGTACAGGGCGAGCAGCATCACCCAGAGTAAGTCACTTGTCTTTTGCCGATGATGGGGTCGGGGGACAAGTCGAACGGGCTATGGATATGGAGCTGGACCAGCTTGATGCCGCAGAAACACAGGCTGAGGAAGAAAAGGTGGAATATGTAACGCTCCAGATGCGGGATGAACCCGAATTTACAGCTCAGGACGAGCTTGAAGAAGTTGTCATTAATTCTGCTTATCCCGAGCAGAAAATAAAGATTGGCAGAGCATTATCGGCGGAATCCTGGGATAGATTGATCAAGCAACTCCAGAACAGACTGGATGTGTTCGCGTGGAAGCCAGAAGATATGCATGGGGTTAGAAAGGACGTTGCAGTTCATTGCCTTAGTGTGGGTCCATTTTTCAGGCCAATTCAGCAGCGGCCTAGAATATATTCCATCGAAAAGGATAAAGCGATCAAGGAGGAGGTCGAAAAATTGCTCAGTGTAGATATTATCGAGGAAATTCACTATCCTACTTGGTTGGCTAACGTGGTGATGGTTAAAAAGTCAAATGGAAAGTGGAGGATGTGTGTGGATTTCACCGACCTCAATAAAGCATGCCCAAAAGATTGTTATCCTCTGCCTCGCATTGACAAGCTGGTGGATGCCATGGCAGGTTTTGAGTTTTTGAGCTTCATTGATGCATATTCAGGGTATCATCAGGTGAAGATGAATGAAAAGGATAAAGCCTTGACAGCTTTTCGAGCAGCGGGAGGTCTCTATAGTTACGAAATGATGTCTTTCGGTCTGAAGAATGCAAGAGATACTTATCAGCGAATGATGAATAAAGTTTTTAGCTCGCAGATTGGTAGGAATGTTGAGGCGTACATTGATGACATGGTGGTGAAGACCAAAGGACATGATCATGCCCTTGACCTGGAAGAGACCTTTGATAATCTCAGGAAGAATAACGTGAAGCTTAACCCGAGCAAGTGTGTGTTCGGGGTAAAGGCGGGCAAGTTCCTGGGGTTTATGGTAAACGAACGAGGTATTGATGCCAACCCAGAAAAAATTCAGGCATTGGTCACCATGAAGCCTCCTCGCTGCATCAAGGATGTCCAAAACTTTAACAGCCGAGTCATTGCTCTTGGTCGTTTCATTTCCAAGTCAGCAGAAAGGTGTCTGCCTTTTTTTCAAAGTGCTACGTGGAAATAAGGGGTTTGAATGGACAAAAGGGTGTCAGGAGCCTTTCAAGCAGCTGGTGGAATACCTGGGACAGCCTCCATTGTTAAGCAGCCCGGTCCTTGGTGAAAATTTGTTTGTGTATCTCGCGGCCACAAAGCAGGCTGTGGATGCTGTATTAGTTAGGGAAGAATGTAATCTCCAAAAGCCTGTGTACTATGTTTCAAAGGCTCTCACCGCGGTGGAAGGGCGTTATTTTAATGCAGAAAAATTGGCTAATTCACTTTTTGTAGTTGCTCGAAAACTCCGAGCTTATTTTTCTGCACACCCCATCATTGTTTACACAGACACGCCCCTCAGGAAAATTCTACACAAACCAGATTCTTCTGGTCGTTTGCTCACTGGGTCAATTGAGTTGGCCGAGTTTCAGATAGATTTTTTTTTAGGAAACAGGGACGGCACCCTGCAGAATTTTATTAATAAGAAAAAAATATACAAACTTGAGGGGGACGACCAGCCTTGCCCTTATAATGGGAGGACAGAGGAGTCTGGCCTCAAAAAAGAAATACATTTGACGAAAAGGAAGCTTAAAATAAAAAACCAAACTATCTAGAAAGTCTAAGATATGGAGTACCATCTTTATCCAGAAACATAGCACCACGAATGCGGGGAGGAAGATCCTGAGCAGTGACATAGCTGGAGTCAGCCGAAGAATCACAACCCAAAGCTGGAGTTTCAGATAGATTACCAGCCTCGACGAGCAATTAAGGCACAAGCTTTGGCAGACTTTGTGGCTAAGACTAGTTTCAAGAATTCAGGCGAGGAGGAGATTTCCACCCAGTCTGCATCGACGAATGTCCCTATTCAACGGCCTTGCCCGGATTATTGCTGGGAGGTACATGTGGACGGATCAGCTAGCAGGCTCGGAAGCGGAGCAGGTCTTGTATTAGTTCCACCCGAGCAAGATGCGGAGTTTGAGAAGGCTTTGCGTTTTAAGTTTCCAGCATCAAATAACCAAGCAGAGTATGAGGCTTTGATCGCGGGGCTTGAGCTCACGCAGGACGTAGGAGTGCGTAAGATGGTAATTTACTGTGATTCGCAGCTGGTTGTAAATCATGTCAAGGGTGATTATGCTATCCATCATCCGGTTTTGGTTCGATACTGTACCATGGTGAAGGAGATTTTGAAGGATTTTGATTACTGAGAGTTGGTTAGAATTGGCCGAGAGGACAATATGCGTGCGGATTACCTTTTGAAGATGGCTGAAGATGAAATTCAATATTTACACCCAGGGGTTATGATTGAATATTTGGAGGTTCCAATGATAGAGAAAGAGGTAATTATGGATGTTGAGCTCGCTACGAAGTGCTGGATAGATGATTTAAAAGATTACATCAAGCAAGGGCCGTTGCTGATATATAGGATAAAATTCTCTATAGGCGGTCATATATCAGGCCTTTGCTTAGATGTGTGCGGCCAGAGATGACCGAGGGCATACTGGGGGAAATTCATGAAGGAAAATGTGGAGGGCACCCGGGTCAACGGTCGCTGGCGGAAAAGGTTTTGGCTGCAGGCTTTTATTGGATTACCTTGAGGCGAGACACATAGATGTATGTTCGGCAATGTGATAAGTGTCAACGTTATGCTGATATACTGCGATTACCTTCTACCGAGCAGACTGCGGTGGTGGCTTTATGGCCTTTTGACATGTGGGGGATAGATCTGTCTGGTCCTTTCCCGTTAGCTCACTCAAAGTTTAAGTACACGGTAGTTGTTGTATATTACTTCACCAAATGGGTAGAGGCCAAGCCTTTGACAACCATCAGTGAGGTTAATGTGATAGACTTTGTACACGATCATATTTGGTGTCGTTTTGGGGTACCCCGGGCTATAGTTTCTGATCATGGGACACAGTTCTCAGAGAGGTTCACAAAGGCATGCAAGCAGATGCGTGTGAAGCATTGGCAATCCTCTGTGGCATATCCTCTAGGCAATGGGCAGGCTGAGGCAGCTAACAAGAAAGTTTTACACACCCTCAAAAGAAATCTTGAGGATAGAGCAGGGAGATGAGTAGATGAGTTGCCATCAGTCCTATGGGCGGTCAGAACATCGGTTAAAGGGCCCACTGGAGAAACAGTTTTTTCCCTCGCTTATGGATCTGAGGCCATGGCTCTAGTAGAAATGTACTTGCCAAACCATAGGGTATCTCATTACTGTCACGACCCGACCCGGATTCCAACACTAAATCCCAAGGTCGTGTCGCTGGAACAAACATAAGATGAGGACAAACACTTGTTAAGCAGTAGTGCGAGTCCAACAGTCGAGCTAACAAGCTCTAAACATGAGCATAAAGCCGCACTAAAATACGGTATTTCAAAAATCGAATTAGCGAAAGCAATAAGTAAAAGAAGTCCCGAGCTATGAAGCTCGAAACAAAAGCCAAAGAAACCAAGAGAGACATTATCTCTCAAAGGGGGAAAAACAAAATTCGCGTGCCGCAACATTGCAGACGCTGAACAAACCATCGACACTCCAGGCCGGCGTTTCAACAAAGAACCAACCTGATAACAATTACCCACGGCTAAAGTATACCGGGGTTTACCAACAACTATAACAATTTAGAATAAAGAAAAGCCCCAAAGCTACTGTGTGCTCGGGAGATAACTGAAGTAAATACTAAAACCACGAATAATGGCACGACACAACCCATCGGCCGAAGAAGAAACAATACAAATACCCAAGTATCTACCCGACCGTAAAGTCTAGATAACTTTACAAAATCGATCTCACAAGAATAGCAAGGTACATAATATATGTGACGATACTAAAAAGAAATAAGACACCACAAGCTACTACTCGGGGATGTCTGCTACTACTAACATGAACCACATGATCTAATCTCGATCTATCGATCAGCTGCGCCCTGCTACAGTCACGATCTACTCGACCTCAACACGGCTACCAATTTACTGCAACTAGAAACAAAGTACGGAATGAGTCATAATGACCCAGTACGCTACTACAAGAGATATGTAACATATAATTATGTAACATAAAAATAATCATGGTGTCATTTTACAAATGACAGAAAAACCCGTGAAGAGGCATCATATCGTTTAGATACTCCACAAGATAGTCATTTCTTCTTACTTACTAAACTGTCCAAATGAACCAGGGTGTAATCCCCTGTTCAAACACAAATCAAATGAATTAGAAGGTAGTTTCTATAAAAACATCATATGCAAGTATATATATCTATATATATACAAATCAAGTTGTTCACAGAATCATTATGTATAAGTGTGCATATTTATATATATACACATCAAGTCTCTCAATAACATTAATACATACAAACATGGTCAATATGATCTCATGTTCAACTAACACTTTGTTATCACATAAGTGCCCATAGGAAGCCACATAAGGGATTGAGAAGCTACCAAATCACAGTCGTCGTATTGCTCCTGTAATCATAACTGTTAATCATATCGTGCCAGTGATACCCATGATCGGGTATCAAAGTACCGAGCTCTCTACTCGGGAAAATAGCACTAGCCAATGCGCTCAATTGGTTATGACAAAGGGGGCTACTTCCCCACTGTAGCTAGTAGTGGAGGGGTGTGTGAAAACCGAATCCGGTACGGCGATACATTGCAACCACGAATCCCATAATTCGTGAAGACAATGCATCGTCCCACCTTCAACATGAAAACTCAAGTAATGCCAGCTGGACTTATATGCAATGCACAAGTAGATGTTTACTTGCTAATTCTCAAGTAGATATAATTATCTACTAAACTCATACGATTATGCACATTGCTACAATAATCACAAAACCACAATAGGAGCTCATTTGAGTCTCTAAATCATAAGTGTCAAGTTGTTCACTCTATTCGATTCAAGTCTCAAAAGATAGTAATCTAGTCAAATGGAATATAATTATCATAGGATCTCACCACGATCCTCGTAAGGTTCAATTGTTCCTTAACTCGACTCCGTTGAGTCCTTACTACGGTTTCATCCAAATAGGGTATAAATGTTATATGCATTTCTAGCCCTTCTATGTTCTTGTTTAAGGCATAGCTGGGTTCTCTTTCCATTTACGAACCCTAGTTCACATATCAATAAGTCAAGTAGAAAATGGAAGCCTGAGTTGATTAATATCAAATCAAGTCTTAGTTCAATTCAAGTTCATAATCCCACCTATTAGTGGAATCCAAATTTCATAGCAAGTTAACAACCCAATAGTAGAAAATGCTTGAAGGCAAGAAACAATATATGCTTTATAAGTCATATTCATCAAGTATGGAGAATCAATCCTTAACAAGTTCAAATATTACAAATCATTCGGCGCATCAATCTTTCTAATTGCATTAAAAATTCCTCTCATTTGGACTTGTGTTCAACAAATCATTAGGCTCTTTAAACTATAACTTAGCCTTTTAAATCACTTCATTTGGACTTGTGTTCATCAATCTATGATCATATCAAGATCAAACTAATAATCTGTTTTTCTGTTATGATTATTCTGCCCAGTCAATTTATAAATTCGACCATTATTTCCTCACAACTCAAAATTTCATGAATTATATATATTCAGAAACTAGACTCTTGGAACTATAATTTAGCACTTTAAAGTACTCTATTTGGACCTGTATTCATCAAAATACAGTCACCTCAAGTTCATGTTAAAAATATGGTTCTCTGTTGTGACTCATTCTGCTTAGTCAACTTGTAAATTCATCCATGAATTTATAACAACTCCAAATGAGTGGATCATTGCCTAGTATGAAACTAGACGCTTGATACTATACTTTAGACTTTTAAATTTCTCCATTAGGACTTGAATTCATCAAAATAAAGCCCCTCCAAGTTCATGTCAGAAATCTGATTTACTGATGTGGCCTGTACTGCATGTCCATCATACAAACTTCACCAAAAATTCCTCATTGATCCAAATGATACACATATTACATTTCCAAAAACTAGACTTTTTTATCTATAGTTTACCATTTTAAAACACTCCAATTGGATATGTATTGATTGATTTATGATCTCATGAAGATCATATTAATAACCAGTTCCCCTTGTTCAGACTCACTGTTGCAGCCATGGTTCATGATTCATTAAAAATACTTCCCGAACTCCAAAATTTATAAAATTTACAGAGAATCACTTAACATACACATGACCTACATATAATATTTTTAGGCAATTCCATGTAGTAGGTTAGTGCCAGTAGTTTCCGGAAAACAGCCCAAAATTAGGACTGAATCTGTGAGGTTTCTTCCTAATTGGTGAAATCCTAAACTAGTCGTCTCATTGAAGTTTCCAATTCCAACAAGTCCATGAACATTAGTTGTTCCAAGTCATGTTTAGAACACTTTTAATGCTATACACAAACCTAATTTATTAGGTGTAGAGGGCAGCCCCAAAATTTCCAGAATTTAACCCTAACATGAAAAATTCTTTAAAGTTAACAATTGTAATGAATTCCTTCACAAGAATTAATCCTAAGCACAATTAGAACCACATTAATTCTTTACCCAAACCCAAATTAATAACTTAACAAATCAGCCCCATAATTTCCAGATGTATAACTTGTTGAAAAGAAGATTTCTACTTCATATGAAGTCTTCCTAAGCATGTATACTACAACTATTATGAAGGGAGTATGTCATTATATTGAGCATACAAATTTTCAGGGATTAGAAGCATACCTTAAGCTTAGAAAAGGCTGAGAAAAAGGAAAACAAAGTAAGGATTAGTAGTCTCCTCGTCGATAGCTACGATTGGGCGGTCTCGAATCCAAAATCGGGTGGCCAGATCTCCGGGAAATCACAAAACACACACTAATCTCACCAAGAATCTCCCACACTCAAGCTCTCATCCATGGTGGCTGTAAACATCTAATTTTAGGGGGTGTAATGAGTGGAGTTCTCCAGCCATGGTACACTAAGAGGTGAGAGAGTGAGTGGAAAACAAGTGTCAAGCCCTTATAGGTCCATTTTTAAGTGAGATTAAGTCCCTTTTTTTTTTTTTTTTTTTAGAAGCAGGGACGGCACCCTGCGCAAAATTTATTAAGAAAATCAAAAGATAACAAACATGAGGGGGACAACCAGCCTTACCCTTAGAACGGGGGGACAAAGGAGCCTTACCTCTAGAACTAAACAAAAACAATCTCGACAACTATTTTCTAAAACTATATATGCCATGCGAATCAAAAATTAAAGCCCTTTTAACACTGACTGGTAAAGATAAGTAATCTGAAAAAACTAACTGACTACCATGCTCGTGTGCAACAACAGCTAATCTATCTGCCACCGTGTTCTGCTCCCTGTAGACATGCTGTAACTTAAGATCCCCTAACAGTCGCCGACAATCGCGAAGCTGATATACATACTGCCACGGCTCTTGATGCCCTTTGGATAGGACATTAACAACTGTTAAAGAATCGGACTCAATCATCACATCATCAAGCAAGAGAGACCTACAAAGCTGAAGACCCTCTCGAAGCGCCATTATTTCCGCTCTCATATTTGAACCATTGCCATAATCGCTGGAAAAAGCATGAATAAAATCCCCGTTTGCATTCCTAACAACACCCCCACCTGTACACCTCCCGTCTTTGGAAGAACCATCAGTGTTGAGCTTATATCCCATAACAGGAGGAGACCAACGAACCCAACGACCTTGTTTGACTGAAATACTTCTGCTCGGTAACTGAAGAGATTGCATAACCACACAAGCACCCCGATTGCTTAGAGTCTTAGGGACAAAACCATGAAGAACAGCACACCTTCAAGAACCCTAACTGCTATTTTATTACCCATCATCTGTTGATTATCAAAAATTGCTGCACAGCGAGACTTCCAGATTTCCCAGCAAGTATATGCAAAAATACTAATCATAGTTACCCCCAACTGCGACCTAAGTGAAACTGAGGACCAAACCGAAAAAAGATGATCAATGCTAGAATATTGCCTTGGCAGACCGAAACAAGCAGCAAATTGGGACCATAAACTGACTGCCACCGTTGACTTAACAAAAAGATGTATAATATTCTCCGTTTCATGCAAGTCTCCACAACAACAACACCAAGAAGCTAGAGGAATTTTCCGGGCCTGCACGTTTGCGTCAACTGGTAATGCATTATGGAACAATTTCCATAAAAAACAACTAACTCGCAATGGAAGCCATGGTTGCCAAATTAATTGAGCCAGCGCATGTGATTTCGAACTCAAGTCTTTGCCAAAAATCACGAGCTTTAAATTCACGGGCAAGCTCGCTAGCAAGCTTATCGGGCACGGAATCAATACATGTAATATCTTTGAACTGCATCGCTATGTTCAGGAGGAATACAGGGAATGATATCAGCCAGTTGTCCCATAGCCGTAGCAACCGAGAGACTTCTATCAATCGGAAGAGGCCCAATCAACCTAACGCCGCACCAATTATCATCCCAGAAAGAAACATTTCCTTGCCCGATAATCCATCTGCTGGTTTGGCGAACAAGAGGAATTTGAGCACAAATGGCTTTCCACGACGGCGTACTATGGCGCGAACCCACTGAACTGTCCAAACCATATTTGCCCATACAAAACCTAGCCCATAAGCCCTCCTTATTTAATACTTTCCATGCAAGTTTTGCATGTAGCGCATCCATGACCTGAGCTAAAGATCTAAAGCCCAGCCCCCCTTCTTCCATAGGCCGACACACTCGCTTCCATGCAACCCAATGAGTACGATGAGCACCCTTTGCACTCCATAGGAAATCAGCTATTTTTTTTGCTCTAACCGAAGGAGAACAGACTTTGGAACCTTCAATGCGGCCATAGCATACAGGAATGCTACACAAAATGGCTTTAATAAGAGTCACCTTACCTCCGAAGGAAAGGAGCTTGTTACGCCAACCTTGAATTCTTCCCATTACTTTTCTTTCTAAACTCTCGAAATAAGCTCTCTTAAAGCGACCCTTAAATAGGGGCATCCCAAGATAAGTTAAAGGCCATACTCTATGACGATAACCGACCAACCTCTATTCTCAAAATATTCTCGTGAAAAACCCACTCTTACTAGAGAAAAACCCACTCTTCACCAACCGCCTAGAGTTCACCAAGCGCCGAAGAATATTCATAATCTTGTAGCACCTTTTAAGCCCCTTTAAGCCCCTTAACGCTTGGAACCATTACAAAAAGTAACATGTCATCATGCATAAAGTGCGTGACCACTATGCCCCCGTGACCACTATGCCCCCACGACCGTGTCTGAACGGTTGAATCATCCCATTCGTGACAGCCCTACTTAAATTGAAAGAGAGAACCTCCTGGGCAAGAATAAATAACATAGGAGAGATTGTATCCCCTTGCCTCACCCCGCGACTGGCCTTGAAGAAACCCGACAACGTCCCATTAATTTTAAAGGAATACCAACTGTTCTGAAGCAACTGTCTTATCAACATACAAAAATCCTGCCCGAAACCAAAAGCCTGTAAAGCACGTAAAAGAAACTCCCATTCAAGCCGATCATAGGCCTTGGACATGTCAACTTTGAAAACCACATTACCTCCTCGAGATTTGGTGTCCACACGTTGCACCAATTCATGAGCCAATAAAATGTTCTCTTGAATGCTACGACCTTTAACAAAACCTGACTGATGCTCCGAAACAATCTTGGGCAGAAACGTAGCTAACCGAGAGGCCAAAATTTTTGAAATAATCTTTGCCGCAAAATTACACAAACTAATCGGGCGTAAATCCCCCAAACAATCAGGCTGATCCACTTTAGGGAGAAGAACAATGCAAGCCGAAGAAATACCCCGGTGCATAGCACCACCCCTAAAAAATTCCAGCACTGCGCCCATAACATCTATCTTGATAATTGACCAACAACCCTGAAAAAACCAACCAGTAAAACCATCGGGGCCTGGAGCACTAGATGGATTCAGAGATTTAATCGCCATCCATACTTCTTCTTCAGATGGTGCCGCTGTCATGAAATCATTATCCTCAGCTGTAACAGTGCAAGGAATTCCATCGAAAAGACCCTCATCTACATCATTCCCGCTAGAAGCAAAGAGATCAGTAAAATAATCCTCAGCCATTAACCCGAGTAGAACATGATCTTCGCTTAAAGTTCCATCCGGTAAACGAAGCCTGATCACATTCCGATGAGCTCTGTCCTTGATACTCGCATGAAAAAAGGATGTGTTCCGATCACCGTCGCGAACCCATAGCTCCCTCGATTTAACCTCAACCATTTCCCTATCCCATTCTAAAAGCTGATTAAGCCGATCTTTTGCAGCCTGCAGACCTTCTTCCGCCGCAATACCACCACCTGCTTGCACTTCCATATCTAGACGGAGAATATCATCCTGAATAGCTGCAATATTCCTCTGAACATGCCCAAAGACCTTCCAATTCCAGTCACGTAAAGCAGCTCTTAAACTACGTAACTTAGAATATAACATAGCCATACCTGTACCCCAACTGGGTCTACTCCACAGATCAGCCACAAAAGTGAGAAACTCCGGATGATCAAGCCACATTCTCTGAAACCTGAACCCACTCTTATGCTTCACTGTATCACAGAAATCAAGAAGAAGAGGAGAATGATCTGAAACCGACGTAGCTAAATGCGATACCCGAAGCCGAGGATAACGCAACTGAAACTCACCATTAACCAAAACTCACCATTAACCAAAACTCTATCCAAGCGCTTCCAAATCCGATGCCCCCCTGTCTGATTATTACACCAAGTATAACGACTGCCTTCAAAACCCGCATCAACCAAACCGACCCGGTTCATGAAGCTATTAAAATCATCCATCTCACCAAAATCACACGGAGCACCCCCTAACTTTTCTGAAGAATGACTAATAACATTAAAATCGCCCCCGACAAGCCACGGGCAGACACAGGTGACAGAAATATCCTCTAATTCCCTCCATAAAACATTCCGCCCCTGCCTAGTACATTGTGCATAAACAAAATGAAACCATCGTTTGAATAAGCGACGGAATATTCACCATGACCGTTATTTGTTGAACCGAACTACTCATGAGATTAACCACCACCGGATTATTCCAGAGAAGCCAAATGTGTTTATTAATAGGGTACACATGCAGATTATGATCAAAACCAACTCTGCGACAAAACTTAAACAGCCTATCTCCATTAGTCTTGGGTTCTAGAATAGCACATAGAAACGGCTTATGTTGCCTAACAAGAAGCTTAAAAAAAGTTCGGGTAGGTTTGTTACACACCCCCCGTGCATTCCAAATAACTATCGTCATAAAATTAATTCGAGGTAGTGCTTGTTTGGGCTCTGCTAGCAGCCCTAGTAACTCTAATATTCTCCTTCAGGAATTTAGCTTTCCTCCTTTGGGAATGCAAAGCTGTGCAATAAACTGAAAAAGACGGTCTAATGTGAATCCTGCTCATATCAATATCAGAATAAATACGCCGCGAGTCCACAACCGGATCCCTATAATCCCCATTTGTTGAATGAGCTTTCCCAAATTTCCTAGGCACTTCATGAAGAAATCCATTCCAGAACTCACCAATATTCACTGAATCTCTAAAAGGTTTTGTGATGGGTTTCACAACATGTTCTTGATCAGCAGCTGATACAACCTTCGGTGTTGATCCCAGCACAATCTCCGGACCATTATCTTCATCTAGCCCGTCCAGTACGTCAAATGAGTTTGATATTATCACCGGCTTGCTTTGAGTTCCATTATCAGTCCGACTAGCCCCTTTTTGATTCTCTAAAGGTCCTCCAGAACCGACAACATCAATTGTCTCCACCTCCACAGGCATTCCCTGTGAATTCTTAGCCAAAGAAACAGATGCGCCCTCTCCATTAGCCTTCGTTTTAACAGGCGTCCATCGTTGATTCGGTGCATGCGTACGGGAATGCATGTGGTCCGTTGTGACATTAAAAGCCCCTTTAGAAGAAAGATCCACTGTTGGATTCGCATTAACCTGATTAACCCTATTAACTGGTTCATTAACTGCCGCATTAATTATTGATGGCTTCGCCTTGGACACATTAACAACAGGCACAGCCGGTTCCTTCCCTTTATCAACCGACTTTTCTCGTCTTGACCCCTTCTTGCATTCTATCTGCGAATGACCTAGCAAACCACAGCCCGAACAAAATCGAATATTGCCTTCAAATTCAAGAGGCTGCCAGAACCCATTATCTTTGCTAGAACCAATCCAAACCCTCGTTGGCAATGGAAGCGAGACGTCCACCTCAATACATATCCGGGCAAACATTGGCCGAACTAAAGAAAGAGTTTTCTCATCTACTCTTAAAAAATTCCCCAAAGAGTTACCTATGCATTCCAAAAAGGATGGATTGAAAAACATAAGTGGAAGATGATGTAGACGAACCCAAACCGCCACTTTTGTGACATCCTTGCGGAACGCGAAATCTGCCGACCATCTAAACGAGCGGTACATACATGATTGAATCATGTGTGATTCTTTAGACAAAGCGAGAACCATGTCCTCCGGTGATGAAAGTCTAACCATAATGTGACGAGGATCCAAAAGACCAACCACAAAGGGGCCTTTAAGCCGCCAGTTTTTGGCAATATCGTCCTGTATCACTTGAACTGTCGGCCTCCCTGCCGAAAACTTGAGGATTAGTGTATTCTCAAATTGCTTCGAAGCCGCCTCCAACTCAACCGGAGAAAACAAACAACCAGGTTCCCCATCCACCACCATAGCCTGTCGAGACACCAAAGGAACCGCTTGAAGGACGGGCTGTGAATTGCCCACAAACTGTCGAGGCTGCTTCACCGCATTGGCATAGGAAACTGGTGGCGGAGGATCTACAACAGGTGGAGAACCATCAGGAACCGGCGGAGTGGCTGGCGGAGCCGCCGTGGCAGCCGCCATTCCCGTCAGAACCCTAGCCGTACAACCAAACCCTAACGCAAACCCTAGAGAGAATTCCTAAAGAGAGAATTTCTTTTCGATATTCATATACTGTAAGAGATTAAGTCCCTAATTGAGGACTTAGTGCTAAAATTTTCACTTAGGCTTAATCCACTCTAATTAAGGTCTAAGTTCAGGTTTAGTGAAATTCATTAAGGGTCTCCAAGTAAATCCAATAAACAAGGCAAAGATAAAATTTCTGGAAATACCGAGAATAACTGGTACAGTCATCTTTAAAAATGCGCATGTAATGAAATACAACTCCCAAAATTATGGAAGAGGTATGGTTAGAAAGATCTTGAAGTCTAGTTTCTAACGCATCAAACGGATCTCAATTCCGAGTTGTCTATAGAAAACTATGGCCAAATTACTACAGCCCTATCATGTTCGAGGTGAATACACAAGTCACACCGGAAATGAAACACGAGCGTGTTCAAACTTAAACACGACCAAACCAAAATAATATGAAGTTAATCCCCAAGGTCCCCCTAGTCATCCAGGGCCAAACCTAGGATCAAAATAATACTAACCGAGTAATACGACAACATGATAACTAAAATTGTGAATCGGAGAATCAAACTTACGACGACAACTACTATGAACGTCGTGGCCACATGTAAACTTGTAAAAATGGTTATTATGAATGTAAATTCATCTAAGCAAGTACATAAGGATTCAAGGTCTCACAATTATGATATGGAATACAAAACTGTAGCTCCGGCAACAGATCTTGATTTGGTGAAGGAAAAACGTTTGGAGTCTAAGATGCGAATGGTCAATTATAAGCAGCGAGCAAAGGCCCATCACGACAAGAGGGTTCGTGGTCGGTCATTTGCTATGGGCGATTGGGTTTTCTGAAAAATTAAGGCAACCGGCCATCGAGCAGAATGGGGGAAGCTTTCTCCTAATTGGGAAGGTCCTTTTCAAGTAGTCAGAATTGTTAAGGAAGTGTCCTATATGCTGCGAACAGAGGAAGGCATCGAGCTTAAACATCCATGGCATGCAGATCACTTGAAGAAGTATTACCGTTGATTGGTATCGTGCGGGCTATTTTTTCTTTTTGCTTTGATATAAGTGGGGACGAAATGAACAAGCATACATTGAGTATCCTGCTTATGGCATTTGGTGAAAACTCGATTATGTTTTGATAAGCAAGGGTTTTTTCCCTGCTTGTTTTAAAAGTTGGTGTTCGAGTGTCGTCTAAGGTTATCTTGATTATTTTCTTTTTCACGAGTACGAGGTATCTCTGATCATGAAAAAGGGTTGGTGTTCGAGCCTGTTATATCGATTATTCTTCTTCACGAGTGCGAGCTATCTCGGCTTGGGTGAAGTGGTTGGTGTTCGAGGCTATGCATTTTTTATTTTTTGTCAAGCCCGAAATGAGCTTACTCGATTTAAAAGATGGGTTTAAAAAAAACGGTTGAAGCATTATTGAGAAAATACAAGCATTGATATTAAGCACAGAAGTGTTAATATTACACGTCCAAATATATTGTAAATTGTTTTGTAGGAAATGATATGGCACGCAGACCAGAAAGAGGGTTTAAGCATCTGAGGGAACAGTTTGAGGAGTAGTCTGGCCGGTGTTTGCTGCTTCCTCGGTGGTAGTTTCTTCAATAATGACCACATCTACATCATCCCGTTTATATGTGCGGCCACGGTTTCTCCTTCCTGAGTCTGAGCAATCCAAAATTGTGTCATCAGCTCGTTCACGGTGACTTGGGCAGCTTCGGGTAGGGTCCTGGGGGATAGTCCTCATTGAGCATCGGCTTCAGTAAGAGATTCCAACTTGTCTTCGGTGTAAGGAACTAAAGCGTGTCCAAGTCGAGCAGAAGGGAAAAATGGTGGGTTAGTGCCCCATTCAGCGAGCAACTCCGACTTGATTTCTAGGCTGCTGCACGCTATTTGCCTTAGAACATGGTTAACCCCCTGAAGGAATAAGGGGTAGGCCTCATTCTCGACACAAGCAGCGAAGTTAGCAGAGTTTTTGTAATCACCGATGATGACATGCTTCTGCTCTTCATTCGGTTTGGCCAACTCTTCCCTTAGTTTCATTTCTTGCTCGGCAGCAATGACCTTGGCCTCTTCAAGCTGACTCAGGGCTACCCGAAGCTCTTTCCTAACTACTGAGATATTTTTGAGGGCTATTTCCTCGGATTTTTTTGGAGAAATCCAGATGCGATTCCAAGGCCTTCTTCTCTTCTTCGATTTTTCAAAGTTCTGTCACCTTAGCGGTGACAGCCTCCTTGCTTAGTTTGAGCTCGGAACGGAAGGAGTTGGCATTTCTTCTAACTGATTCTTCTCCTTGGCCAATGAAGCATTCGAGTTAACATTATCAATTAGCCGGTCATACACCAATTCAGCCTTCGTGGCTATCTGCAAATCAATTCATGGTCAGCATTTGTCGAGTATATTAAGGGAGGGTAGACCATATGGCTAAGAATGATTGTTACCTCGGCCATACACATTCCAATCTCACCCACCAGCACAGAGCTTGAGTGCTCAGCACTCCTCTTCCGAACCTCGCTATGTTGCAGCCTCCTCATCACGCCAAGCCCGACAGTTGCAGGGTACCCGCTGCACTTATAGATGTTAGTCTTGTTGAGATCGGGCACGTCAGATAATTTTGTAATAAGGGGACCAGCTTTATCCCGAGTTTCAGGCATGAGGAAGTTTTCTTGATGCCACGAGGGTGTCTATGAGATGGAATCTCCCTGCGTGGACTTTTCTGTTCGCGGTTTGCTCTTTTTTTCTTGAGAAGGGTCAGCATGAGGCCTTTTACTGGGAGTTGGGGAGGCCGTATGAGTTATGGGTTCAGTTGTTTCCTGGGTAGGAGTCACCACAGGTGCAGGTGCAATGGCTTGGTTTGATTCTGGACGGCCTCGATTGGTTCCTCGCCCTGTTACGGTAGCAGGAATGGTTGGTAGAGGGCCAGGAGTCTGAGCAGCCATCTGCGTGTTCCTTTCCGTAGCACCTTTCTTCGCAGCCTGCAAAAACTTGCTCGCATCATTTAGTTGTTTCATGTCTGTAAATATAAATATCAAGAGTTAGAAAAGGTGTAGGCGGACATAATGATTACACAAAATATTGAACAGTTGTAGAGAGCAGACTTTGATCATTAAGATGCGCTCAGGATTTGGGGGCTAGTTACCAAATCAGCAATTGTACAGCGAGTTGGGGGTTCAACACCCAGTGGGCAAGAATACAGCGAGCTGGGGGCTCACCCAACCGGCAAATATTCACCGAGCAAGACTTACCATGCTTAGTTATGAAAGTAACGGTCATCCCGAACGTGGGAAATTATCTCCGAGAAACTCGCCTCCACATTCATGATCAGACCGCTGTGATGAACGTGGCAGTTAATGTGCCCGCTATGCTCGCCTCACCATTTAATGGGGAGTTATTCGGTCTCCCGTAAAGGCTATAAAAAACCTCAAAATAAGGGAGGGAGGTACGTGATTTTTAAAACTAAGGCTAAACTCTGTCAATTTGCTTGCTCAATTGAGTGTTAAGCTAATTTTCACGCCGGAGGGCTTTTGTAGTAAGAGCCCTTGCCTAGTTTACAGTTGTTGTCTGCATTTCAGGATTGGGCCTCGAAGAGTAAGGATATAATTGAAAGCCAGATATCCGAGTTATTAAGCCCATTGCGTCCTTGGAAAATTTTGGACGCATCATAATGTAAGAGAGTAGTACTTGTATATAAATGTATATAAAATATAAAAATAGGAAATAGCATGCTTAGATAATGGCTAACATACCTCAAATGCAAAAATGCCAAAATAGCATGTTATTTAGCAAAACGTAAACGAGACCAAAAGGGCGAGTTGGGTGCTTAACCCCTTCCTAACTTGTAACTTAGCCTCCGGACCTACACTTTCTGGCATTTTAGGTTTTTTTCTATTTAACCATAAAATAGAGGTGGCGACTCTGTAATTACAGTTGTTAGAGCCCACGACAAGATCCAAGCGCATTCCATGTGCTTTTATGTTCTAAAACACGTCACATTTTCACGTAGCAGCGGGCGTCTCGGAACGGGGTCCTCACACTTGGTTCTGGGATACTTGGGTTTTGGAAAGGGTGGGTGGTGTTTTGGAACTGAGGATTGGTATTTGCCATGTTGGTGTTGGTGTTGGTGTTGGTGTTGGTGTTTGGATATGGAGGGTAAGTGTTTTGAAAATGTGATGAGTTGGTATTTGGAAATTGAGGAGGGAGGTTGGTGTTTGGTATGTTGGTATTTGGAAGAGGGTTGGTGTTTAGGTATTGAGGGTCGGTGTTTGGGAGAATACTTGAGGTTGATGCTTCCTGGGGGTCTACAAGGGAATGAGTGTTTTCAAGGTCCGGCCTCAAGCTTTGAATGAGAGCTGTTATGCGACCCATTAGGTGATCGACGATCAGTGTGCACACTCAGATTCTGGTCCAACCATTGCTTCCTGGAAGGGGTAGGAGCCCCTGTATCTGTATCCATAGAAGTTTGTTTATTTTTTGAAGCCATTCTACCCAAATCTGTACTTTTTGACTGATCTCTATCCCCAATTGGGTATTTTCCGAACTGACCTCTGTACTTGAACCAAAATTTCATATCAAACGGCCAGTGATATCCCTTTCTTTCTAGGTCTAGGCCAGGTTTATGGGAAAAAAAAAGGTCGAAGGTAGTGTATGAGAAGGCATGGCTCAAGGAGAAGCGGATGAGTTCAAAAAACCTTTAAGGCGCGTGGAATACGCCCGGCCTCAATTGAGGACTCAAAATGTGATCAACAGAGTCGCCATCTTTATTTTAAGGAAAAACAAAGAAAAACCAAAAATATCCAGATTTGCAAAGGGTTCGGAGGCTAAGTTACAAGGTCGGAAGGGGTTAGGCACACAACTCGCCCTTTTGGTCTCAAAATAGTCTTTTGGCTTAAATATGCTTTTTTATATTTATTTAACAACTGAAATAAAGCATTAAATATACATATATATCTACATACATATAAGGAAATTATTACAAAACTTACAACAACCTCCTTCCTGGAGTTACAAATACATTTATAAAAATTTGGTCATAATAATGACTCTTTTTAGTGTTATTTTCTATAGAATTTCGGGCAGCATTACTGCTTATTTTTCTTAAATTTTACTAGTCTAAATAGCACTTTTAATAAATAAAAACTTTAATAAGCCTACCTCTTGAAGCGTGAGGGTTTTATCCCGTACCAACTAGCTTCTGGCAGGTCCTAGGGTGCACTCGCTCTGTCCTTCATGGAGAGAGGGAGTCTTTTGCTGCTGCTTTACTATTGCGGGCATTCGGGCTAGTCCTTTTGGTTGCTTTTCGCCTCGGGATATGGGCGGCACAACTGCTTGCTTTTGCTGGCTTGCTGGCGTCAGAAATCGGGCAGAGCAACTGCATGTTTTTTTGTGATTTGACGTCTGGATTTGGGCAGGGCAACTGCTCTTTTTGGGATTTTTGGACTTGTGGAATAGGGTGGAATCCTAGCAGGGTAACTAGGTTTCACTTTGGCCGAAGGGTTTTAGTGTTTGGGGGAGATTTGGCGGAGCTTCGGGGCTAGAGGGAAAATTTCTCTCGGCGTTCACTCAGACTGCGCGGAGAGAATTCATTGCGTACTATTTTCTCACTGTGTATTCCCACTGTGTTCCCTGTGTGTGAATTCACAAACCGGGGCCTCTTATTTATAGGATGAGAGTGAGGCTTCCTTCGATGTTAAGTTTTACTTTCTGTGCTTCACCGGTTTATACCGCGTGCTGAGAAGATTGTACCAAAGCAAATTGCTACAGTGATGGAAGCACTATTGGGTGCCGCCCATAGTGGGCTTGGGCGCGGCGCCTGGGATGGCTATGGGCTGCGCCCAGGGCCATTTTTGCTCTGCTTTTTGGCACTTTGGCCTTCGTATTTCACTATTTATGCATCCTACTTTTCCTTTTGCATTTTCGACCATGTAACTTGACATTTGTTAGCTTTTTAACAGGTCTTGCTATTTTATGTCATGTTACATACCA
The DNA here is from genome assembly GCA_013146195.2 of Codonopsis lanceolata. Taxonomy (NCBI): domain Eukaryota; kingdom Viridiplantae; phylum Streptophyta; class Magnoliopsida; order Asterales; family Campanulaceae; genus Codonopsis; species Codonopsis lanceolata. The sequence continues at coordinate 86,382,594 of CM028380.1, read as the reverse complement.
GGGGTATGAAATTGGAGTGTCTACAGAGCCCCTCAACGATGGACTTTACGAGTAAGCCGAAACTTACCAAATAAACGAACATCGTTGTTAAGAAATAGACTCCCAAATTTGGTGGAAATTATAATAGAGAGGAATGCAATAGTTAGCAATTATAATGCAACAGTTTAGGATCCAGCAGTTCAAATCTCTCTTTTTTTTCTTTTTTTTTTAAGGAAGCAGGGCAGAACCTGCATAATTTATTAAAAACAGAAAAGGAATACAAACTTGAGGGGGACAACCAGATGGTTAACGTTGATTATTAAACATATTTAGTTGATTATAGATGGTTAACGTTGTTTTTAAATAGATATGCAAATTAAATGCTCTGATGGTCGCACCTACTAAGTAGGCTTCCTACGTATCCCTTTCTCAGGAATCAGACCAAACATAGTTCGGCCTCAAGTAAACAAACAACAACAGTCACAAGGTAGGATGGATGGGATCCTGATTATTCCACGTCCCAGGGTATGCACCCCTCAAGGAGATAATCCAACATAAACTCTCAGGTGGGATGGATTTAACCGATCATTCCACATCCCGGGGCATGCACCTCTTGAGGAGATGATCCAACAACAACTCTTAGGTGGGATAGATTCAACGAATCATTCCACGTCCCGGGGTATGCACCCCTCAAGGAGATGACCCAACAACACTCTCAGGTGGGATAGATTTAACTTGATTATTCCACATCCCGGGGTTTACACCCCTTGAGGAGATAATCCAACAACACTCTCATGTGGGATAGATTCAACTTGATTATTCCATGTCCCGGGGTTTACACCCCTCGAAGAAATAATCCAACAACACTCTCAGGTGGGATAGATGCAACTTGATTATTCCACGTCCCGCACCCCTCGAGGAGATAATCCAAAAACACTATCAGGTGGGATAGATGCAACCAATCATTCCACGTCCCAGGGTATGCACCCCTCAAGGAGATGATCCAACAACAACTAGGGTATAATGCATGAAACAGGTCAAATACTTTACCTTCTCCTTTTTTTTCTCTCTCTTCTCTCTCTTTTTTTCTTTTCTTTTCTTTGCTCTCTCTTTTTTCTTGCTCTTTTTTTTTTTTGCTTCTGCAAGCATCTTGATGGGGATCTGAATGGCATAAATTCCTCCTTTTCTGCCTTTCTTGCGGCTAATTTGCTGGGGATATGAGCTTTCTTTTTATTTTTGATGGATGGCCGTCACTTTTCGTTAACAAAACTAACTTTGTTAACTTTCTGTTAAGATTCCAGGGCCATTTCGTGATTTAAGTAAAATTGAGGTTTTAAGCGTTTAATTGAACTTTGGAGGGGGGGAAGTGAAACTTCCACCCCTTATCTTCATTACTTACGGGGAAAGAGGGGATAAGCACCAGCCTTCATTTTCTTTCTTCTTCTTCGCCAGTTTCTTGCTTCCGCCATTGCCGACAGTCATTTCTTCTTCACTTCACCGCCTTTTTCTCGATTTTCTTTCGTCAAATCAATTGTTTTGCTTTCCAGATGGCTTCCTCTTCTAGATCTCGGAAGGGAAAGGCACCAATGCACCCGAAATCTAGCGAAGAACGTTGGGAGCTCCCTCCTCTAAGCCGAAATGTCATCGGATACTGGCATTCAAGGGACGATTGGAGTAATATACTCCGAGATCGGCACACCCACGTCTCGAATCTTCAAAATCCGATTGTAAGTCTTCTTTTTTCTTCCACCCATTTGGTTGAATTTCTTGAATTTTTCGGATTTCTTGCTATTTTGGGATCTTTGGAGTATACATGCTCTTGATTTAAATGCTTATTGATCGATGTATTTTATACGTTCGATTTTCGGGTACTTTTATGACTTAAATTGAGTTATTCCACGAGGCTTTTGGCTACTGATATGTGTTTTTCAGCTGTTTTATGAGTTTCAGGGTTTTAGGTGAAATTATATGAATTATAAGGGTTTTTGGTGAAAATTATAAGAAGGGGCCAAAGTGTAAATTGAAGATTAAACGGCAGAGGCAGAGGCTGGAGACCTTGCGGCCGCAAGGTATTTCTTACCTTGCCTCCGCAAAGTAGGCAGAAACTTAGAAGATGAAGCCCCGTAAATTCAAGACCCTTGCGAACGCAAGGGTGTAATGACCTTGCGACCGCAAGGTGGTCAGAATCCGTTTTCGAGGGTTTTCAAGCCAGACTGAAATTCCTAAACCCTCTACAATTCCATGGTATAAATAAAGGATTGTAGCTAAGGGTCAAAGAGGGCCAGAAGGCAGTTTTCTATAGCTTTAGCATAGGATTTAGAGTATATAACATAATTTAGTTATTGTAATTATAGTTTTGAAGATCGATCCATGTATTCAATCATCTCCATGTGCTGTTCATCTTCAAGGATGAACTAATCACCCATTAATCTAGGAGTTGGGAGGTAACTTGTATCGAATCTATGCTTTAAATATATTTTTATTCATTCAATTCTTGTTGATTGTGGTGATTATCAATCCCTCTATTATTTCACTTTGAACAAATGAATGTAATCGTGAATAATAAAGGCCTAGAGGTGCGGATAACTACATGATCAATGTGCATATGTCGTACACTGGCTCATCACCATAATAAATTGAACCTATCGATGCACGAGAGTGATAAGTTAGGGTCAGGTTCCATATATGACCTAAGTGACAGTTAGATCATATGTTCTTGTGCCTAGGATATAGAATTGATGAATTATTTGGAGATGGAGACTGAACGGTAATTCGACAGGCTATATCTATATTTTGTGAACGAACCCAAGAAATTGAATGATACTTTATCAAAATAAGCCATAGAGGAGATACAAGTGAAACCCTAATCCTAGATTTCCCTCCACCATAAGATCTTCATAACATGTAATTGCTGCTAAATTAGTTAATAATTAGTTTAGATTAAAATCAATATAAAAACCCCCTTTAGTTTAATAATTTACTACCGATAATCGTGCTATTTGTGATCTTCTTGTCTATGTGGTTCGACCCTTGCTTCCCAAAACTATTCTACAATAGTCTTGTCCACTTGCAAGGAAAATAATTAAAATAAGACATCGATCAAGTTTTTGGCGCCGTTGCCGAGGACAAGCTAGCTTGCATAGTTAGTTTGTTGATAGCGTAATTTTTAATTTCAATTTTTATAAATTTAAAAATACAAAAAGATTTTATTTGTTTTTAGTTATTTTTAATTGCTCTATTTATTTTATGCACAGTCGTAGATCTTTGAATCCTAAACTAGTAGAACTAAATCAAGATACAAATAATATTGGTAAGAATGAAGAAGATCTTGATAATCTAGCAACACAGCCTGATAATCAAGAACAATTGAATCAAGAGGATCTTCTGGTTGATCCTCCAATGGACAATAATAATCTAAATCTTGAAAATCCAGTTCATCCGGTAAATGTGAATCAAAGAGAAGAAGAACCTGCCAGAAGAAATATGGAAGTAGTAGTAAATCAAATAACTATTAATGATTATAGTAGACCTACGTTGAATGTAGCAACATCATGTCTACTCTTACCAGATGCAGTAAGGAATTTCGAATTAAAAGATCATTATTTTAATATGATACCTTCTTTTCATGGAATGCCTGCTGAAGATCCAGTAAGTTTCCTTAGAGAATATGAGTATATGATAAGTACATATCCGTTAGGAGGTTTGACGGGAGACCAAGTAAAAATGAAATACTTTCCAAGTGCATTAAAAGAATTTGCGAAAAGATGGTTTATGAATTTAACACCTAGTAGTGTTTATACTTGGGCTCAACTATATGATTTGTTTATGAGTAAATATTATAAGCATGCATCTCTTACAGAATACATAAAACAAATCATGTCTTTTCAAAACGAACCAAGTGAAACATTCCATGAAGCATGGGATAGATTTAAAAATTTACTTATTATGTGCCTTCATCATATTTTGTCTCAAGATGTGTTAGTACTTCAATTCTATCATGCTCTTTCACCTGCTTTTCAAACTATGGTTGATAGTGCGGCCGGTGGTTCTATTAATAGAATGACACCAGTTGCACTAGAAGAATTATTTGAGATGTTGAGTGCAAATTCTCAATAGAAAAGTGTTAGAGGTAAAAGTAGAGGTTTATACCAAGTTCAAGAAAAGCCAGAGATGAATACACAAGCTCAATATGAAAATTGGCCAATTCAAGAAGCATGTGCAATGTGTGGATTATATTCTCATGCTACTAATTTTTGTCCATCTAGTGCTATGTATTCTGAACAGGTGAATGCCATGAACATGTACCCTCAAAGACAAAGGAATGATCCCTACTCAAACACATATAATCCTGGTTGGAGGAATCATCCTAATTTTGCATGGGGAGGAAATAAACCGTTACAACCTCAACAATTCCCAAATCAAGGTCAATTGCGAATTGAAGAAGTTTCGAAATCGGATGGAGCACAAAAAGGACAAGTTTCCCTTAACAAATATTTGCTAGAAGAGTTAGAAATTGTAAGGGAGAAACTTGCAAAAGTTGTGAACGAGAAAAGAGAAAAAGGGAGGTTCCCTAGTCAAACCGAACAAGCAAAGTCTATTACTACTCTACGAAGTGGTAGAATAATTGGAGAAGAGGTAAGTGATCCTGTTCAATCTTCTGATATGCTTGGTAAATTAGATAATGCTAAAAAAGAAGTTGAAAAGGATAAAAATGAAAATATTCAAACAAATAATCAAGAAGTAGAAAAAGAATTGCCAAATAAAGAAAGACAATTAGAAGTAGGACAAGAAAAAGAACAATAAGAAGAGGAACCTTATGTGGCACCACCACCATATGTTCCTCCAATTCCATTTCCTAGAAGGCTTATGAAAAATAGATTGGATAAACAATTTTCGGAAATTTATAATATGTTATCCAAAGTGAATGTTAACCTTCCTTTGCTTAATGTTATTAAAAATATTCCAGCCTATGCTAAGTTTTTCAACGATCTTCACTCTAAGAAACACAAATTCGAAAACATTGAAAAAATTATTGTTTCTGAAAACGTAAGTGTTGTTTTACAACCCGAACTTCCCCCTAAGTTGAAAGATCCTGGCAGCTTTAATATCCAAGTCTCATGGGGTAGCTCTAAAAAGATGAAGGCTATGTTAGATTTAGGAGCAAGTACTAACTTGATGCCCTTTGCAGTCTATAAACAATTAGGGTTGGGAGAATTGAAACCTGCTAATATGTCTTTACAATTAGCTGATCGTTCAGTTAAACATCCTTTGGGTATAGTAGAGGACATCTTAGTTCAGGTTGATAAATTAATCATTCCGGTTGACTTTGTGGTTCTAGAGATGGAAAGGAAAATATGCACAAAAAATGAAGTCCCTATCTTGTTAGGAAGACCTTTTATGGTCACTACCAATACAATGATAAATATTAAGAATGGTAAACTCACAATGTCAGTCCTAGGTGAAACTGTAGAGATCTCAGTTTTTGATGCAATGAATAGACCGAGTGACATGAATGCATGTTTCTTAATTGATGAAATTGAAAAACTGACAACTCAAAACTTTGAAGAAAGTTGTGAGGATGATGATTACGAGAAAGATGTGTTTATAGTTTATGATGATAGACCTGTCCCTCCCATAAAACTTGACATTGAAGAGTTAGAAAGAGAAATTCGAGAGAATGATGAAAGAAAAGAGAGAAAGATTAGAAGCCCTTAAAAATAAAGATAATGTTAATATGGAAGAGTATGAATCAAAAAATAATTCTAATAAAATAGAAAAAGAAGAGGATGAAAATAATGATGAAGAAGAAGTGGAAATTCTAAAATCTCTCTTTGAAGAAATAAAAGTAGAGGAAGAAATAGAAGTAGAGGAAGAAATAGTAGAAAATATTGAAGAGGTTAAAGAAGAAACAATTAAACCTGAAAATTCTGAATTCATTCCGTCTGTTAAATCTCCTCCTGATGAAGAATCAAAGCCATTACCACCCCACTTAAAATATGCATTTTTAGGGGAAGGTAAAACTTTGTCTGTTATAATTGCTATAGATTTAACAGAAGAACAAGAAGCAAGCCTACTAAAAGTTTTATGGACACATAGAGAAGCCATAGGATGATCCTTAGCAGATTTAAAAGGTATTAGTCCGTCTATGTGTATGCATAAAATACATTTAGAAGAAGGTAGTAAACCTTCTAGAGAAAAACAAAGAAGACTTAACCTTCACATGGAAGAAGCAGTGAGAAAAGAAGTCATTAAGCTTCTCGATGCGGGTATAATTTACCCGATATCTGACAGTAAATGGGTTGGTCCAATTCAGGTAGTTCCCAAGAAATCAGGAATTACAGTAGTTAAAAATGATAAGGATGAATTAGTCCCTACACGAACTATCACTGGTTATAGAATGTGCATTGATTGAAGGAAATTAAATGCGGCAACTAGGAAGGACCACTTTCCCTTGCCATTTATTGATCAAATCCTTGAAAGACTAGCTGGTCATGAATATTATTGTTTTCTTGATGGTTTCTCTGGCTACAACCAAATCCCAGTAGCACCCGAAGACCAAGAGAAAACCACCTTTACATGTCCTTTTGGTACTTTTGCATTTAGAAGAATGCCCTTTGGACTTTGTAATGCCCCAGCTACTTTTCAAAGATGCATGATTTCTATATTTTCAAATTTAGTAGAAAGATGTGTGGAAGTATTCATGGGTGATTTTTCAGTATTTGGAAACTCTTTTGACCATTGCCTAGAAAATCTTACGTCGGTCTTGAAAAGATGTTGTGAAACTAATTTGACCCTAAGTTGGGAGAAAAGTAATTTCATGGTTAAACATGGAATTGTCTTAAGTCATGTTGTGTCTAACAAAGGAATTGAAATTGATAAGGTAAAATTGAAGTTATATCACAACTACCTCCCCCAACTTCTGTCAAAGGTGTTAAAAGTTTTCTAGGGCATGCAGGTTTTTATAGGAGATTTATAAAAGATTTTTCAAAAATCTGTAAACCTCTATGTAATCTGTTGGCAAAAGACATCGAATTCATTTTTGACCAAGAATGCTTAAACGCATTTAATTTATTAAAGGAAAGATTGACAACCGCCCCAATTTTAACCGGCCCCGATTGGTCTCTCCCTTTCGAGATCATGTGTGATGCTTCAGATTTTGCAATTGGAGCTGTGTTAGGACAAAGGGTGGATAGGAAACCTCATGTAATTCATTATGCTAGTAGGACATTAAATGATGCACAACTTAATTATACAACAACAGAAAAAGAATTTTTAGCAGTTGTGTATGCATTAGAAAATTTTAGACCATATTTGTTAGGATCAAAAGTCATAATATTTTCTTATCATGCATCCCTAAAATATTTATTAAGTAAGAAAGAGCCAAAGCCTAGACTCATAAGGTGGATGTTATTATTACAAGAATTTGACATTACTATCAAAGATAAAAAGGGAATGGAAAATGTCGTAGCCGACCATTTGTCTAGATTAGAATTTTCACCCTTACTTGAACGTCAATTTCTTGATAATAAAATTCCTGTAAATGAAGACTTCCCTGATGAACAATTATTAGCAGTCAAAGATTCAGATCCATGGTATGTTGATTATCTTAATTATTACGTGTCTGATATCATAAATCCTTATCTTGATTTCTATCAAAGAAAGAAATTTTTGACAGAAGCAAAAAATTATTTATGGGAAGAACCTCATTTATATAAAATGTGTTCCGACTCTATAATTAGAAGATGTGTTTCAGAAAAAGACAAACAAAGCATTATGGCATTTTGTCATGAATACTCTTGTGGTGGTCATTTTAGTCGTAATAAAATTGCTAGAAAAATTTTGCAATCTGGATTATACTGGCCTTCTGTTTTTAGAGATTGTGACATATTTTATAAAACCTGTGATAAGTGTCAAAGAACCGGTGGAATATGAAAAAGGAATGAAATGCCCTTGCATGTAAATATGGTTGTTGAAATTTTTGACGTTTGGGGTATTGATTTCATGGGTCCTTTTCCAGTCTCTAATAATTGCGAGTATATTTTAGTAGATGTTGATTATGTGTCTAAATGGATAGAAGCTATTGGAACTAAAAATAATGATGGAAAAACTGTTGTCAAATTTGTAGAAGATCTTTTTGCCCGGTTTAGAGTACATAAGGCCATAATTAGTGATCAAGGAACACACTTCACTAATAAATTGCTAAATACAGCCCTTATAAAATATGGTGTAACTCACAAGTTAGCTACACCCTATCATCCTCAGACATCTGGCCAAGTGGAAGTGAGTAACAGACAGATAAAAAAAGTTTTAGAGAAGACAGTTAGACCAAACCATAAAGATTGGCAGTCTAAACTAAATGATGCTTTGTGGGCATACAGAACCGCGTACAAAACCCTAATAGGAATGAGTCCTTACCGAATGGTATATGGCAAGGCTTGTCATTTACCAGTTGAAATTGAACATATAGCTTATTGGGCTGTCAAGGAACTAAACTTAGATTTAACCTTGACTGGTGAGGAGAGACTGTTTTAGTTAAATGAATTAGAAGAACATATGTCAAATTCGTATGAGAATGCTAAAACCTATAAAGAAAAGACCAAGAAATATCATGATATGGGATTAGCCAACAAAATGTTTCGTCCAGGATTAAAAGTACTTCTTTTCAATTCTAGACTCAGGTTATTCCCTGAAAAACTAAAATCAAAATGGTCTGGTCCTTTCACTATAGTTCGAATTTACCCTCATGGAGCAATTGATATTAGAAACCCAAGGACCGACAAAAAATCAAAAAAATCAAAAAAAAAATACATTTTAATTCAAAATTTTCATCCTCGAGTCTTTGTGTGGTAGTACTAGTCAATGAGGAGTTAATGCAACGAACCACGTAACTTTTCCATAGATCCTTCTGGAATTTACTTGATTTTGCAAAATTCTTGTTTTTCTCCAAATTCTTCACGCACCTGCACCAGTCAAAATTATGGATTGATTAGAATATTTTTATAAAGTTTATAGCACCCATTTCATTTCAACAAAATATGCACAAGAATATGATGAATAGCTGTTCGAACATGATTGTTGCATTGAATTGTAACTTAGGGTCAATTGCATGATAAGTTAGTTCCCTTAGATTTTTCTCACTAATATATCTCAAGCACACTTTCGAACCGTGTCTGCATGTTAGTCTTGACTGTCCCTACCATCTGTTTTAGCGAATGCTTATGCGAAATCCATTTATGCTAAACATTCAACCCCACAATTCCCACAGTTGATATGATATTTTGTGTGTCTTACTTGCTTTAAAAACTGCATGAGCATTTGGCATTAAGAAATTATTTAGGCCATCTTTGGCTTGTTTGAGCCTAAATATTCCCTGACCTTTACTTAAAATATCCCTAGTGTCCCCTTTTGAGCCTAATTAAAAAGAATGGAGTGTACTAAGCACACATTAAACCCCCATTCGACATCATTTCTATTACCCACATTAACTTAACCCTAAAAGCCTATACACTTTTAGCCTACCCTTTGAGAGAGTAGGATGTGGGTGGGAAATTAATTTTATGGGACAATTTTTTTTAGTCTAGCAAGTTTTATGAAGACTTCTTCTTCCTGTCGAACAAAAAAAGAAGAGAAAATTATAGATCGACAAAAAATGAAACGGAAGAATAAGAGTGCAAGAAGATTCAAATGAAAGCATAGCGTTCAAGAGAAAATATGTTAGAAAAATTCTGCTGATAAAGATGATGAGAAATTGTTAGCTTGATATATTGTACAAAACAATTTTGGGGGGAGAGAAAGAAGATTAAAAGAAAAGAAAACACCCCCCACTTGTAGTCTTTGCAGGTCCTACCCTAATTGGGAAAAACTTCCTTTTGCTTGGAAGTATTAGGGGTAAAGGGTAGTCTTGCTCTCTCACTTTGAATTCTAATCCCTTTCCATCATATCCCCTAACACCATGGCCTTACATTACAAGCTATTAAAGACTTAATGATCTTCTTGCCAATGTTTGTGTTTGATTTCTTTGATAAGTAATGCATGTAAAATTGATCTAACACTTCATATTCATATTATTCGCAAAAGCTCATTGTGTTAGCATAATCTTAGCTATTACAAGTAATTGGGATAGGAGAGCATTGTATGTCATACATAGAAGTGCATGGGATGGATGTATAAGTTTTTAAAATCCTTGGTGATCTCTCTTTCTGTAATAGACTGGGTTTGGTTGGTAGACCTCATACTTTATGATGTATTGGTTTTAATTAAACTCTGATTTTCATATGAATGTGGTGCTTAGGTTATTAAAACTGTTTTAGTTGAGATATTCTCTAAAACTGGCGATCACACACACACGGAGAAATTAAGACTAGTAGCAGTTTTGATTATAAGTCAGTTGGTTTTATGTGATTAGTGTTTGCACATATGTGGTGAGCATCTGACTGAGACTACTTTGGTATGCCATGCTATTATGACTTGAGGTTGATTCCAAAAAGATTTTTGTTTTATTTTTAGTTTAGTTTTTATCTACTTTTGTATTTATTAGTTTTTGTATTTATCTGCATAGTCGAGTCACTCGTAAGAGTCTCCTTGAGTTTGTGGGTTTCTAGAGGAGTGTAAATAGTGTCACCCTCCAAAAAGATTTTGTTATTTTGTTTAGTTTCTTTTATATTTATAAGTATTGTTTACTCGTGGACGAGCAAAGTTTAAGTTTGGGGGTATTTGATCGATGTATTTTATACGTCGATTTTGGGTACTTTTATGACTTAAATTGAGTGATTTCACGAGGCTTTTGGCTACTGATATGTGTTTTTCAGCTGTTTTATGAGTTTCAGGGTTTTAGGTAAAATTATATGAATTATAAGGCTTTTTGGTGAAAATTCCAAGAAGGGGCCAAAGTGTAAATTGAAGATTAAACGGCAGGCAGGTCGAGACCTTGCGCGCAAGGTATTTTTACCTTGCCTCCGCAAGGTAGGCGAAACTCGTAAGATGAAGGCCCAGATTCAAACCCTCGGACGCAAGTGTAATGACCTTTGTAATGACCTTGCGGCCGCAAGGTGGTCAGAATCTGTTTTCGAGGGTTTTCAAGCCAGACTGAAATTCCTAAACCCTCTACAACTCCATGGTATAAATAAAGGATAGTAGCTAAGGGTCAAAGAGGGCCAGAAGGCAGTTTTCTATAGCTTTAGCATAGGATTTAGAGTGTATAACATAATTTGGTTATTGTAATTATAGTTTTGAAGATCGATCCATGTACTCAATCATCTCCATGTGTTGTTCATCTTCAAGGATGAAGTAATCACCCATTAATCTAGGAGTTGGGAGGTAACTTGTATCGAATCTATGCTTTAAATATATTTTTATTCATTCAATTCTTGTTGATTGTGGTATTATCAATCCCTCTATTATTTCACTTTGAATAAATGAATGTAATTGTGAATAATAAAGGACTAGAGGTGTGGATAACTGCATGATCAATGTGCATATGTCTTACACTGGCTCACCACCATAATAAATTGAACCTATCGATGCACGAGAATGATAAGTTAGGGTCAGGTTCCATATATGACCTAAGTGATAGTTAGATCATATGTTCTTGTGCCTAGGATATAGAATGAATGAATTATTTGGAGATGGAGACTGAACGGTAATTCAACAGGCTATATCTATATTTTGTGAACGAACCCAAGAAATTGAATAATACTTTATCAAAATAAGCCATAGAGGAGATACAAGTGAAACCCTAATCCTAGATTTCCCTCCACCATAAGATCTTCATAACATGTAATTGCTGCTAAATTAGTTAATAATTAGTTTAGATTAAAATCAATATAAAAACCCCCTTTAGTTTAATAATTTGCTACCGATAATCGTGTTATTTGTAATCTTCTTTTCTCTGTGGTTCGACCCTTGCTTCCCAAAACTATTCTACAATAGTCTTGTCCACTTTCAAGGAAAATAATTAAAATAAGACAGCGATCACTTAAGCAAGCATGATTTATGCTAGAATGATGCAATTTGGCAATTATAACATAGCAAAAATATGAAATTCATGCTATTTAATTTTGCGATGCATATTTATACAATTTGCACTATTTGATTCTGCGATGCATATTTCATGTAACTAGTATATTTTGGCTCTACAATGCATGCTAGTGCTACAGATATTTTTAGATGATGCATGATTATGCGATATATATTTCGGACATATGCTACATTTTTTCTCGATATATATTTTTTCAGATATATGCGCATGCTGCATGTATATTTTCTACATGCAAAATGCAACAATTTTTTTTCCCTTCCTTTTTTATTTTTATTGCCTTGAAACATTTTTATTAATCTGGAAATCCAATAAGCACACACTTGGAGATAAATGCACATAATAGATGCTAAAAAAATAACATATGCACATATACCATTTATCTTTATTTCATATATTTTTAATTATTTTTTTATGCAAATGCAAATTGAACATAGGGATATATTAATGCCTGCAAAAATGCAACATGAATATTTTTCTTTTTAAAAGTATGCAAAAATGCAACATTTATTATTCTTTTATAAAATGCAAGCAAAATGCAACATAGATTTTTTTTTTATTTAAATGCATGCAAAAAATGTAACATAAATTTATTTTATTTAAATGCATGCAAAAAATGCAACATAAATCTATTTTATTCTAAATGCATGCTAAGGATGGAGATGGTATAATTAATGCAATTATATGGGATATAGCATGCATAATGAGTTAAGAGTTTACCTCCATTTTTCTTTTCTTTTCTGGGATGAGGCTGATTTTTCTTTCTCTTTTTTTATGTTTTTCTTTTTACCAGGCATGCAAAACCCTTTCCCGAATTCGGGCCAGCTGCGACAAAATGGCCACTATCTATAATTCATTTCCCTCGTAGGTAAAGCTTTTGGAGGAGCAAACTGTCTTTAGTCCATTCTTGCGGGCCTTCCGTCCCTTCCGCAGCTATTTGTCAAATTTTTAGGTCTTGCGGGATTACTGGTGGGACACCACCCACACTTTTCACTTTAACTGGGGCGAGGCCACCATGACTCTCTGTGACTTTGCGACAATCACAAGCATCCCTACTGGCACCGGTAAGCATCTGGAGCCAGATTATACTTTGTGCGACCATCATGATATGGACGAAGACCTTTTGGGCTTCAAGCCAGATTATAAGAGTGCCGACGAGATCCGGATTGGCGTCAAAAAGAGCTTTGGCTGTAGAGCAAGATCCCGTGCAGCCACGAGTTGATGATGATGACTACAAGGTCGTGACTAGTCGCTGTGGCAATTATGTTCTTTTTTCTAGGATGTCTCTTTTGCCAACTCATCCACCACTTTATGGTTTCGCCCTAGGGTGCCTGACTTATACTTGGCTTTCGACTATGATCAAGCGGCAAAAGTGTGCTAAATACTGAGCTTTATGCCTCTATGGATTGCGCCAGCCGCAACGACTCTCCGGTTCTTAATGGTTTTGCTCCGGCTTGAGAGGTATTCTATTTTTTCATGCGTTTGATACTTGCCAGCATTAATTGATTCTTTTTTTCACTGGTTGATTTTTCTTTTGCTGTATTTTTTCTTTTTGCAGGTCTGGGCCTACTCTGCTTTTACTTTTTCTCCGGGCCCACTAAAGAGACGCATTCACGAGCCACCTTTCCTGGCTGAAATCGTGAATGCCAACCGGGTAGAAGAAGACCGGAATGGAGATAATTTGAGCAAGGCAATGGTGCAGGATAGGATCGCGAGCTCGAGCTCGGGTACAGTGCATTTATTTCCTTGGAGGGGCCTGGCCGGATCATATCTGGTGTCTTTAGAGATGAGCCGCTACCGGATCCTGATGGTATCCATCATGGTAGATTCTTTGTACATGGGCGAACGGGTCAATCGTCAATATTTTCTTTATCCCGTGCCCCCAGTGACACCACTTGCGCCACCAGCCTGGGTGATTGTACCTGATTTCCTGCCGAACCGTTAATAGTGCATGTCCAGATATATTGTTCCTCGTGAGGATTATCCCACCATGGCTTACGAGGAATTTCTGAGGACAGTGCTCCATCCTACTCGCGTAGTGGTGAAGCGTGCATTGGATGTTTCTGATAGGCCGAGGCCTTCTCGTCTGGTTCCTGACGCTCAGCCAGATTATTTCATCCCAGCTGAAGATTTCTCCACCTTCCAGTATCATCATGAAGGAAGACTTGTGGAGGAATCTTTGCCCGATGTCGAGGTCCCAAAGCGGTTTCAGATTCCTAAGTAGGTCCGCGCGATATACTCTTTTGCTCTCTTTTTTCATACTTACTGTATAATATCTTTTTTTATCTTCAGGACTGATATTCCTTTTCTTCTTTTTTCTTTTTGATATCTCCCCCCTTTTTCTTTTTTTTAGGTTGATGCTTCATCCTAGTAGAAGGTAGTGAAGGGCTTTTTCGGCATCACCAAATTATATCAGCAGATGTTGGACGAGTTCACTTGCTGAGGGAACGATGCCGTGAGCCGGGCCAGGTGCTGAGATGACGATGATGATGAGGTCGGTGGATCGAGCCGTGCTCGGGTAGGAGGTCGGGGATATAGAGTTGGTGGGACCGGTCCTCGGGTCATGGGCAGAGGCTTGGATAGGAGCAGATCTTCACACGCCCATTAGCTTCTTTTACCTGCACTTATTATGGATTATTTTTCTGTACCAGACTCTTTATATATATCTAAATGCAATGCAATTTATTTCTATTCTACGATGCATGATTTAAAATGTGAGGATTCAATTATTCTAGAGATGCTAAAATAAAAGAAACTAAATCATTATCTAAAGCAAAGGCACATTGTACTTCAAGGATGGAGGCTTTGAAGGATACACCTTTGGGTTTTATCGGGGTTATTGGTGCTTTGCGGGGAAAGAGTGGCAGCCGCCTCTTCCTGTGCTTGGTTGATTTCTCAGTTGGTGAGGGCTAGTTCCCAGCCTCACTCTTTTTCTTTCTTTTCTGTGAGCGAACAGAGGCAAATAGTGAAACAGTCGGGGTCGAAACCGGGATTCCAGGCAGTTTCAGAATGACAACAGGGGACCCGTGGGCACTGCCCATGGAGGGACTGAGCGCGGCGCCTAGAAGGGCTAGGGGCAGCGCCCAGCCTTCTTCTGTGCAGTTCATGTATTGGCCCTTTTCATGCACTGTTTTGATATTTTGGCCATTTCTCTGATTTTCGATATAAAAGGAGAGGCCAGGGCAGCGTTCAATATCACACCGCTCTTCTCTTCTTCTCTCTTCAGACAGCAGGTAGTTCTGAGCTCTCTTTGTTCTATTTTTCTTCTATCAAATCAGATATAAATCTTGCCCTTTTTAGAAATGGCCAAGCCTAGTCATACAGTCCTGGAGATCGAAATATATGAGACTTCCCTGGATTACTAGATCCTTTCATTAAGGGAGAACGAAAGGGAATGGCGGGGACTACGTATAAACTGGGATATGCTGAGGGCAGCATCTAGATTTTGGTCGACCCAAAGTCATCTCTTTAATTTTTCTTTGAATGAAATGTGTCCCACCTTCGAGGAATTCTACGCTATGGTAGGAATGTCGGCTGTCGGACCCATTGTCGTGCCATTTGTACAGAGACGTCCCTTCATGGTGATAAGGGAACTGTTTGGCTCGAGCCGTGCTGGAACTCCAGATTTTTATAATGGAGTTAATTTCAATTTAACTGTTCTTCTCGCTTATATTGAATATAGGGAAGACCTAGTATATTCATGGTGCCGGTTGGTTGCTATTTTTCTTTGTGTGATAGGGCGATACCTCCTGGTGGGCCAACCCAGATTTATCGATGTGCAAGTTGTTGATATGGTTTTACAAGCTCAGGAACGTCGGGTGAATATTATCCCGATCATCTTAGCTGAGACTCTGATTGGCCTAAATGCTTTTTCGACCGGTGACGAAGTCTTTCCTTTTGGCAGCCCCATTTTAATTCATATGTGGCTGGAGGAGCATTTCAACTGGGTGATGTCCCCTAGGTTGTAGGAGGGGTATGTATGCCCGCGCCCTATGGCTCTCGCGGCCATTATTGCCATGATCTGACAACGGAGCGCGACTGGATAGAATATTTTCTGCGCATTGGCTCCATGGAGATAGTCTGGGTGATAAGCCACTGGCGGATTCACCATTTTTTCCTGTTTACTAGGGGCTTATGCCCAGGTCATCTTGCCTGGTCTCCAACAAACCTCTTTATATTTGTCGTACCGAGTCCTCCGTCAGTTTGGCAGAGAGCAGATCCTTCCGGACGTGAATCATCATCTGATAGAAGTTCTGCGAGATAGAGAGAGACGTGGGCGGTCTCATTCAGGACATGTGGGAGATCGATTATCCCCTGCTGGCCTCATTTAACACATTTTCTAAAAATATGTTGTTGTCCCGTGAGTATCTATCATGGGTGTTACTTGCTACTGAGGAACATTCACGTGTGATTAGGCACGTGCTGAGGAGGATCCTCTCTAGGCGGGTAACCAGTAGTATAGATGCCCGACTTATGGAGATTGGCGACAATCTGGAAAGTTCGGAGCTGGTAGTTCCCCAAGTCTTGCAGAAGGATTTTCGGTGAGTGCACGGCCTTGGAGCTCAAATTGCATGTGATCCTGACGAGGCGGGACCCTGTAATGCGCCTCCCAGACTGAGAAATATGAGTCGGCGGATTAATCCCTGGTAGACTGATGAAGCTGGCCCAAGTCAGGCTGGCAGGCGGAGCAATGCTCATAGAGATCATGGTGCTGGCCCAAGTCGCCCTGCTATTCAAAACAACGGTGATGCTGAAGACGAGGAGGAGGACACCTCTGAAGGTTCTCATGTTGGTGAGGCTGGGGCCTCCTCCGAACCTCATAGAAGTATCTGGTCTCAGCTAGGACGTCGCAGACGTTGAAGGACCGTTTCTGAGCTGCATAACAAAAAGGGGGTTTTGGGGGCTGTGGATATAGGCAATATATGTATATAGGTACCTGTACATAAATAATGATAATCTAAATATCTTAGACACCTATTCCGTAGTTGCACCTTAATGGAGTTTTATATTTTGATGTGTTAATTATTTATTCTAAGCCCTATCGTGGTTTTTCTCTTGGCCAGTCAAAACTGAGACGAGCTGCCTTCCCTGCCATAAAAAGTCTTCTTCCTGTGGTCACACATGTCTGATACATGTTTGACCCTTGTTCGACCGGACCCGAAGGGTGCCTACATTCCTCATTTCTGAGGCTCAGGTCGACGTAGTTCTTCCCCTAAGGGAAGATTCTTTTGTTGTTGGTGACCTAAATATGCTGAAGACCTTGTCTGCTGGAGATTATATGCTAGAGACTGCTTTCTCTCTCCTTCTCCCGTGTTTTCTTTTGTTTTGCTCTAACTTTTGCCTAGACTGCCTTTTCGGTTTTCAATCTAGCGAGCCCTTATTCTCCTTGCATATATTCTTTTTTTTCATTTCTTTAATTTTTGACTAGACTGCCTTTTCGGGTTTTCAATCTAGCGAGCTGGAGAGAGATACAATTGCCAGACATTTTTGACTCATGCATAATATCTTTTCAGCTTATCCATGTTGAATGACTGAACGAGGTCTTCGCAATCCTGATTGGTCAGAAGCACCACACCTCCTGACTGAATCTGCTTGACGATGTAGGGTTCCATCCAAGGAGATTTCCATTTTCCCCTAGTGTTGACATAACTAGGGGGTTTTTCACTGAGTACCAGGTCTCCTACTTGGATACTACGGCCTTTGACTTTTTTGTTAAATGCTCGAGCTATTCGTTTCTGATATGCTAGAGTGAGTTCTAAGGCTAGCAGTCGTCGTTCATCTAACATGGCTAATTCTTCGTAGCGCTGTTTGACCCAGTCGATTTCAGATACATCCGATTCTATCAAAACTCTTAATGATAGGACCTCTATTTCAATTGGCAGCAATGCCTCCATGTCATAGGCTAAAAAATAAGGGGTAGCCCCAGTAGGTGTGCGGACCGAAGTGCGATAGCCCCAGAGTGCTAGCGGTAGTCTTTCTGGCCAGTCTCTTCCTGTTTCAGCCATTTTTCTGATGATGCTTTCTAACATTTTATTGGCTGCTTCGACAGCATCGTTTGCCTGTGGTCGGTACGGGGAAGACTTATGTCTCTAGATTTTGAACTCATCGAGCAATCGGTTCACGTCCCCTTTGAAGTGTATACCGTTATCAGAAATTATTTTGAAAGGTACCCCGTATCTATATATGATGTTGGTTCTGATGAACTTGCACACCTTCCTAACATTCAACACTTTGTAGGAAGAGGCTTCTACCCATTTTGTGAAATAATCGACGGCTACCAGGACATATCTGTGGCCATTGGATCCTTTTGGGTGAATTTGACCTATAACGTCAATTCCCCATGTTGAGAAGGGCCAAGGAACTATGGGGTTGTCTAGTGTATGTGGGGGAACGTCCTGCAGATTTGCAAAGCGTTGACATTTATCGCAATGACACACCCACCAGATACAGTTGGTTTCTAGCGTACTCCAGTAGTACCCCTGTCGGATTACTTTCTTTGATAGCATGTGCCCATTCCTGTGTAGCCCACAAGTACCACCATACAGCTGGTCCATAATTCGTTCGACTTTAGCCTGGTTGATGCATAACAGGTTTAACCCTTGGTAGTGCCTTTTGTACAAACTACCTTCGCGGATCACGAACTGCGATGCCCACCATCGTAGGGAGATTTTCCCTCTTTTGTCTAAGTTGGGTGGATAGACTCCTTTCTGAAGTAGATTCATAATGTCTAGGTACCAATGGTCGTTATCCTTTTAAGGAGTGGCATCAATTTCGAAGCAATAGGCAGGAGTTATCTTTTTCCCGACTACAAATGGCTGGACGTTGATCTATGTGGGAACTTTGACCAACGAAGCTAAAGTAGCTAAGGCATCAGCGAATTGATTTTTATCTCGCGATAGATAATGAAACGAGATATCATCAAATTCTTTTGCTAAGGTTGTCAATCGGGTGTGGTATAGCTGTAACCGGGGATCCTGGGTTTTCCATTTCCCTTCGATCTGATTTAGAATTAAAGCAGAGTCACCGAAGACTTCCAAGTCTTTAGCTCTTTTTTGGAGATTTTCTTCTAGACCAGTAATGCATGCTTCATATTCAGCAGTGTTATTTGAGCATTCAAACTCCAATCTTATAGCCAAAGGAGTGTGGGAATCTGTTGGATCAATTAGCAAGATTCCTATACTGAAACCTCTTTTGTTGGCTGCCCCATTAAAGAACATTTGCCACTTGGTGTCATGATCAGTAATTTCTAAGACACCTTCGTCTGGGAAACTTGGCTCAGATACATCTTCTGATTCTAGAGGTAGATCAGTTAAATGGTCTACGATCAAACTGCCTTTGATAGATTTAAGTGTGACGTAAGTGATGTCGAATTCATTGAACATAAATGATCATTTAGCCAACCTATTGGAGAGTGATGGCTTTCCGAAGATGTATTTCATGGGATCCATTCTAGAGATGACTTTGATGGACCGAGCTTGCAAATAGGTTTTGAGCCTCTGTGTTGCCCAAACTAGACCAATGCAGCTTTTTTCTAAGGCTGATTAGTTTAGCTCACTTCCTTGTAACTTCCTACTTATGAAGTAGATGGCATTTTCAATGTAGGATTTTTTCTTGTGCGAGCATAGCCCCTACTACCATGTCTGTGACAGTTAGGTATATGAGGAGAGGTTTATGAGCATGAGGAGGAGCGAGCACTGGTGGGCTGACAAGGTACTTTTTGATTTTTTCGAAGGCTAGCTGGCATTCTTCGTCCCAGACTCGGTCAGTGTCTTTCTTCAGGAGTTTGAATAGTGGCTCACACATGGATGTTAGCTACCTTTTGAAGTGACTGATATACAACAATCGGCCCAAGAAACCCTTGCCCGGTTACCATGAATCCGAGTTTTCCCTTGGTGACTCCGAATGTGCATTTGGTCGGGTTGAGCTTCATTTGGTGTTTTCTTAACCTTTCGAAGAATTTTCGAAGGTCTTTGACATGGGCACCATCTGTATCGTCAGAATGCAAAATCATATCATCCATGTATACCTCAACTTCTTTATGTATCATATCATGGAAGAGGGTAGTGACGGCCCTTTGGTATGTAGCCTCAGCATTTTTTAGTCCAAATGGCATGACAATATAGCAATAAGTTCCCCAGGGGGTGATAAATGAAGTTTTTTGCTGGTCTTCTGCTGCCATTTTGATTTGATTGTGGCTTAGCATACCGTGTACGAATGATCTTATTTTGTGAGATGCCACAACGTCTACCACAATATCAATGTTGGGTAGAGGGAAGTCATCTTTGGGCGATGCTTTGTTGAGGTCGCGGAAGTTCACACAAATCCGAACCTTTCCATTGGGTTTCAAAACAGTCACTATGTTTGATAGCTAAATTGGGTATTCAACTACCCGAATGAACTTGACATGCAACTGCTTCATGATTTCTTCTTTTACTTTCAGTGACCATTCTGACTTGATTCTGCGGAGTTTCTGCTTGACCGGCCTTGCATCGGGGTATGTTGGAATTCGGTGCTCTACTATTGTTGGATCCAACCCAAGCATATCTTCGTAAGACCATGCGAAGACATTTGCAAATTCTCTTAGTAGGCTGATCAATGTTATCCTTTCTGACCCTTGCTGGATAACTGCCGATTCTGACCTCTTTGATATCACTATTCAACCCCAGATTGACAACAGACAAGTCTTCTTCTGACACTACTGATCGGTGCTTTTCTCGGTACTTGACTGACTTGGCGAGCTCAAGTAAGTAACCTTTATCGTTCGGGTCCATTTCGTTAAACAACTCATTATTAATGTTAGTTAATTCGTCTTTTAACGTAGGTGCAACTAAAGAATACGCGAAGACACCAAGATTTTTCATTATTAATAGCAAACTGTACAGGGTTGGTTACATTATTGAGGCCCTAGGGTTTGAGGTTCTTAATTTTAGGGAGCGGGCCAGTTGATGACCAGTCCGTAAGGCTAAAGGAAAGAGAGGGAATGGTATATCCAAAACGGTCCACCAGGTCTACGATCGTTAGGAAAGGGCCAGCAGTGGTATACCAATTCTGCAGGGGGTTATCAGCAATGGACTCAAATTCAGCCGGGAGCTTTTCATAGCTAGTCCCTCCGTCAATCATTCCCAGGAAACTATCTCCCGTGAAGTCATCACCCAACAAGGACAGGGCATAGTCATCTTGATTTATAATCCAGGTATTTCGACTGTTACATTTTTATATGCAGGGCTGTGAGGCTCCAGGGTAACATATTCCATTTCATTAATGGCGAGACTGATGTCTTCGAAGATTTCCCAACCAGGGCGTCTCTTCCCATTTTGGTCTATCCAGGGTTCGGGGAACATGAGATAGGAATTTGTTTCTCCCATTCCTTATAAAATATCCATTTAGTGTTTTGCCATTTAGTCGACGCTTTTCTCGTTTTGCCTTACTTTTCTCACGTTTCTGCCTCATGACTACATCTAACTCAGCTGGCGTAGGTTTATATCCTAGACAAAATGGAGGGATACATTCTTTAAATTCATCTTGGACTAGATTCATAAGCCTCTGCTGATTTCTACTAAGACCCAGACCAGGCATGTAATTTATTTTTTGAAGCATGTTTAATGGGACCATATCTCCGAAGACTGTGGTTTTCTTTCCAGTAATGTTAGTTTCTCGCCCATATTCAATGGCATTGAATCTCGCTTGAGGGATAACTTCAAAACCACTGAGGAAGATACCCGTGTCATCATGCTCTATTTCGAGGATTGGGATGTCCCCGTTTTCTTTGTTTTCCACGATCTTATCGGCAAGTATGATTACTATGTGATCATCGTGGATAAACTTGACATGCTGATGCAGTGAGGAGGCTACCATTTTCACCCCATGGATCCAAGGACGTCCCAGCAATAGACTGAAAGTAGCAGGAATGTCTAGGACTTGGAACTCAACTGGCATAGTTAGTGGCCCAATAGTCATCATCAGAGTTACCACCCCTAGGACACATCGACTAGTGTTTTCGTATGCCCTTACTGTCTGTGATGAAGGAGTCAGTTCTGATATCTTTGTCCCCAATTTAGTTAGCGTGCTGGTGGGACATACATTAAAAGATGAGCCGTTGTCTATTAGGACTCGAGGAACCCTTTTTTCCATGACCCCCACAGTGATATGGAGAGCATCGATGTGGTTGGTTCCTTCTCTTGGCAGATCTAGATCAGTGAACATAATCACATTTCCAAAGTGTATGTTTTCGATCATTTGGGTGAGCTCATTTGGGGAGGTTTCAATAAGGATGACTGCCTGACTTAGGGATTTGGCCAGTGTGTCACGATGAGTTTTGGAAGCACATAGCAAGCCCCAGATGGATATGTTTGCTTGGGTTTTCTTCGTCTGAGCTAACAGGGTATCCTTCATACTTTTAGCCCCATTGTCTGTTTCTTTGTCTTTGCCAGAGTGTGTGAGGTTCCCGGGGTGCGACCTGCGCCCCGCACGCCCTTGGATAGGGGTGCGCGTACGTGCGGATGCAGTGACACCAATGCTCTCGTTCCACCCTCCCTTGTTTAGGGGAAGACGAAATCAAAAGTGCGAGAGGAGTGTTGTCTATGTTAGCACGTTTGAATGTGCCTCGGTTGCCATTAGTGGATTTTATATCCAATATGGGAACTTATGGTTTCCCGCATCAAGTTATCACTTTTTTAGGGGATACCAGGATATGGGAATGCATTACCCTTTCATTCCCATTTTCCCTTTTTTAGGGGGAAATGGAAAAGTGCAAAAAAGGATATTGCGACGCCCCCACTATGGATTTTAAAAAAAAATATCCTTATGGCCCGTTCAGATCACTATGGGAGCTTTGGGTTTCCCGCATCAAGTTATCCCTTTTTTAGGGGATACCAGGATATGGGAATACATTACCCTTCCATTCCAATTTCTCCCTTTTTAGGGAGAACGGAAAGTGCAAAGAAGGAATGTTACGAGAGGCCCCACCGATCCGAAAGTTTTAGAGTCGCCATCTTTATTTTAAGGCAAATAAAGCAAAACCAAAGAAAAGAAAAATAAACCAGAGAAAAAAAAATGGGTTCGGAGGCTAAGTTACGAGTTGGGAAGGTGCTAGGCACCCAACTCGCCCTTTCGGTCTAAAAAGTGGTTTTTGGCTGAAGTATGCTTATTGTTATATTTATTTAGCAAATAAATAAAGTATTAAAAGACAGGAAATTAAAATAAATACATCCATGGCTACAGTATTTACGGACTCGTAGCCATTTCCTTACAATAATTACAGACATATTTAAGAATATTTGGCCATTATAACGGCTCTTTTACATAATATTTCCTATTCTAATCCGGGCACCACAACGGCTTATATTGGCTACATTGTGTCGGATTTCAATAACGACTTTAAAAATAATAAAAAAGACGGAAAAGTAAATAAATAAAATAAATAACGCCCTTAAAGGCTTTACCTTTTAGAGCGATGGTGTGCTCGCTCTGTCCTTCAAGGAGAAAGAGTCTTTTGTTGTTTGTTGTGTGGTTGTTGTTTTGATTTGGGCAGAGTGACTGCTTGTTTATGAGACTTTGGGCTTGTCAACTCGGGAAGAGTGACAGCTTATTTTGGTAGGTTTTGGCCTTTTTGGTTGGGCGGAATAACGGCTTAGTTTTTTGGTTTTTCAGCTCGTTACTCGGGCAGAGTAACTGCTTACTTTGGGATATTTTGGTCGGGGAAGTGAGGTGGATACCTAACAACTAGGCTAGGGATCACTTATAACCTATGGGTTTTTATTTTGGCGGAGTTTGGACGGGGTTTGGAGACTTTAGGGGCTTCCACTCACCTATCATGCACCTCTCGTACTAATATTATCGAAGGAACGGAGAGGCAGAACTTCGTTGCGATTTTTATCGCGAAACTGAACAACTGAAATGAGGAGCCGGGGCCTCATATTTATAGTTGAGAAGCCGGGACTTGGCTGGCATTTCCGGATTTCTTCAAGCACCTTCAGCCAGTTGTACTCCAAGCTTCAAGACTTGTACAATTTGTTCTCTGAGACAAGCAACAGGAAACTTCATGGTGCGGCCAAGACTCTCCTTGGTGCGGCACCACTAGGATGATGTGGTGGCACCAAGGCCCTTGCTGCGGCACCATTGGTACTATTCAAGTTTGCTTTTTCGCACTTTCACCCTCGCAGCTTCTGCATCTGCTTTGCCTTTCGCATTTTTAACTCCTGTAACTTGACATTTGTTAAGTTTTGACAGTTCTTCATACGAAATTGGGGTGTCTACAGAGCCCCTCAACGATGGAATCTACGGGTAACGCAAGGCTTACTGAGTAGACGAACATCGTTGATAAACAATAGACTCTCAAATTTCGTTCATTTAAAAACGGGAGAATGCAATTGGTAGCAGTTATAATGCACAGTTTATCATGCTATTTAAACTCCATAACCTAGACATTTTGAGTCAGTTATAAAAGGTTATCGTAGTTTTTAAGCAGATATGAATTTAAAGTGCTCTGATGGTCGGACCTACTAATGTAGGCTGCCTACGTATTCCCTATTAAAGGAAATCAGACCAAACGTAGTTCAGGCCAAAAACCTAAACTACAACCAAGTGAGGATGTCATGTTCTTCGGGTCAAGCCCGATCGAGAACACAACAGGAAAAAGATTTTTGTGTTTTTCGAAAAAGTCGTATCCAACAGTCGAGAACAGCTGTCGAATACGGTATGAAGATTTGAATGTTTTTCTGCAACCACATTTCAACCGGTCAATACCTTGTGGTTGAAACATGTTAAGAAGAATTTTCAAAGTTGTGTCTGGCTGGTCGCTGCCTTGTTTCCAAACATAACCAGAAAACTTTCAAATATCCAGAAAACTGCACTCGACCGATAAAGATCCGTCGTCGAGCACGGCAAAGCAAACATTCTTCAAGTATTTTCGAAAATTGTGAGGTGGAAAACATTCTTTTTCCTTCCTTTTTTTTCTCGCTCTCTCTGTTTTTTTTCTTTCAAATATTCCTTGTTTTTTGTATTTTTGAAATATTCATCTTTTTTTTTTTGTATTTTTGAAATATTCATCTTTTTTGTATTTTTGAAATATTCATCTTTTTTTTGTTTTTTTGTGTTTTTTTTTGATTTTATTTTTGTTGTGATGGTCGTGTCTCCGAAATAGTCGCCCTACGTATCCTTATCCAAGGAATCGCACCAAGCGTACGTAGTTCACCTTCTTGGGGATCAAGTGTTGTAATGCACATAAGTGTTATCTTGGGAAGATAGTTGTAATATCCATTACAACCTAGTGAAAATAGCGCATATCAAAATGCAAAACCCATTGCATCGCAACACTAAACGCAATATCAATTGCGTTGACACAAAACTGAATGCAATATCCATTGCAGAAAACAGATGCAATATCCATTGCATCGGAACACAAAAAGCAATATCCATTGCGTCGACACAAAACTTAATGCAACACAAAATGGATGCAATATCCATTGCATGCGACACAAAACTTAATGCAATATCCATTGCATTAACACAAAACGGATGCAATATCCATTGCGACACGAAAAACACAAACATAATGCAATATCCATTGCATTAACATAGAAAACGGATGCCTTATCCATTGCATCACGACACTAAACGCAATATCCATTGCGTCAACACAAAACATAATGCAATATCCAGTGCATTAATACGGAACGCAGATGCAATATCCATTGCATCGCAACACTAGATGCGATATCCATCGCATCAACATGGAAAGACAAATGCAATATCCATTGCATCACAACTCCAGATGTGATATCCATCGCATTGACACTGAAAGACGGATGCAATATCTATTGCATCGCAACGCTGAATGCGATATCCATCGCATTGATACGGAAGGACGGATGCAATATCCATTGCATCGCAACGCTGAATGCGATATCCATCGCATTGATACGGAAGGACGGATGCAATATCCATTGCATCGCAACGCTGAATGCGATATCCATCGCATTGATACGGAAGGCCGGATGCAATATCCATTGCATCGCACGCCGAATGCGATATCCATCGCATTAACTGCGAAAGAGCGGATGCAATATCCATTGCATCGCATCGAATGCGATATCCATCGCATTGACACGAAAAACGGATGCAATATCCATTGCATCGCATCCGAATGCGATATCCATCGCATTGATACGGAAGGAGCGGATGCAATATCCATTGCATCGCAACTCGAATGCGATATCCATCGCATGACATCGAAAGACGGATGCAATATCCATTGCATCGCCGGCGAATGCGATATCCATCGCATTGACATGGAAAGACGGATGCAATATCCATTGCATCGCAACGCTGAATGTGATATCCATCGCATTGATATGGAAGGACGGATGCAATATCCATTGCATCGCAACGCTGAATGCGATATCCATCGCATTAACATCGAAAGAGCGGATGCAATATCCATTGCATCGCCTTGGCGAATGCGATATCCATCGCATTGACATGGAAAGACGGATGCAATATCCATTGCATCGAAACGCTGAATGCGATATCCATCGCATTGATACGGAAGGACGGATGCAATATCCATTGCATCGCAACGCTGAATGCGATATCCATTGCATTGACACTGAAAGACAGATGCAATATCCATTGCATCGCAATGCTGAATGCGATATCCATTGCATTGACATGGAAAGACATATGTAATACCCATTGCATCGCAACGCTGAATACGATATCCATCGCATTGATACAGAAGGACGGATGCAATATCCATTGCATCACAACGCTGAATGCGATATCCATCGCATTGACACTGAAAGACGGATGCAATATCCATTGCATCGCAACGCTGAATACGATATCCATCGCATTACTAAAAGACGGTATGCCGCGATGTATGTGCTGTAAGGTAGTCTATCAAGTGTTGTGATGCATGAGAGGTCTCCTCAGGAACGCTGCCTTCTTCGGAGGACAAGACCTTTCCTTCTGATCTGGGATGTATGCCCCTTTAAAGAAAGTTTTCCAACATAGCTATTGATGTACAGAAAAGGGGTAAAATACTTACCTTTTCTTACCTTGGCTTGGCATTTGCGACTTCTACCGTTGCTACTGCTTTGTTGTTCTTGCTGCACCAGCTGGGGATTTTCTTTTGTCGCAGTTCCAGCTTTTGCTGGAATTTCTTTTGCTGCCGCAATTTCCGGCCTTAGCTGGAAATTCCTTCCTTGCTATTACATTTTCCGGCTTCAGCTGGAAAATTCTTTTTTTTTTCTTGCTGTTATTTCCAGCCTTGGCTAGAAATTTCTTCTTTTGCTCTGCTGCCGATTTTCTGGCTTTTCTGCCCCATTTGC
This sequence comes from Codonopsis lanceolata, assembly GCA_013146195.2. Classification (NCBI taxonomy): domain Eukaryota; kingdom Viridiplantae; phylum Streptophyta; class Magnoliopsida; order Asterales; family Campanulaceae; genus Codonopsis; species Codonopsis lanceolata. The sequence continues at coordinate 86,355,252 of CM028380.1, read as the reverse complement.
CGACTGATCTGCTGGGGATATGGATTTCACTTTTTGTAACTTTTGATGATGCTATGGAGGATCTTTGGGAGGTGATCCTTGGCGAGATGCTGACAGAACATTCATAGGCCGATGCGGTGAAAGACCTGATAAGATGTAATAGAAAGATGCAAGCAAAGGATGCAAGCATGCGAATGAAATTTTCCCTTTCCCTTTAAAAAAAAAATACTTTTGCATGTGTATGTGTACCATCTGTTTCTTAAACATGTTAAGACAAGATAAGTCAAGGTGATGGAAATGCAATATAAGAGCTTGAGATGTGACTTTTTGTTGGCCTTGGAGGGTTATGTGTATAGGAGTTGATATTTGAACTGGAGGCGGATGATGTGTTGGGTCAGTTCTCAGTCCTTTGACTAGTGCATCAAAAAAAAGGAATTCAACCGGGACTAGTGAGTCCTACTAATCAATGCCTCGAAGGAACCATTTTTCTTTTCTTTCCCCCCCCCCTTTTTTTTGTACTCTAACTTTTGTCTAGGCCGCCCTTTCGGGTTTTCAACCTAGCGAGCTTTTACCTTATAGGAAGCCAATCCTTCGATGCATGCGAAGATGAGCTGCTTATTCTTGAGGGATCATGGTTTTTGTAATCTTTTCGCTCCTTCAAGTAGAGATGGAAATGACAGCTGCCTCTGGAGATGATGAGCCTTTGTGTATCCAATGAGTTTGGCGAGAGAAGTCCTAGGATGAATTTAATCAACCAAATTTTGTAAGATGGGACGGGCAAGTTTCTGAAGAGATTAACTGAAGACAGCTCTAGAAAAACTCGATTGAGAAAGACTTTTGTGGGAGACATGAATGAGTATGCTCACAGAAAGTGGATGGCTCTAATGGACAAAAAGAAGAGTCATGATCCAGAGTTTATCGCCGCGTATCATAGGTTTTATGGAACCTACTTAACATTTATCTTTTGATAATTTTATGTGACTTTAGCAAGGAGTTCTGTCCTGGACCCAGATCACGTTTCATCCGATTGAAACAGAGCTATAGGTGGTGACTAGGTTATGGCATAGTGTTCAAGCATTTAGGATGGTTTAGCTTTAGGATTGAGGATCTGATCAGCCTCTTGCTCAAAGGTATTTTGGGCCATGGGTTTGGATGAGAATTTGGTCTCTAGACCTGATGGTAGGTATGATCGGGAGGTCGGCTTTCGGCTTTGATTGCGGATCGTGGGGTTGTCCAAGAGTGATTGATGTTTTTCTTTTGGTTGCGAGAGAAATATTTTGAAGAAATTGCTCAGGAGAGGCTTCTCTCTTTTTTTCTTTTTTTTTTCTTTCTCCTTTTTTTTTGTTTGTTGCGAGAGGGAAATTTCTTCTCTTCTTTTTTTTTTTGACCTCTCGGAGCAATTTGGGAGAGTGCTTGAAGAGATACTCGTCTTCTCTCTCTTGGGATAAAAGAAGATTGTCACTCTTGGTGGATATATATAAGGATGGAGCAACCCCAGTTTTGAGAAGCTGGGTTTTAGCGATGGTTAGGCTTTGGCAATTGATGGATTTGTTCAGGTATTTGGAAGAGGATGGGTGTATGGTTGGAAGCCCCTAGTGTACCGTTTAATAGCTCAGTCGCAATGGGTCGAAGGTGATTCTGGTCAAGATGACTTGCCTGCTCTGGATTTCATGTGCTCTTAAAAATTTTCGGGTCCATATCTTCTTGATAACTCATCATCAACTCGTGTAGATTTATCATGTTTTTTCATGAGTTGACTCGTCATCTTCATCTTTTTTTTACAGATATTTCGACGATATGTGGTGCTCAGAGATCAAGAAGAAGACTCGACAAGCTAATATAGGAAAGCGTAAAATTTTATCGAGGCTTGAATATACTTTTGGAAGGCTCGGTTTGAAGACTTCGGTTGGGCTTTCAAAATACGAAGACCAAATGAGCATACTTTGCAAGGATATGGGCTAAGAAAATACCTCACAGGTTTGAAAGCCCTTAGCCCGAATTGTTGTGTATGATCCACTGAGTTTTTGGCTTTTACGGACTTCGGCTTTCAGACTTTTACGCCTTCTTAGTGTCCCAGTTTTCAACTTTCTTTTCTTTTTGGCTTCCTATCGGTCCTTCTTCTTTTTTCTCATTTCTTTTTTTTTTCTCTTTTTATCTTTTCTTGTTTTTTGCTTTTTTTTTCTTCTCTTTTTTGGTGGTGGTAGACCTTGACATCTCAAAGTAGGACTTGCTAGATTTTCTTTTGAATCAAGAATGGCGATGCACTTCTCAACGGTGATGGCGATTGAAAATAAATGAGGAATTTCTGTCTTTACATGTTTTGGGAAAGCAGAGGCAACATATAGAAAAAAAAACTTTCTCTCTTTTTTTTTTTTTTTTGAAGACTCCTTTTTTCTTTTTTAAGAAGCGAAATCTCCCCCTTTTTCTTTTTTTTTCTTTGTTATTTTTTAAAATAATCAATTTTTTAGATGTAATGATTAAAACGTACCTCGGACGGTCCTCTCAGGGAAGTAAATGATAGTAGTCAACCCACTTTTAGCCCGCAAAATTGTTAGTGGTACGAGAGAAACAACAAAGGGTTCCAAAATTGATTTGTGTTGAGCGTTGTTTCTTGGAGATTTTATTTGAGGAAGAACAATTCAAAGGTGAAAGAGTCTTTGGAGGTGTATATCTGAGGTATTCAGGTAACTTTCTACTTTTTACTAAAGACAATCATGGGTGCGACTTTTCAATGATTTGGCCATCAATAAGATCT
>CM028380.1:86319290-86352418 GCA_013146195.2 Codonopsis lanceolata | reverse complement strand
TTCCAATAACTATTAATAGAAAACAAAAACAATTCAAAGGAACTATATAAGCATGCACAATTGAAGTAAGTAACTATAAAGTTTTGAAAGAAGTTTAAGGAAGACATAAGCATAGTACATATTCGAGAGAGATTAACTTTTACCTAAGGGTTCCATAGGTTCATCATATCTTTCTTCCATAAAATCCTCCATATCTTCCTCGCGGTAATGTCCATAGTTATGTTACACCTAAATTTACGGACATTGATGTAATTGTTGTGCTATATACAAGAAAAAAAAGAAAAAGAGACATTATATTCAAATACACAAAATATCAAAAAGTAACTATATTTACACTTCATATGTTTGACCAAACAAGTTATGTAAAAGAAATGATAACATCAAAAAACTAATATAAGGGAAAAAACATTAATATGGATGAAAAAGATATCATAGATAGTATCGCTTCTCAAAAATGAAGTCACCAACAACAAAAAAACAGAAGTCACCAACAAAAAAAAAAAAAACATTATTTTAGCCATCAAATAATCTAAATCAAGTTATGTCCATTTCATCTGCATTCCCATCTATAACCTCCATATCCTTGTCAACGGTAGCTCCATTAACACCCTCTCTAATCCAATGAACATCCTCATTCTCATCATGAGAAAGACCATTGGATGCTTCGCTTTGCAAGTATGTCTCGATGTCATCATCAGAGTCACGTTCCATCATATCGTAGGTGTCCCTAGCTGTTGTCTTGACCAAAACATGCCATCCTTTGTTTAATGGATCTTCAACATAGAATACTTGTTGTACTTGAGAAGCTAGCACAAAAGGCTCCTTGTGAGGCTTCAATCCTTTAAAATTGAGTAGAGTGAAACCATTCTCATCTTCCTTTTTCCTCTTTCCTTTTGAGATCCAGTCGCACTTGAACAAAACAATTTTTTTGTTTTCTATATAGTATAACTCAATGACATCATTTAAAACCCCATAATAGGTCAAATCCCCTAATACTGATTGTTATCTCTAGAGCTTGAAAACTTGATGTCATGGCATCAAGCATAACCTATTTTGAGTTTTCCTATACCTCTCCAAACTCTTTTATGTGAAATCGAAACCATTTATAATATAACCCTTGTATTTTTTCACAATCTCAATAGGACCCTTAGCCAAAATCCTTAAGTCATCTGAAATTTGTTCATCCCCAGCATTGTACAACTCATCGACCTGGTTTAAAGAAAAAATATTAAGAAACGCATATAGAATTGGCACAAAGATGCTTGTATGGACATAGCTTTCTATTTTACTTACATGACTTCAAAACCATATAGCAAATTTTTCACTATGCTCAAGTTGAATATCACGCTCGCGACCTCGAGGATTATGAGCACGGACATAATGATTATGTTCGCTGTTTAATAATAAATTTGATAAATGTAAATGCCATCAATAAAAAAAAAATTAAAGGTTGATTGTAACTGATTATAATAGTGACTTACTTGAGGAATCTCTCAACATCTTTACAGTTGAATAACACATATGAATGTGCTTGTGCCAACGTTTCAAGATCCAATGCTACATCGGTCACCCCAATTGGACGACTGGCATAGAAGATAGGTAGTCTGCTTCACAATCGCCTTGATCATAATTTCGACTTGTCATATTAAATTTTGTCGGCACATCATCGACAAGTACATTGAGCGAGAAATGCTACACACTCCTCGGCTAAATACCCTTACGCAATAGAACCCTCGGACGACTCCTATTTCTAACATAGGATTTCAACGTGAGACAAGTACCTAAAAGTTTAATAACATTTTATGTTTAGTGTACAACCTTGAAATATATACAAAAAAATATAATAAAGAAATAAGAAAAACCAAGTACTTAGCAACATGATTAAAAGGTACCTCTCGATTGGATACATCCGGCGATAGTGCACCGCCCGACAATCTTGGCCTCCGGTCGCCAAATGCCGATAAGATGGACCATTACATCAAAAAATGATGGCGGGAATATCCTCTCCAAATCACAAAGTATATGACCTATCTCACTTTCTAGTCTAATCAACTCACGGGGTGAAGCACTTTTGAACATAACTTTCGAAAAAGCCACTTAATCTCATCAAGGCGAGCACATGCTTAGGTAACACTTTTCGTAAAGCTAATGGAAATGCTGTTGCATGAGAATATGGCTATCGTGACTCTTGAGCCCTAAGATCTTTGGAGGCTTAGTGCATACACATCTTGATATATTAGCTGCATAGCCATCCGACACTTTTACCTTCTTGAGAACACTGCAAAATATCTCTTTTTCATTTTTATCCATCGAGAAACAAGCGGGAGGAAGATACACCCGCTCCCTTCCTCTCAGGGATGAAGTTCAGTCGTATACCCATTTTTTGTAGATCGAGACGAGCTTTTAAATGATCCTTTGTCTTCCCTTCAAGATTCATCAATGTCCCAACAACGCTATCACAAACATTTTTCTCAATATGCATCACATCAAGATTATGACGCAACAAATTGTCCTTCCAATACGGTAACTGAAAAAATATACTTTTCTTTTTCCAATTAAATGGAAGCTTGGGATTATCTTTTACTAATTTCCCAAATTTAATATTGAACCCTTCCAACTCATTCAATATCTTGGACCTGTCAAGATTTGTGGTGGTTTTCTCTTTTCTTCCGTGCCATCAAAAGATCGTTTATCGATCGAAACTTATGATTATTAGCCAAAAAAACTTTGCCGGTGGCCCATGTAACGATATTTGCCCCCATGGCTCAATCGCATAGAGCAAGTTTCCTTATGGCATGAAGGGCATGCCAATTCACCTTTTGTGCTCCAACCTGATAAATTAGCATAAGCAGGAAAGTCGCTTATGGTCCACAATAGTGATGCACGCATTTGAAAATTTTGTTTTTTTGATGCGTCATATGTCTCTACCCCTACATCCCATAATTCCTTTAGCTCCTCAACTAAAGGTTGTAAATAAACATCTATATTATTCCCAGGAGCAGAAGGACCTGGTATAAGCAATGACAACATAAAATAAGTGGGCTTCATGCACATCCAAGGTGGTAAATTATAGGGTATCATCACAACTGGCCATGTACTATGAGAAACACTCATAGTGCGGAATGGGTTGAACCCATCACTAGATGCTGCTAGTCTGACATTGCGAGTTTCCTTAGCAAAATCTGGATTTTCATAGTCAAAAGTTTTCCAAGCCGGAGAATCAGCTGGATGTCGCATGAAACCATCTTTAGTACGACCTTCTTCATGCCATCTCATATAGGAGGCTGTTTTTGATGACATGAACAACCTTTGCAATCTTGGCTTTAGTGGGAAGTAACGCAAGACTTTTGCAGCAATTTTCTTACGCTTCTTTGATGAAGATGGTTTATCTCCAGACTCACACTCATTATTATCAGGTTCTTTATACCTAGATGTATGACAAACATCACACTTATCCTTTCCTACATCAGACTTCCAATACAACATGCAATCATTCGGGCATGCATCAATTTTTTCATAGCTAAGCCCCAATCCCTTAATTACCTTCTTTGTTTCATAAAAGTTCTTTGGTAAAGAAACATCTGGAAATGCCTCCTTTATAGTATCAAGTAGCAAGGTGAACCCTTTATCATTGCATTTACCAAGACACTTGATATGAAAGAGTCTTACTATGAAAGAAAGTATCGAGAAGGATTTGCAACCGGGATATAATTCTGTTTTAGCATCTTCTAACAATTTATAAAATTTCTTTGCTTCTGCGTTAGGCTCCTCTCTTACCTCTTCTTCTACGTTATCTTCGAACTCGTCTTCATTTAAGATCCCAAAAGCATCATGCACCAATCCTTGCATGTCATCAAGAGCTTCCAATGGAGATTGAGATGGTAGTTCAACAGAGGGCCCATCTTTAGGAGGATCAACCCATGTGTAACCATTAATAAACCCATCACACACCAAATGACACCTTGCTTCCTCTCGTTTCACCCATGCTTCATTGCCACACTTAATGCAAGGACATAAAATCTGATCCTTGAAAGAAATATAAGAAAATGCAAAATCAAGGAACTCTTCGAGTCCTTTCTTGTATCCCATGCTCACCCTTGACAAATTCATCCAACTTCTATCCATGATGTTATTCCTTAACTGAGCAAGTAGTTGTATGTTAGTGGCATATTTGACTAGTAAAAATATAAGCAATTATCCTAGAGTAGATTACAACCAACCAATATCCCATAAATAGCAGTCTAACAGAAGAAAAAATAAAGTAAAACAAATAATACATATATATGCCACATGTAAAAGTAATAGGCAATAGAAATCAAAATACCTCTTGAAGTACAAGTAAATGGCTGGTTATTGAACTGGCAGCTTCCCAAGCAAAGTGATAGCTAGTGAAATTAGACCTGCATAAGTAAAAAATAAATTATGTGAACGCTCATCTTAAGATTCACACAAATAATTTGTCATACGCCTTTCCTATAGCAACATTCATTTGGAAATCCAAGGTTCTGTACAAACTTAAGGCGTTTGCTTGGTCTCTTGTGCTTAATCGGTTGAACACTTGAACACCAATGATTGCCCATTTGCTACGAAATCTGTGTTCCTTAATTGAATTTAATAACTTCAAAAGAATGGGAAAATGAAACGATATCAGGTAAATGACATGCTTAGACATCATTATTAGATTTTTCGAGTCGATCTATCTAAGAATTAACATTTAACTCACCACAAATTTAAACGAAGATCGGTTGGTAATAATGAAACTATGAAAGTAACATGAACTGGATTACTGTGTCTTGATTAGTTTTTTTCTCGTTGATAATGTAAATTGTTCATAGGGTGGTTCAATGGCTGAAGGCGGCAAGGGTCCGTGGGAGAGGTCTCCACGGCCTTGTTATATCACTTTTTGTTGTAAAAAAAAAAAAGAATAGACCTGGTCTAGGTTTTGTGGGTAGAATATTATAAATTGGTTGGGATATATAGGTTCTGAGACCACTTTACTTCATACTGCAACGGTTATGGATGCTACTCTATGTGCGGATGGCATGTATGTGTGTTTGTGTTTATATCTCTTGAGAGAGAGAGAGAGAGAGAGAGAGAGAGAGAGTATGACTACCGATTAAAAGAAGTGTGATCTGTAATCTCCCATAGCTTATGAATTAATAAATCCCTTTTATTTTGCTATATTTCCATAAAAATGTTATAACAAGGAAATTGCTTAGAGAGATTGCCACTTCCAAGAATTTCACTATTTCCCCTCATTGACTCTTGAGATTCAACTGGTGTTTATGGGACTTGGATGGGAGAAGCTTGTTATTCACAAAGAAATTCATTTTAAACTGTTTAAATTCATGCACCCGCAAAGTAGTGATGTAGTTGAGAGTAATTTAAGTAACTGATAGTGGTAGATTAAGTAGAAAAGGAGTAAAGTAGCGCGGGTTTTTGATTTCTAAGTAATATGCCAATTTGGAATTCAACTTTTTTTAACATAAACATTGACTAACAATTGTTTTTTATTACTGAATGGCATTAAGCATTTTGTAGACCATTTATGTTTTGTTTGGTAAAGGTTCCAATAAAGGGCCATACACTTTCCGTCTTCCTTTCTAAATACTTAGTTTTATTGTCTATATTGCTATACAGAAAAACTTCTTGTCTGTATTGCTACGGGGAGTCTGCTTAGTTTTTTTTCTATTTCTAAGTTAGTTGATAATGGAATGTTTTTGGTATTCTAATTATTCATTCTGCTTTATTATAGAACTTTATGCAGGAATGTTGAAAATATAGGCTCATTTCAATGTAAGCCCATTTGAGCCCATTAGTTAGTTAGTCCATTAGTTTGTTTTTGGATATATATATATAGATGTAATAGTTTTATTTTTTGTAGAGAATTCACTTTCAATAAAATAGTTTCTCTCTCTTCCTTCTTTTCTCCTACTGCGTATTCTCTCCTATTGCCGTGACTGCGTCTCTCTTTCTCTCAATAACCTCCGGCCACCACCGTCAATGGTGGTGGTCCGGCAGCCTACCCTAAACACATTTAACCCAAATACAAAAATTAACATGGTATCAGAGCCATGGAGCCATTGAATCAAATCGATCCTTGTTCAAGAACCAGAAGGGTTCGCAAACTGTGAGCGGCTCTTCTTCATCTGACGATATTTCTTTCTCTCTCCCCCTCTCTCAGAATGAGTAACTCATCGGCATCGCGGTCAACTTCAAGAACCATGGAGCCGTCAAGTTCATCAGGGATGGAATCGAAAGCTGTATTGAATAAAAGATTGAAAACTGGAGAGCCCTCTCCCTCTCCATCTCCATCTCCCAACCTCAGTATGAGTAATTCATAGAGGATGAAGTCGAAATCTAAATTTGCCAAAATAATGGCAGCCGGAGAGTTAATGCCGGTCGAATTCTTCAACTTCTTTAGAGTATAAGCTTTACTGCCGGAGAATCAAGACTGACGTCGTTCGTCTCTCACGATCTCCACGACTCGTCCGTCTCTCCGACATCACTATTCGAGCCGATCCTGACTAACCTTGGATTCCAAGAGCTTTCCATGGTGGTTCCATCTCTATCTGACTAGTCCGTTTGGTGTTGAACCGTACACCTCTTCTTCGCCGTGTCTAAGTTTGATCGCATCTGTTGTTTTGACAGAATTCGAAGGGGGGAAGCCGGCGAGATTGTTTCATACACACTCACTGCTGAGCAATTTCTTTCACCCTACCGTTCTTTCTGATAGGCTTCTTGACACTCTTGGCCCTTGTTTCCTTGGCCCACTTGCGATTATGAGGATCTGGAGTTTCTGTGTGTTTTATGTTATGGCTGAGCGATGTCTACAAACAATTCCTCCAGATCAAGGTCCCGGTCCAGATCTAGATCTTGGTCAAGAAGTCCGGCAGTTTAAAACCTTCTGTATGCGACGAATGGGCTCATTGATGTAGCCCATCAGGTGTTCGATAGTATGTCCGATAGAGACCTTTATGCTTTTCCCTGGAACTAGCTTATATCGGGTTATGCTGAATTGGGTCTGTATGAAGATGCATTGGCATTGTACTTTCAGATGGAATTCAATGCTTACTGGATATATTAGACACGAGCTTTTAGCCGATGCTTTGTATATTTTTCGGTGTATGATACAAAATGGGCATGAGCCAGACTCAATTGCCATTTCTACAATTCTTGCTAATGGGTTATCGCAGAAACTTGCAGCCCAAATTCTTGGATGGGTTATTCGTAATGGAGCTGAATGGAATTTGCCAATTGCTAATTCTTTTGTTGCTATCTACTCCAATCAGCGTAGGTTGGATAGAGCTAGATGTTTGTTATCAAATGCCAAATGGACACCATTTTGGAGTGTCAAAGGATTAACAAAATGCGTTTATGAGCTCCCACTCTGGTCAATCTTTATCCGAGAACAATTTCCATGACCAAGGCCTCACTTCTTCAGGCCCGACAAAGCAGGCCCAAGTCAAATACTCCTTGCATTGCCTGCTTCAAAATTTCATTCAGTTTTGTCCCGATCATCTACAATCAAATCTTCTTGTTCAAACACTCAAGAAATTCAAGATTTCTAAAGGAAATTCTTAATCGATTATCTCACTGTCCTCTCCGATTTTGTTAGCATTCTTCGGAGAATTCATTGCCGACCAACACAATTATATGGTTGGTCGAGTTTCTACAATCTGATTCTTTGGAAAATGTTCCATCCGAGTTTCTTTCTCTCAAATTATCAAGGTTAAGAGACTCAATTACTTTCTCATTGCCTTCTACGAGATGTTCTTGTTTGAACTTCTTTGATTTGACCAAAGTCAAATGTTGACTTGGTTTTCATTATCACTGTGTGGTCGGTGTCCGATTCACATTATTGGATTAAGGATGTAATCTTTAGGACATAAAAGTTCGTTTTGGATACTCCTTCGTCATCTACTAGCCATTGATCGAGCAAGCTTTTCGGGGATTGGCTCCTGTTTGGGCTTCTCAACATCCACTACAAGTGTTCGGGGTGATCCGTTTTGTGGGCTCCGATCAACTTGCACTACATCTACTACAAGTGTTCGAGGTGATCCGTTTTTGGGCTTCGATCAACCTGATTGACATCTTGATAAAGATTGTTACTACTCTGGTCCACAGAGGCCCATTTGCCGTATAGGCTCACTTGCCGTATAGGCTCATTTGCCGTATAGGCTCATTTGATGTGTATTGGCCCAAGAGGCCCGGTCCATTGAGACTCACTTGTTTGCACTTCTCCAACTCGATCATTTCACGATAGTTGCATGTTCGAGTTGAGGGGGTGTGTTGAAAATATAGGCTCATTTCAATGTAAGCCCATTTGAGCCCATTAGTTAGTTAGTCCATTAGTTTGTTTTTGGATATATATATAGATGTAATAGTTTTATTTTTTGTAGAGAATTCACTTTCAATAAAATAGTTTCTCTCTCTTCCTTCTTTTCTCCTACTGCATATTCTCTCCTATTGTCGTGACTGCGTCTCTCTTTCTCTCAATAACCTCCGGCCACCACCGACAATGGTGGTGGTCCGGCAGCCTACCCTAAACACATTTAACCCAAATACAAAAATTAACAAGGAGGAAGATGTACGATTGGAGACTACACGGGCTAGATGTAATAATTTACTCATTCTTTTTGTCTTTGGATATCTTTTTTCTTAATTTGAGCTGAAGAAATTAAGTTTATTCCTGGCAGTTTCAAATGTTCTCAAACGGCATGGAGAATTAACTGAGCGCCTTTCTAGGTATTAACTTTTGGTAGATCCCAAAGTTGCATTCAGTATGCACTTATATCATTGTTAAGAAGACACAACATTTACATTTGCAATTGTTAAACCAATGGATGGCTGCTATGCGCATACACATAAGGGTTGAATTAAGAGCATCAGCATAATGGCAGCAGCATAATTACCCTGAATAATGGCTTAGGATGCAACATAATAAAATTATAAAATTAAAAAGTATGTATACACATTAGGGTTGAATTAAGACCAATAAACTAATTGCTAGTCACATGATTTTCATCCGCAAAGGTTTACTACGAAAAAAACGGGGAATAAAAATTGTTAATCACATGGAAATCATTCACAAAGTGAGCAATTGTTTATCCAAAAACTAGGCCATATAGTCAGTTGGAGTTAGTTTTGAGCAATTGTTTATTAGAAACATTGGTGAATAGAATTTTGTTAATCACATGGCTACCATTCACAAGGTGAGAAATTGTTAAACAATTAGGGCATACCTTTCAATTCCACAGTGAATCTTCTCTATTGTGTAGTCCTCAATGCAATTTTTTGGGGGTGTAGGAAACCTGGTCTTCCCCTAAACGGCAAACGCAATATTTTGGGGTTTTGATGAATTGGTAGCGGCGTGAACAAGGTAGAGAGCTGAAAATTGGCGCGAGAGAGAGCGATGAAAATTGAGAACCCGCCCAAATACGTTTTCTGATTAAGCGCCAAGGGTTTAAGGCGGCTGTAAAATTGTGACGACCCGACCCGGACCCCAATGCGGAATCACGAGGTCGTGCCGTCAAGACGAGTTAAAAGACGGACAAGCACCCGCTAAGCGTAGTGGTGCGAGTCAAGAGTTGAACCCACAAACTCTAAACAGAATGTAAAGCCATAACGGCGAAACTAACAACTAAAAACTAAAAAAAATCATGGAAGCAAATCATAAGTGGGACCAAAACCTATAATTATAAACTAAGGATACAAGTCTGAGAGACGACTATCTCTCGACAAATCTACGACTCGCGTGACGCAACATTGCGCACGGACAACAAACCATCGGCAACCTGAGGCCGGCGAAGCAACAAGAACCCAACCTAATAAACAACAACTCTACGGCTATAACATGCCGGAGGAATACATTAACTAAAAAGAGTAAGAGATAAAATACCGACCACTAAACCAATGTCTCTCGACTAAAGTTGTCGGATAGAAACAAAGAATAACATAATACTAGAACAAGCGAGCTAAAACCTTGCTCTGAAAGACAACAAAATAACTTCTAATAAATACAACAAATGACTCAACAAGTCGTCGGCTACCAAAATAACGACAATGGAATACTAACATAACTACCCAAGTAAAGTTTACATAACTTCACAACCGTATCTCGCAAAATACAAATACAACAATACTAATAACCCCAAGCTATCGCCCGGAAGACCACCTGTTATCGATCAAGTGCCCGAAGCTTCAACACGCACTAACGAGCTTCGCAAAAACTAAGGAAAACAAACACACGAAATGAGTCATAATGACCCAAGAAGTTACTAAATGCAATGTATGGCATAGCATGGCGTGGCATGGCATAATGCATAAGCATATATAATCTCATGGCATCTTAATCGTATACCAACAATAACTTGTACTAAGTCATCAAGTATCATAAACTTCATAATTCACATAGCACGTTATCTTTCATATAGGTGCTCATAGTAAGCCACATAAGGGATAGAGAAGGTACCCATATAATTGTTGTGTTGCTCCTGCAATACACAATGTTACTGGTTCGTGCAACATCGATGCTCTGTGAGTGCATCGACTTTCATCGAGAATCATTCGATTTAGCTAGCAAGCCAATGCGGCACTTAACCGATACTAAAGGGCAAAGGGGCTACTTCCCATCATTGCGGCCAACAACGGAGGGTGTGTGAGGTCCCGTGCACGGCGATCCATAGCGAATACGAATCTTACGATTCGTATAGGCGATGTATCGCCCTACCCCGACATAAAAACCAAATCCAAATAATGCCACTGGCTTTCATGAAATGCACAAGTAGATAATTACTCTCATGCTCAAACAAGAACCAAGACCGATCATAGCGGACATATCAAATCAAGTAGGACATAAAGTTCTACACACCAATTTTAACAATGCACATATTGTACACACTTAACAAAACCAACCAACCTATTCGCTTAGTCCAAGAACCACCTATTTAGGTATTCATGACCCTCAAGTCGCAACCCAAACAAACGTAGCATATAAGCTCAAGAGATCATAACGGAGGTCTACTATCGCCTCTACTCTGGATGAAACCAAAGACTATTATTTAGTCTAAAAACAATCATATATCCATACTTAGCATTTATCCTCACTTAAAGGTACACCGGACTCAACCATAGTCCCAACGGTTATATATGTTCGACTTCTTCAAAGCCAAACTCACGGGTATCAACTAAGCTGTAGTCATAGCCTCGCAAGTGCTTTCATGTGCACACGAACCCAATTTCCTAAAAAGAGAACTCATTCAAATAATCATTTCTTAAAGAAATACGAGATCATAGGTTGATCTCTAATGCCCGTGCCCTAACAAGCACGCCCCTAAATAAATCTTCAATCAACCTCTATAGCGTGGGTGTCACAAATGGGACACAAACCAAGATGCTCTGATACTCATAATCAAGACCAACCAAACCCGAACATCGTAGGTTTAGCCTAATGCTCTCCAACGTGATATTGAACCTAAAACAACTCTATTAAGTCTTAATTGTCACACAACATTAAGTGCCTAGTTCGTAAATCCCCAAATCAACATATCATTCACATTTACAACAATTTCCTCACAATCATTTTGGGCTAGACTCCCTAGATTAAAATCCATAGGACTAAACAAGATCTTATACCCATTTTAGAAATCACATACTTTCAATTGAATGGTCATTTACACATTGCCTAGTGAGGTTACACCTCTAAATTCTCAATCTCATGCCTACTATCAAAATAAACTCAAATAAAATGTAAACATGATTTCTAGTAAGTTCACAACCCTAGAAACACAAGATGAAAGGTAACAATATACTTCAATAATCATAGGATTCATCCTACACATGCTCTTAACAAGTTCACATACTCCAATCACAAGTTAAAATCATACAAGGCAAGTATGTGTACTCATTGACCTCAAATAGCATAGAGTTTGTTTTCCTTAGGATCAATGAGTACAAAATCAAAAGAAGGAGAAGTAACTTACTTGATACACACCAAAGAAAGCAATAAAGGAAACCAATCGGATGGAAATGCTCCCCTTCTTGAGCTCTACAACTTTAATGAAGGACCCTTGGGCAAATGATGAATGGATGATGAAGGATGAAGATGAAGACCTCAAGAAACCATGGGAGAACTAGAGAGAAGGTGAAATTCGTTTTTGGAAGAGGGAGGGTGAGAATGAGGGTCAAAAACCTGAAATGTGGTTGATATAGGTCTAGATTTTGAGTGGGACAAGTGTCAACAACTTGTGGTCCCTTTTCTAATCTGATTTGTGGCTTAATTGGTCACTAATGAACTCTTAGCTCATCATTAAAAACTAATTAGAGATGTTAGGACTTAAGTAGGAAGGGTTAGGGAGGTTTAGGATAGGTTTAGATATGGGTTTGAAGTGTACAATTCGTCCAATTTCGAACAGAGAAAATCATCCCTAACAAACAAGGTGTGAGGCGGCCACCCAATGCGGCCGCCTCAACAACTGAGGCTCTCCCAAGTTCAGACCATTCAGCAATTACTCTCAAGATTTGAGGCGGGCGCCTCACAATCATGCGGCTCCGAATCTCTAAAACTTGATTCAAACTTGATCTAAATGGTCCCAAACTTTTGGGAAACCATTCTAAGGTCTAACCCTACTCAAAACAAGTCGGAACGCACCGAACAACTCCCCGAAACAACTCGGAGCGGACCGGAAGCAGGAAGGGGTGCAACAACGCAACTCCGAACGACGAATGAACTCGCAACCGAACGAGCAACGAAAAGGAGACTTTAAGGCAAGTCTAAGGGCTAATGAAGAAGCTTAAACACTTCTAGAAAGTTGAATAACAACTTAGGAAATAAGAATCCCAAAGGAGAGGCGATGCCGACGCGATTCCCGAACTACGCGATAGAGACGAACGCTATCTCCAAAACTTCCAAATCATCGATAGACTTAAGGAACACCTCCAACTTGAAGTCTAATGCATCTAAACATGTTAACAAACCATCTTAAAGAGGTCTAGGACCCAAACCGAGGTCACGAACACAAAACGCAAGCAAACCATCAATGCGTCGCAGATTTCGACTATCGCTCGAGGCACGACTTGTGACTTTAGCAAGTCAACAACTATAGAGTCTCTTAATCAATGTTTTGGTCTTAAAAATGGTCTCTCAAACATATCTAGACCCTCTCGCAACCCAAACTTACAATTGAAAAGGAAGAAGTGCAAGTATAGCACGCAAACCGAGACAACGAAGGAGCGGGGCGTCACAAAAATAAATTAAGAAAATGATAAATTACGGGCCGGTCCCTATTCACAAGTTTATAACCCCCTTGAGTCCCTCCCTTTTTTTTTTTTTTTTTTTTTTTTTCCAATCGGTCAGGCCAATCCTCTTTTCAAGAAGACGATTTGAACATTTGATGTAGAACAGGTGGCCGAGACGTATTTAAGAAAAGCTTTAGGAAAGAGTTCAAAGTTTAGGTGATCCAACAAAGAATTTCTCGAAAGTTAGTTTGGCGGGTAATTTTCACAATTTTCCGTTAGTTTCCGTTATGTACTAGTAGGAATCATTTAACGGTCGACGTAACTTTAATCGGAACATAACTTTCGTCCGAATGAATTACGGGCCCACCGCATATCAAATCGAAGCTCTCGATGAATTCTACAAGACTCATCGGGTTTACCCCGGTGAAGAGTTCGTTTTAAGCCCAAAAACTCTGTTTAAGCAATCTACTGCCTTGGAAGATTTCAAGTTTTTTCGTCTATTTTTATTTATTTTTTCCTTTTAGGGTTTGGTGTGTTTAGGGCATATAAATACCCTCTTAAACATTTATTTCGACAGTTTTGATAATAAATTGAGTTTTCTTATTTTCTTGCTTTCTACTTGAAATAATTCCTGTTGTTATTTCTGATGCGTCCACATTTAATGAACTTTAGTAAAAATTGGGGGAATAGAGGGGTTACAAACTTGACAAAATGGACCGGTCCGACTTACCCTTAAAAACACACTCCCCGATCCCGCCATCCCGCTCATCTTAAAACACAATTGACCTTCATATTTTATCTATTCCATGAGAAGTATCACAATTGACCTTCATATCAATATTTTTAATAGTCAATTATTCTTTTTTAATTAATCTATTCATCAAGTCAAATAAGACACTTTCAGAAGCAGAGGGAGTAAGTAAAATTAAAATTGTGTACCTACGTCATGTTTATACATGAAAGAAGTAGTAACAAAACCTTTGTGTGTGTCTCATTATGTCGGGGTTTTTTTTTTCTAGCAGGCTATTTTTTTATGAGATTGCTTCGACAAGAGCCCTAACAGATTATTTTAGGAGATTTAATTTGCAAAAGTATTTGATATTTCATAGAGAAGCACCAACAAATGCCTTAATATACCAATTTATGAGGTCTTTAGGAAAAATTTGTAAACAAGGAGTCGCGATATCTCAATTTTCTTCGGTCGATCCTTAAAATCGATTGATATAAAGAATTTCCGATTAGGGTTGAAATGGTTACAAGGAATCCTTAATTAGAATGTTGCCTTAAGTAGTGATAACTGAGATGAACCCTAGTTTGAATCTCTTTACCTATTTCAAGTAAGGTTAGAGAGACGGAGTAACAATGACAGAGAGATCATTGTGTCTTAACATTTTCCAATCGATATGCTAGCTTTTTTTTTCTTTTTAAATATTTCAGTTTTTTTTCTTTTTAAATATTTCAACTTTTTTTTTATAAATATTTCAGCTTTTTTTTTCTTTTTAAATATAGCAAAATAAATCGAGACAATGTAGCACCTATAGTAAGCTAAACGTAGCACTTTTTTAAGGACTTGATTAAATTTCCCTTTATACCCATTTATGATTAAAATAAATCATCTCGTTTTGTTAGGTTTCGTTATATTCTATTAAGGCCTCCGTCATAATTTACAGAAGCTATGACTGAATTCCAAGAAAAAAAATGCTTATACTTAATGGAATATAACAAAAATTAACGGGATCTAATGAATATTGACAGGAAATTATGAATTTTTGAAGAAATTGCTAAATGAAAAGTATGGATATTAACCATTAGAGGCAGATGAAAAAAAATTGTTGGAATATTGATAATGATTGTTTTCTTGTGATGCTTTTAGCATTTTTATAAGATGCATACTTATCAAGTGTCCTATTAACCAAGAATTAATGTGATGCCAACCTAAAATGTGTCCTATTACGCCTTACCGTCATAGGACCCAAGAGTTACGTGCCCTATTAGGTATTATAATAATAGGACCCTATAGAAAGGCATCTTATTAATCACACCCTTGATAGGTCTCAATGAGTTAATGAGACACTTACATAAAAAGTGTCCTGTTAGCCCTTATTGTAATAGGGCCCTAAAGTTATGTGTCCTATTAGCATCGCGGTAATAGGACTCAATGGGTTAGGCGTCCTTTTAAACTTTTTTATAGGACGACATTGAAAGGGCGTATTATTAAGTCTTATGATAATAAGACACCAAGAGTAAGGCGTCCTACTAGACGGTGTTATAATAGGACCCAAAGAGCTAAGCGCCCTATTGAGACTTTTATAGGACGAATTTTTAAAAGCGTCCTATGTGGGGGGTCCTAATAAACACATTTTGTTGTAGTGGCAGCAACGGCACTCCTGGCCAACAAATCTAAGCCTCGCCGTTGATTAAGTTGGTGACGAGCATCATGAGGTGGTGGGGGAGGCAGATTATTAACAGCTAGGATGTTCATGCTTGGCGTGGCAGTATGGACCTCCTCCACTTGGTTAGCGCCATTGACACGGTTTTTAGCCATAACGAAGACTTGTAGAATTATCAAAAAATGAGATTCTCGGCAACGGAACCAACTGATGCGTCCAAAATAATCCAAGGACGCACTGGGCTTGATAACTCGGATATCTGGCTTTCAATTCTATCCTTACTCTTCAAGGCCAAATCCTGAAATGCTGACAACAACCGTAAACTAGGCATGGGCTCTCCCTGCAAAAGCCCTTCGGCGTGAAAATTAGCTTAACACTCAATTGAGCAAGCAAATTGACAGATTTTAGCCTTAGTTTTAAAAAACACGTGCCCCCTCCCTTGTTTTGAGGGGTTTTTATAGCCTTTACGGGAGACCGAATAACTCCCCATTAAATGCTGAGGCGTGCATAGCGGGCACATTAACTTCCACCTTCATCACAACAGTCTGAATATGAATGTGGAGGCAAGTTTCTCGGAGATAACTTCCCACGTTCGGGATGACCATTACTTTCATAACTAAGCATGGTAAGTCTTGCTCGGTGAATATTTGCCGGCTGGGTGAGCCCCCAGCTCGCTGCATTCTTGGCCACTGGGTGTTGAACCCCCAACTCGTTGTATACTTGCTGATTTGGTAACTAGCCCCCAAATCCTGAGCACATCTTAATGATCAAAGTATGGTTGCTGCCCGTTTCTCAAACGTGGCTTAGATCTTAGAGTGCACGTGTTCTGCTCATGACTGAAGAAGACGTGTCGGGCACGTGACTTGTGTTTGGGCCTATCGGGTCGAGAAGTTCACATTATTTACACATAACATTTATAAATACAATTATTATCTATATTTATATAGTATAAACATAATTTATAAACTAATTAACACATTATTTATAACTAACGTAATAACATAATTTATCTATTTATTATTAACTATTTTAAATATGGGACAGAATAAGAAATGAGTACCTACCTCTTGTAGCGTGAAATTCTGATTCTGGTATATACGCCTAGGCTTTAGCCCACTAGGCGCTCGTAGTTTCTGGTGTGCTTTCCCTGTCTTCTCCTCGAAAGAAAAAGTCTTTTTTAATCCTTGTTGCATTATCATCATTGTGTTATCATTGTTATCATCATCATTGTGTTATCATTATCATTGTTATTATCCGGGTAGCATGACCGCGCCTTTTGGCCTTTAGATCGGCTTGCCGGGGCGAGGAATGAAGGGGGCTCTCTTGCTCGGGTAAGGGAGGAGGCTGCCGCGGGGGTAGGAGGCTGGGGGCCAGAAGCTTGAGGCTGGGAGCCTTGGCTCGCTTGCTCGGAGGCAAGGGAGAAGAGGGAGAGGAAGCCTTAAGAAATGGGAAGGTTGTGAAATGAAGGAAGCCGAAGCCTCCTTATATAGGAGAATTCACAGGCAGAAGATCGGCTGAAGCAGGAAAGAAGGGCTTGTACATTGCGCAAGATCCTTTGATCATGCAGCGTATGCACAGAGCAACTGGGAAAAGGCAAAAACCAACTGCGGCGCGACACATGCAAAGCTGGGCGTCGCGCCTTGATTTGTTCCCCTTCACAGATTTTTAATTTTTCATTCAGCTCCCCTGTCAAGTTATCTTTTCATTATGATCATTCTACCACTCCCCCGAAAGGCTAACAGAAAGTAACGTTCATTAGTCCTTTCATATAGCAAATTCATTTTTGGACTTTTTAGGAAATGGGGGGGCATGAAATTGGGGTGTCTACATAGCCCCTCAACGATGGAGTTTGTAAGTGAACTCAAAGTCTACAAACAAATGAACATCGTTGATAAAATAGATTCCCAATTTCGATACATTGTATAGCTGGGAAAGTTTTGAAAATTTTAAGGTTTTGCGATGCAAGTTGGGCAGTGATCATGATCTCTTCCCTCCTCTCTTCTTTTTCTTCTCTTTTTTCTTTCTTTCTTTTTTTCTTTTTCTTTTGGACCATTTCCAAGACCCGGAGTATACACCCCTTATGGAAATGATTAGTAACCAGAATTCCAAGCAAAATTTTGCACCATTTCCAGGACCTGGGGTATACACCCCTTATGGAAATGATTAGTAACCAGAAATTCCAAACAAGATTTTGCACCATTTCCAAGACCCGGGGTGTACATCCCTTATGCAAATGATTTGGTACAGGAAATTTAAAGACAAGATTTTATAACCTTTCCAAGACCCGAGGTATACACCTTTTATAGAAATGATTTTGCAACCAGAAATTTAAAGCAAGATTTTATATCATTTCCAGGACCCGGGGTATACACCCCTTATGGAAATTGGTTTGGAACCA
Source organism: Codonopsis lanceolata (assembly GCA_013146195.2). Taxonomy (NCBI): domain Eukaryota; kingdom Viridiplantae; phylum Streptophyta; class Magnoliopsida; order Asterales; family Campanulaceae; genus Codonopsis; species Codonopsis lanceolata. Next base: position 86,334,391 of record CM028380.1, on the reverse strand, counting down.
GAAAAAATTAAAAAAAGATTTTATAACCCTTCCAAGACCCGAGGTATATACCCCTTATGGAAATGATTTGCAACCAGAAATTTAAAGCAAGATTTTATACCATTTCCAGGACCCGGGGTATACACCCCTTATGCAAATTGGTTTGGTAACCATAAATTAAAACAAGATTTTATAACCATTCCAAGACTCGGGTATACACCCCTTATGGAAATGATTTGGAACCAGAAAATAAAAAACAAGATTTTATAACCTTTCCAAGACCCGAGGTATACACCCCTTATGGAAATGATTTGCAATCAGGAATTTAAAGCAAGATTTTATACCATTTCCAGGACCCAGGGTATACACCCCTAATGGAAATTGGTTTGGAACCAGAAAATTAAAAACAAGATTTTATAACCTTTCCAAGACCCGGGGTATACACCCCTTATGGAATGATTTGGTAACTAGAGAGATTTTTTTTATGAAACCCCGTCACAATTTGCATTGCAACGTCTAAATTTGTTTTGAAAGGAAATGCGATGCAGTATGAATGTGACAATTATGTAATATGGAGCTATAAGAAATCAGAATTTTAACATGCTATGCAATATTAAAATATCAGAGTTCTAAATGAATATGAAAATTTAAATGCATGCAACAGTTAATATGGAATGCAGGTACATGTTGTTGCTCATGTGGTGATGTTTTGTGTTGACAAATGTTGTGTTGTTGGGCTGGGGTCACTGTAGTTAACTTTCCTTTGAGGGGTGCTAACTTCCGTTAAGTAACTGTTGGTGGAGGGCTAACTTTGCAAACTTGAACACCTAGGGGAATTAAGTGTCTAGGTCAAAGCTTTGAGGGAGGGGAAGGAAAACTCCCCCCCCCCTTTTGTGCGTAACAAGCAGCGGCGTAACAACAAACTTCAGTTTGTTTTGTTTCTTCCATTGCCGCCGCCTTCAACCTTTCTTTATCTTCTTCAATCGTCTTCACTTCTCAAAGGTTTCTTTTCGAATTTATTGCATTGTTCGTGTAATGGCTTCCTCTCCGCGATCCTGCAAAGGAAAAGCTTTGGCAAGCTCCGAACCGGGTCGGAGAAAACAAGGTAAAAATCCATTGTCGAGGAACAAGCTTAAATATGATTTCTCCACAGATGATTGGGAGAATATCCGTAGAGATCCAAACACTCACATTTCTACTTTGGCTTCGCCCGCTGTAAGTCTTCAATTTTTGTTCAAACCCATTTCGTTTGAAACTTTTGAATTTTTTGCTGTGTTGGATGATTTTGTGTTGTTGTTTGTTAGATTTCCTGCAATGTTAATACATAAGGGATAATATAGACATAACAGAATAATTTATAGCAGAAATTTCATTTTATTTGAAGAAAAATATCAATTGCGTGTATGTTGACTGTGCATTGTGCCTACTTTGACTATGTATTTGAACAGAAAATATCAAATTTATCTAAACAGAAAATATGCTTGTGTAGAGGGATGTATGGAGATGGTAACCCCATGTTTTAATTTCACTATGTGACTTTGTGTGTGCACAATTTGTGTGGTCAAAGTTGATAGAAAAGCATGTTGTACACTTAACTATTTGACCCTGGGAATTAAAGAAATATAAACAATGCTATATTATCTGCATAAAAAAGTGCTTTCTGTGATATTGTTTCTCCGGACGGACCCGGGTGATTTTTGGATTCAAATAAAAATAATAAAATTTATTTATTATTTATTATTATATGTCATTATTATTTATTATTAATATCATGCAATATTATTTTTTTAAAAAAAACATTTACATGCTTTTACTTAAATATACAGAAAGATGAGACATAAAAAATTTACGCATAGTAGATGGGCGATCAAAGTGTTTTAAAACATGCATCACAAGTGAACAAATAAAATTTCATGTATGAAAAAAAAAAGTCTATCACATGTGTGCTAAATGGGGCATAAAAATGTAAAAGGCTGCATGTATATACATGAGAAACATAAAATACATGTTATGCATGACATATAAACCGAATAAAAATATGTCAAATATGGATAAAATGTTTAATTAGGCAAAAATAAAGAAAGAAGATATGTGCAAATATTAAAATGTGTCTGTTGCAATAAATGTTTGTTATTGTTTTCTTTTTAGGTTCGCAAAGACCTGACGTGCCTTCGTACTAGTACAGAGAACCTGCACAAGATCTATGGGTCGGTCCCGTCGTGGGCAAAAACTCTTGTGGAGCAAACTGGGCTAGCTCCTTTTATGAGAGTTTTGGATTCGTTTACGAGTTATCTGTCGATCCACGAGGTCCTACGGGAGTATTGGTGGGATATTACCCACACCTTCCATTTTGTCTATAGCGAGATGACTATGACTCTGGTCGATTTTGCGGCGATTACCAACATCCCGACGTGGCTCGGTATTGGTCTCGCCTTGGATAACAACTTGAGATTTCACCTGGAGGAGGTGAGAAATCTGTTGGGCTTGGAGCCCGAGTACAAGAGCGGATATGAGATCCGCATTGCTAGTGTGAAGGGGTGGCTTAAGGCCAACGCTCAGTTTGTGGATGACGAGGCTGTGGCCCGTGTGACTCGAGCGTTCCTCTTCTTTTTCTTGGGCACTACCCTGTTTGCCAATACGTCTACTATGCTGCGGGTGTCCCTTCTGGTGAGTCTTCGCTATTTGCACATTGTCTCGTAGTATGGCTGGGGACAGGCAGACTTGGATACACTCTATTTCTTTATGGATCAAGCGTGCCATAACAGCGCGAAGAACATGACCAGATTTTCTGTTGCATGGGAGGTAATATTTTAATATGTATTTGTTTGCTTTTGTATTTTATGTAATTGTATATTATTGTTATTATTTTTCTGATGAATTTTTCTTTTCATGTTGTTTGTTTTTCTATGCAGGTGTCGGCTTACGCCGTTGTTGACTTTGCTCTGTTCCCTTGCCAAATTAGACTCTAGGCACCTCCTTTCTTTGCAGAGTATCTCGAGGACAACTGTGGGAAGGTTTGGGCGGAGTACTCCTCTTCTTTCTGAGGATACCGTGCGGGCTGCTATTGGCCAGTCTCGTGTTGACTTGGTAAACTTCTTCCTGTGGGGGGGGGACTGTATGGTCATTATTTAACTGTCATGGAGATGAGCAGTCCTCGCATGCTGATGAAATTAGTGAAGTACAACTCAATGTATCTGGGAGAGCGGGTTAACTGCCAACACTCTTCTGTGACGGTTTCGGCAGTGACACCACCGACTCCTCTACCATGGATGATTGTGCGAGAGTCCATTCCTGGCAAGTATCAGTATGCTTCCCGGTACATTGTCCCTATTGAGGCGTACCCATACATGACGTACCGTGAGTTCCTCGGGACCGTTCTTCATCCGGACCCTACTAGGTGTGCTTCAGATGTTGCTGGACCTTCTCGCCCTGCTGCTGGGATGCCGCGTGATTATGATATCCCATCTCGGGTCCCCCTCAATGTGTAGCGTCTATATTGGGGACAACATTTCTTCGAGTCTGTGTCAAACGTTGACGTCCCTGATGACTACAAGATTCCTGATGGCACACAGAAGGTATATCATTTGTATTTGTTTTCACTTGTATTTTCATTTTATTGTTCATGCATGCAATTATTGTATTTTTTACTATATGTTTGTGTGTTGAAATATCATGTGGACGTTCCGTCTTATTGTACGTTGCTGAAGATGTTCTTTGGTCTCACTACGTTGTATCAGTGGGCGAAGGATGAGCTCTCGTGCCACGGGAATGTTGCTGTCGGTCGAGCCAGGCGCTGATCGACGTCGGTGGATCGGGCTAAAAAGGCCATCGAGTGGGGGAATCTGGTACCGGTACTTTTGGCGCGCCAGCCAAGAAATTGAGGGTGCAAAGGAGTGCCTCGACACGACAGTAGTATAATAAAACATGTATTTATATTGCTTTTTTTTTGTATGTATTTGTGGAGATATGTATGTATTTATAGACATAATTAATTTTAATTCTTGCGATGCATCATATTTTAATGTGTATGTGAGACCCAAACTAATTAATTAATTTGTCGTGTACACTGTTCCTGGGTGGAGTGATAGTTTGGATAACTGTTTTTGGGTTAAAGGCAAAGTTTTGAGGCGTCTGCATCAGGGAGGGATGCTAAGGGACGACCCCTCCCTTTCTTTTCTTCAACAATGCAGGAGTCAGTTAAAGTAGTAGGTTTGCAGATATAGGGTTTGACAAACCCTTCTCGATAGTAGTGAATACAATTTGCAGGAAGAAGACTTTCGGGGCCAAAGCTGGGAAATGTGCATAGAAAATAAAGAAGAGGGGGCGTAGCACATGCAATCCTTAGCGTCGCACCTCGACTTGTTTCTCCAGTCTGCCTTTTCTTTCCTTTTCTGAATTGTCGAGCCGTTGTCGGCTATGATTTTTTTGTCCCTTCTACCAGGTTTTTCCTTTAAAAGGAAACTTTGTTGCATACTCTTCTTACGCTAACAACTGAAAACCTTCTTTGTCTTTCAAACTTCATATCTGTTTTCTTTCTAAATGATTGCACCCTATGCATGTTATCTTCCTCTCTGCCGGAAGAAATATGTATCTGTACTCCTGCCTGTTGGCTCTCATCTCAAAGCCCGTATATACTGTCCCTGTTATTTCTGTTAAGAAAATAAATTACTTCCAGGTCTGTCTGTATCCTATATACACAAATGGCTGCTCTATTTTTACTACCGTCAGTATAGAAATGTATGAAGATACTCTGAACCAGTGGATGAACGGGTTCACAGAGGGGAACAACGACGTTTCCATCGTACTTATGGGGTTCGGTGCGTTTTTGGTTGGCCCGGCCTTGCGCGTAAACTGGGACATGATTCGGGCAGCTTCCCGTTTCTGGTCTACACAGTCCCATTTATTTAATTTCTCGTTGCACGAGATGTGTCCTTCCTACGAGGAGTTTTGTGCGATGATTGGCACTCCTGCGAGTAAATGGGTTGCGGTTCCCAACGTGAATCGCAATTTAATCATGGCTGCTAGAGAGATGTTTGGGTTTGACATGGAGACTACCCAAAGGCTTATACATGGTGAGTTGCTTGATCTGACATATCTGCCAACTCTCGTTTTGCCCTATTGAGACGATGTCGAATATTTGGAGTGGCGAAGAGCAGCTCTGTTTCTGTACATCCTAGGAATATTCTTCCTAGTGAGTTACTCTGGGACTATTGATGCAAGAGCTATTGATATCGTGTTGCAAGTTCAAGATAGCAGGGTGAATGTCATTCCCCTTATTTTGGCTGCTACCCTAGAGGGCCTGGATGCTTATTCCTCTGGTGATGACCATTTCCCATCTGGTAGTCCATTGTTGGTCCATATGTGGTTAAAGGAACATTAAGAGTCGTTCTCTCTCCTTCCTTAGGGAGAGATGAGAGTTATGATCCCACAGGATACGGGTCCCGCGGCTTCTATCGGACGAATCGCGAAACTGAAGTTGTTGATTCCTACTTTTAGATTTGGTTGAGTCATCCTCTGATTCTAGTGTACAGTGGCTAAAAGGTCTGCGTACCAATTAGTGTGGCAACTGTCTTAGAATCAATTTGTTTAGAACTGTTTAAGTGTTAGTCTAGGCGCGGTTTTGCAAAGCTTCTACAGCAGCCTTGAAGGACCAGCAGACTTTGAAGTCTGCTCAGAGACCGGAAAATCAAAATTGGCCAAATCACAAGATAATGACATGTGTACACCTATTTGATATTTTCGAAAATATCTAATCTTTATGTCTTCATCAAATTTCTTTTTCAAAGAGTCAACTCTGCATGATGACAACTGTCCAGACTGTCTCTGAACTCTGAAGACTGAAGACATTACCCGTTTTGGCTAAGAAGACTTTCCAAGCTGCAGAGCCTGCAATCTGAAACTTTACTCAAATTGGGAATGTCCTCTCTGCACACTGCATCTCTGATGACTGTGGCTGTTACATCTTCCAAAGCGCCGAATTGCATTCAATGCAAAAGAACGTTGGACACAGTTCAATCTGTCTCAGTCCAACGGTCCAAAGATCCCGTCCTAGTATTTATTCAAGTCTTGAAGATTTGAAGAACAACTCTTGCGCATTAAACTCAAAAGCTTCATCTTCAACACTCAAGCATTCAAGAGATCAAAGGACAAGGACTAACATTTCACCAAACTCTCTGAAGCTGCAGATCTACCATCTTAAATTCGTTTCAGCTTCATTTAGTTTGTCTTTAAACTGTTCTTTAATTCTGCACGTGAAGAGAACATTTAATCATTGAGTGTCTCTCTCACCTTTATACACTTGGTTAAAAACCCATTTTGTACACGATCCATTAGTGATCTTACTCATAAACCTAGTGGATAAACAAGTGCACTTTTAAAATCCAAAGCTAACCACTTTGGTAGTGGATGTAGTACTATTCACAGTACGAACCACTTCAAATTTATGTGTGCTGTTTGAACTGTTCTTACATTTCTCATTAACTGCTTGTGCTTATCTTCTCCATAATCTGTACTGCCTTCACAGCACTCTTAACAGTTCAGATTCTGCTTAGTTTCCGCTGCCTTAACACTTCTATTTAACCCTTCAAGAAATCTTTAAGAAGTGTTTACGAAAAGTTTTGCTAAAAACATAACTAGGCTATTCAACCCCCCCCCCCTTCTAGCCTAGATTGAGCCTATTTTGGGACCAACAATTGGTATCAGAGCTAAATTCTTCGAAAAATTATTTTTCCAAGCTTAACCTCTTGAGAATAGATCCTATGGCTCACTATATGCTGCCTACTTTAAATACCAGCCACGTCCCAATATTGGACGAAGGCCACTTCGAAGTATGGAAAGATAAAGTTATGAGATATATGAACTCTATTGATAATCGATTGTGGCAATGTGTTCTAACAGGTCCTTACATTCCAATGAAACCCAACCTACTTGCCGAAGTAGCCAGTGGTCCTCCTGAGATACCTAAATCCATGAACGAATGGACAGACGAAGAAAGGAGGCTCGTTGAACTCGACAGCAAGGCTATTCATATTATATCCAGCTCTGTCGACACAAGCACATATCAACAGATCATCAGATGCAAAACTGCCAAGGAGATGTGAGAAGCTTTGGCGGAATACCTTGAAGGAGATCTACCCACCAGAGACAACAGGAAGTACAACTACATTCAACAATTCGATTCATTCGAGAAAAGATCCTAAGGAGACTCTCAGCAAGCCTCTGACAGATTTTGTGAGGTAGTAAACAGTTGCTACTCTTTAGGAAAGGAATATAGTGTTAAAGAGGTAAATATGAGATTTTTAGCTTCTTTAGGAAGTTTGTGGCATGTTAAAACCACTGCAATAAAAGAGTCCAAAGACTTGAACTCCATGCACCTCAGAAGTTTGTATGCGAGTCTAACAGTCTATGAGCAAGAATTACTTCAAGCTCAAAACACGGGACAAACATTTTAAACTTCCTTCTTTTTCTGCTATCTCTCAGGAAATTCCTGCCCAAGAAAATAAACCATCTACTTCTTCAAATGAGAATGAAATCCTTTCTGATGAACAATTTGCTATGTTCGTTAAGAAATTTCAAAAGTTCTCAAAATTTAACAAAAAGAAGGAAGCAAACCAGCAGACTTTTAGAAAGTCTGAAAACTCACAACAATGAGTTGGTTTGCTACAATTGCGAGGAAGCTTGGTCACTTTGCTTCTAAATGTCCTAAGCCAAAATATGAAGCCTACAAAGAAGACCATCTAAATCATTTTCTAAACATAGAGGTCTTAAGTGAGGACTTAGAAAGAAAACCATGTATCCACTTGGTTTGGCCGATTCGATGAGGATGATAGTGATGACTCACTGCGGGCACACATTTGCCTCGTTGCTCTAGAGTCACCACCACCTATGACTCGAGATAGTGAAGTTAAATACTCTCCTTTTCAAGCTAACATCGAACAATCTCTGAAGAGCCTTCAAAGAAGAAATCCTCAAGGATGCTCAAGACATGCTAGAGGAATTCAATGAATTTAGAAAGGCCTATGTTAAGTTAGCTAAAAGTCATGAGAAAATTGAGAAATCCATCTTTGAAGCCGAGTTAAAAACTCTCCATGGAGTCAGCGGGGAAAGTATCAAGTTAAAAGAAGAGAACAAGTTTCTCAATGAAAAGGTTGCTTGCCTTATTGATCATGCCAAAGAGTTATCTGCTGAGAAAGAAGAGTTGCAAAAAACCATTAACTCATGGAATAACTCAACGGCAGTCTTTGATCAAATTCTTGGAGATCAGAAGCCCTCAACAAATAAATCTGGGCTAGGATTCTCTAATAACATTTACGGTGCAACCTACGAACAAGAAAATGAACATTTTACGGTGAATAGTAATATTCTGTACAATATCGAAACCTAACAAGGGTAAAGAAGGAATTGGCTACTTGCTACTCCTTATAAATACCCTAAGGTTCAAATTATCAAAAAAGTGAAGCTTTGAAAGCAAAACAATCATCTGATGGAGATAAATCTGCTAAAGGTGGTGCAAACTTACAACAGCCCTCCACCAGCACTTTTGTAAAAGCAAAGGCTGTTGTTTCGGGGCCTCTGAAAAGTGCGCTCAAACCTATCGATTCATCAACGGCACTACGGATGGTGATCTTTGCTACGAATGTTGATACCAAGCTTAAAGGCAAAATGCATGAGGTATCAAAGTCTACTACCGGCAAACATTCTTACGCTAAAGCAAAGCTGGTATCTGAGACTCAAGAAGCCTCATACGGATGCTCCTAAGCCTATTGTTAACAAATCGCTAAATCAAAATTTGTTATGAAAAATGTTCAAAAACCTTCCAACACCCGGCTTGATCAAACAAGTTTACGTAATTTCCATCCTTGTACATTTTGCAAATGTTTTGGCCACTTGGTCCATGAATGTCTGTGAAATCCATCATGAAGCTTCTTTGGATCCCTATTCCAAAAATCGAGGCAAGTATGGGTTCCAAAAATACGCTAACCATACGGACCCATAAGAAAAATAAAAGGGGACCATGATTTTCTTACCTTTATATCTCGGGTGTGCTTCATGGCTGATTCAGTTCGAGAAAAGAAAGATGTATGGTATCTAGGCAGTGCTCAAGACACATGGCCAGGAGAATCTGTCTTCTCTCTAACATTTACGAGCGGAAGGCCCTCCGGTCATCTTCGGAGACAATGCTAAAGGAAGAACAATTGGCTATGGATCCATCATTAGAAATCTCTCCATTGGAAAAGTCTCTCTAGTAGAAGGCTTGAAACATAATCTCTGAGTATTTCTCAGTGCGTGACAAAGGGCTTATCTGTCAATTCTCCTCAAGCAGATGTGATATCAAGGATCCGATCTCTTGCTCAACCTTGGTTCTTGGACATAGACAAGGGAATGTCTATGTGATAGATTTGAATGCCTACGGTAAGGCTGCTAATCTATGTCTTGTGGCAAACTACGCTCGAGACAAAAATTTGTGCATAAAAGCATAAAAGACTTCATTTGACCATTTCAAGTACTTCGGCCAAGTATCGGCCAGCTATCCATCCAAGAAGGTCTAGTTAAAGGATTACCAAGGTCTCGCTGATCATGATCGTGCGTGCAAAGCGTGTCAACTGGGAAAGCTCTCAAAAACATCATTCAAAAGCAAGCCAGGACTCTCAACGACGAGACCTCTTCAACTGTTACACATGGATCTCTTCGGACCAGTCACTACTATCAGCTATGGTGGTCACAGATACACGCTTGTAGTAGTTGACGATTATACCAGATACACTTGGACAGAGATGATGTCTTCTAAAGATCACACATACGATCTTCTTACAGCTTTGTTAGAAGGCGCAAGCGCAAAAACTTCGATGAGATCGGTGGCGTTCGATCGGACAATGATGCGAGTTCACAAACAATGGAATAGCAAAATCTTGTGATGATCACGGCATTGGTCACAATTTCTCTGTAAGGACACCACGGCGAGAATGGTGTTGCGAAAGGAAAAAGCAGAACACTTATCGAAGCTGCTAAAACTATGCTTCTGAAGCTAAGTTGCCCAAACACATACAGGCGGCGAATCAACACACTGCTTCACTCGAAAGCAGATCGTTAATCAACAAATTTCACGGTAAAACACCCTATGAACTTTGGAGAGGTAAAACCCCAAACATTGGATTTTTTAAAATCTTCGGCTGCAAATGTTTTGTAGTCTACAATGGTAATGACTACAGAGGCAAATTTGATCATAAAGCCGATGAAGGTGTATTTTTGGGTTATGCTTTACACTCCAAAGCTTACAGGGTTTTCAACAAACGATCATTAAAAATAGTTGAATCTGTGCATGTTTCATTTGATGAATTTGACTTATTAGAGCCACACGTGGCTCCAAATGTTGCTGATGACTTTGTTAATGTTGAGACAGGTACCTCCCAACCATCAACCTCTCAAATACCTAATCCATCAACAGCAACTCCATCAAATATTTCTGATCATCATTTATTATCAAACGGGTCATCAGAAAACTTCAACCCTGCTCAAGGAGACTCAATTCCAGAACCTTTTGTTTCTGAACCCGAAAATCTTATTCCTCAACTCACCTATGAACCAAATTCTGAACACAACACTCATCAAGACACAGCTGATCTTCCTTCTAGCCCTCCTTCTGAACCTTGTCCTGAAGAAACAGCAGCAACTTCATCACATTCCTGTTGTCACAAGAACTTGTAAAGACCATCCAATCTCTCAAATCATTGGTGACATTCATGTTGGAGTACGAACCAGAAGATCCTCCAAGAATGAATGTATGTTCTGTGCTGCATTCGTTTCAGAAGAAGAGCCAAAGAAGATCGAAGAAGCTCTTCAAGATCCAAGTTGGCTGGAAGCCATGCAAGAAGAACTTCACAATTTGAGCGATGCCAAGTATGGAAGCTAGTCCCAAAGCACTTGCGATCATCTTGTCATTGGCACAAAATGGGTGTTCAGAAACAAGAAGGATGAGGATGGGAACATAGTGAGAAACAAAGCAAGACTCGTTGCTCAAGGATATCGTCAAGAAGAAGGTATTGACTATGATGAAACGTTTGCTCCAGTAGCAAGATTGGAAGCAATCAGAATCTTCTTAGCCTATGCTACATACAAGGACTTTGTGCTGTATCAAATGGATGTCAAGAGCGCATTTCTAAATGGTGATCTTCAAGAGACCGTCTACGTTGCTCAACCTCCAGGCTTTGTGGAGAAAGGAAAAGAAACTCACGTCTACAAGCTTAAGAAGGCTCTCTATGGTCTTAAGCAAGCTCCTCGGGCCTGGTATGAAACTTTATCCAAATTCTTAGTGGAACAAGGATTTGTGCGAGGCAAGATTGACACCACTCTCTTCATCCTCAAGCACAAAGGACATTCTCTGCTGGTACAAATTTACGTTGATGATATTATTTTCGGATCTACCAATGAGAAGCTGTGCAAGCGTTTTGAAACACTCATGACTGGCAAATTTCAAATGAGCATGATGGGAGAACTCACATTCTTCTTGGGTCTTCAAATTCAACAATCCAACAAAGGAATATTCATCAGCCAATCCAAATATGCTAAAGATCTTGTCAAAAAATTTGGATTGGAAACAGCAAATACCTTTGATACACCAATGGCTGCTAAATGTAAACTTACAAAAGACTTACAAGGAAAGAAAGTTGATATCACTCACTATAGGGGGATAATCGGATCTCTGCTTTACCTCACACCAGCCGGACGACATAGTGTATCTTTGTTGGGGTGTGTGCTAGATTTCAAGCAGACCCTCGTGAGTCACATCTTCTTGCAGCCAAAAGAATTATTAAGTACGTATCAGATACCACCAACTTAGGTATCTGGTATCAAAGGGAATCCTCTTTCAACTTGGTTGGTTACTCAGATGCCGACTATCTTTGGTTGCCAAATTGACGAGAAAAAGCACCGGTGGAACTTGTCAATTTCTAGGAGGCAGACTTGTCTCTGGGCTAGCAAACAAGCATCTCGGTTTCCAACTCCACCAGAGCGAGTACATAGGCTGGTAGGCTGCTGTCAGCTGCTTTGGATCAAACAACGGTTGGTGGACTACGACATCAAAGTAGCGAGCGCCCAATCATGTGTGATAACACCTCGGCAATCTCTATCACATACAATCACGTGATGCACTCTAAAAGCGAAGCATATCGATGTTCGATATCACTTTCTAAGGGACAATGTAGAAAAAGAAACATTAGCATGAAGTATATTTCAGCGACCACCAAGCTGGCGGACATCTTCACCAAAGCTCTAGAAGCGAGACATGTTTGCTTATCTAAGGGGAAGCTTGGTATGCTTGACAAGCGCTTAAATTTAATTTTAAATTAAAATTAACTTTTCATTATAAAGTTTTGAAATTTCAAAATTAATTTTTTAAGCAGACTTGATAATCTCTTTTAAGCGAGACTTGAAAATTTCTCTTAAGCAGACTTATTATTTTTCAAAATCTAGAATTTATAAAGTCACTAGGAGAAAAATGTAAGCTTTCTAAACTTTGAGTTTTAGAGGGTTGTTTATGAAAATTGTGAGGGACTAATTTCAAATTTGGTTGAGTTAATTTATGAAAAGGCATTTTTCTCTTTCTAAAAGCCGTCATTCATTAAGTCTTGTCAATCAAAAGGCGTCGACTTAATGACATTTCACAAGTCTCTATGGTGACGGCACGTCCTTTCACTTATAAACTCTCAACCGCCAAAAATTTCATTTCACAAAAGCGTCTCTTGCTATTCTCTCTCTCTCAAAACTTTCTTCTCTCTAAGAATTCTGGTTCCTTCACCTGTTCGATTAGTTGATTACTGGATTTACTTCATTTTCATCTTCCTCTTCTGCAAATCCTCGACAATGGTAAGAAACTTCTAACCCTAACTCAGTAATCACAGTGTAAGCACAAATTTATGCACTTTAGTCATGATTACACCATTATTATTGTTCATGTACTTTTGTTAGCTCCATATCTTTTCGATCTTCAAATTTTACTGTTCAATACTGGTATTTTCTACTTATAACTGTCCTCGAACTGTTAATTTTCGTATTATGAGTTATATCTAGCTTGTATATGGCATTTCATGAGTTGTCCAGAAATTTCTAGGGCTTAATGCTACATTTTGTTTTCATTTCGAGTTCTTGAGTTTTTGCCCTAATTTCTAAAATGTCTTTTAGGCTGGAACTTCTTCTGCATCTGCCATTCCTGAACATACTCGAGTTCAATTTGTTGAGATTCCAACTACGCCCCATCTATGTATCACTCGGGGATGTGCATCGACGAACCATCGGTTCGTGCTTACGCTTCTGGGGTCAAGATAGTGGATGACCTGAACCGATCGGGCATTTTGCCTCTGTTCATCTTTGGGCGGCGAAGACTTGACTATCTTCTAGTTGAAGAATTTTTCCAGAAGGCCATTATCAATGACTCAAGGTCTTCCATCACAGCTGTAGTCAGAACCGTCAACGTCACTATCACTGCTTCCCGAATCGCCAAGATTATCGGCGTGGAGTTTGATGGCCCTACCTCTCTAAGACTTCGAGAAAAGCTTTGCTTGGTCATATATGCGTGGCGAGAATACTCCCAAGGAAGCTGCTGCTAAAATGAAGAGGACCTTGTTTGAAGACGACGTATACTTCATCAGCCATTTGTTTGATAAGAGTCTAATCTTCAAAAACGGCACCCACGACATAATGACCTCAGACCAGCTGGAGTACACATCTGCTGTCATTCTCAACATCAGACTCAACTGGGCTCAGATCCTCTTTGAGCTGCTGTGTGATGCCGTCGAAGCGGTAAAGGTCTCTCTGAAGCAGAAGCGACCCTTTGTACGCCTTCTCAACACTCTTCTTCGATCAAACACTCAATTCCACACCCGCATCTTTGCCTTTGAGAAAAAGAAGGTCCAAAAATCTATTCAATTCACCAGCACCTTCATCATCAACTACCAGAAATTGAAGAATGAGAAGAGAGCTGCAAGGTCTTCCTCAATAATCATAATCCATGCTATGAACCCTCCTCTCTCAAGATCATCAAGATCAACCCGGAGACAACTGTGGATGCTTTTATGGCTAAACAGCTAGCCAAGAAGCTATCCAAAGAGGCTGCTGCTGAAGGCTGCTCCACCAAGACTGCTGATCCAGCTCCCTCAACTCACAAAAAGAAACAGAAGATCTCTTCTGTTGAGGAGGAGCCGGCCCCCAAAAAGAGGAAAGTTGCTTCCTCTTCAAGCCTTCTTCTTTGCTTATTCTGCTGGCCCCAGGCTAAAAGGAAAAAAGAACTGCTGCTCCATCGCTCCCACTCCCGTGCAGAAGAGGCTGGCTGAACGATCTTTGCTCCCCTCGTCCTCGCATGGCGTAAAGCCAAGCGCATTGAACCGTCGAACCCGTTCATACCCTTCATCCCACCTTCCTCTCCTATATCTTCCTCCTCCCCTCCACTCACTTCTTCAACGGCCCTAGCTGGCTTTGGGGAGGAGCCGACCATTGAGCTTCTTTGCCACCTCTCCTTCTTCCCTATTTCCTCTTCACCCCTGTTGTTGTTGAGGAGGAGCCTTCTTCACCTACTCCCAAAAGAAGAAACGCAGACTTTGTAAGAAGTCTGTGGCTCCAACACCATCTTCTCAACCCTCTCAACCCATAGACATTATCCCTTCTCCGTCATCTTCTCCCGAACCTATCTCCACCATTCACCCAGAATCCTCACTAACCATCGTACCAGTTCTCACAAACTCTTCTCCCTCTACCTCCTCTCCTTCCTTCTCCATGCGGAACACTTCTCTCCTCTTGCCCCTAACATCTCTACCCTTCTTTTTACCAAACCGCCTTTCTACAGAAATCTTCCCACCTATCTCTCGATACATCACTCCCTTCTCCATCTCTGATCTTTACCAAATTCTATTTCCTTCCATCTCTTACCACCCATTCTTTTCTCTTCGATCTTTCCTCTATTTCTTATCTCTTCTTACCCCTCTAATTCTCTCTCAAATTTCATTCTTCTTCTTACTATCCTTCTTCTTCTACTCTTAGAAGCTTCGCTTCTTCTTCTTCTTCTTCTTCTTCTTGCTTTGCTTCTTCTTCTTCTTCTTCAACTTCTTCTTCTTCTTCTTCTTCTTCTTCTTCTT
>CM028380.1:86294457-86319190 GCA_013146195.2 Codonopsis lanceolata | reverse complement strand
TTGGGGAAAAAGAAAGGATACCTCTCAAGAGAAAGTGAAATTGAATTAAAGGAAGCCGAATATAAAATGATCAATATGACAATTTGTGATTTATGCTACCTCGATCAATTTATATGCTTAAAACGAATACTATAAACTCACCAAGATTGAAAAACTTGAAACTTATAGATTAATGTTTTTCGATAAATTACCCGGAAAAATAGGACAAACCATAAAGGATGACTTTGAATATTCGGATTACCCACAAACCCTAGGAGGAGCCATTGCAGTTTTAAGGACAAATGATGAAATTATGCGAAGAAAGAAAAATTAAAAAACTGTAAAAAATGCAACTAGACGAAACACGGTCTATGCCGTGGAAAAACAAGAATTCACGTAAAAAATTTCGGATGTAACTATTATGAACAAAGGAAATCCAAAAGAAAGACAACATACCCGCAAAGTATCAAATTGCTTCAAAGAAGATAGATTAAGATATAAATTTAATAAATACAAAACGAAAATACAAAAAGATTCCATAAAACCAATTACAACGACATGCAGAAAAACTCGAAAAAGCCTCAAAAACAAAAAGAAAATTCTATAAAAAGGCCGATTCACCACCTTGCCCTAAAGGTAAAGGAAAAGAACTGTCGTTGTTGGTCAGTAACAGCTAGGGACACTACGCAAACGAATGTCCTGTACGAAAAAATAAGAACCACATTAACGCCAAATATAGAACAAAATTAACTACTTAGAAGAATTAAAAAATCATGCAATATTATCCCATAGAAGAATTATTCTTTAAAATGAAGAAGAAATATACTACATAGATGAACAAACGTAATCCGAAATGTAGACGTAAAACGTAAACTACAAGTAAATCGATCGAAAGACACATCCGAATCGTAAATTAACTAGCTATCTAAAAGTTTAACATGAAGGAAGAATATAATCTAACAAATCCTAATAGTATATATATAAGGTTGGAATTAAACTTAAAGGATTTCGAGAATTTCATGCACATGCATTTATAGATACAGAGCATCGATGTGCATAGCCACCAAACATATATTCCCCGAAAAACTTTGGATCATATCCGGGAAAACCTTTAATCGCCAAAATAGCAAACGGAGAAAAATCGTGATTGATAAACAAATTGAAAAACAAGAAATCACCATACAAGGAATGAAATTTATCATAGACAAAATATATCAACTAGAATCGCATTGACCTTATATTAGGAAATGATTTCCTATTAAAATATTCACCATTTATCCAAACCGATGATAAAATAGTACTCACCAAGGAACTGTCTCTAATACACATCCCAAAGGTAACCTGTGCCTTGAAAGTAGGAAACCCTGATTTCCTTATTAATTTTAAGAAGTCCAAAACTCCTATAATAGAAAATATTACATATATACATAACGAAGAAGAAATTATAAATACGCTATTCTACAAATGCCAAGAAGAAGAAGAAATAGCAGACATCTTCGAACGTATTTGTTCTCGATAATCCTCAAGACAAAATAATTAAAAAGAAAGAAATTTAACGCTATAATAGAATTAAAAATCCCGAAGACACTATAGACCTACCACCAAGAAGGGTAAATCAAGAAGATACTCAAATATTTAAACTTGAAATCGAAAAATTACTACAACTAGGAATAATTGAACAATCAAAGGGGAGACATAGTTCTCTTTTTACGTCACTAAGAAAGGGACTGCGATAAAAGATTAGTCATCGACTATAGAGAAGTAAACTTAAAAACCAAAATGGGCGCCTATAAAATCCCAAATAAAGAAGACTTATTATCTTATATTGGAGGAAATAAATATTTTTCATGCATCGATTGTAAATCGAGGATTTTGGCAAATAACACCGCATATTACATCCAAAGAATTAACAGCATTTAGTTGTCCACAAGGCTTGTACCAATGGAATGTTCTCCCATTTGGTCTAAAGCAAGCTCCAGGTATATTTCAAAGATACATGGATGAAACATTTAAACCATATACTAAGTTCTGTTGTGTTTATGTCGACGATATATTAATATACTCAAAAGATTTAGACCAACACTACAAAGATGTAAAGTTTATTCTACAACTCGCCGAGCGAGATGGGATTATCTTATCAAAGAAAAAATCGGTGTTCATTAAAACCGAAATTGACTATTTAGGATTGACCATCAAAGACGGAAAACACACCCTTCAACCACATGTTTTAAACAAAATTTCTGAATTTCAGGTAAAATGGAAGATAAAAAACAACTTCAAAGATTTTTAGGAATACTCACTTATTCGGAAGGATACATTAAAAACCTTGCACAAATTCGAAAACCCTTCAAGCAATGCTTAAGGAGGATTTTAAGTGGGATTGGAAGGAATACAATACCACTTATGTGGATCAAATAAAAATAAAGATCTTAAAGAATATTCGAGTTATATTTCCTATGGAAAATGATATTATGATTCTTGAAGCAGGCGCATCTAACCATTCTTGGGCGGGATGTCTAAAGGCCTATCTGGGAATCGAACTTTTGAAGACCTAAAATCATCGGGTAAAATTGATAACAAAGATGAACAACTTTGCAAATACTTATACGGAACTTTTTAGGGCGACTCTAAATTATCATTCAATGAAAAAATTACTTGCGGTTTAAAAACAATTAGAAAATTAGAGATTTATATTATCCAAAAACCCTTTTTAATAAGAGCGGATAATAACAATCTCACATATTTCAAAAATATGAAAATCGACAAAAGAGGTGCGCGGATGCGCTTCTAGATGGATCCGATGGCAACTAGATTTCAATTATTATCAATATGAAATTCAACATATTAAAGGAGAATTAAATTCTTTACCGGGCGGCTCTCACAGCGAATGGTCACCCAAATAAAAGATCGTCTCATTGACCCAAGTATATTACACTTGTGATGCGCCTCTCAAAGGCTAAAAGATGCAAAAACGACTATGACGATGAATCGTCAACTCTAGTAAGAGTATAACTTATCACGACTATGACGATAAATACGTCAACTCTAGTAAGAGTATAACTTACCGTCATTCAAAAGACAACTCAAAGTCAGTATAAAATGACATCGGCGAAATGGCAATCGGAAAATTGCCCCAAGATGATTCAAACATCGAGATGACTAAGTCGTCACACAATGAGCAGGATTCACCCGTTAAAAGCCAAGAAAAACTTGACACCGGTTGAGCCCTTGGATCTCAACGATAGTATAACCATTTTTATTTCGAGGACAATATGGAGAAATATCAAGAACAACTCACGATCCTTGAAGATGAATTCGAAGAATTCATGATCAAGCCAAGCGAAAGCATTTCATCCAGAAGATCAACAGGTTAAGGACAAAACTTAACTTACCCCTCAAAAATATCGAAGCACAAAAAATTACCACAGAGACACCAGTCTCCATACCCACTATCAAGGCCCTTGCCTCCCCTACGAAAAAGGACAATATTGCAGAAATCGTTAAAACCTCAATCCTCGATGAAGATGAAAGAGCATACAAAAAGGCTTTAATCAAGCCCCCACAGAAGAACACAAGGGCAAATTTTCAAGTCTTGGGAAAAATCCCTACCATTACTATCCCCACCATCACTACGAGAAGAAAAACCCCACGAACAACGGTTTAGTCTCTTCGGAAGAAACAAGAAGAAAAAGATTTGCAGATCAAATTTCCAAAGAAGAATTCATCACAGCAGCAAACGAACTCCGTGAAATGATGAATGATAATGACTACTTTATCTCATCATCAGACTACAGGGTATTGTCAAAAGCAAGGTTCCAAAACAGAACCCCCGCAGAAATTATTAAACGATTCTTTGACCTTGGACTCATGGTCGGATGAAGGTATCCGAGGCGTAGGGAAGTAAAATTTCTCCCTACAAAATTAAAGGAACAGATCGTCCGATTCATAAAGATCGGAGATAAAGAAGGAGCAGTCATCGACGTAATCAGCACAATTCCAGACTGGGATCAAGATAGGTTCTACGAACCTATCTATTACATCAAGATCAAGAATGACCATAAAAATAATGTCAGACTCGGTCAATACGAGTCGAGAATCATGCAGAAAATAACTATCGAAGAATTAGAAACAATTAGAATTAGTTCCATAGTACAACTCATCAATAGTCTCGGAAAAATCTCCGAAGATACAAAGGTAAAAGCCCACAAGGTATATGAAAACATGATCACTACAATTGGCACGAGGGATCCAATTCAAGAAAACGATAAAGTAATCATCAACCTAAGGGCGAAATTCTATGAAAACAATTTAAAAATTTCCAAAGAAACAAAGGCCCTACTATGCTTGAAGATAAAGGAGATTGGCGAAATAGAAGGGATGGATCATACATGCCTCTTAAAAAACAAAGGAGAAGGAACGACCAGGTGGCCATCTACATCAAACAGTTCAGAAGATATTCCACTAACCATGTAGTGGCGGACAGATGAAGAAAAGTGGACCTCACCACTAGAAAAAGGAACCATCAAAGAAGACAAAGAAGAAAGAACAACGGCTTCCCCAAAAGCCATCAAATAATTCAGAAAGATGCTCTACTAACCATGTAGTGGCAGACAGACGAAGATAAGTGGACCTCACCACTAGAAAAAAGGAACTATCTAATTTTCCTAGCCGTGTATTAGGAATCTTACTTTTGTTGAATAATGTAGAATGTAATAATGTAAAATATACTGTTACATTTCTCCATCTATATAAGGAGAAGCATTATAATGAAAGAGGACACCCCGTTTTGATTGTATCATTATATTCTCCACTTCTCTCCATTCAACTCCACTCACACTCACACAATCACACTCAATATACTCCACTCAATCACCCACTCACTCACACTCCGCACAATCTGGTATATATATATATATATATATATATATATATATATATATATATATATGGTTGTGCCACCTTACCACCTTTGGATAAATCCTCATTCTAAATCATCCATGTGGAAGCTTTAAAAACTTTTTGGTTTTCAAGTGACTTTGAAAATCAAGATCACTTTCCAACCAATGTATGATGCATTTCTTCTATAGGTACTTAATAATTGAATTTTTAAAAGCAACATCAATTTCTAACCAATGTGGGATTTATCTCTTCTATTGTTGAAAAATTAGTATTTTTAGTTAAAGAAATTGTGTAACTTGAGGCACGAATTTCTTTACGTGTCATTTGTTTGTTGACGAAGGTAATTGCGTAAATGTGTTCTACTCAGTGAGAGTATCAAAATGATATATTTATTTGTCCAACTCGAGTTTTGGATAATAAGATATCAAGGCTTAAAGTATAATACTTGTTAAAACAATTAGTGTTTTTAGTGAGAAATTGTGCAACTTGATGCATGAATTTCTTTACGTGTCATTTGTTTGTTGGCGAATGTAATTACGCAAATGTGTTCTACTCAGTGAGAGTATCGAAATGATATATTTATTTGTCCAAATCGAGTTTTGAATGAATAAGATATCAAGAGTTAAGGTATAATACTTATTAAAAAATTAGTGTTTTAGTGAAAGAAATTGTGCAACTTGAAGCACAAATTTCTTTACGTGTCATTTGTTTATTGACAAAAGTAATTGTGCAAATGTGTTCTACTCGTCAAAAACATCGAAATGATATATTTATTTGTCCAAATCAAGTTTTTGATGAATAAGATATCAAAGCTTAAAGTATGATGTTAAAAATGAGTCATTGGAAGTAATATCTAACCTTGAAGAGTTTTATCCCACATTGGTTAGAAGTAATGTTAATTGTAATTTTTTTTAAATATAAGTTTTTTACAATTGACAATAGAAAAAGTTATATATACTAATACTAATACCCTTTATCATATTGATTATTATTATGTATTATCATTAGCTAATGGTTAGAAAACCAAAAGTATATATATCTTATATTGCTAATAATAGTAAATCTTTTATATAATCTAAAATAATTAAAAATCAACATCATTTTTTAACCAATGTGAGATATACATCTTTTATTGGTAATAATGATAGAAGTTTTTTTATTAAAAGACTTTGAAAACCAACATCACTTTATAACAAATGTATGATACATCTTTTCAATTAGTAATTAATAATAATATTTTTAATACAAACATCAATTTCTAACCAATGTGTGATACATCTCTTCTATTGGTAATAATAGTAGAATATTTTGTAACCATGTGAGATACATCTCTTGTAAAAGTGAAAGTCTTTAGTCTAAAGACTTTAAAATCTAACATTTTCTTTTTAAACAATGTGTTATACATCTCTTTTATTGGTAATAATATAAAATAATTTAAACTCAACATCATTTTCTAGCCAATGTGAGATATACATCTTCTTTTGGTAATAATGGTAAAAATATTTTATCATATATATATATATATATATATATATATATATATATATATATATAATTGGTGAGGAGCACTATGATTGTGCCACATCACCACCTTTATATAAATCTTCATTCTAAAGCATCCATGTGGAAGCTTTAAAAACTTTTGGTTTTCTAGTGACTTTGAAAATCAACATCATTTTCCAACCAATGTATGATGCATGATGCATTTCTTCTATTGGTACTTAATAATTGAATTTTTAAAACCAACATCAATTTCTAACTAATGTGGGATACATCTCTTCTATTGTTGAAAAATTATTGTTTTTTGTGAAAGAAATTGTGCAACTTGAGGCACGAATTTCTTTACGTGTCATTTGTTTGTTAACGAAGGTAATTGCGCAAATGTAGTCTACTCTTGTGAGAGCATCAAAATGATATATTTATTTGTTCAAATCGAGTTTTGGATAGTAAGATATCAAGGCTTAAAGTATAATACTTGTTAAAAAAATTAGTGTTTTTAGTGAGAGAAATTGTGCAACTTGATGCACGAATTTCTTTACGTGTCATTTGTTTGTTGGTAAATGTAATTGCGCAAATGTGTTCTACTCGGTGAGAGCATTGAAATGATATATTTATTTGTCCAAATCGAGTTTTGGATGAATAAGATATAAAGAGTTAAAGTATAATAGTTATTTTTAAAAAATAGTGTTTTTAGTAAAAGAAATTGTGCAACTTGAGACACAAATTTCTTTACGTGTCATTTGTTTGTTGACAAAAGTAATTGTGCAAATGTGTTCTACTCGGCAAAAACATCGAAATGATATATTTATTTGTCCAAATCAAGTTTTGGATGAATAAGATATCAAAGCTTAAAATATGAAGTTAAAAGTGATTCATTAGAAGTAATAACCCTGAAGAGTTTTATCCCATATTGGTTAGAACTTAGAAGTAATGTTCCACATTGATTATTATTATGTATTATTATTAGTTAATGACTAGAAAACCAAAAGTTTTTAAAACTTCCACATGGATGCTTTAGAATGAAGATTTATCTAAAGGTGGTGAGGTAGCACAACCATAGTGTGCTATATACCTCACCAACTTTAAATATATATATATATATATATATATATATATATATATATATATATATATATATATATATATATATATATTTGATAAAAGACTTCTACCATTGTTACCAATAGAAGATGTATATCTCACATTGATTAAAAAATTATGTTGATTTTAAATTATTTTAGATTACTATTATCACCAATAAAAGAGATAAATCTTACATTGATAAAAAAGTGATGTTTATTTTAAAAAAATTTAAATAAAAATACTTCTACTTTTATCATCAATAAAAGATAAGAGAAGAGATGTATCTCATTATATAGAAAGATATGTTGGTTTTAAATTTTTTTTGGATAAAAAAACTTCTACTACTATTACCAAATGATGAGATGTATTCGACAATGGTTAGATAGTGATGTAGCTATTAAAAGTCTTTTTATAAAAGACTTAAAACTAATAGAAAAAATATGTATTTCACACCGGTTAGGAAAGTGATATTTGTTTAAAATGTTTTTAAATAATGTATTTCACATTGGTTACAAAGAGATCCGTATTACTTATAAGCATATATTGGTTATAAAAGTCTTTAGATAAAAGAATTTTTATATTATTATCTATACAAGAGATGTATCACACTTTGATTAAAAATAGTTGTTGGTTTCAAAACTCTTTAGATAAAATACTACTACTATTGTTATTTTTATGTTATAACCAATAGAAGAAATGTATCCCGCATTTTTTAGAAAGAGATGTTGATTTCAAAAAATTTATATAAAAGACTATTAATATTAGTTTATTACTATAGAATAATGTATCCCATATTTGTTAGAAATTAGTATTGGTTTTATGAATTCTATTATTACTAATAGAAAAGATGTATACCACATGGTTAGAAAGAGATATTTGTTTTAAAAGTTTTTAGATAAAAGTCTTAAACATGTATTACAAAAACAAAAAGAAATATCCCACATTGTTAGAATATGAATAATGATTTTAAAAGTCTCAAAATAAATATTTTAATACCATAAAGTCCAAAATTTAAGGTGTCTACTAACGCAGATATGTTAAATGTTTTCATTTTGATGAAAATTTATTTTTCTTTTCATTTATGACAATGATGATAAGGATTGTACAATATTATTTTTATTATTATTATTACTATTGTTATTTTTTTTATAACAATAATACTATTATTAATCTTAAGCATTCATGTGCAACTCATTGTTTCTCAACCATTACCTATTAATAATAGGTATTAATAATTAATACAATAATGAGATATATATTAATCTCTACTATTAATATCTATTATTGTTAATAGTAGAAGTCTTATATATAAATATTTACAATCAACATTATTTTCAAACCAATGTGGGATACAACTCTATTAGTAATAAAATGTTAGATTTTTAATATCATGACTTTTAAAACCAAAATCAATTTATAACCAATATGAAATACACCTCTACTAATATTACCAATAGAAAAGATGTATCTAATTATATTGGTTATAAATTGATGTTAGTTTTGAAAGTATTTTGATAAAAGATTTATACTTTTATCACTACAGAATAGATGTATCTTACATTGTTTAGAAAAGATGTTAATTTTTAAAAGTCTTATATTAAAGACTTCTATTCTTATTACCAATAAAAGATATGTATCTCACATTGTTTAAAAATAAATGTTGCTTTAAAAAGTTTTTAGATTAAAAACTTTTTGTCACAAATAGAATAGATGAATGTATTTCACGTTGGTTATAAAGTATTACACTATTATTATCAATAGAAGAGATATATCACATGTTGGTCCCAAAATAGGCTCAATCTAGGCTAGAAGGGGGGGGGGTTGAATAGCCTAGTTATGTTTTTATCAAAACTTTTCGTAAACACTTCTTAAAGATTCCTTGAAGGGTTAACTAGAAGTGTTAAGGCAGCGGAAACTAAGCAGAATCTGAACTGGTAGTTGATGATGAAGGTGCTGGTGAATTGAATAGATTTTTGGACCTTCTTTTTCTCAAAGGCAAAGATGCGGGTGTGGAATTGAGTGTTTGATCGAAGAATAGTGTTGAGAAGGCGTACAAAGGTCGCTTCTGCTTCAGAGAGACCTTTACCGCTTCGACGGCATCACACAACAGCTCAAAGAGGATCTGAGCCCAGTTGAGTCTGATGTTGAGAATGACAGCAGATGTGTACTCCAGCTGGTCTGAGGTCATTATGTCGTGGGTGCCGTTTTTGAAGATTAGACTCTTATCAAACAAATGGCTGATGAAGTATACGTCGTCTTCAAACAAGGTCCTCTCTTCATTTTAGCAGCAGCTTCCTTGGGAGTATTCTCACCACGCATATATGACCAAGCAGCAGCCTTTTCTGAGTCTGTGAGAGAGGTAGGGCCATCGAACTCCACGCCGATAATCTTGGCGATTCGGGAAGCAGTGATAGTGACGTTGACGGTTCTGACTACAGCTGTGATGGAAGACCTTGAGTCATTGATAATGGCCTTCTGGAAAAATTCTTCAACTAGAAGATAGCTGAAGTCTTCGTCGTCCAGCATGAACAGAGGCAAAATGCCTGACTGGTTCAGGTCATCCACTATCTTGACCCCAGAAGCGTAAGCACGAACCGATGGTTCGTCGATGCACATCCCCGGGTGATACATAGATGGGGGCAGAGTTGGAATCTTAACAGCTGAACTCTGAGTATGTTTAGGAATGGCAGATGCAGAAGAAGTTCCAGCCTAAAAGACATTTTAGAAATTAGGGCAAAAACTCAAGAACTCGAAATGAAAACAAAATGTAGCATTAAGCCCTAGAAATTTCTGGACAACTCATGAAATGCCATATACAAGCTAGATATAACTCAGAATACGAAAATTGACAATTCGAGGACAGTTATAAGTAGAAAATACCAGTATTGAACAGTAAAATTTGAAGATCTAAAAGATATGGAGCTAACAGTCACATGAACAGTCAATAATGGTGTAATCAAGGACGAAAGTGCATAAATTTGTGCTTACACTGTGATTACTGAGTTAGGGTTAGAAGTTTCTTACCATTGTCGAGGATTTGCAGAAGAGGAAGATGAAAATGAAGTAAATCTGCAGAATCAACTAATCGAACAGGGTGAAGGAACCAGGAATTCTTAGAGAGAAGAAAGTTTTAGAGAGAGAGAGAATAACAAGAGACAGTTTTGTGAAATGAAATTTTTGGCGGTTGAGAGTTTATAAGTGAAAGGACGTGCCGTCAGTCATAGAGACTTGTGAAATGTCATTAAGTCAGACGCCTTTTTGATAGACAAGACTTAATGAATGACGGCTTTTAGGAAAGAGAAAAAATGCCTTTTCATAAATTAACTCAACCAAATTTGAAATTAGTCCCTCACAATTTTCATAAACAACCCTCTAAAACTCAGAGTTTAGAAAGCTTACATTTTTCTCCTAGTGACTTTATAAATTCTAGATTTTGAAAAATAATAAGTCTGCTTAAGAGAAATTTTCAAGTCTGCTTAAAAGAGATTATCAAGTCTGCTTAAAAAATTAATTTTGAAATTTCAAAACTTTATAATGAAAAGTTAATTTTAATTTAAAAATTAAATTTAAGCAGTTGGGTCAAGCATACCAAGCTCTCCCCTTAGATAAGCAAACATGTCTGCTTCTAGAGCTTTGGTGAAGATGTCTGCCAGTTGGTGGTCAGTTGAAATATACTTCATGCTAATGTTTCTCTTTTCTACATTGTCCCTTAGAAAGTGATATCGAACATCGATATGCTTCGTTTTAGAGTGCATCACAGGATTGTATGTGATAGAGATTGCTGAGGTGTTATCACACATGATTGGGCAGTCTGCTACTTTGATGTCGTAGTCCACCAACTGTTGTTTGATCCAAAGCAGTTGACAGCCTACCGCCAGCCTATGTACTGCTTGGTGGTGGAGTTGGAAACAGATGCTTGTTTCTTGCTAGCCCAGGAGACAAGTCTGTCTCCTAGAAATTGACAAGTTCCACTGGTGCTTTTTCTGTCAATTTGGCAACCAGCATAGTCGGCATCTGAGTAACCAACCAAGTTGAAAGAGGATTCCCTTGGATACCAGATACCTAAGTTGGTGGTATCTGATACGTACTTAATAATTCTTTTGGCTGCAAGAAGATGTGACTCACGAGGGTCTGCTTGAAATCTAGCACACACCCCAACAGCATACACTATGTCAGGTCTGCTGGCGGTGAGGTAAAGCAGAGATCCGATTATCCCCCTATAGTGAGTGATATCAACTTTCTTTCCTTGTAAGTCTTTTGTAAGTTTACATTTAGCAGCCATTGGTGTATCAAAGGTATTTGCTGTTTCCAATCCAAATTTTTTGACAAGATCTTTAGCATATTTGGATTGGCTGATGAATATTCCTTTGTTGGATTGTTGAATTTGAAGACCCAGGAAGAATGTGAGTTCTCCCATCATGCTCATTTGAAATTTGCCAGTCATGAGCGTTTCAAAACGCTTGCACAGCTTCTCATTGGTAGATCCGAAAATAATATCATCAACGTAAATTTGTACCAGCAGAGAATGTCCTTTGTGCTTGAGGATGAAGAGAGTGGTGTCAATCTTGCCTCGCACAAATCCTTGTTCCACTAAGAATTTGGATAAAGTTTCATACCGAGGAGCTTGCTTAAGACCATAGAGAGCCTTCTTAAGCTTGTAGGCGTGAGTTTCTTTTCCTTTCTCCACAAAGCACGGAGGTTGAGCAACGTAGGCGGTCTCTTGAAGATCACCATTTAGAAATGCGCTCTTGACATCCATTTGATACGACCTGAAAGTCCTTGTATGTAGCATAGGCTAAGAAGATTACGATTGCTTCCAATCTTGCTCTTTGGAGCAAACGTTTCATCATAGTCAATACCTTCTTCTTGACGATATCCTTGAGCAACGAGTCTTGCTTTGTTTCTCACTATGTTCCCATCCTCATCCTTCTTGTTTCTGAACACCCATTTTGTGCCAATGACAGTATGATCAGCAGGCTTTGGGACTAGCTTCCATACTTGGCATCGTTCAAATTCTTTGAAGTTCTTCTTGCATGGCTTCCGACCAACTTGGATCTTGAAGAGCTTCTTCGATCTTCTTTGGCTCTTCTTACGAAAGCGAATGCGGCCGAACATACATTCATTCTTGGAGGATCTTAGTTCGTACTCCAACATGAATGTCACCAATGATTTGAGAGATTGGATGGTCTTTACAAGTTCTTGTGACAGAGGAATGTGATGAGTTCTTTTTCTTGGGACAAGGTTCGAAGGAGGGCTAGAAGGAAGATCGTGTGTGTCTTGATGAGTGTTGTGTTCAGAATTTGGTTCATAGGTGAGTTGAGGAATAAGATTTTCGGGTTCAGAAACAAAAGGTTCTGGAATTGAGTCTCCTTGAGCAGGGTTGAAGTTTTCTGATGACCCGTTTGATAATAAATGATGATCAGAAATATTTGATGGAGTTCTTTGTTGATGGATTAGGTATTTGAGAGGTTGATGGTTGGGAGGTACTGTCTCAACATTAACAAAGTCATCGGCAACATTTGGAGCCACGTGTGGCTCTAATAAATCAAATTCATCAAATGAAACATGCATGATTCAACTATTTTTAATGATCGTTTGTTGAAAACCCTGTAAGCTTTGGAGTGTAAAGCATAACCCAAAAATACACCTTCATCGGCTTTATGATCAAATTTGCCTCTGTAGTCATTACCATTGTAGACTACAAAACATTTGCAGCCGAAGATTTTAAAAAATCCAATGTTTGGGGTTTTACCTCTCCAAAGTTCATAGGGTGTTTTACCGTGAAATTTGTTGATTAACGATGTTACGAGTGAAGCGGTGTGTTGGCGCCCAAGTGTTTGGGCAACTTAGCTTGGCAAGCATAGTTTTAGCGGCTTCGATAAGTGTTACGTTTTTCCTTTACGCAACACCATTACTGCTGTGGTGTCCTTACGAGAAATTGTGACCAATGCCGTGATCATCACGATTTTGCTATTCCATTGTTTGTGAACTCAGTACCATTGTCTGATCGAACGTCACTGATCTCATCGAGTTTTTGCGTTTGCAGTCTTCTGAACAAAGCTGTAAGAAGATCGTATGTGTGATCTTTAGAAGACATCATCTCTGTCCAAGTGTATCTGGTATAATCGTCAACTACTACAAGCGTGTATCTGTGACCACCATAGCTGATAGTAGTGACTGGTCCGAAGAGATCCATGTGTAACAGTTGAAGAGGTCTCGTCGTTGAGAGTCCTGGCTTGCTTTTGAATGATGTTTTTGAGAGCTTTCCCAGTTGACACGCTTTGCACGCACGATCATGATCAGCAGAGACCTTTGGTAATCCTTTAACTAGACCTTCTTTGGATAGCTTGGCCAGATACTTGAAGTTCAAATGGCTGAGTCTTTTATGCCACAGCCAGCTTTTGTCTTGAGCAGAGTTTGCCACAAGACATAGATTAGCAGCCTTACCGTAGGCATTCAAATCTATCACATAGACATTCCCTTGTCTATGTCCAGTAACCAAGGTTGAGCAAGAGACTGGATCCTTGATATCACATCTGTTTGAGGAGAATTGACAGATAAGCCCTTTGTCACAGAATTGAGAAATACTCAGGAGATTATGTTTCAAGCCTTCTACTAGAGAGACTTTTCCAATGGAGAGATTTCCTCGAATGATGGATCCATAGCCAATTGTTCTTCCTTTAGCATTGTCTCCGAAGATGACTGGAGGGCCTTCCGCTTCAGAAATGTTAGAGAGAAGACAGGATTCTCCGGTCATGTGTCTTGAGCAGCCGCTGTCTAGATACCATACATCTTTCTTTTCTGAACTGGAATCAGCCATGAAGCACACCTGAGATATAAAGGTAAGAAAATCATGGTCCCCTTTTATTTTTCTTATGGGTCCAGATGGTTAGCGTATTTTTGGAACCCATACTTGCCTGATTTTTGGAATAGGGGATCCAGCAGGCTTCATGATGGATTTCAGCAGACATTCATGGACCAAGTGGCCAAAACATTTGCAAAATGTACAGTGATGGAAATTACAGAAACTTGTTTGATCAAGCTGGGTGTTGGAAGGTTTTTGAACATTTTTCATAACAGCAGCTTTTGATTTAGCAGATTTGTTAACAACAGGCTTAGGAGCATCTGTATGAGGCTTCTTGAGTCTGTATACAGCAGTCTTTGCTTTAGCAGAAGAATGTTTGCTGGTAGTAGACTTTGATACCTCATGCATTTTGCCTTTAAGCTTGGTATCAACATTCTGTGTAGCAGCATCACCATCTGTAGTGCTGTTGATGAATCTGATAGGTTTGAGCAGACTTTTCGTAGGCCCTGAAACAACAGCCTTTGCTTTTACAAAAGTGCTGGTGGAGGGCTGTTGTAAGTCTGCACCACCTTTAGCAGATTTATCTCCGATGATTGTTTTGCTTTCAAAGCTTCACTGTTTTTGATAATTTGAACCTTAGGGTATTTATAAGGAGTAGCAGTGTAGCCAATTCCTTCTTTACCCTTGTTAGGTTTCTGATATTGTACAGGAATATTACTATTCACTGTAAAATGTTCATTTTCTTGTTCAGAGGTTGCACCAGAAATGTTATTAGAGAATCCTAGCCCAGATTTATCTGTTGAGGGCTTCTGATCTCCAAGAATTTGATCAAAGACTGCCGTTGAGTTATTCCATGAGTTAATGGTTTTTTGCAACTCTTCTTTCTCAGCAGATAACTCTTTGGCATGATCAATAAGACAAGCAACCTTTTCATTGAGAAACTTGTTCTCTTCTTTTAACTTGATACTTTCCTGCTGGACTCCATGGAGAGTTTTTAACTCGGCTTCGGCAAAGATGGATTTCTCAGCTTCTCATGACTTTTAGCTAACTTAACATAGGCCTTTCTAAATTCATTGAATTCCTCTAGCATGTCTTGAGCATCCTTGAGGATTTCTTCTTTTGAAGGCTCTTCAGGAGATTGTTCGATGTTAGCTTGAAAAGGAGAGTATTTAACTTCACTATCTGAGTCATAGGTAGGTGGTGACTCTAGAGCAACGAGGCAAATGTGTGCCTGCTCAGGTGAGTCATCACTATCATCCTCATCAGAATCAGTTTCAAACCAAGTGGATACATGGTTTTCTTCTAAGTCCTCAGCCAGAAGACCTCTATGTTTAGAAAATGATTTAGATGGTCTTCTTTTGTAGGCTTCATATTTTGGCTTAGGACATTTAGAAGCAAAGTGACCAGGCTTCCTGCAATTGTAGCAAACCAACTCATTGTTGTGTGAGTTTTCAGCAGACTTTCTAAAAGTCTGCTGGTTTGCTTCCTTCTTTTTGTTAAATTTTGAGAACTTTTGAAATTTCTTAACGAACATAGCAAATTGTTCATCAGAAAGGATTTCATTCTCATTTGAAGAAGTAGATGGTTTATTTTCTTGGGCAGGAATTTCCTGAGAGATAGCAGAAAAAGAAGGAAGTTTAAAATGTTTGTCCTGTTCTTGAGCTTGAAGTAATTCTTGCTCATAGACTGTTAGACTCGCATACAAACTTCTGAGGTGCATGGAGTTCAAGTCTTTGGACTCTTTTATTGCAGTGGTTTTAACATGCCACAAACTTCCTAAAGAAGCTAAAAATCTCATATTTACCTCTTTAACACTATATTCCTTTCCTAAAGAGTAGCAACTGTTTACTACCTCACAAAATCTGTCGTAGGCTTGCCGGAGAGTCTCCTTAGGATCTTTTCTGAATGAATCGAATTGTTGAATGTAGTTGTACTTCCTGTTGTCTCTGGTGGGTAGATCTCCTTCAAGGTATTCCACCAAAGCTTCCCACATCTCCTTGGCAGTTTTGCATCTGATGATCTGTTGATATGTGCTTGTGTCGACAGAGCTGGATATAATATGAATAGCCTTGCTGTCGAGTTCAACGAGCCTCCTTTCTTCGTCTGTCCATTCGTTCATGGATTTAGGTATCTCGGGAGGACCACTGGCTACTTCGGCAAGTAGGTTGGGTTTCATTGGAATGTAAGGACCTGTTAGAACACATTGCCACAACCGATTATCAATAGAGTTCATATATCTCATAACTTTATCTTTCCATACTTCGAAGTGACCTTCGTCCAATATTGGGACGTGGCTGGTATTTGAAGTAGGCAGCATATAGTGAGCCATAGGATCTATTCTCAAGAGGTTAAGCTTGGAAAAATAATTTTTCAAAGAATTAAGCTCTGATACCAATTGTTGGTCCCAAAATAGGCTCAATCTAGGCTAGAAGGGGGGTTGAATAGCCTAGTTATGTTTTTAGCAAAACTTTTCGTAAACACTTCTTAAAGATTTTTGAAGGGTTAAATAGAAGTGTTAAGGCAGCGGAAACTAAGCAGAATCTCAACTGTTAAGAGTGTTGTGAAGGCAGTACAGATTATGGAGAAGATAAGTACAAGCAGTTAATGAGAAATGTAAGAACAGTTCAAACAGCACACAGAAATTTGAAGTGGTTCGTACTGTGAATAGTACTACATCCACTACCAAAGTGGTTAGCTTTGGATTTTAAAAGTGCACTTGTTTATCCACTAGGTTTATGAGTAAGATCACTAATGGATCGTGTACAAAATGGGTTTTTAACCAAGTGTATAAAGGTGAGAGAGACACTCAATGATTAAATGTTCTCTTCACGTGCAGAATTAAAGAACAGTTTAAAGACAAACTAAATGAAGCTGAAACGAATTTAAGATGGTAGATCTGCAGCTTCAGAGAGTTTGGTGAAGTGTTAGTCCTTGTCCTTTGATCTCTTGAATGCTTGAGTGTTGAAGATGAAGCTTTTGAGTTTAATGCGCAAGAGTTGTTCTTCAAATCTTCAAGACTTGAATAAATACTAGGAAGGGATCTTTGGACCGTTGGACTGAGACAGATTGAACTGTGTCCAACGTTCTTTTGCATTGAATGCAATTCGGCGCTTTGGAAGATGTAACAGCCACAGTCATCAGAGATGCAGTGCAGAGAGGACATTCCCAATTTGAGTAAAGTTTCGATTGCGTGCTCGCAGCGGCTTGGAAAGTCTTCTTAGCCAAAACGGGTAATGTCTTCGCCTTCGAGTTCGAGACACCGACAGCTTGTCATCATGCAGAGTTGACTCTTTGAAAAAGAAATTTGATGAAGACATAAAGATTAGATATTTTCGAAAATATCAAATAGGTGTACACGTGTCATTATCTTGTGATTTGGCCAATTTTGATTTTCCGGTCTCTGAGCAGACTTCAAAGTCTGCTGGTCCTTCAAGGCTGCTGTAGAAGCTTTGCAAAACCGCGCCTAGACTAACACTTAAACAGTTCTAAACAAATTGATTCTAAGACAATTGCCACACTAATCTGACGCTGCACCTTTTAGCCACTCAGACACTAGAATCAGAGGATGACTCAACCAAATCTAAAAGTAGGAATCAACAAAAATCTTGACTTGTGTTTGGGGGTTAAGGAATTAAATATCTGTGTAAACGAGATATTTAATTCGTGCAGAAGAATAACTTTGAATGAAAACAACAAGAAGTAAAATAATAAATGTTGATGCAGAGCTTCTTGTTGTTGTCGAGGACTTCTTGATATGTTTAGGATCTCTTGAATGCACTGAGTATAAAGGCTTAGAGTTGTTGTAGATTTTTAGAGCATTTCATGAAGTATATTTCTTCAGTCTTTAATGGCGGCATTTATAGCTGAAGCATTCTTGAGATCCGTTGGAGAAGACGAAGTATAACAGCTCTATTAGGTTGAATGCATTAAATGCATGGAGCCGTCTTGACGATTTCGCTCTTCACGTATATCGAAAGCGTGGAATGGGTGCGTAGATCTTTACGTAGACGGAAGTAGGGCAACCGATGTCGATCTGAGAGTTGTTACGCATGCAGGTGACGCCTGTTTCTCCGCATTTTATCGCTCACCGCGAAAGTCTTCCTTTTTTCGAAAGTCGCTTACGTGTCGAGATGTCGGAATGTCTCAATTTAAATTCAAACCGATAAGAATAAATTTAATTGATCCACTAAGATTTGTTTGACCGACACGCCATGATTGACCAAGTGCAAGTGCATAAGGTCCGCCGTTGTATGTTGTAAAGTGTCTTTCGCTGAAGCTTTAAAAGAGGTCTTCCGCTGAACCTGTGAAGTCCTATAAAACAAACTATTCTAGGCAAAGTTCTATACACAGTTTCCACGCTAATTGATACGCAGCCCAATTAGCCACTAATGTATAAAACTAATGTAATGTATGAGCATATATAAATATAAATACAATGAGTATCAACAATCTCCTCCTATTTATATCTGGTCATCATTACTACAAATGAGGGCTATAACCGACTATGTGATAGATAATAGCATGTCTAAGAGAATTCTTAATTTTATAACGGAAGACATGCCTCTATCAATCAGTAGAGCACCTCAAGTGTAAAGTCTAATCTAGGTGCTTACAAAATATAAGGAAACCATAGAACAGCACACAGATTAGTAGAAAAACAGTTCAAATAAATTTAAACTGAGTATTTAAATTCTAAGCAGGTATGAAATGAAAGAGCAAGAATTTTAAATAGTAGACAATTTTTGAAAGGCAATTAATCTTCTGTATTATAAACGAGAAGTTTAATGATTACAGAGTTTTCAAAAATAAGGATAAATACAAAGGTTTAAGGGAAGAACAGATACAAATTTTACCAAGGTCTTTTCCCTTTGCCTTTGTCCGCTTCGCTGTCGCTCTAGCTCTTCAGTTCTTCTGACGTATTCATCATCGGCATCCGTGGGATGTCTAGTGGAACGAGAACGGTAGTCCAGTTCTTCACGAAGACGGCTGTTCTCTTCCATAAGCATTCGGTTGATAGACTTCATTTGCTTCTCCTCCGTGATGGCCAGATCACGTTCACGCCGAGCATTCATAATGTCATGAGCTGAGTCGCGAGCTATGTTGTTGAGCTCGAGGACAGGTGGGCGGCTGTGGCCGAGATGAAGTGTGATAGCGTGGAACAACTCGTAGAAGAGGGATGAGCAGAGCCGGATACATTCATCTCGTTGAGCTTCAACGTTTATCTTGACATCCGTAAACTCATGCCTCATCTGTCCAAATCGGGTCCACACGTCTTCTTGGAATTGTCGAAGAAGAGCACGCTTTTCATTGGCTTTGGACGCGGTGGCTATCTCGGCGCCGTAGTGATGCTTGTCGCCGCCAGCTCAGATAGCGCCCACCGAGACAAAACTTTAGCATTGGCTGGCTGAGAGGAAGAAGGTTCCAGGCCAATGTGAATGTGATCAGTACCGGCAGAAGAGGTTGTGCCAGGGGACATGGGGCGGAAGGGCTATTAGAGGGGTGGTGTGACTGAGCCGGAAGAGGTTGAGTCTTGGGTTGGGATGGTGTTGGTAGAAGAGGAGGTGGTTTTTGGTGGAGAGGGAGGAGGAGTTGGGGGAGAATCTAACTCAATGTCAGTGTCAGAGTTGTCATTGACAATTGATGATTCGGTAAGGGGTCGGTGGAGAACCAAAAGGAGCGGATAGAATAGGGATTTGGGTTCATGGAGGTTTGGTTGTGGTTAAGGTTGATCTTGGGGAAAAGATTCTACCGATGAAAGTCCAAAGAGGAACTTAGAGGTAGTAGGGTCTGAGGTTTGGTAGAGAAGGTTGGGTTGGTTTGGATGGTGTAGATGAAGTGGTTTGGGTATGATGAGGTGAGGTATGGGTAGATGGGTTAGAGAGTAGCTTGAAAGGTGAAGGAGGACGGGTAGGAGTTCGGTGAGCCCTCCCCGCTTTGAGGCTCCTTGAGGGATAGATCCTTGAAGTCCTCCGAGTAGATGACTCAGAGGAATGGGTTGGGCTGTGTCGGCGGTAGAAGTTTGGTTGGTGGTAGAGGTTGGGATGGCGGTAGAAGGTTGGTCGCCTAGAGGAGGGGTGGCGGTAGAGGGTCGGGTGCTGCACCTCTTTTCTTCCTTAGTAGCCGAATAGGGGCTCGCCCGCCATCGGCGTAAATTTGAGTGTCTCGCAGTGGCCGGTCTTGAAAGGTTTTTCGTAGTCACCTACGCTTTTGGTTTTGGTGAGGGTGAAGGTGAGGGATGTCGCTTTGGTTTTAGGAGAAGGCCGGGTAGGGGTTGAGCCGGGGTAGTCGGTGAAGGAGATGGAGACTTACTGTCACAGAGGAAGAGCAGCCTGCAGCACTTGTCCTTTCTCGCTTCCTTTAGCTCTTTCCCCGATCCATTTAGCCTGCCGCTCCTCGCCTTCCACTTCTTCCGCCCCAAGCCTTTTTGGCCTTAGTTGTTTGCTTGGACCTCAACAGTTGCTCTGACTCGTCAGCCAAATCTTTGGCTTGTTGGTGAAGGGTCTGGGCAACTTGGTCATCAAATTTAACAGATGCCTTTTGAAGGTCTTGCTAGCCGCTTCATACGCTCCATGTTGAAGCGTGTAACGATAATGGGCACAAAGCTTAGCAATTTTGTCGAGGAGATGGGCGGAAGACCTTTTGCTACCTTCGCTTGTTCTCATATTCTCGTATACTTGTCAAGAACGAAGCGGTCACTGCTTGTCCTTTAACACCACCATAAGCTCATCTTCCTTAATGGAAGAGTTGACCTCGCTCGGTCCTAAAGGAGAACGCTGATCGCCTCGACAAATGGCCGCTTGCGCTTGGGGTTGTTCTTGACTTTCTCAACGCCTCGCTCAGTTCATTAAACACTATGAGCCAAGTTGAGGTGAGTCCGAGGTGAGACGTCCAAGGTAGATTCTCAAAGATTTTCCCCGAGGTTCCTTGGGGTATCAATTCCCTCATTGCTTCCCGTGCATGATTAGCCTCAAAGAATTGAAGATTCTATAGCACCACCAAAGTTCACACCAATAATGGTAGAGATGGTCTTGGCAATGATGGAGATGGGACGGCCTCGAATCCATCCACATAGAGCATTTTGATTTCTCGAGTCCATCGCTTGGTAGAACTCTTCACCAAGAGAATACCGTAGCTTTCGCCGTTGAGGCGTAAGAGTGGAAGAATCCTCAAAGCTGCTCATATCTTCGCAGCCTTGACTCCCGGCAATTGCGCGCATGCATTTGAGGTCGATGCACATTCCCGTATATATAGTTTTGGGTCCAGGCGGCGATGACGCCGTGAGCGCGGAAAAGTAGGGTACTCTGTAGATTGACATCCAAACCGGTGGGATGTCCTTTAGGTCCAACTCCTTCTTGCCGTTACGCTTTGATTTTGAGGATTTTGCCCGAAAGAATACAAAAAATTAGGCTTTTACCTCAAACAATAGACAAACAACGATTTCAAGTTTTTCCGAAATTAATCGAAGTTTTTGAAAAGAAAACTTGAAACCCTTGAATGTTTCGGTTTAAGCAAACCAGAGAACCATTTAACAGATGATTTCTTAAAAGAATAAGTATTCAAAGCATATAGAAGACTGTTAGTTTCTAGGTTTTGAAGAACAACAATGGCGGATACGCCGATACGCGAAAGTTTTCTTTGTATTCCATAACAATTATCTTAAAAGATGAAATACTAAACAAGAAACAATGAATAGCAAGTAGTAGAGAGAGAAGAGCATACCATTGTTGCCGATGAGAAGAAGAAACAAGAATAATTTGGAAATTGAGAGAGCAGCAGAAAGTGAGAGAGAGGGTTTGAGTAGAGAGAGAAATATTTGGACAACGGGTTTCGTTTCAGAAAGTTTTGGAAAGGGCGTGTTCAAGGTCTATTTAAAGAAAAATTTTAGCGCAAAGCTGGAACTTAAGATATTTTCTAAGTAAAAAGATTTTACGCTTGATCCCCTTTTGTTTTAGAAAACCTTTTTAGCTAAAACAGATTAAGTAGATATACTGACCTTTAAGTCTTCCGCTAAAGGGAAAATGACGACTTCCTAGTATAAAACTAAGTCTACCGATATGAAAGAAAACTATAAGATATTGAAATTAAGCAAGACGATCAATCATATCAAGATTTCTCCTTAAATAAGCAAACCCGGTGGCATCCAATGGCTTTGTGAGTATGTCACCAATTGATGTTCGCTTGGAACGTATTCCGCATCGATGTTACCTTTCTCCACATGATCTTTGAGGAAGTGATAACGGATATCAATGTGCTTTGTCTTCGAGTGCATCATCGATTCTTGGAGACCGAATTGCCGATGTGTTGTCACACATAATTGGAAAATTTGCGCCTTGATGTTGTAGTCCACTAGTTGTTGCTTCATCCATAATAGCCGAGAGAAACACTGGCCGGCAAAGAATATATTCTCGCCTCCGTGGTGGAGTTTTGCAACCGATCCTTGTTTCTTGCATGACCATGAGACAAGTCTATTTCCAAGAAATTGACAAGTCCCACTGGTGCTTCTTCTCGCCACTTTGCAAGTCGCATAATCTGCATCCGAGTATCCAACTAGATCGAAGTTGTCGCGCTTTGGAATACCGTATGCCTAGATTTGTTGTTGTTGAAACATTCTCGATGATACGCTTGGCAACAAGCAAATGTGATTCCTTTGGATCTCGCCTCGAAATCTTGCATAAACACAAACATCAAACATAATGTCGTCTATCCAAGAAGGTAAAGAAGTGAACCTATGATTCTCTGCATTTTGGTCATGTTCTCTTTTTGCTTTCCTTTTCATCTTTATCAAGATGGCGCCTAGACATTGAGTCTCAAATCCTTTTGTCGAATCAAGACCAAATTTCTTGATGAGTTCCTTTTGCATATTTGGTTTGGCGATGAAGATTCTCGCCTAAGTCTCAGTTGAATCTGCAGCCTAGAAAGTAGGTTAGTTCTCCCATCATACTATCTCGAACTTGCTTTGCATCGCCTTCTAATCTCTTGCATAAAGCTTTGGTTAGTTGATCCAAAGATGATGTCATCCACATAGATTTGTACCGTAAGAGAATGACCTTTGTGCTTGAGGATGAACAAAGTTGTGTCTATTCTTCCTCTCACGAATCCTTGTTCTATTAAGAACTTGGATGAGTTTCATACCAAGCCTCGGGAGCTTGTTTTAGCCATAGAGTGCTTTCTGAGTCGGTAGACATGATCCAGCTTTGTCTTGAATGACAAATCCTCGGTGGTTGTTCAACGTATACCGCTTTCTTGAAGATCACTATTCGTAAAGGCACTCTTCACGCCCATCCGATACACTTTGAAGTCCATGAATGAATCATATGCTAGAAAGAGTTTGATTGCTTCTAATCTCGCAACAGAGCAAATGTTTCATCGAAGTCAATCCCTTCTTCCCCTGCCGCAGCCTTGAGCAACCAATCTAGATTTGTTTCCTCGTGACGCTCCCATCTCCATCTCTTTGTTTCAGAAACCCATTTGGTGCCGATAACCGGATGGTCGGGCCGGTTTTGAACTAAGCCCACACTTTGCATCTTTCAAACCGGTTCAAATTTTTCGCATAGCTTCAATCCAGCTTATGATCTACAATAGCTTCATCAATCTTTGGCTCGATTTCAGTTACGAATGCAAATGCAAACATAGTCTCATTTCGAACTCTATTCCTCGTACGAATTCCTGAGTTGAGATCACTAATAATTTGAGAAATAGGATGATCTTTTGTCTCAATAATGGTTGGAGGAAGATCACTTCGTGGGTTCTTCTTCCCCTTCCCTAGAGTAGTTGTAGAAGGAGATTCACCAAAACTGGGTTAAGAAAAAGATAGATCTTCAAACCTTCATTTTCTGTGAAGGAAGGATGAGTGATCTCGCAAAGGTGTTTGAGGTAAGACGTAAGAGATGGGTTCTCAGTCAAATGTAAGAGTTGGAATCTGGGCACGTTGCATGGGAAGTCCGTGAAGTGGGTTGGGCCGAACCGCAAGGGTTCAGCTGCGTGATTCTCAAGAGGAGTGCAAGTAGACAGTATTTGTACTGCCTCATCATTATCGAATCATTAGCAATATTCGTAGACTTTCTAGGCTCAAACAAGTCATATTCATCAAAAGTAACTTGCACAGATTCTAAAATTTTCAAATGAGTTTTACTGAAAATGCAAAATGCTTTTAAGTGTTTGGAATACCCTAGAAAAATTCCTTCGTCTGATTTTGCATCAAATTTTCCTCTATATTATTTTCCATTATAAAGAATAAAACATTTACGAAGATTTTTAAAATCCTATGTTTGGTTTTCCTCTCCATATTTCATATGGAGTTTTGTTATGAAACTTGTTTACCGTGGACTGCTCGGTAAAACACGAGTTGACTCGGCTCGCCTTAAGTACTTTGGAAGTTTTGCTTCGCCAAAGATAGTTCTTGCCGCTCAATCTGTTCTGCTCTTTCGCTCGCCTACACCATTTTGTGAGGAGTTCCAGAAATAGAGA
>CM028380.1:86263996-86294357 GCA_013146195.2 Codonopsis lanceolata | reverse complement strand
AATATTCTGTACAATATCGAGAAACAACAAGGGTAAAGAAAGGAATTGGCTACACTTTGCTACTCCTTATAAATACCCTAGGTTCAAATTATCAAAAACGTTAAGCTTTGAAAGCAAAACAATCATCTCTGGAGATAAATGCGCTAAAGGTGGTGCGGACTTACAACTGACCCTCCACCGTAACTTTTGTAAAAGCAAAGGCTGTTGTTTCGGGAGCCTCTGAAAGTGCGCTCAACCTATCGGATTCATCAACGGCACTTCTGAGATGGTGATTGCTACAGAATGTTGATACCAAGCAAAGGCAAAATGCATGAGGTATCAAAGTGCACTACCCGGAAACATTCTTACTAAAGCAAAGCTGGCATTATCTGACTCAAGAAGCCTCATGAGATGCTCTTAAGCACGGTGTTAACAAATCTGCTAAATCAAAAGGCTGCGTTATGAGAAAAATGTTCAAAAACATTCCAACACCCGGCTTGATCAAACAAGTTTATAATTTCCATCCTTGTACATTTTGCAAATGTTTTGGCCACTTGGTCCATGAATGTCTTTGAGAAATCCATCATGAAGCTTCTTTGGATCCCCTATTCCAAAATCGGGCAAGTATGGGTTCCAAAAATACGCTAACCATTGGACCCATAAGAAAAATAAAAAGGGGACCATGATTTTCTTACCTTTATATCTCGGGTGTGCCATGGCTGATTCAAGATTCGAGAAAAGAAAGATGTATGGTATCTAGGCGGCAGTTTGCTCAAGACACATGACCGGAGAATCTGTCTTCTCTCTAACATTTACGAGAGCGGAAGGCCCTCCGGTCATCTTCGGAGACAATGCTAAAGGAAGAACAATTGGCTATGGATCCATCATTCGAAATCTCTCCATTGGAAAAGTCTCTCTAGTAGAAGGCTTGAAACATAATCTCTGAGTATTTCTCAATTAGTGCGTGACAAAGGGCTTCTGTCAATTCTCCTCAAGCAGATGTGATATCAAGGATCCGGTCTCTTGCTCAACCTTGGTTCTTGGACATAGACAAGGGAATGTCTATGTGATAGATTTGAATGCTACGGTAAAGGCGCTAATCTATGTCTTGTGGCAAACTACTTCGCTCAAGACAAAATTTGTGGCATAAAAGACTTCGACCATTTGAACTTCAAGTATCGGCCAAGCTATCCAAAGAAGGTCTAGTTAAAGGATTACCAGGTCTCTGCTGATCATGATCGTGCGTGCAAAGCGTGTCAGCTGGGAAAGCTCTCAAAAACATCATTCAAAAAAGCAAGCCGGGACTCTCAGCGGCGAGACCTCTTCAAGCTCTACACATGGATCTCTTCGGACCCGATCACTACTATCGGCTATGGTGGTCAGAGATACACGCTTGTAGTAGTTGGCGATTATACCAGAATACAACTTGACATGGCAGAGATGATGTCTTCTAAAGATCACACATACGATCTTCTTACGGACCTTTGTTTGAAGGCGCAAGCATAAGCTTCGATGAGATCGGTGACGTTCGATCGGTTTCGAGACAATGATCTTCGAGTTCACAAACAATGGAATAGCAAAATCTTGTGATGATCACGGCATTGGTCACAATTTCTCTTCTGTAAGGACACCTCAGCGAGAATGGTGTTGCGAAAGGAAAAGGAGAACACTTATCGAAGCTGCTAAAACTATGCTTCTTTGAAGCTAAGTTGCCCCAAACAGGCGAAGCCGTCAACACAACCTGGCTGCTTCGCTTTCGGAAACAGTCGTTAATCAACAAATTTCACGGTAAAACACCCTATGAACTTTGGAGAGGTAAAACCCCAAACATTGGATTTTTAAAATCTTCGGTTGCAAATGTTTTGTAGTCTACAATGGTAATGACTACTGAGGCAAATTTGATCATAAAGCCGGATGAAGGTGTATTTTGGGTTATGCTTTACACTCCAAAGCTTACGGGGGTTTCAACAAGCGATCATTAAAAATAGTTGAATACGTGCATGTTTCATTTGATGAATTTGACTTATTAGAGCCACGTGGCTCCAAATGTTCTTGATGACTTTGTTAATGTTGAGGCAGTACCTCCCAACCATCAACCTCTCAAATACCTAATCCATCACCGGCAACTCCATCAAATATTTACGATCATCATTTATTATCAAGCGGGTCATCAGAAAACTTCAACCACTACGAAGACTCAATTCGAGAACCCTTTTGTTTACGAACGAAAATCTTATTCCTCAACTCACCTATGAACCAAATTAGAACACAACACTCATCAAGAACCACGGTGATCTTCCTTCTAGCCCTCATACGAACCTTGTCACGAAGAAGAAAGCGGCAACTCATCACATTCCTCTTGTCACAAGAACTTGTAAAGACCATCCAATTTCTCAAATCATTGGTGACATTCATGTTGGAGTGCGAACGAGAAGATCCTCCAGAATGAATGTATGTTACGTCTTTGCATTCGTTTAAGAAGAAGAGCCAAAGAAGATCGAAGAAGCTCTTGAAGATCCAAGTTGGTGGAAGCCATGCAAGAGAAAGAACTTGACAATTTGAGCGATGCCAAGTATGGAAGCTAGTCCCAAAGCTTTGCGATCATGCGTCATTGGCACAAAATGGGTGTTCGAGAAACAAGAAGGATGAGGATAGGAACATAGTGAGAAACAAAGCAAACTTCGTTGCTCAAGGATATCGTCAAGAAGAAGGTATTGACTATGATGAAAGCGTTTGCTCGATAGCAAGATTGGAAGCAATCGAGAATCTTCTTAGCCTATGCTACATACAAGGACTTTGTGCTGTATCAAATGGATGTCAAGAGCGCATTTCTAAATGGTGATCTTCAAGAGACCGTCTACGTTGCTCAACCTCCAGGCTTTGTGGAGAAAGGAAAAGAAACTCACGTTTACAAGCTTA
The DNA here is from genome assembly GCA_013146195.2 of Codonopsis lanceolata. Classification (NCBI taxonomy): domain Eukaryota; kingdom Viridiplantae; phylum Streptophyta; class Magnoliopsida; order Asterales; family Campanulaceae; genus Codonopsis; species Codonopsis lanceolata. The sequence continues at coordinate 86,291,459 of CM028380.1, read as the reverse complement.
AGAAGGCTCTCATGGTCTTAAGCAAGCTCCTCGGGCACAGTATGAAACTTTATCCAAATTCTTAGTGGAACAAGGATTTGTGCGAGGCAAGATTGACACCACTCTCTTCATCCTCAAGCACAAAGGACATTCTCTCTTTGGTACAAATTTCACGTTGATGATATTATTTTCGGATCTGATGAGAATTGTCTGCAAGCGTTTTGAAACACTCATGGCAGCAAATTTCAAATGAGCATGATGGGAGAACTCACATTCTTCTGGGTCTTCAAATTCAACAATCCAACAAAGGAATATTCATCAGCCAATCCAAATATGCTAAAGATCTTGTCAAAAAATTTGGATTGGAAACAGCAAATACCTTTGATACACCAATGGCTGCTAAATGTAAACTTACAAAAGACTTACAAGGAAAGAAATTTGATATCACTCACTATAGGGGATAATCGGATCTACGCTTTACCTCACGCCCGGCCGGACGACATAGTGTATCTTTGTTGGGGTGTGTGCTAGATTTCAAGCGGACCCTCGTGAGTCACATCTTCTTGCGACCAAAAGAATTATTAAGTGCGTATCGAGATACCACCAACTTAGGTATCACGTATCGAGGAATCCTCTTTCAACTTGGTTGGTTACTCGGATGCCGACTATCTTTGGTTGCCAAATTGAGAAAAAGCACCGGTGGAACTTGTCAATTTCTAGGAGACTTGTCTCTGGGCTAACAAGAAACAAACATCATGTTTCCAACTCCACCAGAGCAGTACATAGCTGCGGTAGGATCTTCTTGTCAAGCTGCTTTGGATCAAACAACGGTTGGTGGACTACGACATCAAAGTAGCGGTTGCCCAATCATGTGTGATAACACCTCGGCAATCTCTATCACATACAATCTGTGATGCACTCTAAAAGCGAAGCATATCGATGTTCGATATCACTTTCTAAGGGACAATGTAGAAAAGAAAACATTAGCATGAAGTATATTTCAATGACCACCAAGCGCGGACATCTTCACCAAAGCTCTAGAAGCGAGACATGTTTGCTTATCTAAGGGAGAAGCTTGGTATGCTTGACCCAAGCTTAAATTTAATTTTTAAATTAAAATTAACTTTTCATTATAAAGTTTTGAAATTTCAAAATTAATTTTTAAGCAGACTTGATAATCTCTTTTAAGCGAGACTTGAAAATTTCTCTTAAGCGAGACTTATTATTTTTCAAAATCTAGAATTTATAAAGTCACTAGGAGAAAAATGTAAGCTTTCTAAACTTTGAGTTTTAGAGGGTTGTTTATGAAAATTGTGAGGACTAATTTCAAATTTGGTTGAGTTAATTTATGAAAAGGCATTTTTTCTCTTTCTAAAAGTCGTCATTCATTAAGTCTTGTCAATCAAAAAGGCGTCGACTTAATGACATTTCACAAGTCTCATGGTGACGACGTCCTTTCACTTATAAACTCTCATAGCCAAAAATTTCATTTCACAAAAGCGTCTCTTGCTATTCTCTCTCTCTAAAACTTTCTTCTCTCTAAGAATTCTGGTTCCTTCACCTGTTCGATTAGTTGATTTCTTTACTTCATTTTCATCTTCCTCTTACGCAAATCCTCGACAATGGTAGAAACTTCTAACCTAACTTCGGATAATCGGTGTAAGCACAAATTTATGCACTTTAGGTCCTTGATTACACCATTATTATTTCATGTATTTGTTAGCTCCATATCTTTTAGATCTTCAAATTTTCTTGTTCAATCTTGGTATTTTCTACTTATAAGCGTCCTCGGCTTAATTTTCGTATTATGAGTTATATCTAGCTTGTATATGGCATTTCATGAGTTGTCGAGAAATTTCTAGGGCTTAATGCTACATTTTGTTTTCATTTCGAGTTCTTGAGTTTTTTGCCCTAATTTCTAAAATGTCTTTTAATTTGGAACTTCTTGCGTCTTCCATTCTGAACATACTCGAGAGTTAAATTTGTTGAGATTCAACTACGCCCCCATCTATGTATCACCAGGGGATGTGCATCGGCGAACCATCGGTTCGTGCTTGCATGGGGTCAAGATAGTGGATGACTGAACGATCGGGCATTTTGCCTCTGTTCATCTTTGGGCGGCGAAGACTTCGGACTATCTTCTAGTTGAAGAATTTTCCAGAAGGCCATTATCAATGACTCAAGGTCTTCCATCATTGCTGTAGTCAGAACCATCAACGTCACTATCACTGCTTCCCGAATCGCCAAGATTATCGGCGTGGAGTTCGATGGCCCTACCTCTCTCAGACTTCGAGAAAAGAGGCTGCTTGCTTGGTCATATATGCGTGGCGAGAATACTCCCAAGGAAGGCTGCGGCTAAAATGAAGAGGACCTTGTTTGAAGACGACGTATACTTCATCAGCCATTTGTTTGATAAGAGTCTAATCTTCAAAAACGGCACCCACGACATAATGACCTCAGACCAGCTGGAGTACACATCTGCTGTCATTCTCAACATCAGACTCAACTGGGCTCAGATCCTCTTTGAGGCTGGCGTGTGATCGTCGAGCGGTAAAGGTCTCTGAGCGCGAGCGACCCTTTGTACGCCTTCTCAACACTCTTCTTCGATCAAACACTCAATTCCACACCCGCATCTTTGCCTTTGAGAAAAAGAAGGTCCAAAAATCTATTCAATTCACCAGCACCTTCATCATCAACTACCAGAAATTGAAGAATGAGAAGAGCTCTGCGAGGTCTTCCTCAATAATCATAATCCATGCTATGAACCCTCCTCCTCTCAAGATCATCAAGATCAACCCGGAGACAACTGTGGATGCTTTTATGGCTAAACAGCTAGCCAAGAAGCTATCCAAAGAGGCTGCTGCTGAAGGCTGCTCCACCAAGGCTGGCGATCGGCTCCCTCGACTCACAAAAAAAAAGAAGATTTCTTCTGTTGAGGAGGAGTCGGCCCCCAAAAAGAGGAAAGTTGCTTCCTCTTCAAGCACTGCTGCTGTTATTCCTGCTGGCCCCCAGGCTAAAAGGAAAAAGAAGGCTGCTGCTCCATCTGCTCCCACTCCCATGCCCGAAGAGGCCTGAACTGATCTTTGCTCCCCTCGTCCCATGGCGTAAAGCCAAACGCATTGAACCGTCCGAACCGTTCATACCCTTCATCCCACCTTCCTCTCCTATATCTTCCTCCTCCCCTCCACTCACTTCTTCAACAGCCCCTGCTGCTGTTGGGGAGGAGCCAACCATTGAGCCTACTACCACCTCTCCTTCTTCCCTTATTTCATCTTCAACCCCTGTTGTTGTTGAGGAGGAGCCTTCTTCACCTACTCCCAAGAAGAAGAAATGCAGACTTCGTAAGAAGTCTGTGGCTCCAACACCATCTTCTCAACCCTCTCAACCCATAGACATTATCCCTTCTCCGCCATCTTCTCCCGAACCTATCTCCACCATTCACCCAGAATCCTCACTAGCCATCGTACCAGTTCTCACAAACTCTTCTCCCTCTACCTCCTCTCTTTCCTTCTCCATGCTAGAACACTTCTCTCCTCTTGCCCCTCACATCTCTACCCTTCTTTACCAAACCGCCTTTCTACCAGAAATCTTCCCACCTATCTCTCAATACATCACTCCCTTCTCCATCTCTGCTGATCTTTACCAAATTCTATTTCCTTCCATCTCTTCTGCCACCCATTCTTTTCTCTTCGATCTTTCCTCTATTTCTGATCTCTTCTACCCCTCTAATTCTCCTCCAAATTTCATTCTTCTCCCTGACTATCCTTTTCCATCCTACCTCTTAGAAGCCGCTTCTTCTTCTTCTTCTTCTTCTTCTTCTTCTTCTTCTTCTTCTTCTTCTTCTTCTTCTTCTTCTTCTTCTTCTTCTTCTTCTTCTTCTTCTTCTTCTTCTTCTTCTTCTTCTTCTTCTTCTTCTTCTTCTTCTTCTTCTTCTTCTTCTTCTTCTTCTTCTTCTTCTTCTTCTTCTTCTTCTTCTTCTTCTTCTTCTTCTTCTTCTTCTTCTTCTTCTTCTTCTTCTTCTTCTTCTTCTTCTTCTTCTTCTTCTTCTTCTTCTTCTTCTTCTTCTTCTTCTTCTTCTTCTTCTTCTTCTTCCCTTTCTCCATCGTTAGCCAGCCAGCGACATTGAAATAGATTCCAACCCTCCTCTCTACAACCTCGTCACTAACCACCTGTTTCATCTTCCTCCTCTCCAAACCCTGCTCATCATCCTTCAACAAGCCATATTTCCATCAACCTCAACCCTTCTCTACCTTCCAACGCCGCTGATCCTGCCCTTCTCGATCTTCTTCGAGCAAACAACGACCAGCTTGCTCAGCTCAACAGCACGGTCTCATCTATGGCCCAGCAGATCGACGTCCTCAGCTATGGCCTCAATGCTACTCATGCCACCATCTTTGACATAGGCAAGATTTTTGATCAACTGGTGAATGACACTGCTCAAGCTTTCACTACTCACCGGTTCCTGGTTCAAGATCAACAGGCTGCTCTGATAGGGATGTTGCACTCTCAGCAGATTAGCATTCGTGCCCTTTTCAATGAGCTCAAAACCGGGATGGCACGAGCAATTCTTCGAAGACGTAAAGTTGTTGATTTCACTGATCTTCGCCTGGTCGAAGTTGCGATCTGAGGCTGGCTGGCTGAGAACAACGTAGGGTTGGTGCCATCGAGGAGGAGAGAGCTACTCACTTTTTGAATCAAGCCACGATTGAAGAACAGAACCGACTACGTGAACGCCTAAATGACAGAATCAGAGTCTGGGTTGGAGACTACTTAGAACGACGACGCACTCAGCCCAATCTATTCTGAATCGGTTGGTATTTAGTTATGTATCTTTATCTTTAAACTATGATGTTTTGCCAAAACTTCTGCTGTTTAAACAGCTTGTTTAATCACAGATGACTCAGTTTCTTCCAAGTTTAAATTGCTTTATCTTGATATTATCTTCTCTATTTAAACTTCGTGTTTAAATCTTTACATGTTGCATGTGTGCTTATCTCATAGATTTAAACCCTGCTTTACTTAGTACTAGTTCTTAATGCTTTACTCTTGTAAGTACTTAGTATAGCTATCTCTCTACTAAGGCTCCTGCACTGAGAGACATGTCTGCTCTTATTAAAAATCTTTAAGACATGTTATTATCTCAGTGCATGATTCAATAATACGCTAGTAGGCGAGATGATGACATCAACCAAATAGGAGGAGATTGTTGATTCCTACTTTTAGATTTGGTTTAGTCATCCTCTGATTCTAGTGTCTGATGGCTAAAAGGTCTGCAGCGTCGATTAGTGTGGCAACTATCTTAGAATCAATTTGTTTAGAACTGTTTAAGTGTTAGTCTAGGCGCGGTTTTGCAAAGCTTCTACAGCAGCCTTGAAGGACCAGCAGACTTTGAAGTCTGCTCAGAGACCGGAAAATCAAAATTGGCCAAATCACAAGATCTTGACATGTGTACACCTATATGATATTTTCGAAAATATCTATTCTTTATGTCTTCATCAAATTTCTTTTTCAAAGAGTCAACTCTGCATGATGACAACTGTCCAGACTGTCTCTTAACTCTGAAGACTGAAGACATTACCCGTTTTGGCTAAGAAGACTTTCCAAGCTGCGAGCACAATGCGAAACTTTACTCAAATTGGGAATGTCCTCTCTGCACACTGCATCTCTGATGACTGTGGCTGTTACATCTTCCAAAGCGCCGAATTGCATTCAATGCAAAAGAACATTGGACACATTTCAATCTGTCTCAATCCAACGGTCCAAAGATCTCGTCCTAGTATTTATTCAAGTCTTGAAGATTTGAAGAATAACTCTTGCGCATTAAACTCAAAAGCTTCATCTTCAACACTCAAGCATTCAAGAGATCAAAGGACAAGGACTAACACTTCACCAAACTCTATGAAGCTGCAGATCTACCATCTTAAATTCGTTTCAGCTTCATTTAGTTTGTCTTTAAACTGTTCTTTAATTCTACACGTGAAGAGAACATTTAATCATTGAGTGTCTCTCTCACCTTTATACACTTGGTTAAAAACCCATTTTGTACACGATCCATTAGTGATCTTACTCATAAACCTAGTGGATAAACAAGTGCACTTTTAAAATCCAAAGCTAACCACTTTGGTAGTGGATGTAGTACTATTCACAGTACGAACCACTTCAAATTTCTGTGTGATGTTTGAACTGTTTTTACATTTCTCATTAACTGCTTGTGCTTATCTTCTCCATAATGCATGCGCCTTCACAAAGCACTCTTAACGATTGCAGTTTCATTGCCTTAACACTTCTATTTAACCCTTCAAGAAATCTTTAAGAAGTGTTTACGAAAAGTTTTGCTAAAAACATAACTAGGCTATTCAACCCCCCCTTCTAGCCTAGATTGAGCCTATTTTGGGACCAACAGAAGTGCATTGGGTGGAGCACTTCCTGCATGTAAACTCTACTGATATAGTATGGGTGATCAGGTACTGGCAGATCTACAGCTTTCATCAGTATATTAGAGAGTATTCCTAGGTCATCCTGGTTGGTCTGCATAGAGTGACTTTCTATCTACCCTATAGAATCTCCGCCAGTTCTGGCGGGAACATGTTGTCCCATATCAAAGTCGGCCTCTGATGCCGCTGTACTCAAGTGATGACGACATTCCTTGGGCCATCCAAGGCTTATGGCGAAGGGGTCATGCATCGCGGGTCGATGCCTCTAGTCGTTCTGTGAACATTTTTCTATTATCTGTGTATCTTTCGTGGCTGGTTGTGTATACAGAGGAGCACTCTCATGTGATCAAAAGGACCCTCAGGATTATTCTGGGTCGCAGAGTTTCTAACGGTCTGGATGCCTGTCTCATGGAGATTGGCGAGGATATAGAAAGCTCGGGTCCTTCAGCTTTACCAGCTATACGTCGGTCGAACCGACGTTTTCCGGGTAGTGAGGCCCAGAGAAGATACAGTCATGAGAGTGCTGGCCCAAGTACTGCTCTATGGAGAGGTAATGATGAATGATCGGATGACGTGGGGCCAAGTCGTACTATCGATCGTAGGAGCAATGTAGGCAGGTCTGGTGCTGGCACACGAACCAGTCACACAGCTGGTAGGTTTCTCAATGTAGCGGGCCTTGATGATGGTGCGGGACCAAGTAACGCTGTGGGACCTGACGACGGTTATGTCGGGAACGATGAGGAAAGTTCAATTCTTCTCAGCCGGGTGAGGCCAGGGTAGTAGCGGCACCTCGGTGAAATGTCCGGTATCGACTCGGTCGCCGTAGAGATTGATCATGGATACTTGTATTAGCTGGCGGGTATGGTTATTGACCATCTTGGGGGTTCATGTTCACTAGTGATGATATATGGGGGTGTTACTGACTACCCAAAGTGTTTGGAGTTGGTGATTATGGTACTGTTTAGAGATGTTAACAATTATTTCAGTGTTTTAGACATACTCCATAGTTGCATTATTATGGACCTTATTTATGTTTAATATTTTAATTATGTGAGTAGTGGTTTTCCCCTTTTGTTGGTCAAGAGACTCTTGTAAGATATTGGACCACGTTGTAATATATTCTGCAGCGCTTGAATGAACTTTTGTCCATTTTTGTCCTTTGTTGTCTTCGATCGTCTTTCTTACTACCTTTGACGATTTCACGGTTTTTCCTTTTCAACCGTTTTTGCTATCTTCAACCGCACCCGAAGGCTGCCTACGTTTCCTAAAAAATGTGGCCCGGGTCAACGTCGTTCTTACACCAAGGAAAATACTCTTTGTTGAAGACCCTTTTTCGTTGTTGTAGAACATGCTGTACACTGTACATTGTAAATTGTATGTTGGGGCCGTATGCTAAAAGTTGTACGTTGGAGGCTGTATGCTGAAACTGTACGATGTATGATGGAGACTATACGCTAGACACTTTTTCTCTCTCTCCTTTTTTCTCCTGGTTTTCTTTTTTGTTGCTTTACCTTTTGCCTAAGTCACCCTTTCGGGTTTTCAACTTACCGAGCCCTTATTGCTCCTTATTTATTTCTTTTTTGTTTATCTCTAACTTTTGCCTAGGCTGCCCTTTTGGGTTTTCAACCTACCGAGATGAAGAAAGAGATAAATTATTGGGGCCATTGTAGCATGCTATATTAGCATTACCCGGGCCTATGCGTAGAATCGTTTTAGTTTATCCATGTTGAAGGGCTGAACTAGATCTTCGCCATTCTGGTTGGTGAGGAACACGACACCTCCTGATTGTATCTGTTTAACTATGCACGGTCCCATCCACGGAGACTTCCACTTTCCCCTGGTGTCGACGTAACTGGGGGGCTTTTCTCTGAGTACCAGGTACCCTACTTGGATGTTTCGGTCCTTGACGTTTTTGTTGAATGCTCGAGCGATTCTTCTGTGATACGCTTGTGTGTGTTCTAAAGATAGCAGTTTGCGCTAAAGAATCAGTGCTAACTTATCGCAACACTGTCTAAGCTAGCCAACTTCAACTATGTTTGTTTCCATCATCACTCTCAATGATGGAATCTCGACCTCAATAGGTAGCAGGGCTTCCATGTCGTATGCTAAGGAGTATGGCGCAGCCCCTGTAGGTGTTCGGACTAATGTGCGGTATTCCCAAAGTGCTAATGGCAATTTATCGGGCTAATCCTTTTCGGTTTCTACCATTTTCCGGATGATATTTTCAATTGTTTTATTTGCAGCTTCGACTACTCCATTGGCTTGTTGCTGATATAAGGATGACTTATGTCGTTGCACTCTAAATTCATCGAGTAGCTTATTAACTTTGCCCTCGAAATGTGTGCCATTATCAGAGATCATTTCAAACGGTACTCCGTATCTGTAGATGATGTTAGTCCTGATAAACTCAGCCACTTTCTTGGCATTCAATACTTTGCAGGAGGCGGCCTCTACCCATTTGATGATGTAGTCTATGGCTACCAGGACATATTCGTGACAGTTTGTCCCTTTTGTGTAACCCTGTCCTATGACATCGATTCCCCAAGTTGAGAAGGGCCAAGGGGCTACTGAGTTGTATAATATCTACGGGGGAACATGCTGTAGATTGGCGAAATGCTGACACTTGTCGCAGTGTTGTACCCAACGGATGCAGTCGGTTTCCAATGTACTCCAATAATATCCCTATCGGATAGCTTTCTTGGAGAGCATGTGCCCGTTCATGTGAGGGCCATAGGTACCACCATGCAATTGGTCCATGACTTGCTTTGCCTAGACTCGATCTATACACAACAGATTCAGACCCTAATAATGCCTTTTATAAAGGCTATCTCCACTGATAACAAACAGTGCGGCCGATCGGTGAAGGGCGATCCTTCCTTTTTTGTCTAAGCTAGTTGGGTACTTATTTTTCTTGAGTACATTCCAAATGTCTGTGTACCAAGGCTCAGTGTTTTCCTCGGTATCTATGTTGATGCTGAAGCAGTAAGCATGAGTGACTTTCTTTCCTACTACAAATAGATGTATGTTCATATCTAAGGGGACCTCGACCAGTGAAGCCAAGGTTGCTAAAGCATCTACGAAACAATTTTTGTCTCGCGGCAAGTAATGGAAGGATATGTCATCGAACTTCTTAACAAGGGTAGTCAGACGAGCATGATATAGCTGCATGCGGGGATCTTGTGTTTTCCATTTTCCTTCGAGTTGATTTATTATCAGGGCGGAATCACCGAAGACTTCTAATTCTTTGGCCCCTTTTCGAAGTGCTTTTTCTAGACCAGCAATGCAGGCTTCGTATTCGGTAGTGTTGTTGGAGCATTCAAATTCCAACCTTACAGCTAAAGGTGTATGAGAATCTGCTGGGTCAATGAGCAGTATCCCTATGCCAAAACCTCTTTTATTGACAACTCCATCAAAGAATAGTTTCCACTTGGTATCGTGATCGGTGATCTTGCAAATGCCTTCATCTGGGAAGTCTGTCTCCTCGACATTTTCTGTTTCTAGTGGTAGATCTGCTAGGTGGTTTGCAATTATGGTACCCTTGATTGACTTGTGGGTAGCATATGTGATATCAAATTCATTGAGCAGGAAGGACCATTTGGCTAACTGACTGAAGAGGGACAACTTTTCGAAGATATATTTGATTGGGTCCATTCTGGACATCACTTTGATCGGTTGTGCTTGCAAGTATGTCTTGAGCCTTTGTGTTGCCCAAACCAGACCTGTAGAACTTTTCTCTTAAGCTGAGTAGTTGAGTTCACTACCTTCTAACTTTCGGCATAGAAATCTTTTCTTTCCTGTGCGAGCATGGCTCCTACTGCAATGTCTGTGATGTTGAGGTGTAACAGCAATGGTTTGTGTGTATGAGGAGGAGTTATAACTGGCGGACTAGCAAGGTATCCTTTGATTGCCTCAAAGGCGAGTTGGCATTCTTTATCCCATACTCTGTCTGTATCCTTTTTCAGCAATTTAAATAGCGACTCACACATGGAGGTTAACTGTTTGATGAACCGACTAATGTATTGCAATCACCCAAGGAAACCTTTGACTTCACTTGGAGTTGTTGGCTGTGGCATGTCTCTGATGGATTTAACTTTAACAGGTTCTATTTCAATTCCCTGCTCGGTTACCATGAACCCACTTTTCCTTTGGTGATCTTAAAAGTGCATTTGGCTCGGTTGAGTTTCATTTGGTGCTTTTGTAGTCTCTCAAAGAACTTGCAGAGATCTTTGATGTGGGTACCGTCTGTATCATTTGAGTGAATGATCATGTCCACGTACACCTCAATCTCTTTATGTATCATGTCATGGAATAGGGCAGTAGCATCCCTCTGGTATGTAGCCCCAGAATTTTTCAGTCCAAATGACATGACTGTGTAGTAGTATGTCCCCCAAGGGGTGATAAAAGAGGTCTTCTCTTGATCCTTTATCGCTATTTTGATCTGGTTGTATCCAAGCATGTCGTTTACAAATGACCTTATTTTGTGAGAGGCCACGACATCTACCACAATATCGATGTTTGGTAGGGGAAGTCATCTTTGGTCAACGCTTTGTTGAGGTCACGGAAGTGACACACATATCTGAACCATTCCATTGAGTTTCAGTATTGTAACTATGTTTGACAACCAAATGGGGTATTCCACTACCCAGATGAATTCAACACTGAGTTGTTTCATGATCTCTTCTTTGACTTGTAGAGACCATTCTGGCTTTATTTTGCAGAGTTTCTGCTTGACTGGCTTAGCATCTGGATATGTCGGAATCTAGTGCTGTACAACTGCTAGATACAACCCTGGCATGTCTTTATAAGACCATGCGAACACATCTGAAAACTCTGTCAACAAACTGATCAATGCTAATCTGTCTTGACCTTGCAGATAACTGCTAGTTCTGACTTCTCTGATTTTGCTGTTCAGCCCCAGATTGATAATTGTCAAGTCTTCTTCTGTTGCTGCTGTATTGTGCTATTAGAATTGGCAATTATAACTATCAATTCTGGAGTTTCTGTTCGTACCACTATTTCCCCCCAATGGTGTTGACTGTTTTGTATGTTCCGTATAACCATGGTATGTTACCATAAGCTTGGTTGGTAAAGTTGACTGTGGTGAGGTTGTTAGGTATCCCCTATAACATTCACTGCTACTCCTGAAGTTGTTTTTCCTTTGGAGTAACGAAAATAGCTGGACGATGTATTGGTCTTTAATTGCCCGGTCCGTACTTCTTCATTTATTCAGATCCCTACTTCAATGATGGCATTGAAATCTACGTAGGGAATGTATTTCATGTTTTCAAGATATATTGGCCCAAGATTTTTTAGGAACATTCTGGTTGATTCAGTGGCGTGGGCCTATCCAGAGTTTGGGCAACTTTCATTTTCCATCTGGCCGCGAAGTCTGCGCAGGTTTCTTTTTCCCTTTGTGTGCACGATTCCAGCTCTCTTTTGTTTTCAGAACTACTGTTATCTTTGTATCTTTTCTGAAATTCGTCAGCAATCTTATCCCAAGTATTCAGTGTGCTACTATCTGCCAACATGAGCCATTGTTTTGCAGCCCCTACTAAGGTTTAGTGGAAGTTAGTAGCCATGGCTTCGAAACTAGCGCCTCGTGATTGTATTCCAATGGCATAGGATCTTAAGTGGGAGATAGGGCAACCGGTTCCATCAAATTTTTCTATGTTCGGCATTTTGAATTTTGATGGTAAAATTGCTGAAGGTTATAGGCTTAATGATCGTGTCGAGAATTCTCCCTTGCTCACAACTTTGAGCATCATTTCCTTGAGATTTTCAAATGTGTTTCAATCTTCGAAGGTGGTGGTGCTTTAGCGGTATCTGTGGCTAACTGGGGTGGTTGGTAAATACCAAGAGGCAAGAAGAGGTGCTATGTTCGTAGCCCTTATTTGGTGGCCAAAATTATTAAAAGGGAGATAGGTCGTAACTTTCCCCTGGGGGTCATAGCTTCTGGGATCAGCATGAGGACTATTTTGGAGTGGGTTGATGGTGGAGAATAGAAGGTTTCTCGGGTATCGATATGGGGTATTGGTGTTCGAAGGAGGAAAATTGGTATTGGGATGAGGATTAGTGTATGGATATGAGGAATAGGTGTAGACGCCCCAATTTTTTACCCCCAGTATGTGACATGACATGCGATATCAAGACTTGTTAAAACTTAACAAATGTCAAGTTACATGGTTTAAAAATGTAAAAGGGAAAGCAGGATGCGCAAAACAGTGAAATGCAAGGGCCAAAGTGTCAAAAAGAGGCCTATGTTTGGAACCTGGCGCCCCCTCATATGGGAACCAAGCGCGGTGCCCACTTCATATGTGGGTGGCGCCAGAATAGTGCTAGTGCACTGTAGCACTTTGCCTTCGGTACACTCTCTCAAGCGCGCGGTACAAGTCAATGAAGCACAGAAAGAAAATCATAAATGCCAACGGAGTCCCCACTCCCAGCCATAAATAAAGGTGTCGGCTTCAGAATTGGGACAGAGAAATTTCACACCCTTCACACACACCGCGTTCACTTTACGCAGAGAAAGATCATCCTGAAAGTTCCTCTCCTATAAGCCTCGAAGTTCCGTCAAATCTCCCCAAACACAAAACCAACCAGTCAAAGTGAACCTTAGCCTCCCCCCTAGGATTCCACCCCATTTTCTCGGTCCAAAAATCTCATAAAGAGCAGTTGCCCTGCCCGAATACAGATGTCAAATCCGCCAAAATCAAGCAGTTGCTCAGCCCGATCTCCGCTAGAAGCAAACAAACAACAACAAAAACAAAAGCAGTTGTTCCGCCCGTTCCACGGTGCCAGAAAGCAGCTTTCGGAAGCAGTCACTCTACCCGAATCTCCACAACAAAAAAACTCCCTCTCCCGGAAGGACAGAACGAGCACACCCTACGTCCTTAAAGGTAAGCCTTTAAGAGTCTTTTTATAAATAAAAAAGCTATATCCAGCCGGCCCGATGTAAATAATATAAGCAGTTATGCTACCTGGATTTCCATAGAAAATAGCACTAAAAGAGACATTATTATGGTCAAATATTTGTAAATATATTTCTAATTTCTGGAAGGAAGAGGTTGCAAGTCTGTAAATAATGTAGATACATATATATTTGTTTAAATGTTTTATTTCATTTGCTGAATAAATATAATAAAAACATATTTTAGCCAAAAACTATTTTGAGACCGAAAGGGCGAGTTGGGTGCCTAACACCTTCCCACCTCGTAACTTAGCCTCCGAACCCCCTTTTTACAAATTCTGGTTATTTTTTGTTTTTCTTTATTTCTCCTTAAAATAAAGATGATGACTCTGTTACAGCATTTTGGATCACAGTGAGGCCCGCAACATCCTTTCTTGCACTTTTCCGTCTTCCCCTAAACAAAGGGAAAATAGGAATGAAAAGGTGATGCACTTTCTGTATCTTGTTTTCCCCTAAACAAGGGAGGAAGAGACACGGAAAACCTAAAGCACTCATAGTGACCCAAAATGGACCCAAGTCCACAGTGAGGCTGGGCGTGTTCCCACGCACCTTCGCAACATTCTTTTTTGCACTTTTCCATTTTCTCCTAAACAAGGGAAGATGTGAATGAAAGGGTGATGTGTTTTTGGTATCTTGTTTTCCCCTAAACAAGAGAGGATGAGATATGGGAAAATCCAAAGCTCTCATAATGGACTCAAGCATACTCAAGTGACCGAGGCACATTCAACACGCTTCTTGACAACAATCTTTTTGTACTTTTAATTTTAACTTACAAGGGAAGACGGAATGAAAGGAGTGATGTCTTCCCCGAGCTACGTTTTCGCCTAAAAAAGGGAGCGCGCGATTGCGGGGAATATTTTCTGGGGCACTCACAGTGGTGACTCTGCTGGGGACGTCGTTTTTATTTTTAAAAAAATGGAGGGTTAGACTCATTTTCATTAAAAAAAAAAAAAAAATCAGTTTTATTTAGTTTTTGGCTAAAATATGCTTATTATATTTCCTTGGCATTTTAAATATTACATTCTTATATATTTGTATATATATTTGTGGATATGATCCTCCTCTTGCAGCAGTTTCGTTCCAGTTACCATTACAAGTATATTTACAAAAAAATAAAAAATAAAATAAAGAATAATAGATTTCCGGGCAGCATAAAAAAGGGTTGGGGCTTTATTTTATTATTGCTTTATTTTTGCTTTATATTTTTATTTCTGCATGCTTTATTTTTATTGCGCAAAATATGTTATAATTCTTTCATTCTGTCATTTTATTTTGGGAACTATGACCAATATGTAATTAATAGGAATATATAGATTCCCCACTTTTCTTTCTATTTCTTGATCTGAATGGTTGCTTGCTCACGCTCAAACTAAATAAGCCGAGAAAATCCACAAAGAACAGTAAGACATGTCGTATCTGCTTTATTTACAGCTTTGTATCCGAAAAAAAAAATTTACTGCTTTTTAGATACCGCACATACGCGCACGCATGCAAAAATATACTGAACTGCTACCCTACACCATGGCCAACCTACCACCTGCATCAGCCAACGTTAAATTGCATACAGATTCTCAGAACATTTCATGGACCGATCGGTTTTTACATCTTTGAATCATTGGTCAGTCCCTGTGCAAAAAAAGAAAGGCAAGAAAAACAAAAGCGAAAAAAAATAGAACAAAAGAAAAGAGATATGAATAAATATGCACTGGGGCTGACCAATAATTTTCTGATATTCGACCTAGACCATTTCGAATGGTGGATCCTGAAAAAGTATAGGCCCTTTGCCTAAAGATCAGTTCGATCTTGGGGAGTCGAAAGGCAGGTGGAATACGGGGGTCCTATACTCTGGAGAAAGAATCCACTATTTCAGGAATAGTCTTGAGACTGTCAAAACAAAACGGGTGCTTGTCCGATCAATTGTAGGAAAAATGAAATAATAATAAAAATATTAATAAAGGCACGCTGTACTCCAAGCCCAGAAAGCCTTCAGCCCACCTTTTCTGATACCTACAAACCTTTTTCCTTAGAAACCTGGCCAAAGTTTGGAAAGGTAGAGATAGTACTGGTCGTTTGATACGGGAAACAGGCACAAAGGTCAGATCATAAAATACCATAATCGGTTCATAAAAAACAGATTTTGACAGAATGGCCGCCGAAAATGAACAGTCTGCAGCGGGTACTGATAGAGGGGCTCCTAGGTTCGCTCCTACTCCAGCCATGCAGCAATGGTTAGATCAAAATTTGGGTGCACAGACTGATCGCATAATGAGTCAGATTGCAAACCTCCTACAAAGTCCAAGGCCCAGTGGTGAGGGAACCTCTTTCCCTGCAGCCCCTCAAGAAGCATCTACTTCTCATGCTCCTCTAAACCCAAACACTTAGCCAAACACTAACCTTCCACTAACCACCAACACCCCAATCACCAATTTCTCACCAAATACCTATTATTACCAAAATGTCAACCCTTTCTTGCCAAACCCACCATGTCCTTTACCAAACACCAATATACCCCAAAATCCAAGTGGCCTCCCATTTCCCATCACTAATCCTCTCCAAAATAACCCACATATGGACCCTGGAAGCCATATCCAGCCAGGACAAGTAACAACTTATTTACCCTTCAATAATCCTGGTCATCAGGCAGAAGCCACCAATAACCCACCTCTCCAAAATCCTTACCATAACCCTTACCGAATACCTCTTCAAAATCCCTACCAAATGCTACGACCATAAACAAACCCAGCCGCTCCCAATCCTTCCAACATATACCAAAACCCAGCACCCCCTCCCACAAAATTAGACGCAGACATGGACAACATAAAAAGTATGATGCACAAATTCTTGAACAAAGGGGAATTTTCTACGCAGGCATTAACGCTGCAACCTTCAGCCCTACTACCTTTAAAATTCAAAATGCCCGACATAGAAAAATTCGATGGAACTGGATGCCCTATCTCCCACTTAAAATCCTATTCTACCGGCATGCAGTCAAGAGGGGCTAGCTCTAAAGTTATGGCCTCCAATTTCCATCTTACCTTAATAGGGGCTGCCAAGCAATGGTTAATGCTAGCTGACAATAGCACCATGGGTACTTGGGACCAAATAGCTGAAGGGTTCTTAGAGAGGTACAAAGATAATACTACCTCCGAGAACAAAAGAGATCTTGAGTCGTGCACCCAAAGGGAAAAGGAAACATGCGCAGACTTTGCAGCCAGATGGAAAAGAAAAATAGCTTATACATTGGATAGGCCTGATCCAGCTGAATCAACCAGAATGTTCATAAAAAATCTCCAATCCATTTACCTAGACCATATGCGGTATCTCCCCTATAGCAATTTCAAAGAAATAGTGGAGATAGGGATTCGTATCGACGAAGATATACGAACTGGACATTTAAAAGTCGATACACCTCCAAACTCATCTTACTACTCTAGAGCAGAGGAAGCGTCTACAGTAGAAAACAACATTATGGAGGAAGGAGGTAATATCAGTCGCAACACAAAAGGAAAATATCAACGAAATGAAAGAAAATTGGATGAAATCTATGCGCCAACGTCAACAATCTTTCAAAGGCTGGTAGCCCAAGGAATCCTGAAACCATTGGAAGAGTACGAACCCCAGACCCATTGCCTGCCAAATGGGATCATTCTCAATATTGTGAATACCACCAAAGCAGCGACCATCCTACTGACAACTGTTGGACCCTTCAACGTGCCATTAAGAGACTCATCGATAATAAAATCATTGAGAAGCCGCACCCATGATTGATAAAAAGCGATCAAGCATCGCCCAAGGAACAAAATTGAGAAAGAATTTGGATAGGACAGAACGTTAACACAAGAAGTTGTTAGTCAACTCAAGGAAGGACAAGAGAAAACTTTGAGGCTCATAGAACTCTAGCATACTTTTGTATACGCCTCCAAAAAAACCCTTTTACCTTTGAATCTCCTCTTACCAAATAAAATCTTCAAAAAACAACTTTTTTCAAAATTAGCGTCAGATTTTCCATATATATCTTTTTCTTTTAGAGGTCACTTACTTCCGAGTATCCTTGGAGAGGTTTTCTTCTAGAGATGATAAGTTGACTCCCTTAAAAACACTCAAATCTACATGAGTTGACAATGAGTCATCCAGAAGATATGGACCCACAAACTTTTAAGAACACATGAAATCTAAAGTAGGCAAGTCGTCTTAACAGGAATCACCTTCGACCCATAGCGGCCGAGCTGTTAGTAGCATACTGGGGCTTTCCACCATATACCAAAATTTCTCCAAAAACCTAAAACCCTTTATAGTCCACCATATGCCGAAATCCCTACAGAAACTAAGACCTCCCAATATCCCCAGCCAAACAACTATCCCTATGATCCAGTTTCCCAAAACTAGGGGTTGTATCGCCTTTTTATATCCACCAAAAATGATTATCCCTTTGTCCCAAAAAGAGAGATGACATTCTCAACTGCTATGATAATGCTCCAAAAAAAGAGAGAAAAAGAAGAAAAAAAGAAAAAAAGAAAAAAAAAAGAAAAAAAAGAAAAGAAAAGAAAATCTCTCTGGAGCGAGTCCATCATTTGTCCATCTCTCCCCTTTTCCAAACTTGTTTGGGGCTTCTCAGGAAAAATCAACACATACGCTTTTTAGACATGGATCGAAGGAAGCCCACTACTACCCAAAGCCAAAGCCATACCAAAAACCAAAACCATACCCAAAGTCAAAGCCATAACCAAAGTCAAAGCCAATAGGCCTACCATATTCAAGACCAAAAGCCAATTATCCATCTAAACCCCACAGCCTGAAAAGCTAACCAACGATCAAATTATTGATCGCTTTTTCCGTGAAGAGACCTTCTAACCTCAAAACCAATCCATCTCCAAAGGTTTAAACAGAACGCCTTGAACCAGTCGCAATCAACAGCTTTGCTTCAATCGGTTATAACGTGATCTGAGTCGAAGACAGAACTCCCTGCTAAAACACACAAAAATATCAAAAGATAATTACCAAGTAGGGTCCATAACCCACCAACCTGGTGATACTCGGCGATAAAGTGAACTCTGAATCCTGACTCACTTTCTTGTTCATTAAAGTCATCCTCGTATCATGTGCCTTTGATTTCTCTCTTCAAAACAAAAAAAAAAAAGAAAAAAAAAAAAAAAGAAAAAAGAGAAAAAAAAGAGAAAGAAGAAGAAGAGAAAAGTCCACCTAGGGGTTTTCCCTCCATTCGCTTCTGGGGTTATTCTCCATTCATAAAAACGTATCACTTGAGTATGCTAGGAGCTTTCTATCCCATCTTGAAAAATCTGTTAATTGAGCCACCCTGGGGCTTTTCCCACCAAACTCATGAGTCTTGTCCATTCAGTCTCCTATCCCATATTCACTGGGTCATGAATTGTTAGTCATTTTTGAAAAGAGGCATTTTAAAAACACATATCAACCAAGAAAGTTCTGTCTCATCCTTACTGAGCAGGGACTTCTTAGGAGGGTCTCTTATAATTTATGTGATCCGGATAGATTATTTTGGGTACACTTTGCCCTTACCTTCCTATTAATGCTAGGCTGGTTGTCCACCAATTTCTGTCCAGAATACCAAAGGTTCGAAAGTCTACTAACAAGATCAGACTATCTGCTTCGCTTTGGCATCACCCCAGTTTCCCTAAAGTTCTATCATATCTTGCTACTTGACTGCCATGTTATCTCCTCATACAGGCCCGGTTTTTGAAACCCCTCCTTACTCTCTTTGCCAAAAACCATGATATCTTGTTTTCAAGTCAAAAGAAAGAAACGAAAGCCCTCCATTAAATTACTTCACTGAGAAAACCCCACCAGATACCAAAAACCAAACAAACTTATATATATGTCACACCAAAGCTCCGAGTAAACCCCAACGGAGCTACAACCTCAGCCATTTTACTCACCAGTCAAGAAGTACAGTGTGTTTAATAAAATTCTTCTTTAAAAGTCAATCGTGTGCAGGTTCTATTAACTAGTGTTTGCATATGGACTAAATTGCAAAGGTGGAGTAAGTCTTTCAGCAACATTGCTTCGCACCACTATATCTGATCTCGGAAGCATTTCCTGCACACTATTGGTCTTATCATCATCCCTAAAACATCGATATCATAAATTCAAATTTTTTTCGAAAAAAAAGAGGAAAAGTTTTTTTTTCATATGCATTTTATCTTAGCTTGCATCTTGCCATTACAACATCTTATCTTGTCAAGTATTTGCAACATCATCCCCCCATGCAACATACATATCTTCTACCCACACGTTCTAAAGACCGGGGACACCAATCTCCGTCAAAGCTTGTTGAAGTTGAACAAAAGCATCACCAGCACTCTACAGTTCAAACATACTAGTTCTCGCCTAAGGCAAGTCGAAGCACTGCTAGCCACTCTGTCATCCCACATAGGTCCTACATCTATCCAGCATCTCGCCAAGGACTTCTTCTAAAAAATCCTCAGTAACATCATCAAAACTCACCGACGATGGCGCATAAATCAAAGAATGCCGAAGAAGGCACAACATCAAATCTCCCTGATGATGGCGCATAAATCAATCATGCTGAAGAAGGCACATCATAAAAAATCTCACCGACAATGGCACATAAATCAAAGAATGTCGAAGAAGGCACAACATCAAATCTCGCTGATGATGGTGCATAAATCAATCATACCAAAAAAGGCACATCATCAAAAATCTGGCTGACAATGGTACATAAATCAAACTTTCCGAAGAGGGCGCACAAAGCAGCATGCCGACAATGGCATATCGCCGACGAGGGCGTACAAAGCAGCATGCCGATGATGGCATAACGCCGATGATGGCGCACAAAGCAGCGCGCCGATGATGGCATAACGCCGATGATGGCGCACAAAGTAGCATGCCGATGATGGCATATCGCCGACGAGGGCGTACACAGCAGCATGTAGATGATGGTATATCGCCGACGATGGCGCACAAAGCAACATGTCGACGATGGCATATCGCCAACGAGGGCGTACAAAGAAGCATGCCGACAATGGCATATCGTCGACGAGAGCGTACAAAGCAGCATGCCGACGAGGGCATATCGCCGACGAGGGCGTACACAACAGCATGCCGACGAGGGCGTACAAAGCAGCATACCGATGATGGCATATCGCCGACGATGGCGCACAAAGCAACATGCCGACGAGGGCGCACAAAGTAGCATGCCGACGATGGCATATCGCCGACGAGGGCGTACAAATCAGCATACCGATGATGGCATAACGCCGATGATGGCGCACAAAGCTGCATGCCGATGATGGCATAACGCCGATGATGGCGCACAAAACAGCATGCCGATGATGGCATATCACCGACGAGGGCGTACACATCAGCCTACCGATGATGGCATATCCCCGACGATGGCGCACAAAGTAACATGCCGACGATGACATATCACCGACGAGGGCGTACAAAGCAGCATGCCGATGATGGCATATCGCCGACGAGGGTGTATAAAGAAGCATGCCGACAATGGCATATCGCCGACGAGGGCGTACACAACAGCATGCCGATGACGACATATCGCCAACGAAGGCGT
Organism: Codonopsis lanceolata; assembly: GCA_013146195.2. Classification (NCBI taxonomy): domain Eukaryota; kingdom Viridiplantae; phylum Streptophyta; class Magnoliopsida; order Asterales; family Campanulaceae; genus Codonopsis; species Codonopsis lanceolata. The sequence goes on along the minus strand of CM028380.1, from coordinate 86,270,512 downwards.
ACAAAGAAGTATGCCGATGATGGCATATTGCCGACGATGGCGTACAAAGCAACATGCCAACGATGGCATATCGCCGACGATGGCGCACAAAGCAACATGCCAACGATGGCATATCGCCGATGATGGCGCACACAGCAGCATGTCGATGATGGCATATCGCCGACGAGGGCGTACAAAGCAGCATGCGAATGATGGCATATCACCGATGATGGCGCACAAAGCAACATGCCGACGATGGCGTATCATCTATCCCACCAGTATAACTGTTGTATGTTTGCATCGGGCCGAACTACATTTGGTCTGATTCCTTTTATTAAGGGATACATAGGTAGCCTACTTCGATAGGTCCGACCATCAGAGCACTTAATTTGCATATCTGCTGAAAAACTACGATAATATGCTACAACCGACTAAACATATCTAGGATATGCGAGATTTGATATGCATTATAAACTGCTGCATTATAACAGCTACCTATTGCATTACTCCCCATTAGAATTACCACTAAATTAGGGAGTCTATTTCTTATCAACGATGTTCGTTTACTCGGTAAGGTGCGGGTTACCCGTAAACTCCATCGTTGAGGGGTTTTGTGGACACCCCAATTTCGTACCCCATGTATGTGACATGACATGCGATATCAAGACCTGTTAAAACTTAACAAATGTCAAGTTATAGGGTTTAAAAATGCAAAAGGGAAAGCAGGATGCGTAAAACAGTGAAATGCAGGGGCCAAACTGTCAAAAAGAGGCCTAAGTTTAGAACCTGGCGCCCCCCATAGGGGAACTGTGGGTCCCAATGGGCACAATAATAAGCTCGAAGGGGGGGGGGTTGAATAGCTTATTAAACACTTAAAACTTTTTCGTAAATACTTTGAAGGTTACTTGTAATCTATTGAAAAAATAGAAGTAGCGGAAGACCTTCAAGATAGTTGTTTGGGTCTGCCAATAAGGACTACCGGTAGACCTTTACAAGTTACTTAAGTTCTACTGTAAATGGATAAAGATAGACAAAGTAATTATGCAGTTCAAATATCAGACAAACAGTAAGAAATAACACAAGTATTTTGGGATGGTTCACACTATAATGAGTGCTACGTCCACCACCAAGGCAGTCAACCTTGGATTTAAATTGTGCACTATGTTTTCCACTAGATCAATTACAAAGAATATTCCTAATGGATCGTGTACAAAATATTGACTTGTGTTTGGGGTCTAGGGAATTAAATATCGTAAACAGATATTTAATTCGATGTAATATAGTTAAGGGAAGTAAACAACAAGAAGATAAAACAATAAGTGTTGATGAGAAGCTTCTTTTTGTTGACGAGGACTTCTAGATCTGTTTAGGATCTCTTGATTGTACTGAGTTGAAAGACTTGGAGTTTAAGAAGTTTCAGAGCAATCCTTTAAGTGATCGATTGATTCTGTACAGTTGTATTTGGTCCAGTCTTAAATGGCAGTATTTATAGTAGGTGCATTTTCAAAAGATCCGTTGGAGAAGACGAATACTTCAACAGCTCTTTTCATCAATGCATTAAATGCATGGGGCTGTCAGTCAAGGATTTTCGTCTTCACAGATATCTAGAGCAGGGAATGATTTCTGAGATCTTCAAAAAGGTGGGCGATTTAGGTGTCAGATCTGAGAGTTGTTGCAGAGATTAGGGGACAGTCTACTTTTCATGCTTTCACTGTTCAGGACGAAAAGTCTTCATGCTTTTCGGAAAAGGTTGCTTTCGGCGGCTTGACATGTCAGGGAATGTCTTGGATTAATTCAAATAAAGATGTAGAATAAGTTTGAATTAATCCACTGAGTCATTGCTGGATTGGACACGTCATAAGAGACCAGGTGGACACGAGGTCTGCCGTTTTACGAGCTGAAAGCACGTCTTCCGATAAAGCTTGTGGAGAGGTCTTCCGTTGAACCTGTGAAGTCCTACAAAAACTATACAAGGCAAAGTTCTATACACAGTTTCCACGCTAATCGATACGCAGCCCGATTAGCCACTGAAGTATAAAACTAATGTAATGATTTGAACATATATAAATCTAACATAAGAATCAACAATCTCCTCCTATTTATATATGGTCATCATTACTACAAATGAGGGTTTTGAAACAGACTATTTGATAGATAATAACATGTCTGAGAATTATATATATAGATAAACGGAAGACATGCCTCTATCAAACAGAATAACACCTCAAATGTAAGGGACTAATCTAAGTGCATACAAGAATGAGAAAATCATAGAATAGCACACAGATTACCACCAGTTCAAATAAATTTAAACTGATTGTTTAAATTCTAAACAGATATGAAATATAAAGCAATAAGAATTTAAACAAGATAACCTTTTTGAAAAACAAGTAATCTTATGTATTTATAAACAAGAAGTTTACATATCACAGAGTTTTCACAAAAAAGATAGATACAAAGGTAAGGGAAGAAAAGATATATGAACTACCAAGGTATTTTCCCTTTGCCTTTGTCTGCAGCCTCTTTTTCTCTTCGCTCTCGCTCTAGCTCTTCCATTCTTCGCTCGTATTCGTCATCTACATCAATCGGAGGTCTGGTGGAACGAGAACGGTAGTCCAGTTCTTCACGAAGACGACTGTTCTCTTCCAACAGCATTCTGTTGATTGACCTCATTTGCTTCTCCTCCGTGATGGCCATATCACGATCACGGTTGGCATTCACGACGTCGTGAGCAGAGTTGCGAGCAAGGTTGTTGAGCTCAAGAATAGGAGGGCGACCGTGGCCGAGATGGAGAGTGATGGCATGGAATAACTCGTAAAAAAGCGAGGAGCAAATACGGACACACTCATCTCGTTGAGCTTTAATGTTGATCTTGACATCTGTGAAGTCGTGTCGTATCTGTCCAAATCGAGTCCAGACATCCTCTTGGAATTGTCGTAGAAGGGCGGCAGAGCGGTCGTTGGCTTTGGACGCAGCAGTGGCTATTTCGGCGGTAGCGGTAGTGATGTCGTAAGTGCCAGCCGTTCATAGATGGCGCCCAATGACAAAATTTCATCATTGGCAGGCGGATGAGAAGAAGTTGCTTGGCCAATATGAATGGTGCCGGCAGAGGTAGAGTCTGCAGGCCGTATGGTCTGTTGGAGTGGAGGAGTGATGGAGTCGGAAGAGGACGAGTCTTGGGTTGGTATGGTGTTGGTGGAGGAAGATATGGTAATGGGTGGAGGGGGTGGTGGTGTTGGAGGGGAATCAATCTCAATGTCAGTGTTCGAGTTGTCACTGATATGAGATGATTCGGGTAAGGGGTCGGTGGAAAACCAGAAGGAAGGGGCAGGGTAGAAGAGGGATTTTGGTTTTCTAAGGAGAGATTGAGAAGGTTGAGGAGGTTGATGGGGAGGGGTAAATAGGTCTGCTACTGACGAAAGTTCAAAAAGGAACTTCGCAGCAGCAGAGGCTAATGGCTGGGTGGGAAGGATTTGAGTTGGCTGTGGTGTGGTTGAAGAAGTTGGTTGGGATTGGGGTGGTGAGGAAGGGGTAGATGGGTCAGGTGAATAGTTGAAGGGGGAAGGTGGAGGAGGAGTGGGGGTTCTGGCTGGCTCCTCCTGAATTTGAGGCTCCTCCTGAGGGATAGACTCCTCCGGAGGTGGTGAAGGGTTGATAGGAATAGATGAAGGGTTGGCAGGTAAGGGTTGGGCATCGGTAGATGGTTGGGCGTCGGTAGAGGTAGTTGGTTGGGCATCAGTAGTTGGTTGGCTGGCGGTAGATGGTTTGGTACCGGCAGTTCTCCTTTTCTTTCGTAGCGGCTGAGTAGGAGACTCAACTGCTTCATCGGTAGTGGCAGGAGTGTCTGCCGGGGGCTGGTCTTCAAAGGTTTTACGAAGTCTCCTTCGTTTTGGTTTAGGAGTTGGTGCAGGAGATGGTAAGGGTGATTAATTTGGTTTGGGTGGTGGGAGGATGGCCGGGTTTGAGAGGTGGGTCGGGGGTGGTGAAGGTGAGGAATGGCAGGATTGGCCTGATGCCTTGTTCTTTTGGCCTTCCTTCATCTCCTTCCTGACCCATTTGGCCTGCTCCTCTTTAGTTGGAGTGGCCCCTTCCGGCCTAGTCCTCTTTGCCTTGCCCTTGGCTGCCATCTTTGTTCTTAGCAGCTGCTCTGCCTCATCAGCCAAGTCTTTGGCCTTTTGATGGAGGGACGCGGCCACTTGATCGTCAAATTTTGCAGAGGCCTTTTTGAAGGTTACTGGCTGGCGCGTCATGTGCTTCCATGATGAAGCGAGTAACCAAGATAGGTACCGGCTTGGTCACTTTATCAAGGGTAATCGGCTGGCGATAGACTTCGCAAATTGCGGCCAGTAAGCTTGTTCTTGTACTCTGTACTTGTTCAAGAACGGCTATGAGGCTGCTTCTCTTGGCCACATCAATCAATTCATCTTCCTTAGGAAGAATTGACATTTCGTCATCCCTTAAAAGGGCATTGATTAGCCCGACGAAGGGCGCTTGCAAGTGGGGTTATTCTTTGCTTTCTCCACCATCGCTTTAGCTCATCGAAGATGATGACCCCCCAGTTGAGTTTGAGTGAAGAAATACAGCACTTGTCAAGTTGATTTGCTGGGCGGTGAACATGTCATGTGCTCCACTCTTGAATAGGAGCCCTTTGTCAAGGAGGTGGCTTATGCAAGATATCGCCCGAGAGGGAAAAGATTTCTCGAGCATTTTCCTTGGGGTTCCTCAGAGGTTTCTACACCCCTCATGGCTTCCTCAGTATGCAGCCTCAACCATGGTCTTTGCAAAGAGCTCCTCCCGTAGTGTAATACCGATGATAGTGGAAATATTTTGGCGGTGATGGAGATAGGTCGGCCCCTAATCCATTCCTCGAAGAGCACTCGGCTCATGAGTTCCATCCTTTGATAAAATTCTTCCTCGCCAGAAGATACCGTAATTTTGTCGTTGAGGCGTAAGAGGAGGAGTATGCCGAGCGCTCATGTCCTCGCAAGCTTTGACGCCGGCAGTTTATAGAGTTGATTGACCAAGGTCAATGCACATTCCTCGAATATATAGCCGGTCCGTGAGCGACAATGATGTCATGAGCGGTTGAAAGGTTAGTATCCGTGAAGGTTGACATCCGCATCGGGAGGAATGTCGGCTCTGTTCGCCTCTTTCGCTGCCGCGCTCGATTTTGAAGTTCTTCCTTGAAAGAAATGTACAATAAAAATTAGGGCTTTTCATCAAAAACAACTAAACAAGTAGGAATTTCAAGGTTTTCTGAAATAATTGAAATTTTCGAAGCAAAAACATGAAACCCTAGAATGTTTAGAGTAACCACACTCGAGAAAAGTATAACAACAGTTTTCCATAAGAATAAACGATGAATATACGTAAACGACTGTTAGTATCCAAGTTTGAAAAGAACAACAATGGCGAATTACTGTATAAACTTGAAGAATGACCGTTTGAATTCCAAAACAATTTTAGTTTATGAAAATGAAATGCAGAACAGTACGTAGAAAGTTTCAAGTAGAGTAGAGAGGAGCGTACCATTGTTGATGATGAGAAGAAGAAACAAGAAGGATTTGAATTTGCAGAAAGTAGTTACACAGAGAGTGAGAGAGAGTATGAAAAGAGAGAGAAATATTTTGTCAAAGGGTTTCGTAAAGTTTTGCAAATGACGGTTCAAGGGCTATTTAAAGGCGAGAAAATTTTAGTTTGAGAAAGCGGGAACTTAAGATATTTTCTTAAGTACCAGATTTTATCCTTGACCCCCTTTATTGCTTTAGAAACCTCTTTAGCAAAAATTAGACTAAGTAAGAGTACTAACCTTTAAGTCTTCCGGTAAAGGAGAACTTACGTCTTCCGATTAGTCTTAAAACTAGGTCTACCGGTATGAAAGAAACATTAACAAAATGTTGAATTTAAGCAGTAGGATCAATCATACCAAGATTTCTCCTTAAATAAGCAAACCTGGTGGCGTCCAGTGGTTTTCTGAGAATGTCTGCCAATTGATGTTCAATTGGAACATATTCCAAACTGATGTTACCTTTTTCCACATGATCTTTGAGGAAGTGATAACGAATATCAATGTGTTTTGTCTTGGAGTGCATCACTGGATTTTTGAGACCGAATTGCCGATGTGTTGTCACACATGATTGGGCTTTGCGCCTTGATGTTGTAGTCCACTAGTTGTTGCTTCATCCATAGGAGTTGAGAGCAACAAATGCTGCAAAGAATGTATTTCGCTTCGTGGTTGAATTTGCAACCCGATCCTTGTTTCTTGCAAGACCATGAGATAAGTCTATTTCCAGGAATTGACAAGTCCCACTAGTGCTTCTCTCTCGCTTCACTTTCAGGTCGCTAATCAGATCCGAGTATCCAACTAGATTAAAGTTGCTGGATTTGGGATACCGTGATGCCTAGATTGGTTGTTTTTGAGACATATCTTATGATACGCTTGGCGAAGCAAATGTGACTCCTTTGATCCGCTCAAATCTAACACAAACACAAACAAAGAAACATAATGTCGTCTACTAGCAAGAAGGGTAAAGAAGT
>CM028380.1:86221350-86263896 GCA_013146195.2 Codonopsis lanceolata | reverse complement strand
AAGACTCACCCATTTGAATTTCAAGTATCTATCTAAGCTATCCAAAGAAGGTCTAGTCAAAGGAATGCCAAAGGTCTGATCATGATCGTGCTTGCAAAGCTTGTCAACTGGAAAGCCTCAAAAACGCCCTTCAAAAGCAACCAGACTCTCAACATCAAGACCTCTCGCAACTTCTACACATGGATCTCTCTCCTGACTGGCCACTACTATTAGCTATGGTGGTCACGATACACGCTTGTAGTAGTGGATGATTATACAAGATACACTCGACGTAGATGATGTCTTCTAAAGACCACACATACGATCTTCTTACAAATTGTTTCGTAAGACCGCAAACGCAAAACTGATGAAATCGTGACGCTCGACGACAATGGTACCAGTTCACAACAATGGAATAGCAAAGTCGCGGATGATCACGACATTGGTCACAACTTCTCGCAGAAGGACACCGCGCAAAATGGTGTTGCGTAAAGGAAAACGAACACTTATCGAAGTCGCTAAAACTATGCTCGCAAAGTTGCCCAAACACTTCGGGCGTGTCAACACACCGTTCACTGTAACGCATCTTTGATCAACAAATTTCACCAGAAAACACCCTATGAACTTGGAGAGGTAAAACCCCAAACATTGGATTTTTAAAAATCTTCTACGCAAATGTTTCGTAGTCTACAATGGTAATGACTAAGAGGCAAATTTGATCATAAAGCCGATGAAGGTGTATTTTTGGGTTATGCTTTACACTCCAAAGCTTATGGTTTTCAACAAACGATCATTGAAAATAGTTGAACTGCTCATGTCTCATTTGATGAATTTGATTTATTAGAGCCACACGTGGCTCCAAATGTTGCCGATGACTTTGTTAATGTTGAGACAGTACTTACATCCATCACCAAAGAACTCAATCAAATGTCCCCGATCATCATTTCTTATCAAATGGGTCACCGAAGACTTCAACCCCGCTCAAGAAAACTCAAACCCAGAACCCTTTGTTTCGAACCTGAAAATCCTCTTCCTCAACTAACCTTGAACCTCCGAACAAGATACTCATCACACGACTGATCTTCCTTCTAGCCCTCCTCAACCTTATCATGAAGAACAAAGAACAAATCATCACATTCCCGCTGTCACAAGAACATGTAAAGACCATCCAATCTCTCAAATCATTGGTGACATTCATGTTGAGAGTGACTTAAGATCTTCCAAAATGAATGTATGTTCTCAGGCCGCATTCGCCTCGTAAGAAGAGCCAAAGAAGATCGATGAAGCCCTTCAAGATCCAAGTTGGTCGGAAGCCATGCAAGAAGAACTTCAAAGAATTTGAACGATGCCAAGTATGGAAGCTAGTCCCAAAGCCCGCCGATCATACCGCCATTGGCACAAAATGGGTGTTCAAACAAGAAGGATGAGGATGAACATAGAGAAACAAAGCAAGACTTGTTGCACAAGGATATCGCCAAGAAGAAGGTATCGACTATGATGAAACGCTTGCTCCAAAGAGGATTGAAGCTATCGATCTTCTTAGCCTATGCTACATACAAGGACTTTGTGTCAGTATCAAATGGATGTCAAAAGCGCATTTCTAAATGGTGATCTTCAAGAAACGCCACGTTGCTCAACCTCCGTGCTTCGTGGAAAAGGAAAAGAAACTCATGTCTACAAGCTTAAGAAGGCCTCTATGGTCTTAAGCAAGCTCCTCGGCCCGGTATGAAACTCTATCCAAATTCTTAGTAGAACAAGGATTTGTGCGAGGAAAGATCGACACCACTCTTCATTCTCAAGCACAAAGGACACTCTCGCTGGTACAAATTTACGTTGATGATATTATCTTCGGATCTACCAATGAGAAGTCGGCAAGATTTGAAACACTCATGACCGGCAAATTCCAAATGAGCATGATGGGAGAACTCACATTCTTCTTGGGTCTTCAAATTCAATCCAACAAAGGAATATTCATCCAATCCAAGTATGCTAAAGATCTTGTAAAAGTTCGGATTGGAAACAACAAACACTTTTGATACACCAATGGTCGCTAAATGTAAACTTACAAAAGACTTACAAGGAAAGAAAGTCGATATCACCCACTATAGGGGATAATCGGATCTCTCTTACCTCACGCCGCCAGACCGACATAGTGTATGCCGTTGGGGTATGTGCTAGATTTCAAGCACTGTGAGTCACATCTTCGCACCAAAAGAATCATTATATGTATCGATACCACCAACTTAGGTATTTGGTATCCAAGGAATCTTCTTTCAACTTAGTAGGCTACTCGATGCCGACTATGTCAAGTTGCCAATCGGAGAAAAGCACCATGTCAATTTCTAGGAGACAGACTTGTCTCTGGCTAGCAAGAAACAAGCATCGTTTCCAACTCCACCATCAAGCGTAGTACATAGCTGCCGGTGCTGCCGCCAACCGCCTGATCAAACAACAGCTTGGTGGACTACGACATCAAAGTAGTGCATCGCCCAATCATGTGTGATAACACCAAGAATCTCTATCACATACAATCCTGTGATGCATTCCAAGACAAAGCATATCGATGTTCGATATCACTTTCTAAGGGACAATGTAGAAAAGAGAAACATTAGCATGAAGTACATTTCCACTGAACATCAACCGCGATATCTTCACAAAGCTCTAGCGCATGTGTTTGCTTATCTCGGGAGAGCTTGGTATGCTTGACCCAACTCGCTTAAATTTAATTTCAATTAAAATTAATTTTTCATTATAATATTTTGAAATTTCAAAATTAATTTTAAGGCACTTGATAATTTCTTTTTAAGCATCTTGAAAATTTCTCTTGCTGCATTTACTTTTTAAAGAGTAAAGTCAAGAATTTATACAGGCACTGGGACACAAAGGTAAGCTTTCTAAACTCATAATTTTAGAGGGTTGTTTATGAAAATTGTGAGGGACTGATTTCAAATTTGGTTGAAATACTTTATGAAAAGGTATTTTTCTCTTTCCTAAAAGCCGTCATTCATTAAGTCTTGTCATCAAAAAGGTGTCTGACTTAATGACATTTCACAAGTCTCTATGATCGACAGACGTCCTTTCATTTATAAACCCTCAACCGCCAAAAATTCATTTCACAAATCCGTCTCTTTGCTATTCTCTCTCTAAAACTTTCTTTCTCTCTAAGAATTCCCGGTTCCTTCGCCTGCTCGTTAGTTAATTTGCTGATTCACTTCCTTTTCATCTTCTACTTCTGCGAATCTTCTGCAATGGTAAAAAATTTCTAACCCTAACTCAGTAATCGCAGTGCTGGAACTTCTTCTTCAACTGTTGTTCCCGAACAAAGCTTAGAATCCAATCTCCTGAGATTCCATCGTTGCCCCCCAACTATGTATCATCCAGGATGTGCATCGACGAACCATCTGCTCATGCTTATGCTTCTAGGGTCAAAATTGTGGATGACCTGAACCAGTCTGGGATTCTGCCTCTGTTCGTGCTTGACGATGTCAACTTCAGCTATCTTCTAGTGGAAGAATTCTTCCAGAATGCTACAATCAATGAATCCAGAACGTCCATCACTGTTATTGTCAGGACCATCTCCGTCACTATCATCGCTCAGATCGCCAAGATTCAAGAGTTGCTTAAGGCGTGGAATTCGATGGCCCACTTCATCGATTGATGATGAAAAGGCCACGCATGGTCTTATATGGGAGAAAACACTCCAAGGGAGGCCTTCTAAGATGAAGAGGACTTTATTCAAGATGATGTCTACTTCATCACCATCTATTCGACAAGAGTCTGATCTTTAAGAATGGTACTCATGACATAATGATCGCGACACCTGCTGAATACACTTCTAGCTATCCTCAACCTTCGACTAACTCAAGCACTGATTCTATTTGAGCCAGGCGATGTCGTTGAAGCACAAAGGTTCTCAAGCGTAGTTTAACCTTTTGTTCGCCTTTTTAATACTCTTCTTCGGTCAAACACACAATTGCATACACGCATCTTTGCCTTTGAGAAGAAGAAAATTCAAAAATCTATCCAATTCACCAGCACCTTCATCATCAACTACCAAAAGCTGAAGAACGAGAAGAGAGTTCAGCAAGGTCTTCATCCTCTGATCATAGTCCATGCTATGAACCCGCCTCCACTTAAAGTTATCAAAATCAATCCTGAGACAACCGTGGATGCCCTCATGGCCAAGCAGCTGAGCAAAAAGCTCTCCAAGCTGGAAGCCGGCTGGCCAAGGTCGCCAAGAAGGTTCAGCGATCCTCCCTCCTCCACCTCCACAAAAAGAAGAAGAAGATCTCTTCGCTGAGGAGGATCCAGCTTCAAGAAACGGAAATCAAAAGCTTATCAACCATCGCTACGCTAACCCCCTCGCTTATCCCCAGCTAAAAGACAAAGAGCCTCATCCAATCCTCGCTCCGGTGCTCGCTGAGGCCGCCAACACTCGCTCCTCTCGCTCACGAAAGCGCAAAACCAAACGCTCCGAACCTTCTGAACCCTTCATTACCTTCATCCCTCCTTCATCACCTATCTCTTCTTCCTCCCCTTCTCTCACTTCTTCAATAGCCCCTGCTGCTGTTGGGGAGGAGCATGCTGCTACCCCTCCTTCTTCCCCTACTTACTTTTCAACCCCTGCTGTTGTTGAGGAGGAGCCTTCTTCACCTGCTCCAAAGAAGAAGAAACGCAGACTTTGCAAGAAGTCTGTGGCTCCAACACCATCTTCTCCACCCTCTCAACCTATAGACACTATCCCTTCTCCGCCATCTTCTCCCGAACCCATCTCCGCCATTCATCCAGAATCTTCCCTAGCCATAATACCTGCTCACATAAACTCTTCTCCCTCTACCTCTTCTACTTTCTTCTCTATGCCCGAACACTTCTCTCCTCTTGCCCCTCACATATCTACTCTTCTCTACCAAACCGCCTTTCTACCAGAAATCTTCCCTCCTATCTCTCAATACATCACTCCTATCTCCATCTCTTCTGACCTATACCAAATTCTCTTTCCTTCCATCTCTTCTGCCACCCATTCTTTTCTCTTTGATTTCTCTTCTATTTCAGACCTTCTCTACCCTTCTACCTCCCCTCCCAACTTCATTCTTCTACCCGACTATCCTTTTCCCTCCTACCTTTTAGAAGCCTCTTCTTCCTCTTCTTCTTCTTTCTCTATCAGTAGCCTAGCCACTGACATTGAAATTGATTCCAAACCCTCTTCTCCTCCACCTACAACCTCTGCTGCTAACCAACCTGCTTCTTCATCTTCTTCTCCACACCTTGCTCCTAACCCTTCTGAGACTCATATCTCAGTCAACCTAAACCCTTCCTCCCTTCCAATAAACACTGCTGATCCTGCCCTTCTTGATCTTCTCCGAGCCAACAATGACCAGCTCGCTCAGCTCAACACCACCGTATCTTCTATGGCACAGCAGATCGAGGTGCTCAGTTATGGCCTCAACGCTACTCATGCCACCATCTTTGACATTGGCAAGATTGTTGATCAACCGTGAACGACACCGCCAAGCCTTCACTACTCACCCTGCCTCGGTTCAAGATCACCGTGTCGCTCCGATAGGCATGCCGCATTTCGCCAGATCAACATTGCGGTTTCTTCGATGAGCTCAAGACCGGAATGGCACGAGCAATCATCCGTCGGCGAGAAGTTGCTGATTTCACTGATCTTCGCCTTGTCGAGCAAGCCGATGCCGAGCCGCCGAACAAATAGGGTTGGTGCCATCAGGGAGGAGAGAGCTACTCACTTTTTGAATCAAGCCCTTATTGAAGAACATAACCGACTCCGAGAACGCCAAAATGACAGAATCCGGATCTGGGTTGGAGACTACTTAGAACGACGACGCACTCAGCCCAATCTATTATGAATCTGTTGGTATTTTATTCTGTATCTTTTTAAAAAACCCTGCTGTTTTGCCAAAACTTTTGCTGTTAAATAGCTTGTTTAATCACAGATGACTTCAGTTTCTTTCAAAGTTTAAATTGCTTTATCTTGCTATCATTTAGTTTATTTAAACTTTGTGTTTAAATCTTTACATGTTACATGTGTGCTTATCTCATAGATTTAAACCCTGCTCTACTCAGTACTTGATTTTAATGCTTTTTCTTGTAAGTACTTAGTCTAGCAAGCTATCTCTACTAAGGCTTCGTTCGAGAGGCATGTCTGCTCTTAATAAAAATTCTTTAAGACATGTTATTATCTCAGTGCATGATTCAAAGTCTGCTAGTAGCTGAGATGATGACATCAACCAAATAGGAGGAGATTGTTGATTCCTTATTCTAGATTTGGTTGACTCATCCTCTGATTCTATTGTACAGTGGCTAAAAGGTCTACGTACCGATTAGTGTGGCAACTGTCTTAGAATCAATGTGTTTAGAACTGTTTAAGTGTTAGTTTTAGGCGCGGTTTTGCTAGCTTCTTCAGCAGCCTTGGAAGAACAGCAGGCTTTGAAGTCTGCTCAAAATTCGAAAAATCAAGATGAGCCAAATCACGAAATTATGACACATGTACACCTATTTAGATATTTTCAAAAAATATCTAGTCATTATGTCTTCATCAGATTTCACTTTCAAGAAGTCAACTCTTCATGCTGACAACTGTCCAGACTGTCTCCTGAAACCTGAAGACTGAAGACATTACCCTTTTTGGCTAAAAAGACTTTCCAAGCTGCAGAGCCTGCAACCTGCAACCTTACTCAAATTGGGAATGTCCTCTCTGCACACTGCATCTCTGATGACTGTGGCTCTTACATCTCCCAAAGCGCTGAATTGCATTCAATGCAAAAGAACGTTGGACACAGCCCTCCCTGTCTCAGTCCAACGGTCCAAAGATCTCTTCCTGGTATTTATTCAAGTCTTGAAGATCTGAAGAACAACTCTTGCGCATTAAACTCTCAAGCTTCATCTTCAAACATTCAAGCATTCAAGAGATCAAAGGACAAGGACTAACACTTTACCAAACTCTCTGAAGCTGCAGATCTGCCATCTTAAATTCGTTTCAGCTTCATTTAGTTTGTCTTTAAGCTGTCTTTAATTTTGCACGTGTGAGAACAATTATTCCTTGATTGTTTCTCTCACCTTTATACACTTGGTTAAAAACTTATTTTGTACACGATCCATTAGAGATCTATCCCATAAACCTAGTGGATAAACAAGTGCACGTTTAAAATCCAAAGCTAACCATTTTGGTAGTGGATGTAGTACTATTCACAGTACGAACCACTTCAAATCTCTGTATTCTGTTTTGAACTGTTCTTATCTTTCTCATTAACTGCTTGTGCTTAACTATTTCTGAATCTGTGCTACCTTCTCTGAATTCTCGATAGTTCAGATTCGCTTCTGTTTCCGCTGCCTTAACTCTTCTAATTAAATCGTTCAAGAAAACATTAAGAAGAGCTTTTCGAAAAGTTTTCACAAAAGCATAACTAGGCTATTCAACCCCCCCCCCCCTTCTAGCCTAGATTGAGTCTATTTTGGGACCAACAGGTCTCCTACTCATTCTCCACTCTCGCCGCTTAATGAAGCTATGTGATTGTGAAAGCCTGAGAGATATCCAAAGATGCAACCTCAAACCACGAGAACATATAAAGAAGGAAAAAAAATAATAATGTAGCTTTAACTTCCAATGCCTTATTTGGCTATAAACAACCTCATGGCTTGATTTCATGGTGATGGTGGTTTAGTCATGGTATTGCTTTTCCTTATGTTGTGTGCATGTGTTTGCGTGTGACAAATCAGTTTTATGAAGTTTAATCTATGAACTGCTTAATTTGTTGTTAAGTAGTAAAAGAAGTAATTAATTAATAAATAGTTTTGTCCAAGCCTACATAAGTTAAAAGTAATAACTAATTAATAATGTGGTAGATAAGTAAAAAATGTAGTGGAAATAGCATTTCACTAAAAAATCATTAACAACATGTGCAACATGCGTGCAACGCGCATGCACTTGACTAGTAAGAAAAAAAAGGAAAGGATGACAATTATTTAACAACAAATTAAGCAATTCATTGATTAAACTTCACAAAATTGATTTGTCACACGCAAACACACTCACAAAACATACAGAAAAGCAATACCATGACTAAACCACCATCACCATGAAATCCAGCCATTAGGCTGTTTATAGTCAAATAAGGCATTGGAAGTTAAAGCTACATTATTTGTCTTTTTGCTTCTTCAAGCATTCTCGTGGTTTGAGGTTGCATCGCTGGATATCCCTCAGGCACTCACAAACACGTAACTTCATTAAGCGGCGAGAGTGGAGAATGAGTAAGAGACCCTTAATAAGTAAATTTCTTATATATTTCTTATTCCGTCAGCCTAAGAACTATAGATTCAGCCCTCTGTCTCTCTTTCCTGCTTTTGATCTCAACCAGCCGTATCTTTCTCTCCTCTTTTTTCTTTCTCTCATATGCTTTATTCCCAAATGCAATTTTGTCTGCTCGAGTTGTGATTCATTTCCGTTTGCCGTTCGTCCTTCTGTCTTCAAACTCATGTCAATACCAAACAGCTCCAACACAATGTCATTCTCCCTACAAACACTGGTATAAATTCTCGCAGTGTCACCACACCGTTCCTTAACTGCACCCACGGCCGCGACCAACTCAAAACTTCAACGGTTTCATAGAGATGAGCTCTCATCATCCGGTCCATTCACCGCTAGGACCGAACAAAGAGGGATTTCAAAAGGGTCGCGAATTTATTCTGCCTATTAGTGAATGGGAGCATTGATATCGCTGCAAAAATCCTTAATTTCGGGTCTGGCGGGGTTTCGGGTGTGGATCTAGGGAGCGGAGAATACTTTGTGAGGATTGGTGTGGGTAGTCCTCCCCGCGCTCGCCCTTGAGACTTTAATATTTGGCAGCACTATCGTCTGAGACGTAGCAATCGGGTGTGAATACCGTAACCGTGGAAATTTTATTGGAGCTACTAGAGTGTTGGGTATCGGACGAGGATCCATGTCACTAGTTGGTCAATTGGGTGGGCAAATTGGTGGTGCATTTACATATTGTCTAGTTAGCCGCGACACCATTTGCTCAGCGTTTTTGGTTTTTGGATACAAGGAATTCACGCCGGGTGCTAATTGGGTTCCACTTGTCTGCAACATTAGAGCGCCTAATCTTTACTATGTTGGACTATCGGGTCTCGGAGTAGGAGGTAGCCAAGTTCCCATACCCGAATCGGTTTTCTATCTAGACGAGTTTGGTAACAGAGGCATGATTATAGACACGGGGACAGTTGTGACTCGATTTTCTCGGGCAGCTTACATTCCATTTCGAGATGCCTTTACTGTGCAAACCGCTAGCCTCCTTCGCGCTTCTTCTCCGGTATCGCTTTTCGATACGTGCTATGATCTCAGCGGGATTTATATGGTTCAAATACCGACAGTATCATTTTACATCTTGGGGGGGGGGTGGTCGTATTGACACATCCTCGCAGGAATATTCATATTCCGATAGACTAGCCAGGAATTAACTGCTTCGCATTTGCTTCAAGTGCCCCTTCCGGACTATCCATTATTGGTAATATTCAGCAAGAGGGAATCCAAATTTCAATTAACGGTGTGACTTCCCCAGAAGGTTGTAGATAGCGGAGGTGCAAGAGACGTCGACAAAAGAAATGGAGCAAGACGGGTCAAGGTTGACATTGGACCCACGTAATATCACTTCCGGTATCGATTACCATGTATCCGTACCGGGGAGGACTACCCACACCAATTCTCACAAAATATTCCCCACTCCCTAGATCCACACCCGAAACCATGCCAGACCTGAAATTAAGGATTTTGGCAGCGACATCAGTGCTCCCATTCATCAATAGGCGGATTAAATCCGCGACCCTTTTGACATCACTCTTTATTCGGTCCTCAACGGTGAATGGACCGGATGATGAGAGCTCGTCTCTGTGAAACCGTTGAACTTTTGAGTTGGTGGCAATCATGGGTGCAATTAAGGAACGGTGTGGTGACACTGCGAAAATTGCGAGAATTGATGGCAGTGTTTGTAGGGAGAATGACATTTTGTTGGAGTTGTTTGGTATTGACAAGATTTTGAAGACAGAAGGACGAACGGCAAACGGAAGTGAATCACAACTCGAGCAGACAAAATTGCAGTTGGGAAAAAAACATATGCGAGAAAGAAAAGAGAGGAAAGAGCGATACGACTGGTTGAGATCAAAAGCATGAGAGAGAGACAGAGGGCGGAATGTATAGTTCTTAGGCTGGCAGAATAAGAAATATATTAGAAACTTACTTATTGAGGGTCTCCTACTCATTCTCCACTCTCGCCGCTTAATGAAGCTATGTGATTGTGAAAGCCTGAGAGATATCCAGAGATGCAACCTCAAACCACGAGAACATATGAAGAAGGAAAAAAAATAATGTAGCTTTAACTTCCAATGCCTTATTTGGATATAAATAACCTCATGGCTGGATTTCATGGTGATGGTGGTTTAGTCATGGTATTGCTTTTCTTTATGTTGTGTGCATGTGTTTGCATGTGACAAATCAATTTTATGAAGTTTAATCTATGAACTGCTTAATTTGTTGTTAAGTAGTAAAATAAGTAATTAATTAATAAACAGTTTTGTCCAAGCCTACATAAGTTAAAAGTAATAACTAATTAATAATGTGGTAGATAAGTAAAAAATGTAGTGGAAATATCATTTCACTAAAAACTCATTAACAACATGTGCAACATGTGTGCAACATGCGTGCAACGCGCATGCACTTGACTAGTAAGAAAAAAAAAAGGAAAGGATGACAATTATTTAACAACGAATTAAGCAGTTCATAGATTAAACTTCACAAAATTGATTTGTCACAAGCAAACACACGCACAAAACATACATAAAAGCAATACCATGACTAAAGCACCATCACCATGAAATCCAGCCATGAGGTTGTTTATAGCCAAATAAGGCATTGGAAATTAAAGCTTCATTATTTGCCTTTTTTGCTTCTTCAAGCATTCTCGTGGTTTGAGGTTGCATCGCTGGATAACCCTCAGGCACTCACAAACACGTAACTTCATTAAGCGGCGAGAGTGGAGAATGAGTAAGAGACCCTTAATAAGTAAATTTCTTATATAATTCTTATTCCGTCAGCCTAAGAACTATAGATTCAGCCCTCTGTCTCTCTTTCCTTCTTTTGATCTCAACCAGACGTATCTCTCTCTCCTCTCTTTTCTTTCTCTCATATGTTTTATTCCCAAATGCAATTTTGATTGCTCGAGTTGTGATTCATTTCCATTTGCCGTTCGTCCTTCTGTCTTCAAACTCATGTCAATACCAAATAGCTCCAACACAATGTCATTCTCCCTACAAACACTGGTATCAATTCTCGCAGTGTCACCACACCGTTCCTTAACTGCACCCACGGCCGCCACCAACTCAAAACTTCAACGGTTTCATATAGATGAGCTCTCATCATCCGGTCCATTCCCCTTTAGGACTGAATAACGAGGGATTTCAAAAGGGTCGCGAATTTATTCTGCCTATTGGCGAATGAGAGCACTGATATCGCTGCAAAAATCCTTAATTTCGGGTCTGGCGGGGTTTCAGGTGTAGATCTAGGGAGCGGAGAATACTTTGTGAGGATTGGTGTGGGTAGTCCTCCCCGCCCTTACCCTTGAGACTTTAATATTTGGCAGCAATATGGTCTGAGACATAGCAATCGGGTGTGGATACCGTAACCGTGGAAATTTTATTGGAGCTAGTAAAGTGTTGCGTATCGGACGAGGATCCATGTAACTAGTTGGTCAATTGGGTCGGCAAATTGGTGGTGCATTTACATATTGTCTAGTTAGCCGCGACACCATTTGCTCAGCGTTTTTGGTTTTTGGATGCGAGGAATTCACGAAGGGTGCTAAGTGGGTTCCACTTGTGCGCAAGATTAGAGCGCCCAATCTTTACTATGTTGGACTATCAGGTCTCAGAGTGGGAGGTAGCCAGGTTCCCATACCCGAATCGGTTTTCTATCTAGACGAGTTTGGTAACGGAGGCGTGATTATAGACACAGGGACAGTTGTGACTCGATTTCCTCGGGCAGCTTACATTCCATTTCGGGATGCCTTTATTGTGCAAACCGCTAGCCTCCCTCGCGCTTCTTCTCCGGTATCGCTTTTCGATACGTGTTATGATCTCAACAGGATTTATATGGTTCAAATACCGACAGTAGCATTTTACTTCTTGGGGGGGGGGGTCGTATTGACACATCCTCGCATGAATATTCTTATTCCGATGGACTAGCCAGGAATTAACTACTTCGCATTTGCTTCAAGTGCCCCTTCCGAACTATCCATTATTGGTAATATTCAGCAAGAGGGAATCCAAATTTCAAATAACTGCATCGACCAGCATAACATCCATTGTATGACTTCTCCAGAAGGTTGCAGATAGCGGAGGTGCAAGTGACGTCGACAAATGAAATGGAGCTAGATGCGTCAAGGTTGACATTGGACCCACGTAATATCACTTCCGGTATCGATTACCATGTATCCGTACCGGGGAGGACTACCCACACCAATTCTCACAAAATATTCTCCGCTCCCTAGATCCACACCCGAAACCATGCCAGACCCGAAATTAAGGATTTTGGCAACGACATCAGTGCTCCCATTCGTCAATAGGCGAATTAAATTCGCGACACTTTTGACATCCCTTTTTATTCGGTCCTCAACGGTGAATGGACCGGATGATGATAGCTCGTTTCTGTGAAACCGTTGAAGTTTTGAGTTGGTGGCAATCATGGGTGCAATTAAGGAAAGGTTTGGTGAGACTGCGAAAATTGCGAGAATTTATGGCAGCGTTTGTAGGGAGAATGACATTATGTTGCAGGTGTTTGGTATTGACATGAGTTTGAATACAAAAGGACGAATGACAAACGGAAGTGAATCACAACTCGAGCAGACAAAATTGCATTTGGGAATAAAACATACGAGACAAAGAAAAGAAAGGAAATAGAGATACGACTGGTTGAGATCAAAAGCATGAGAGAGAGACAGAGGGCGGAATGTATAGTTCTTAGGCTGACGCAATAAGAAATATATAATAAACTTACTTATTAAGGGTCTCCTACTCATTCTCCACTGTCGTCGCTTAATGAAGCTATGTGATTGTGAGGGCCTGAGGGGTATCCAGAGATGCAACCTCAAACGACAAGAATGCATGAAGAAGGAAAAAAAAAACAAATAATGTAGCTTTAACTTCCAATGCCTTATTTGGCTATAAACAACCTCATGGCTGGATTTCATGGTGATGGTTGTTTAGTCATGGTATTGCTTTTCGTTATATTGTGTGTGTGTGTGTGTGTGTGTGTGTTTGCGTGTGACAAATCAGTTTTATGAAGTTTAATCTATGAACTGCTTAATTTGTTGTTAAGTAGTAAAAGAAGTAATTAATTAATAAGCAGTTTTGTCCAAGCCTACATAAGTTAAAAGTAATAATTAATTAATAATGTGGTAGATAAAAAAAAAATGTAGTGGAAATAGCATTTCACAAAAAAATCATTAAAAACACGTGCAACATGTGTGCAACATGCGTGCAATGCGCGTGCACTTGACTAGTAAGAAAAAAAAGGGAAAGGATGACAATTATTCAAAAACAAATTAAGCAGTTCGTAGATTAAACTTTATAAAATTGATTTGTCACATGCAAAGACACGCATACAACATAAAGAAAAGCAATACTATAACTAAACCACCTTCACCATGAAATCCAGCCATGAGGTTGTTTATAGCCAAATAAGGCTTTGGAAGTTAAATCTACATTATTTGTTTTTTTCCTTCTTCATGCATTCTCGTGGTTTGAGGTTGCATCTCTGGCCCTCACAATCTCTTAGCTTCATTAAGTGGCGAGAGTGGAGAATGAGTAAGAGACCCTTAATAAGTAAATTTCTTATATATTTCTTATTCCATCAGCCTAAGAAATATATATTCAGCCCTTTGTCTCTCTCTCCTCCTTTTGATCTCAACATGTCGTATCTCTCTCTCTCTCCTCTATTTTCTTTCTCGCATATGTTTTATTCCTAAATGCAATTTTGTCTGCTCGAGTTGTGATTCACTTCCGTTTGTCATTCGTCCTTCTGTCTTCAAACTCATTTCAATACCAAATAACTCCAACACAATGTCATTCTCCCTACAAACACTGTTATCAATTCTCATAGTATCACCACACCGTTTCTTAACGGCACCCACGGCCGCCACTAACTCAAAACTTCGACGGTTACATAAAGACGAGGTCTCATCATCCGATCCGTTCACCGTTGAGGACCAAATAAAGAGGTATGTCAAGAGGGTCGCGAATTTATTCTTTGTATTGACGAATGGGAGCACTGATGTTGCTGCCAAAATCCTTAATTTCGGGTCTGGCGTGGTTTCGGGTGTGGATCTAGGGAGCGGAGAATACTTTGAGAGGATTGGTGTGGGTACTCCTCCCCGGTACGGATACATGGTTATCGATACCGGAAGTGATATTACGTGGGTCCAAAGTCAACCTTCATCCGTGTACCTCTACTTCTTTTGTCGACGTCTCTTGCACCTCTGCTATCTGTAACCTTCTGGAAAAGGCACACACTGGATGTTATACAGGTTGGTGCAGTAAAGGCCTCTTACAATGACAGCTCTTACACATAAGGAACCCTCGCACTTGAGACTTTAATATTTGGCAGCACTATGGTCTGAGACATAGCAATCGGGTGTGGGTACCGTAACAATGGAAATTTTATTGGAGCTACTGGAGTGTTGGGTATCGGACGAGGATCCATGTCACTAGGGAAATTGGTGGTGCATTTACGTATTGGGTGGGTCAATTGGGTAGGGAAATTGGTGGTGCATTTACGTATTGTATAGTTAGCCACGACACCATTGGCTCAGTTTTTTTGGTTTTTGGATGCGAGGAATTCACGTCAGGTGCTAAGTGGGTTCCACTTGTTCACAACATTAAAGCACCTAGTCTTTACTATGTTGGACTATCGGGTCTCGGAGTGGGAGGTAGCCAGGTTCCCATGCCCGAATCGGTTTTCTATCTAGACGAGTTTGGTAACTGTAAGGGCAAAATAGGCATGACCTATTTTGGTCTTGTTTTCACCTTTCTTGGTTATAAAGTTTTGGTGGATTTTTGGTAACAAAATCTTTAGTTGCATTTTTGGAAACATAATTTTCCTAAAGATTTTGGTTTTCTTGGACCTAAATCTTAGGAGTTGTTTTTGGTAACTAAATCTTAGCATAAGTCCTAGTCAAACCAAGATTCTTGACCACTTTCATATTTGGTGATAAAATCTCATTGAATTGGTAAGTTGTTGATTTTTTCCTTAATAACTAATCATTTTCCTTGTAGTACATGGACTGTTTTTGGGTGTGTGTAGGAGACGCATAACTATAAATAAAGGTGTAAGGATTCGTGCTATGTGGAGAGCTCCAGAAAGAGAATAAAAGCCATACAGCCGTGGTCTGAAGTTCAGAAGTTCAGCGGCCAGTTTTTCGATCGAGCTGCGGCGATGCACTTTGGCTTGTCAATGTAGCTACATTGGCAGTAAAATCAGAATTCTGAAACTGTTTTTGTCTTCTTGTTTTGTTTAAAGGAAGCTGATTTTGTTTCTTCCCACGTTTTGTTTAACCTGTTTATGTGGGGTTTTTGTTCTCCAAGATTCATTATCTTGTAAGAATATTTTGTGTGCGATTTCACAAGTATTTTCGTGTAAAACAATTATTCTTTTAGTGAAATCTTTGTGGCCTTCAGGCTAGGTCTACAAGTATTAACTTGTAGATTGTTTGGTAAACCTTTGTGTTTAATTTCGTGTTTTATTTTAAAGTCTTCAGCTGTTTTTGTTATTTTTCTGTCTATTGTGACTTCCATTGTAGCTTTTTCACAAGCTACATTGGGCTAACATTAAGCGATTTGGAGAATCTAGCTACTTGTGTTCTTTCAATTGGTATCGAGCCTTCTCTTGACATCACTAAGAGTTGATTACGGTAGTAGCCTTGATGGATTCTCAGTATGAGAATGTCGTTCGTCCTCCTATTTTGACTAGTGCAAATTATTCTATTTGGAAAGTCAAGATGCGTATCTTCATCAAATCAATTGATGAGAGAGTGTGGCTTGTTGTTATAAATGGTTGGACTCCTCCCAAAACTACTGATGATGATGGTGATGTAAAGATCACCAAAGCGGATGGTCTAATAATGATAGAAACATTGCCTCTTTTAATTCTAAAGCCTTATGCGCCATATACAAAGCTCTTGATGCTAACACCTTTAGGGTTATAGCCAACTATGAGTCGCTAAAGATGTTTGGGAGGCCCTTCAAACCTTGTGTGAAGGACCTTCCAGTGTTCGTGCTTCTAAATTAAGATTGCTTACCACACAATTTGAAAACACAAGGATGAATGAAGATGAAGATATCATGTCTTACTATGCTAGATTACTTGATATATCTAACTCTGCTCTTGCTTTGGGTGATCCTATCACCAATGATCGTCTTGTTAGCAAGATGATGCGAACTTTACCTGAAAGGTTTAATGTGAAAATTTGTGCTATTGAGGAAGCTCATGACATTGACAAAATTGGTTTTGAAAGACTAGGCTGGTATTCTTCAAAATTTTGAGCTAAACCTCAATGAGCAAATTAAGAACAAAGGCAAAGGTGCATCATCTTCTACTCCTTCTGATGATAGTATTGCTTTTCCTTACATTGTTGATATCTCTTGAATTTCTTGAATTGCATAAGGAGATTGAGGAATCTATTTTGGTGAAGAGTCAATGGATTTTTAACAACAAAATTTAAAAATATTTTGAAAGCAAAGGGGCAAAACAAATCTCCATCTTCTATCACCAAAAGCAGTTTTCAAAGCGAGCCTAGCAAATTTCCTCCCAAAGAAAGTTCTTTTCAAAACCACGAAAAATCTTTTACCAATCCTTTTGCTAAGCAGTCTACATCTAGAAGTAAAAATATTGATTCTATTCAATGTAGGGCTTGTCAAGGGTTTGGGCATTATGCTAATCAATGTGCTAATACTTTGAGAAAGAAGGGTTTGAATTTTTCTGCGACTTTGAGTGATAGTGATGATGAAGATCCGGGTGATCTCATCACTCTCTTCTTTGTACACAACTCTCCATCGATTTTGCGGGATTTTCGGCCAATGTGACTCCCAATGTAGCTACATGGAAGTCACATCGAGAAGATGCAATGGGCAGCTTGATGATCTTCTTGTTTAACTCTTGATCCCAGAAGATGGTGGAGATTCGAGTCGAATTCTTTGGAAGGGTACAAGGAATTATACAAGGATTGGGAGAAACGAGCACACCAAGTTACATTGCTTGGTAAGGTAAACAAGTTGCTAAAGAAGGCTAATGAAGAACATAAAGATTGCATTATGAGGCTGGAAAGCTTACTGAGTAAAAAAGATGTTGAGATCGAAGGTTTAAAAGAGCAACTCATTCAAGCCAATGAAACCATGGCTAAATGGAACTCAAGTCAACAAAAAATGGATGAGATGCTCAACTCAGGTAAGTCATCTAAGTCAGGTATTGGTTTTGTACCAAAGATGTTTGTGAGAGAGGGTGAAGGTACTTCTGAACCTAAACGACAAAAATTTTCAAAGCGATTTCTTGAAAAACCCAAATCAAGAAAGAAAAAATTTTGTGTGTCATTTTTGTCACAAGCCCGGTCATATACGACCATTCTCGCTTTCTTAAAAGGCTGTATATGAAGGAGAAGTAAGGCAAGCCTTTTTTTGTTAAAATCGATAAAGATCGAATGCAACATCCAATGAAGCAACATTGGAAGTCACATTCGGCAAATCGATCGAACTCACGTTCACAGAAACAACAACCAAAGGTTTTTAAACAGATGTGGGTTCCTAAGGGTAGTAATGACAAAGGCAAGTCCAAATAATGTGAACCCTTTGATATATGCCCTGGTGCTAAGCTGTTCTATGAAGAATCTCCTCCAAAATATTCAGAACCAGCATCTGAAACCATTGAACCTGCACCTGATCAGACAGAACCTCCATATTCTGAAAGTTCAGCCGATGTGATTCAGAATGTGACAGCCAATGTGATTCCGAATGTAGCTACATCGGTAGTCACATTGCAGCTCGAATCTTGGCCGAACACAGCAGACTAAAAGCGAACCAAATTTGAATGATTCTGACCATGACATTCCCAGCCGCATACAGAAAAGCCATCCAATCTCTCAAGTGATAGGTAATATTCATGATGGCATATACACAAGGAGAAGAGGTAAGGTTGATTCTCAAAAATTTGCATGCCTATCAAAATATTTTTGAGAGAAGCCTTAAAATTTTTATGGATGCTCTAAATGATCAAAGATTATGTGCTACACATTGATGTGTTAACCTTGTTTTTTGATAACACCTATGTATTTTGCTTAGCACAAAAATCCAGTTCATTATTCTCTAACAAAACACATTAATTTAAGACACCACTTTATTAGAGACTTGGAAGAATATGAAAATTGTTTGCATTAAACATGTTGGGACTGAAAATCATCTTGCTGATATATTTGCCTAGTGTCTTGATTTTGAGAGATTTTTCAATCTTTAGAAATCTCTTGTGTTTTGTGTGTCACATGATTTTACACTTAGTTTAAAAAAAATTAGGCATGCTTGTATTTTGTCTTTAGAGGGCACTCTAGATCAATTGACTCACATGTATGTGCCTCTTGTGGTTGCTTGGGAATGTCATTCAAAATCTGTTGTGATTTCATTGTTATGATTCTCTCTTTCTCCCAGTTCTTGAGTATGTTTGAAGTCCACAAAGGAAAGAGCTACCTTTTGAAATTTTTGGGATGCTGCAATTTGTCAAGGTACTATGGAGTTTAGGCTTTCATGGGTTGATCTTGAGAAAATTGACTCCCTTTAATTGAAAAAGTGTGAAAGCTACCTAACGGAAAAGAGCTACCTATGAACAAGGTTGTGGCACCTTTCTTTTGGGACTATAAATCCTCAGATTTCATGGGTTGATCAAAAAGTTAAGTGGCTTCCCTTGGTAAATAGTGTGAAAGGTTCCTAGTGGCATGTTTTTATAGCTTGAAATAAAGTAGAGCTATATTCCTAGGGAAATAAAGTACCTATGGATTTTTGTTGTGAAAAATTTACGATCTTGGAAGAGAAATCTGGTTGAGAAAATAAAAAAAATGCAAAATTAAAAATAAAACCACAATTTTGGCGAATGCATCTCCCAATGTAGTTACATTAGAAACTACATCCTTTGATATGGTTTTTATCACTTGTGTGTGATTGCATTTTTTTTAAATTCTTTTGCCTAGCTTTTAGTAATCATGTTTTTAGGCATAAAATTTTAGGACATGCATTGTTGGTAAAGATATCAGCTTGGTGAAATTTTGTCCTAATATAAACTGTGCAAATCCATTTCCAAAAATCTCCATGTTGAAAAATATTTAGTGGTTGTCAAATTTTTGTGTGGAACAACGAGGTTTTGAATTTGGATATGACGTGCTCAGTTATTGCTAGTGGTGTGATCAAATCTTGGTGAACACTTAATTGTGTTTTACAAAATCTTTGATTTTTGAGAATTCCTAAAAGATTGTTTATCTCTCTTCCTTTTCCGGTCAAATAGGGGGAGAGAGATCAAGTGTTTCTGGTGTTGATGATAATTTTGTATTCATGTGAGTGCATCATTGCTATTTTTTGATTTGTGCTTAGTAATAGTTTCTGATTTTATACCTTGCACAAATTCAGGGGGAGATGAGATTTTCTAGCCAATGCAGGTTAGATGGTTTGATTGGTGTTGAATAAACATGTGTCTTTTGATTTGACCAGAAAGGCTCAACAAATGGGGAGATTGTAAGGGAAAAATAGGCATGACCTATTTTGGTCTTGTTTTCACCTTTCTTGGTCATAAAGTTTTGGTGGATTTTTGGTAACAAAATCTTTAGTTGCATTTTTGGAAACATAATTTTCCTAAAGATTTTGGTTTTCTTGGACCTAAATCTTAGGAGTTGTTTTTGGTAACTAAATCTTAGCATATATCCTAGTCAAACCAAGATTCTTGACCACTTTCATATTTGGTAATAAAATCCCATTGAATTGGTAAGTTGTTGATTTTTTCCTTAATAACTAATCCTTTTCCTTGTAGTAGATGTACTATTTTTGGGTGTGTGTAGGAGACGCATAACTATAAATAAATGTGCAAGGATTCGTGCTATGTGGAGAGCTCCAGAAAGAGAATAAAAGCCATACAGCCGTGGTCCAAGTTCGAAGTTCAAGAGCGCTTTTCGTCGAAGCGATGCACTGTCAATGTAGCTACATTGGCGAACATCATAATTCCTTTTTGTCTTCCTGTTTTGTTTAAAGGAAGCTGATTTTGTTTCTTCCCACGTTTTGTTTAACCTGTTTATGTGGGGTTTTTGTTCTCCAAGATTCATTATCTTGTGAGAATATTTTGTGTGTGATTTCACAAGTATTTTCGTGTAAAACAATTATTCTTTTAGTAATATCTTTGTGGCCTTGAGGCTAGGTCTACAAGTATTAACTTGTAGATTGTTTGGTAAACCTTTGTGTTTAATTTCGTGTTTTATTTTAAAGTCTTCCGCTGTTTTTGTTATTTTTCTGTCTATTGTGACTTCCATTGTAGCTTTTTCACAAGATACATTGGAAACTGCATTAGGCAGTTTGGAGAATCCTAGCTACTTGTGTTCTTTCAGTAACGGAGACGTGATTATAGACACGGGGACAGTTGTGACTCGATTTCCTCAGGCAGCTTACATTCCATTTCGGGATGCCTTTACTGTGCAAACCGCTAGCCCCCCTCGGACTTCTTCTATGTTATCGCTTTTCGATACGTGCTATGATCTAAGTGGGTGTTATATGGTTCAAATACCGACAGTATCATTTTACTTCTTGGGGGGGGGGTGGTATTGACACTTCTTGGCAGGAATATTCTTATTCCGATGGACAAGCCAGATATTAACTGCTTCACATTTGCTTTAAGTGCCCCTTCCGAACTATCCATTATTGGTAATATTCAGCAAAAAGGAATCCAAATTTCAATTAACTGCACCGACCTGCATAACATCCGGTGTGTGACTTCTCTGAAAGGTTGCAGATAGCGGAGGTGCAAGAGACGTCGACAAAAGAAATGGAGGTAGACGGGTCACGGTTGACATTAGACCCACGTAATATCATTTCTGGTATCGATAACCATGTATCCATACCGAGGAGGACTACCCACTCCAATCCTCACAAAGTTTTCTCCGCTCCTTAGACCCATACCCGAAACCACGCTAGACCCGAAATTAAGGATTTTGGCAGCGACATCAGTGTTCCCATTCGTCAATAGGCGGATTAAATTCGCGACCCTTTTGACATCCCTCTTTATTTGGTCCTCAACGGTGAATGGACCGGATGATGAGAGCTCGTCTCTGTGAAACCGTTGAAGTTTTGAGTTGGTGGCGGCCGTAGGTGCAGTTAAGGAACGGTATGGTGACACTGCGAGAATTGCGAGAATTGATACCAATGTTTATAGGGAGAATGACATTGTGTTGGATTTGTTTGGTATTGATATGAGTTTGAAGACAGAAGGACGAACGGCAAACGGAAGTGAATCACAACTCGAGCAGAGAAAATTGCATTTGGGAATAAAACATATGAGATAAAGAAAAGAGAGGAGAGAGAGATATGGCTGGTTGAGATCAAAAGCAGGAGAGAGACAGAGGGCGGAATGTATAGTTCTTAGGCTGGCAGAATAAGAAATATATAATAAACTTATTTAGGGTCTCCTACTCATTCTCCACTCTCGCCGCTTAATGAAGCTATGTGATTATGAGGGCCTGAGGGGTATCCAGAGATGCAACCTCAAACCACAAGAATGCATGAAGAAGGGAAAAAACAATTAATGTAGCTTTAACTTCCAATGCCTTATTTGGCTATAAACAACCTCATGGCTGGATTTCATGGTGATGGTGGTTTAGTCATGGTATTGCTTTTCTTTATGTTATGTGCGTGTATTTGCGTGTGACAAATCAGTTTTATGAAGTTTAATCTATGACCTGCTTAATTTGTTGTTAAGCAATAAAAGAAGTAATTAATTAATAAGCAGTTTTGTCCAAACCAACATAAGTTAAAAGTAATAACTAATTAATAATGTGGTAGATAAGTAAAAAAATGTAGTGGAAATAGCATTTCACTAAAAAAATAATTAACAATACGTGTAACATATGTGCAACATGCGTGCAAAGCGCGTGCAACATGTGTGCACATTTTTGAAAAATTTGTCCACATTTTTGTTAATATAAATGGGCACACAAAAGATTATGAGCCAAGCCTACAGAGTTGTTAGCATGCGCATGTTGAATCTTCTTTGAATGCTTTATCATGGAACCAATCCTTCTTACCTTCCTAATAGGCAAAGGTTTCCATTTAGAGCAAAAATACGGTGACATCAAAGTCAAAAGCCTAAGCTGTTCTCTAGCCCGAGTGGATACCCTAATTGCTTAATTTGGGAAAGGAAAGTAAGCAGCTCAACAAGGATTGAACCTCACAAAAGTCCCTTGTAGATTGTCAGTCTCTTAATTCTTCCCTTTTTTTTCAGTCTCTCTTTTGACTTGAAAGCATAAAAAATGTTGGTTCCCTAAATATTAATATTTCTTTTATTTATATTATAAATATTGATTATTATTATTATTTTCCTACCATTAATATTAATTCTATTTTCATTATTATTATTAACTATTAGAATTAGTATTTATTATATTATATTAATATTAATATTAATGTTAATATTACTTATATATATATTATTGTTATTACTACTATTATCATTATTCATTTATTATTATTTATTAGATTATTATTAGTCCTTTTAGATATATCAAACTACTACCCTTTTTACACAGATCCTTTTAACTCAACCCATCGTGTGTTGGAATTGGTAGAACTGTAAGAGAGAGGGGCTCCGTCTTACTCATTAATATCCGTAAGACAGTTTTACATGAGAACTACTCCAAATTTAAACAAAACTAGTTTTTATACCCGTGCGTTAAACGCACGGATATATATATATATATATATATATATTTCAATTAAATTAAACTCATTAAATTATAATCAAGTAAAATGAAGACGAAAAACAAAACTAAAAGAAGAGATTACTTCAATGAATAGCCAAATATCATTTGATTAAAAACTATTATGAAAATAAACAAATATATGTGTCAATTGATTAACAATAATAAAATAAATAAATTGGAATAACTGCAGTTTATAAAAATTAAATAAATAAAAATACAAAAAAATGTGTTTCGCGGTGTATCGATTTTCAGTAGCGATAAGTCGATTTGGATTCACGATGCATCGCTATGAATTGGAAATGGACCAATTTGAACGAGAGGCATCGATTTAAAACCGCGATGCACTTCTATGAAATAAGAATGAAAATTACACAATTTTTAATCAAGCATGTCAATGTATGAAATGATGCTTATCGCAAGCATATTCGATTCCTTAAAGGTATGCGATTGTGAGAGCCTGAGGGGTATCCAGAGATGCAACCTCAAACCACGAGAACGCATGAAGAAGGAAAAAAACAAATAATGTAGCTTTAACTTCCAATGCCTTATTTGGCTATAAACAACCTCATGGCTGGATTTCATGGTGATGGTGGTTTAGTCATGGTATTGCTTTTCTTTATGTTGTGTGCGTGTGTTTGCGTATGACAAATCAGTTTTATGAAGTTTAATCTATAAATTGCTTAATTTGTTGTTAAGCAGTAAAAGAAGTAATTAAATAATATGCAGTTTTGTCCAAGCCTACATAAGTTAAAAGTAATAACTAATTAATAATGTGGTAGATAAGTAAAAAATGTATTGGAAATAGCATTACACTAAAAAATCATTAACAAGACGTGCAACATGTGTGCAACATGCGTGCACTTGACTAGTAAGAAAACACATGCAAACACACGCACACAACATTAAGAAAAGCAATACCATGACTAAACCACCATCACTATGAAATCCAGTCATGAGGTTGTTTTGCATTGGAAGTTAAAGCTACATTATTTGTTTTTTTTCCTTCTTCATGCATTCTCGTGGTTTGAGGTTGCATCTCTGGATACCCCTCAGGCCCCCACAATCGCATAGCTTCATTAAGCGACGAGAGTGGAGAATGAGTAGGAGACCCTTAATAAGTAA
Source organism: Codonopsis lanceolata (assembly GCA_013146195.2). Taxonomy (NCBI): domain Eukaryota; kingdom Viridiplantae; phylum Streptophyta; class Magnoliopsida; order Asterales; family Campanulaceae; genus Codonopsis; species Codonopsis lanceolata. The sequence continues at coordinate 86,239,750 of CM028380.1, read as the reverse complement.
GTTTCTTATATATTTCTTATTCCGTCAGCCTAAGAACTATACATTCAGCCCTCTGTCTCTCTTTCATGCTTTTGATCTCAACCAGCCGTATCTCTCTCTCCTCTCTTTTCATTCTCTCATATGTTTTATTCCCAAATGCAATTTTGTCAGCTCGAGTTGTGATTCACTTCCGTTTGCCGTTCGTCCTTCTGTCTTCAAACTCATGTCAATACCAAACAACTCCAACACAATGTCATTCTCCCTACAAACACTGGCATCAATTCTCACAGTGTCACCACACCGTTCCTTAACTGCACCCACGGCCGCCACCAACTCAAAACTTCAACGGTTTCACAGAGACGAGCTCTCATCATCCGATCCATTCACCGTTGAGGACCGAATAAAGATGGTTGTCAAAAGGGTCGCGAATTTATTCTGCCTATTGACGAATGGGAGCACTGATGTCGCTGCCAAAATCCTTAATTTCGGGTCTGACGTGGTTTCGGGTGTGGATCTAGGGAGCGGAGAATACTTTGTGAGGATTGGTGTGGGTAATCCTCCCCGGTACGGATACATGGTTATTGATACCAGAAGTGATATTACGTGGGTCCAATGTCAACCTTCACCCGTGTACCTCTACTTCTTTTGTCGACGTCTCTTGTACCTCCGCTATCTGAAACCTTCTAGAAAAGGCACACACTGGATGTTATGCACGTCGACGCAGTCAAGGTCTCTTACAATGACAACTCTTACACACAAGGAACCCTCTCCCTTGAGACTTTAATATTTGGCAGCACTATGGTTTGAGACATAGCAATCGGGTGTGGGTACCGTAACCGTGGAAATTTTATTGGAGCTACTAGAGTGTTGGGTATCGGACGAGGATCCATGTCACTAGTTGGTCAATTGGGTGGGAAAATTGGTGGTGCATTTACATATTGTCTAGTTAGCCGTGACACCATTGGCTCAGGTTTTTTGGTTTCTGGAAACGAGGAATTCACGCCGGGTGCTAAGTGGGTTCCACTTGTCCGCAACATTAGAGCGCCCAGTCTTTATTATGTTGGACTATCAGGTCTCGGAGCGGGAAGAAAGCCAGGTTCCTATACCCGAATCGGTTTTCTATCTAGACGAGTTTGGTAACGGAGACGTGATTATAGACACGGGGACAGTTGTGACTCGATTTCCTCGGGCAGCTTACATTCCATTTCGGGATGCCTTTACTGGCAAACCGCTAGCCTCCCTCCCGCTTCTTCTCCGGTATCGCTTTTCGATATGTGCTATGATCTAAGTTGGTTTTATATGGTTCAAATACCGACAGTATCACTTTACTTCTTGGGGGGCGGGGGTCGTATTGACACTTCCTGGTAGGAATATTCTTATTCTGATGGACAAGCCAGGAATTAAATGCTTCGCATTTGCTTTAAGTGCCCCTTCCGAACTATCCATTATTGGTAATATTAAGCAAGAGGGAATCCAAATTTCAATTAACTGCACCGACCTGCATAACATCCATTGTGTGACTTCTCCAGAAGGTTGCAGATAACGGATGTGTAAGAGACGTCGACAAAAGAAAGGGAGGTAGACGGGTCAAGGTTGACAATGGACCCACGTAATATCACTTCCGGTATCGATTACCATGTATTCGTACCGGGGAGGACTACCCACACCAATCCCCAAAAAATATTCTTCGCTCCTTAGATCCACACCTGAAACCACGCCAGACCCGAAATTAAGGATTTTGGCAACTACATCAGTGCCCCCATTCGTCAATAGGCGGATTAAATTCCCGACCCTTTTTGACATCCCTCTTTATTCGGTCCTCAACGGTGAATGGACCGGATGATGAGAGCTCGTCTCTGTGAAACCGTTGAAGTTTTGAGTTGTTGGCAGTCGTGGGTGTAGTTAAGGAACGGTGAGGTGACACTGCGAGAATTGATGGCAGTGTTTATAGGGAGAATGACATTGTGTTGGAGTTGTTTGGTATTGACATGAGTTTGAAGAAAGAAGGACGATCGATAAACGGAAGTGAATCACAACTCGAGCAGACAAAATTGCATTTGGGAAAAAACATATGAGGGAAAGAAAAGAGAGGAAAGAGAGATGTGGTTGGTTGAGATCAAAAGCATGAGAGTGAGACTGAGGGCGGAATGTATAGTTCATAGGCTGGCAGAATAAGAAATATATAAGATACTTACTTATTAAGGGTTTCCTACTCATTATCCACTCTCGCTGCTTAATGAAGCTATGTGATTGTGGGAGCTTGAGGGGTATCCAGAGATGCAACCTCAAACCACGAGAACGCATGATGAAGGAAAAAAACAAATAATGTAGCTTTAACTTCCAATGCTTTATTTGGCTATAAACAACCTCTTGGCTGGATTTCATGGTGATGGTGGTTTAGTCATGGTATTGCTTTTCTTTATGTTGTGTGCGTGTGTTTGCGTGTCACAAATCAGTTTTATGAAGTTTAATCTATTACATCAGCGATAACATTGAATAATTCTTTGTTGAGGTATGAGAAAACCACAGTTACCACACTACAGGTTCTTACGATGATAACATTGATTATCAAAACCATGATTCCACAATGCTAATAATTTTATATATAAGGCTCCTATACATTTTTGATGTTTTATAGTTTTTGGTCACTCATAAGTCCAATGTACATTATTAATCTATTTCTTATATTTATGAACCATTACTCTTAATCAATAACATCAAAACTCAGCACCAGCAGCATCATCCATGGCCCCGGTCTCTTTTGTTCTTGACTCTGGTGCTAAATCTCATATGACTCAATCACCAGATATCTTATCCCACTCCACTCCATACCCGGGTAAGTATACTGCTATTATAGCAAATGGTTCGCACCTTCCTATCTAATGCATCGGTCAGTCTCATTTTTTAAATGGTTTTCTGTTCATTTAATTTATGAAATGTATTGTGTGCTCCTTCCATGCATTAAAAAATACTTTCAATTCGTCAATTTTCTCGTGATAGTGACTAGTTTTTTGAAATTGACCATTGTGGTTTTCGTGTGAAGGACCACCACACGAGACATACTATTCTTCCTGGCAATAGCACCGATGGCCTCTACAAATTATCGTTCATGCCTTCTTCCTTTATTAACTCTCTTGATCTCATCGGTGAATGTGCGACATAAAAAACTTGGCATGCGCGTTTGGGGCACTCTTCCAGCCCATTTTGCATCTATAGTCAATAAATTTCGAATCTCAATTAGTGGATCTATGAAACCTAGTCTGTGTCATGTATGCCATTTGGGCAAGTCTTGCAGTCAACTTTTCTCCTCCGTACTTTTAACTCATTAAATCCTCTAGACATATTGCATTTAGACGTTTTGGGGACCTTCTCCTGTTTCTTCTGTTTCTGGCTTTAAACATTATTTGTTGATTGTTGATGATTTTTCACGATATGTTTGGCTTTTTCCACTCAAGCAAAAATCTAATGTTCTGTCTGTTTTTCTAACCATCAAAATTCAAGTGGAAAACTAATTAAGTCATAAAATTTCAGACATACACTATTGTAAGTCCAGTTGGCAAGACATAAGGATAGGGGGGGTTCAATAGTCTTTTAAAACATTAAGGGTCGTTTTGAAAAGTTCAAAAATAACATCAAAACTCTATTTACACTTATTATACACCCTTACTTTTAATCAATAACATCAAAACTCCATTTTACACCCATGAATATCCAAAGGAAAATGCTAAAGTGTCCACTAGAGTTACTACTCTAGTGACAACTTTGTCTTGAAGATGAAGTGCATGCAAATCTTTGAGGCATAGTTGTCACCAGGGTGGTAACCCTAGTAGAAGTTCTAGCAATATGATATCCAAATAAAAGGTATGAATAATGAACGAGAATGACCATTTCCACCCGAGATTTAAGTTGAATGGGGGTGAGGGATATTTGTTTAGATTGATTAATTGTCAGAATCAAGATAAGGTAACTCATAATTATAAAGCATGAGTTTTAAGCAGGCTTGTCAGTGAATCGAATTCGGATCGGATCAATCAAATTAATTATCCGATTTGTTAAGAAATTATCGGACTTGGATCGGATTAGATTATCTTTCGAATATTCAAAAGCTTGATCCATATCCTAAATTTTCGAATTCGGATTTTATTCGCCCCTAATTAAATACTTAATAAAATTAATATTCTGGTATTTTTGCTTAATCAAAGGTTGAATAAAATTAAAAATTTATGTTTTTAGCTTGCACAAACATGAATAATAATGTTAGTAAGATTTTAGAGTTCGTCGAAAAATTTATATTTTCTAGAATTAGTAATGATTAATGACTAAAAACTCATCACTGGTAACTTTTATATGTATAATATTAATATTTTTTTATATCGGATCGGAGCACCTTAATCCATATCCGATTTGTTAAGCTTTCGGATTTTAGGATTCGGATCAAAATCGGGTAATTGGATTTCGAAACTAAATCCATATCATAAAAATAACATTGGATTTTGATCAAAATTCGATCCATTGACAGGCTTAGTTTTAAGTGTTTGAAAGGTTAAAAATTACAATTGTTTGTATAGTTAAACTCGCTATGCACCCATGCGTTGCACGATTTGTACTTGGGTGTAAAATCATATACTCAATCAAAATTGAATAATATACAATTAAAAAGTTTAATATGAACAAAATAAATAAAAAATGATAAACAGTATAATCAAATAAAATCACATAAATTGGTTAAAAAGTTATTGTAAATTTTAAAATACTTCTTTATATACAACATTTTTCGTTGAAGATGTACGATTATTACAACTATTACTATCACATAAAAAATTCAAAGACCCTTAAGATTAGTAACTCTAGACAAAGCGACATATTGATGATAACTAAAAGTAGGGTTTTTCAAAAGAAGTTTGACGCTAGACACTTTTATTTATAGACATTTCGTAAGACACCATCAGTGTAAACTATCTTCTTTGAAATTTGGATAGAATTCAATGATCAGATGGTGTCAGTGATATTTTTGAAACAAAACAGTATCACCAGAATGATCATTTGAAAGAACTTGACCTTTTAAAACATGGTTTCTTAGCCTTGTAATAATTAATCACGTGCTAATACATAACCCAAGGAAATGATTAATGTTACGAAGCAACATTAATGAAGTTCCAACCTTCAAATTCAACTAATAATTTAGGATTCCAGAACATGAAATTTCATTTAAAACTTTTGGAATATCTATATCGTTCAAAAGATCAACGTTTCTATCAAAATGACACAAAAAATCTGAGCTAAAAAACGACCTTCCTTTTGAATTGTTTTTCAATACCATGTAATCATTTATTGAATTAACCACGTCAAGAGTCGGATCTAGAATAATTAACTCTCTTTTCCAAAAACGATGAATCATCAGGACTGTTACCAAATGAAGGATATGTGATTTGTACAATTGGAGCGATTGAATCGTTGAATTCCTTAAGCAACAGTTGATTGAGAAAATCAACATAAGCACAATTATCATTTGGTTCACCAATTTTACCATCGCAAATCTTCGCAATCCAATCGAAAAAAAGTTTCAATTATTCGGAACTCTTGTTGAACCCATACTTTGTATCTCATATCCGTTGTCAACCTCAATATGGGCGAATCTCTCCACGAATATAATGAATTAATAGTGAGATGAACTATGTCTTGTGTACTTCATTTTAGAATCACATGCAATATCTGTCAAAAATCTCCACCAAACACATATATTTGAAAAAAATATTATAAATTTTGGAATACGGCTTTATATATAATATTTATCATTGAAAACGTACTATTATTACTTTTAATTCTATAAGGGGTGTGATATGATATTGACAAGTCATAAAAGTGTTTCCAAGAGCTCGGGAATTCATTTATCAAGTTTGGAAGATTGGAAAAACGGTTTGGATACTTCAGGGGGTCAAAGTGGCACGTCAGAAAAATTAGAGCAACTTTGGACGCAACCTTCTATGAAGCTTGCGATCGCAAGGGGCCATAGGCTTGCGATCGCAAAGTGTCCAGAAAAGCTGTCGTTTTGTTTTGTTTTACTGTTTGGGTATTTTTAGGGTTTTAGTTTCCTTTTATTTAGGTTTCTTGTTCCTAAAGTTTAGGTTTAAGATTTTCATTTTATTTAGTTTTCTTTACCTACAAGAATTAGGATTTATTTTGTAAGCCTATATAAAAAGCATTATTAAACATTGTTTAGGGAGTTGAGTTTTGATTGATAAAAATTAAGTTGATTTTCTAGATTGAAAATTGTGTTCTTATTTGAGTATCCTAGATTGGAAGCTCGGACTATAAACATCGTGGATTCATTATTTATAATTGAATTCGAATTATCAATTGGAGAATCATCCCAATTGTGGCGTCATTCACAATTCCAAGGTTCGCGTCATCTCGAAGGCGTTGGGTTGCGGCGTCATTCATCCTAAAACCTTTATAGGAGATCTTGGGTCCTTATCATTTGGTATCAGAGCAATCCTAGTTACGGTAATTCCATTCTATCTTAATTTTGAGTATTATCGTTCTAGTTGTTAAACCCTAATTTCCGCTAGGGTTCGTGTTCGTGTTAAAAAAAATTAAAAAATAAATAAAATAAAATTATTGGTTTGATTTTCTTCTGAACATGGATCATCAATCCTTGTTTAATTGTCTTATTTTTTTTTTTCAATTTCGAAATCCTAATTGTTCTAGGATTTGTTATTTATAAAAATTTTAAAAAATGTGACTTTGAGTGCATACACGTAAGGGAGTGAATCACAAAAATAATCATCATGTCCGAACTTACTAAACCATTGGCTATTGATCGATGATTGGATGGAGTTTTTTCAAGAGATAATGGGTAATGAGTTCGTGATTGAGAGATTGAGAAGGATTGAAAGAAAGCTATGGCATCATTACTCATGTGCCTTCAACATCAAAATTATCTTTTATAAATACCACAAAGTTGCAAAAGAGCTTGAGTGAATGGAAGATTGAAAATGACAGAATTGAAAAATAGAAAATTGAAAAAGAAAATGTTGAGAGAGAAAGGATTGAGAAAGAGAAAATCGAGAAGGAGGAGGAAGAGTGAGAAAAGGTGGAGAAAGAAGAAACTGAAATAAAATTAATAATGGTTCGAGAAAACTTGAAGCTATCGCAAGTATACGAAGACCCGTTTGATTTTGCAGCTTCAATTTTGTCTTCTTCTTGGTTAATCAAATGGATGATCGATGACTACTTCTTCTTAACTCAATGGGCGGATTGATGGATCTTGTCTCACTCAATGATCATCGGGTTCCATGTGCGGATTTGAGGACAAATCTTTTTCAAGAGGAGGAGTATGATATGATATTGACAAGCCATAAAAGTGTTTCCAAGAGCTCGGGAATTCATTTATCAAGTTTGGAAGCTTGGAAAAATGGTTTTGATACTTCAGGGGGTCAAAGTGGCACGTCAGCAAAATTGGAACAACTTTGGATGCAACCTTCTGTGAAGCTTGCGATCGCAAGGGGCCATAGGCTTGCTATCGCAAGGTGTCCAGAAAAGTTGTCGTTTTGTTTTGTTTTACTGTTTGAGTATTTTTAGGGTTTTAGTTTCCTTTTATTTAGGTTTCTTGTTCCTAAAGTTTAGGTCTAAGAGTTTCCTTTTATTTAGGGGAATACCACCTTTTTGATCATTGTGGAAATCCAATTTGACCAATATCTTCAAATTAACCAACCAACTTTTAATTTGTTACGTGACGTTCACCATTTCATCCACCAAATTAACCAACCAGCCTTGCCAATATCGGCCAAGAACCGCCATAGAAGGAAGATATTGACAAAGAATTGGTTGGTTAATTTGGTCTTTATGAAACAAGGAGGATTTTATTGCAACCAAATTAAAAGTTAGTTGGTTAATTTGGTTGTTATGAAATGTTGTTGGTCAAATTGGATTTTCCCAATTTGTACGGTAGTCTAAAAGGTGATATTCCCTTTATTTAGTTTTCTTTCCTACAAGAATTATGATTTATTTTGTAAACCTATATAAAGGCATTATTAAACATTGTTTAAGGAGCCTATATAAAGGCATTATTAAACATTGTTTAAGTTGATTTTCTGGATAGAAAATTGTGTTTTTATTTGAGTGTCCTGGATTGAAAGCTCGGATTATAAACATCGTGGATTCGTTGTTTATAATTGAATTCGACTTATTAGTTGGAGAATCATCCCAATTGTGGCGTAATTCACAATTCCAAGGTTCGCGTCATCAACGAGTAGTACTTAAAACACCAAGTCCTCAGAAAAAAACCCTAAAACACACTATCTTACATAGTTAAGGTGCGATTTGGTCCCCTTTCCTTTTGTCGGTCTCGTCCACCATCATGGTGGAACCACAACCTGTTCCGCCGGATCCCTCACCTCCTAAGACCTTTACTACCGCCCTCTCCTCTCCCCCTCCATCCCTTAATGCATTCCATATTCCCCCCTCATCCTACAAGGGTGAACCTTCTCTCAAGCTCTCGGCTGAAATCATTGACGCTCTTGCCAAGCCTTTTCAACACACTCTTATTGGTAAGTTTTCACATGGCAGGCCTTCCTTTGATTCGACCCGTAAACTCTTTCATACCTTCAGCATTAAGGCAGCCTTCACAGTCGGCCATCTTGACGCAAAGCACATTCTTGTTCAAGTGTTCAACGATGATGATTACCAACGATTATGGATCAAGGACCAATGGTACCTTGGTCGATACCCTATGAGGGTCTTCAAATGGTCTCCCGACTTTCGACCAGACGTGGAAAGCCCCATTGCCCCAGTTTGGTTCTCATTACATGGTCTGCCCATACATCTATTTAATAAATCTGCCCTATTATCTATTGCTTCTCTATTTGGCCGACCCCTAATGATTGATCAACCAACTACAAATCTCACTCGCCTCTAAGCGTCTGTGTTGGAGATTGACTTATCCAAGCCAATTCCTAGCAGGATCTGGATAGATTGTGGAACAATCTACCCAAGTTTTTGGCAATCCATTGAAGCCGAAAATCCTCCTCTCTATTGTTTGCACTGCCTTCGACAAGGCCATTCAGAGCTTCAATGTAAATCTAAAAACCCTTCTTCTTCTTCGAGTGATCCAGCTTCTTTCATTCCTCCCCTGACTGCTCGATGGACTCCTAAAAGCCGACGCATTGCACCACTAATCGAACCCTCCCTGCAGGGGTTCGAGGATGTCACGCCCAAGGCACCGGCTGTAAATCCCACGGTTTCAGCTCTTCCTACTCATCCTACTACTGGTAATGATATTCCTCCTAATTTGAATAATTCTCCTCCAGTCAAGGACACTTCTATTCCTAGTGACAATATTAATGATTGCCCAACTAATCTACCTGATGTTATTGTGGAGGATCATGACGGCAATTCTCCTGTTTTGGAGACTCATTTACCTACGGAAGATGCAATCGACAACATTATTTCTCCCAACCGATTTGCAGCTCTTAGTGACAATAATGATTCAGCTGGTGAAGATTTAATTAATGAACATGAACATGAACTGGACGCTGATCCTGATGCTAGTGATTCTGAACATGTTATGGGCCCTTTACCGGATGTTGGCAACCCCGTTATGGAAAACCTTAATCTGGATTCTTCTCTCCCTCTCCCGAAGCGTAGCAAGAAGAAGAAAGTTAAAATCTCTGCTCCAACGATGCAAACGAGGTCAAAAGTTCAGTCCTCCTCCACCACTTCCAATGGCTGTTAATCTTATTTTCTGGAATATCCGGGGTATCGGTAATGACCCGTCTATTGGCCGTCTCAAACGGATTATTAAACTGCACAAAGTTTCTTTTCTCGCCATTTTTGAACCAAAAATAAATGCTGATCAGATTCATCGTATTGCTAAACGATTAAAGTTTAAGCATTGTTTTTCCAATTCTCGTGGCTGCATTTGGATCTTCATTAAATCTTCTTTTACTTGCTCCATTTTGCATGACGCAGACCAACATCTTACAATGCAAGTTAAGCATTTTCAATGGTCAAATCCCGTAAACATTTCATGCATCTATGCAAGTTGTGATGAAGTTATTCGGAGGGATTTATGGACTGATATTGTTGACATGGGTGCTTCTTTTGGATCTACTCCTTGGCGGTGACTTCAATATTATTCTTTCTCCTGAGGAAAAGTCAGGAGGTAATGGTTGGGATCATGCTGGTGCTTTGGATTTTCACTCCTGTATTTCAGCTTCGGGCCTTGTTGATTTGGGATTTTCAGGCAGCAATTTCACTTGGTGGAACTCTAGAGATGGTGAAGTATCTGTTTTTGAGCGCATTGATCGTATGCTTTGTAATTTTTCTTGGCAGCAATTTTTCATGCTTCTTCATTGCGTCATCGGGTCGTACTGCTCAGACCATGCTCCTCTTCTTACTAGCATTACTCTGGACAGTACCAAGCATCCTTCTTCTTCCGTTTTCTTAATGTATGGACATCTCATCCTGCCTTTCTCCCTCTTATTCAGACAACTTGGCAGCAGCCTATTGAGGGCAAGCCTTTATTTGTTTTTGCCAAAAAACTTGCGCTCTGCAGGCAAGCTTTAAAATTATGGAATAAAGACGTCTTTGGTAATATTTTCACCAATATCCAACGTCCTGAAGATGAAGTTCAGTGATTGGAATTTCTTTTTGAGGCATCCAGAACCCCTGAGAATAGAGCTTCTATGAACCAGGCTAATGCTAATCTTAAGCGAGCTCTCAAAATTGAGGAGAATTATTGGCGCCAAAAATCTAGAATTACGTGGCTTAAAGAAGGTGATGGCAACACCAAATTATTTCATGCTTCTGTTAAACATGCTCGTCGTAAATTACACATTCACTCCATAATAGGCTCTGATGGCCAGGTGATTTCTTCTGATTCGGGCATTAGGGATCATGCTATTCATCATTTTCAGTCTCAACTTCAGGCTACTCCCACTTTTGATAATGATCGTATTTCCTCTATTCCATCACTCATCACTAGTGATATGAACTCTTCTCGTGCTGCCTATCCTTCCTTGGATGAGGTCAAGACTGCAGTTTTTTCTATGAATGGTGATCGTGCTGCTGGCCCGGATGGTTTCTCTGGTTTATTTTTTTCCCACTGTTGGGATATTATTGGTCCAGATCTCCATGCTGTTATTTTGGAGTTTTTTTCTGGGTTTTCCCTGCCACGTAGTTGGACTAGCACTCTTATTGTCACTATTCCTAAAACTGACAATCCTTCTTCATTTTTCGACTTCAGGCCCATTAGTCTTTGCAACTTTAGTAACAAAGTCATCTCAAAGATCATTGCTTCTCGCCTGGCTGATATTCTCCCAGATATTATTTCTCTGAATCAAAGTGGTTTTGTCAAAGGGCGTATTATTCAAGACATCATCCTTCTAGCGCAAATGACTTCCCTTAATAAGAAGATTGCTGGTTCCAACATTATTTTGAAGCTGGATATGTCCAAAGCCTTTGATAGAGTTGACTGGTTTTTTCTCATTAAAGTGCTCCGTCGTTTTGGTTTTTGTGAGACTTTCATTGATATGGTTTGGCGTCTCATCTCCAATAATTGGTTTTCGATATTGGTTAATGGCTCTCCTTCTGGTTTCTTCCCTTCTTCTAGAGGGCTTCGCCAAGGTGATCCTATGTCCCCTGCTCTATTCATTATTGTGGTCGAGGTTCTTAGTCGGAGTTTAAATGATTTGCACTCTTCTCACCCTCACCTTGCTTTCTCATCGGCTAGTGGCTGTCCTATCATTTCTCACTTGGCGTTTGCAGACGATATCATATTTTTTTCTAATGGCAGCACTCTATCTCTCTTAAGGCATCAACAACTTATCTCTCATTATGAGCAGCTTTCAGGCCAGTTAGTCAACTCTAGCAAATGGAGTTTTACTGTTTCTTCCAAGCTCCCTCCTGATCGGGTTCTTTCTATTGCTTCCCTTTTGGGCTATATTCGTAAGGAATTCCCTCTTATTTATTTGGGATGCCCCTTATTTTGTGGGCGAAAATTGAAGAGATATTTTGATCCCCTAATTTTAAAAATCAGATCTCGGATTGAATCGTGGGTTGGTGCATTTTTATCTGCTGCTGGTAAGATAACCCTCATCAATTCAGTCCTTCATTCCATTACTGCTTATCAGATTGCAGCTCTTGATCCCCCAAAATCCGTAATTCGCATGGTGGAAAAAATGTTAGCTAATTTTTTTTGGGGCCATATTGATCATCATCAGCGATTTCATTGGATTTCTTGGACTCAATGCTGCACTCCTGTATTTGAGGGAAGAGCTGGGATTCGTTCTTTACAGGATGTGGTTCGAGCCTATTCGACTAGTATTTGGTGGCGATTTCGCACCAAACAAACTCTTTGGTCTTAGTTTCTTATGGCCAAGTATTGTTCTCATCATCATCCTACTCAGGTCTCTATTAGGGGTTCTCATGTTTGGTGTCGCATGATTGATTCACGGCCATTTGTCGAGCTGGACGGTGGTCTTGTTTCTAGACCCCAATCTATTCAGACCTCTACGGTGCGAGAACTCTTTCAAGATGATTTATCTAGTGCACCCGTTATTGCTGCCCGTCTCCAGCCATCTGACTTGCAGCGTATTAGAAACCAGATTTCTCTCTTTCAGGATATCGACGATTCTCCTTGCTGGACCCTATCATCTACGGGCCACTTCTCCCTTACTTCGGCTTGGCAGCATCTCAGGGTCCCAAAACCTATGTTATTAACCTCTAAGTTTTATTGGCACCCTAAAGTTCCTCAGCAAATTAGTATTTTCATGTGGAGGCTTTTTCATCATAAGCTCCCCATAGATGAAGCTCTATTGAAAAAGGGATTTCACATGGTTTCCAAATGTCGATGTTGTACTTCTAGTCAATCTGAGACCTTCAACCATGTATTCCTGAATTCTCCTTCTGCATCATATATTTGGTCTACATTTTGTGCTGAATATCAGGTCACTTTTCGGCCCTCTTCTATTTCCCAGGTTTGCCTTTCTTGGTGGCTTTTTCTCAAGCCTTCTTTGGCTCATGTTGTTCTTCCATCTCTAATTTTATGGAATATTTGGAAGAATAGAAATGCCTTCTTTTTTGAAGGTCATGGTCAATCCTCTTTGGCCTTAATTCACACTATTCGTCAAGACCTTTCTGCCATTAAGGCTGCCTTCTCCTCTAATCATAATTCAACCCTTATTGCTCAACCAAGGATTCAGATTATTCGTTGGATGCGTCCTCCTTCTCCTTTGGTTAAGATTCATTTTGATGGGGTCTCCCATGGCAATCCTGGTATTTGTGGAGGTGGCGGTATTGTTCGCGATTCTTCTGGAAACTTTATTTATGCTTATTCTTCGCATTATGATTCTGCTTCGAACACTATTGTTGAAGCTAAGGCTTTATTAGAGGGAGTGAAATGGCTTAAAGAAGCTGGTTTTCGTGGAACTGTAGTGGTGTTGGATTCTAAAGTTCTTGTGGGTTGCCTTTCTTCTTCTCATTCCTTCCCTTGGAAATGTTGGTTGATCGATGTATTTTATACGTCGATTTTATATACTTCTATGACTTAAATTATGCTATTTCACGAGTCTTTTGAGTACTAATATATGTTTTCGGTGAGTTTTGTAAGTTTCATGATTATTGTGAAAATATGCGAAACTCCAGGTTTTTAAGTGCAAATTACAAAGAAAGAAAAAAAGAAAAAATAAAAGGCTCAATCTGGACACCTTGACGCAAGGTGCCTCGCACCTGCGACCGCAAGGTAGGCGATATAGGCCCCGAAGTCGCTATCAAAGCATCAAAAGCCACACACACTGGAGACCTTGCAGACGCAAGGTATCCAACACCTTGCGACCACAGGGTAGGCAGAATGCTCAATTTTCGGGTTTTCACACAGTCATTCGATCCAATCACAACTCCCGAGTATATATAGAAGTCAGATGCCGAGCCTAAGATAAGGAGGACGGCTGGAAGCTCTCTTTACATAGATTTTAGGTAGTTTTAGATTGTATAACATAATTAGGTTTTGTAATTTCAAGTATTGAAGATCAAATCATGTCTCCCATCATCTCCATGTGCTGTTCATCGTCTATGATGAACTAAATCATCCCTAATCTAGGAGGTGGGAGGTAACTTGTATCGAATTTATGTTTTGATTCATATATATATGTCTATTCAATGCTTGTTGATTGTGTTGTTTATCAACCCCTATATTATTTTGCTTTGAACAAATGAATGTAATCGCAAATAATAAAGGCTTAGAGGTGCGGATAAGCGCATGACCAAGTGCATATGTCGTAACTTGGCTCACCAACACAATAAATTGGACCTATCGAAGCACGAGAGTGATAAGTTAGGACCAGGTTCTTATATGATCTAGGTGACAGATAGATCATAAATCTAGGTGACAGCTAGATTGACAGTTCCTGTGCTTAGGATATGGAATGGGTGAATTTTGCGGGGATGGAGGCTGAACCAATTGTTCAACAGACCATATCTATTTTTAGTGAACGAACCCAAGACATTGAATGACATTATTATGAATTGAACATAAAGGAGATATAAGTGAAACCCAGAATCCTAGATTTCCACTCACCATAAGATCTTCATATCTGTTATTACTGTCTAATTAGTTAAACATCTATAACTAGTAGATTAGAGTAGAATTAAACATAAAAACCCCCCTTAGGTTAATAATTTGCTATCTATAATCGCCTTGTTCGTGATCACTTGTCTCTGTGGGTTCGACCCTTGCTTCCAGTCTATTCTATAATAGTCTTGTACACTTGCAAGGAAATAGATAAATAAAACATCGATCAAGTTTTTTGGCGCCGTTCTTAGGACAAGCTAGTTCACGTAGTTAGTTTGTAGGTAGCGTAGTTTTTAATTTAATTTAGTTTTTAGTTTAATTTTCTGTTTTTATAAAAATAAAAATACAAAAAGATTTTATTTTATTTTATTTTAATAGTTAGTTGTTTTTAAATTGCTTTAATTTATTTTTATGCAAGGTCGTAGATCTTTAAATCCTGAATTGGTAGACTTAGATCAAGATATAAATATTGTTAAAAGATACCAAATATTTTGAAAATCTAGCTTTCGAGCACGATAATCAAGACCAATGAATCAAGAGGATCCTCTGGTTGATCCTACAATGGAAGAAAATAACAATAATTCGTAATCACGAAAACCTAGTTGACCCGGTCAATAGGAATCAAAGACAAGAAGAGCTGCAAGAAGAAATATGGAAGTAGTTGTAAATCAAAGAACTATTAATGATTTAGTAGACCTTCATTAAATGTGGTGACATCATGTCTAGTCTTGCCGATCTTTGTTAGGAATTTTGAGCTAAAAGGACATTATTTTAATGCCATACCATCTTTTCATGGGATGCCCCATGAAGATCCTGTCAGTTTCTTAAGAGAATATGAATACATGATGAGTACTTTTCCTTTAGGAGGGTTGACTGAAGATCAAATTAAAATGAAATATTTTCCAGTGCATTAAAAGAATTGGCAAAGAGATGGTTTATGAACCTAACACCAAAGCAGTGTTTATACTTGGGCACAATTATATGATTTGTTTATGAGCAAATTTTACAAACATGCATCTCTTACGAGTATAGAAAACAAATCATGTCATTCCAAAATGAACCGAGTGAAACATTCCATGAGTCATGGGATAGATTTAAAAATACGCTTATTATGTGTCCTCATCATAATTTGGCTCAACATGTGTTAGTGCTTCAATTTTATCATGGTCTTTCGCGGGTTTACAAACTATGGTTGATAGTGCAGTGGTGGTTCTATTAATAGAATGACACCGTAAGCACTAGAAGAATTATTTGAGATGCTAAGTATTAATTCCCAACAGAAAAGTGCTAGAGGTAAAAATAGGAGCCTATATCAATTGCAAGATAATTCAAATACACAAGCTCAATTTGAAAATTGGCAAATTCAAGAAGCATGTGCTTTATGTGGATTATATTCTCATGCTACTAATTTTTGTCCGTCAAGTGCTATGTATTCTGAACAGGCTAATGCTATGAATATGTATCCTCAAAGCCAAGGAATGATCCTTATTCAAATACATATAATCCTGGTTGGAGGAATCATCCTAACTTTTCTTGGGGAGGAAATAAGCCTTTGCAACCTCAACAATTCCAACCTCAACCACCACAACCTCCACAAATGCCAAATCAAAATCAGTTGAGAATTGAAGAAGTTCCCAAGCAAGAAGTAGCTAGTAAAGGTCAAGCAGCTTTGATGAAGTACATGCTTGAAGAAATTGAAAATCGAAGAAACATATTGAAAGTTCGAAGCAAATAAAAGAGAAGAAGGGAAGTTCCTAGTCAAGCGAGCAAGCTAAGTCAATCACCGTCTGCGAAGTGGTAAGGTGATAGGTGAAGAGGTAAGTGATTCGATCCTTCTTCTAATATGCATGCTCTGATAGAAAATTACGAAAAAGTAATAGAAAAAGAAATTGAAAAAGATAGTGATAGTGATAAAGTGATTAATGATTTAAGTAATCAAGAGGTAGAAAAAGAAAAAGAAGTAGAAGTAGAGTTAGAGGTTCCAAATAAGGAACAAGAAAAAGAAAAAGAAATTCAAAATAAAGATAATACAGTTGAAGAAGATAAAGATTTAGATCAAGAAGAAGAGGAACCTTATGTGGCTCCACCACCATATGTTCCTCCAATTCCGTTTCCAAGAAGACTTATGAAAAACCGAATGGACAAACAATTCACGGAAATTTATAATATGTTATCCAAAGTAAATGTTAATTTACCTTTGCTTAATGTTATTAAAAATATTCCAGCTTATGCAAAGTTTTTCAAAGATCTTCACTCTAAGAAACACAAGTTTGAAAACAACGAAAAGATTGTTGTTTCTGAAAACGTCGATTATGTTTACAACCCGAATTACCACCTAAGTTGAAAGACCCGGGTAGCTTTAATATCCAAGTCTCCTTGGGAAGCTCTAAAAGATGAAAGCAATGCTAGATTTAGGAGCAAGTATTAACTTGATGCCTTTCGCGGTCTATAAACAATTAGGTTTAGGAGAACTAAAACCCACTAATATGCAATTACAATTAGCTGATCGCTCAGTTAAATATCCCTTGGGTATAGTGGAAGATATCCTAGTTCAGGTTGATAAATTGATCATACCAGTAGACTTTGTGGTTCTAGAGATGGAAAGGAAGATATGCACTAATAATGAAGTCCCAATATTGTTAGGCAGACCATTTATGGCAACTGCTAATACAATGATTAATGTGAAAAATGGTAAACTCACAATGTCAGTCCTAGGTGAAACAGTTGAAATTTCTGTGTTCGATGCTATGAATAGACCTAGTGACATGAGTGCTTTTAACTTTTGAAGAAGAGCAAGATTATGAGAGAGATAGATTTATTGTCTATGATGATAGCCCTATCCCTCCCATAAAAATTGACATTGAGGAAATTGAAAGAGAAATAGAAGAAGAAGAAAGATTAGAAAAAGAAAAGTTAGAAGCTAGTAAAAGAAAGATGAAAAGAGATAAAGATAGAATCGAAAATAATTGATGAGTCGTAGAAAGTAGTAGAAGAAAGTTATGAAATTAAAGATGATGAAGTAGAGATTCTAAATCTCTCTTTGAAGAAATTGAGATAAAAGATATTGAGGAAGAAAAGCAAGAAGAGAATAATGAGGCTAAAATAAAAGAAACAATAAAAGCAGAAAATTAAATTTATGCCTTCCATTAATTCTCCCAAAGTCGAAGAATTAAAGCCATTACCATCCCACTTAAAATATGCATTTTTAGGGAAGGTAACACTTTACTGTTATTATAGCAGCCGACTTAACGAGAAAAACAAGAAAGTTTGTTAAAAGTTTTATGGACACATAGAAGCCTTAGGATGGTCTTAGCGACTTAAAAGGAATTAGTCCCTCTATGTGTATGCATAAAATACATTTAGAAAGAAGGTAGTAAACCTTCTAGAGAAAAAGACAAAGAAGACTTAACCCACACATGGAAGAAGGCGTTAGGAAAGAAGTTCTTAAGCTCTTAGATGCGGGTATAATTTACCCTATATCGAGATAGTAAATGGGTTAGTCCTGCTCAAGTAGTTCCTAAGAAATCGAGGAATTACGGTTGTTAAAATGATAAAGATGAATTAGTCCCTACAAGGACTATAGCGGTTATAGAATGTGTATCGATTTGCGTAAAATTAAATGCGGCAACAAGGAAAGACCACTTTCCTTTATTGACCAAATTCTTGAAAGATTAGCAAGTCATGAATATTATTGTTTTTCTTGATGGTTTTTGGGTATAATCAGATCCTGTTGCACTGAAGACCAGAGAAAACAACATTTATGTCCCTTTGGTACTTTTGCTTTTAGGAGAATGCCTTTTTGGGTTGTGTAATGCACCAGCTACTTTTCAAAGATGCATGATTTCTATATTT
>CM028380.1:86160575-86221250 GCA_013146195.2 Codonopsis lanceolata | reverse complement strand
AATTTTCATCAACGTACATTTTGTAAGTGTTTTGGCCACTGGTCCATGAATGCTGGCTGAAATCCATCATGAAACTGTTGGATCCCATTCAAAAATCGGGCAAGTATGGGTTCCAAAAATACGCTAACCATTTGGACCCATAAGAAAAATAAAAGGGACCATGATTTTCTTATCCTTACATCTCGAGGTGTGCTTCGTAGCTAACTCAAATTCGAGAAAAGAAAGATGTGTGGTATCAGCGGGCTCTCAGACACATGGCCAGAATCACGCCTTCTCTAATATTATTTACGGCGAGAAGGCCCTCCGGTCATCTTCGGAGACAATGCTAAAGGAAGAACAATTGGCTACGGATCCATCATTAGAAAATCTCTCCATCGGAAAAGTCTCTGTAGAAGGCTTGAAACATAATCTCACAGTATTTCTCATTACGTGACAAAGGGCTTATATGTCAATTCTCCTCAAGCAGATGTGATATCAAGGATCCGTCTCTTGCTCAACCTTAGTTCGGTCACGAACAAGGGAATGTCTATGTGATAGATTTGAATGCCTACGGTAAAGGCGCTAATCTATGTCTTGTAGCTAACTACGCTCAAGACAAAAATTTGGTTGTGGCATAAAGGCTCGGTCATTTGAACTTCAAATATCTAGCCAAGCTATCTAAAGAAGGTCTAGTCAAAGGATTGCCAAGGTCTCTGTGACCATGATCGTTCGTGCAAAGCGTGCCAACTTGGAAAGCTCTCAAAAGCGTCATTCAAAAAGCAAACCGGGACTCTCACGACAAGACCTCTACAAGCGCTACACATGGATCTCTTCGGACCGGTCACTACTATTAGCTATGGTGGTTTGGATACACGCTAGTAGTAGTGGATGATTATACAGATACACTTGGGCCAGAGATGATGTCTAAAAGACCACACATACGATCTTCTTCTGACCGAGGAAGATTGCAAGCGCAAAAACTTCGATGAAATCGGTGGCGTTCGATCGGACAATGGCGAGTTCACCAATAATGGAATAGCAAAGTATTGTGATGATCACGGTATTGGGCACAACTTCTGGCGTAAGAACTCAGCAAAAGCGGCGTTCTTTGAAAGGAAGAGCAGAACACTTATCGAGGCTGCTAAAACTATGCTTCTGAAGCAAAGTTGCCCAAACACTACAGGCGAAGCCGTCAATCTGACCTACTTCTCGGAACAGATCCTTGATCAACAAATTTCACGGTAAAACACCATGAACTTTGGAGAGGTAAAACCCCAAACATTGGATTTTTAAAATCTTAGTACATGTAAATGCTTTGTAGTCTACAATGGTAATGATTACGAGGCAAATTTGATCATAAAGCCGATGAAGGTGTATTTTTGGGTTATGCCTCACACTCCAAAACTTACGGGGTTTTCAACAACGCTTATTAAAAATAGTTGAATACATTCATGTCTCATTTGATGAATTTGATTTATTAGAGCCACATGTGGCTCCAAATGTTCTTGATGATTTTGTTGATGTTGAGGCAGTACATCCCAACCATCAACCTCTAGTATACCTAATCCATCACCGATAACTCAATCAAACTTTCACGACCATCATTTTCTATCAAGCGGGTCACGAAGACTTCAACCACCGAAAATCCGAATCAAGAACCCTTTGTTTCTCATCACTTGAAAATCCTATTCCTCAACTCACTTATGAACCAAATTACGAACATAACTCTCTTCAAGACACGGTGATCTTCCTATAGCCCTCATAGAACCTTGTCATGCGAAAGCGGTACAACTCATCATATTCTGTTGTCTGCAAGAACATGCAAAGATCATCGATCAATCTCTCAAATCATTGGTGACATTCATGTTAGATGCGCGCGAGAAGATCCTCAAGAATGAATGTATGTTACGTCTTGCGTTCGTTTGAAGAAGAGCCAAAAGAAGATCGAAGAAGCTCTTCAAGATCCAAGTTAGTGGAAGCCATGCAAGAAAGAACTTGACAATTTGAGCGATGCCAAGTATGGAAGCTAGTTCCAAAGCACTGCGATCATACGGTCATTGGCACAAAATGGGTGTTCGAAACAAGAAGGATGAGGATGGAAACATAGTGAGAAACAAAGCAAGACTTGTTGCACAAGGATATCGACAAGAAGAAGGAATCGACTATGATGAAACATTCGCTCGATGTAGCAAGGTTGGAAGCCATCGAGAATCTTCTTAGCCTATGCTACATACAAAGGACTTTGTCTTTGTACCAAATGGATGTCAAGCGCTTTTCTTAATGGTGATCTTCAGAAGCTTGATCTACGTTGCTCAACCTCCGGGCTTTGTAGAAAAAGGAAAGAAACTCATGTTTACAAGCTTAAGAAGGCTCTCATGGTCTTAAGCAAGCTCCTCGAGCACAGTATGAAACCCTTTCTAAATTTACGGTTGAACAAGGATTCGTGCGAGGCAAGATTGACACCACTCTCTTCATTCTCAAGCACTGAAAGGACATTCTCTGTAGTGCGGATCTACGTTGATGATATCATTTTCGGATCCACAAATGAGAAGGCGTGTAGCGATTTGAAAGCAGCTTATGGTGGCAAGTTTCAAATGAGTATGATGGGAGAACTCACATTCTTCTTGGGTCTTCAAATTCAACAGTCCAACAAAGGAATATTCATCAGCCAATCCAAGTATGCTAAAGATCTTGTCAAAAAATTTGGATTGGAAACAGCAAACACATTTGATACTCCAATGGCTGCTAGATGCAAACTTACAAAGGACTTACAAGGAAAGAAAGTTGATATCACCCACTATAGGGGGATAATTGGATCTCTGCTTTACCTCACCGCCGGACGACATAGTGTATCTTTGTTGGAGTGTGTGCTAGATTTCAAGCAGATCCTCGTGAGTCACATCTTCTTGCAGCCAAAAGAATCATCAAATACGTATCAGATACCACCAACTTAGGTATCGGTATCCAGGAATCCTCTTTCAACTTGGTTGGATACTCGGATCAGAACTATCTTTGGCGTCAAATTGACAGAAAAAGCACCAGTGGAACATGTCAATTTCTAGGAGACAGACTCGTCTCTTGGGCTAGCAAGAAACAAGCATCCGTTTCAAACTCAACCACTGAAGCAGAGTACATAGCTGCTGGTAGCTGCTGCTGTCAACTGCTTTGGATCAAACAACAGTTGGTGGACTACGACATCAAAGTAGCAGACTGCCCAATCATGTGTGATAACACCTCAGCGATCTCTATCACATACAATCCCGTGATGCACTCCAAGACAAAGCATATCGATGTTCGATATCACTTTCTAAGGGACAATGTAGAAAAGAGAAACATTAGTATGAAGTATATTTCAACTGACCATCAACTAGCAGACATCTTCACCAAAGCTCTAGAAGCAGACAGGTTTGCTTATCTAAGGGGAGAGCTTGGTATGCTTGACCCGACTGCTTAAATTTTATCTAAATTAACTTTTCATTATAATATTTCCAAAATAATTTTTCTTAAAATTTTTAAGCAGACTTGAAAATTTATTTTAAGCAGACTTGAAAATTTATTTTAAGCAGACTTGCAAATTTATCTTAAGCAGACTTATTATTATCAAAATCGAGAATTTCTAAAGTCACTGGAAGATAAATAAGCTTTTTAAACTATAATTTTGGGAGGGAGGCTTATGCAAATTGAGAGGGACTAATTTCGAAAATTGGTTGAGTGTATATTTGAAAAGGCACTTTTCTCTTTCCTAAAAGCCGTCATTCATTAAGTCTTGTCATCTAAAAGGCGACTGACTTAATGACGTTTCACAAGTCTCTATGACTGATGGCACGCCCCTTTATAAACCCTCAACCGCCAAAAAGTTCTTTTTACCAAAACTGTCTCTTTCTTTCTCTCTCTCTCTCTAAAGTCTACTTCTCTCTACAATTTTCTGCTTCCTTCGCCCTGTTCGTTAGTTTACTCTGCAGATTCGCTTCACTTTTGTCTTCGTCTTCTGCAAATCTTCGAAAATGGTAAGAAATTTCGAACCCTAACTTAGTAATCTCAGTGTAAGCTAAGTTATGCTCTCTTATCTGTATCGTTGCCATTATTATTTGTTCATGTAGCTTTGCTTCATCTCTTTTAAATCTTCAAATTTTGCTGTTCATATCTTCTTATGAATGTTCTTACACAGTCGATTTTTGTATTTCAAGTTACATTTGATCTGGATGTGGTTCTTCATGAAATTTTTAGGGCTCATATGCTTAACTGTGTTTATATTCCAATTTTTGAGATTTTGCCCTAATTTACGAAATGCCTTTAATTGGAACTTCTTCTCGCATCTGGCGTTCACGACTTTCCAAATCGCCTCCATCCACGTATCACCCGAGGGATGTGCGAACCATCTGTTCGTGCTTATGCCTCTGAGTCAAGATAATGGACGATCGAACCGATCGGCATTACGCCCTTGTTCATCTTTGGAAGATGTAGATTTCGCTATATGCTAGGCGAAGAATTTTTCAGAGCGGCTCGGGTAAATGAATCACGGTCTTCCATCACGCCCATCGTCGAAGCGTTAACTTTACCATCTCGGCCTCCCGAATTGCCAAGATCATTGGCGTAGAATTCGATGGACCTACTCTCACCGATCTTTGAAAAGACCACGGCATGGTCCTACATGCGTGGTGAGAACACACCAAGAGAGGCTGCTGCTAAAATGAAACGAACTTTGTTTGAGGACGATGTCTACTTCATCAGCCACTTGTTTGACAAGAGCCTAATCTTCAAAAACGGCACCCACGACATCATGACCTCAGACCAGCTGGAGTATACATCTGCTGTCGTTCTCAACATCAGACTCAACTGGGCTCAGATCATCTTTGAGCTGCTGTGTGATGCCGTCGAAGCAGTAAAGGCTTCTCTGAAGCAGAAGCGGCCTTTTGTCAGACTTGTCAACACTCTTCTTCGGTCCAACACGACACTTCTCACTCATATGTTCAACTTTGAGAAGAAGAAGGTTCGAAATCGATCCGGTTTACCAAAGCACCTTCATCATCAATTATCAAAAGTCGAGCGAGAGAATCAGGGGTCTTCACCCTTTAGTCATTGTCCATGCCCTGAAGCCCCCACCTCTTAAAGTCATCAGGATCAATCCTGAAACAACCGTGGACTCTTTTATAGCAAAGCAGTTGAGCAAGAAGCTCTCAAAAGAAGCTGCTGCTGAAGGCTGCTCCTCCAAGACTGCTGATCCAGCTCCCTCAACTCACAAGAAGAAGAAGAAGCTCTCTTCTGCTGAGGAGGAGCCAGCTCCCAAAAAGAGGAAAGTTGCTTCCTCTACTAGCTCTGCTGCTGCCCCGCCTGCTGGTCCTCCTTCAAAGAGGAAAAAGGCCACTGCTGCTCCATCTTCTCCTACTCCAAAGGTGCAGAAGAGGTGCCGATCGTGATTGCTCCCCTTCGTTCCAAGCGAAAATCCAAACGTGTTGAACCTTTACGAACCCTTCATTCCATTCATACCACCTTCTTCTCCCATATCTTCTTCCTCCCCTCCACTCACTTCTTCACCCTCGCTGGCTGTTGGGAGGAGCTTCTTTGCCACTCCTTCTTCCCTGTTCCTCTTGACCCTGGCATTTGTTGAGGAGGAGCATTCTTCACCTACTCCAAAACCAAAAACGCGGACTTCGTAAGAAGTGCGTGGCTCTCACCCTCTCCACCTCGAGACTCATCCTTCTCCACCCCATTCACTGAACCCATCTCCACCATTCTTCCAGACACCTCCTTAGCCATTGTACCCGTGCTTTCCACCTCTGCTCCATCCACCTCCTCTCCTTCCTTTTCTATGCCTGACCATTTCTCTTCTCTTGCCCCTCACATCTCTACTCTTCTCTACCAAACTGCATTTCTACCCGAAATCTTCCCCCCTATCTCTCAATATCTTACCCCTATCTCCATTTCTTCTGATCTCTACCAAATTCTCTTTCCTTCCATCTCTCTGCTACCCATTCCTTTCTGTTTGACTTCTCATCTATTTCTGATCTTCTTTACCCTTCTACTTCCCCTCCTAACTTTGTTCTTCTACCCGACTATCCCTTCCCTTCTTACCTCTTAGAAGCATCCTCTTCTTCTTCTGCTTCTCACTTCTCTGTCAGCAGCTTAGCCACTGACATTGAGGTTGATTCCAAACCCTCTTCTCCTCCACCTACTACCTCTGCTAATCACCCTGCTTCATCTGCCTCTTCTCCAAACCCTGCTCATCATCCTTCCACCAGCCATATCTCCATTAACCTTAACCCTTCTCTACCTACCACCGCTACTGATCCTGCCATTCTGGAGCTTCTTCGAGCAAACAACGACCAGCTCGCTCAGCTCAACAGGACAGTTTCTTCTATGGCACAGCAGATTGATGTGCTCAACTACGGC
This sequence comes from Codonopsis lanceolata, assembly GCA_013146195.2. Taxonomy (NCBI): domain Eukaryota; kingdom Viridiplantae; phylum Streptophyta; class Magnoliopsida; order Asterales; family Campanulaceae; genus Codonopsis; species Codonopsis lanceolata. Next base: position 86,214,881 of record CM028380.1, on the reverse strand, counting down.
CTCAATGCTACTCATGCCACCATTTTTGACATCGGGAAGCTCGTTGATCAACTAGTGAACGACACTGCTCAGGCCTTCACCACTCACAGGTTCCTAGTTCAAGATCAACAAGCTGCTCTGATCGGGATGCTGCACTCTCAACAAATCAGCATTCGTGGTCTTTTCAATGAGCTCAAAACCGGCATGGCTCGAGCAATTCTTAGCCGACGAGAAGTTGCTGATTTCACCAATCTTCGCCTCGTCGAAGAAGCCGATGCCAGAGCTGCTGCTGCTGAACAGCGTAGGGTTGGTGCCATCAGGGAGGAGAGAGCTACTCACTTCTTGAATCAAGCCCACGATTGAGGAACGTAACCGGCAGAGCGCCTCAATGACGTAATCGAATGCGGGTTGGAGACTACTTAGAGCGAAGACGTACTCAGCCTAATCTTTTCTGATTCTGTGGTATTTTGTTCTGTATCTCTGTTGTTAAACCATGCTGTTTTGCCAAAACTTCTGCTGTTTAAACAGCTTGTTTAATCACAGATGTCTCAAAGTTTAAATTGCTTCTTCATGATATATCTGCTCAATTTAAACTTCGCGTTTAAATCTTTATATCCTGCATGCATACTTATCTCATAGATTTAAACCTTGCTCTTCTTAAGTACTTTATCTTAATGCTTTTATCCTGTAAGTACTTAGTCTAGCTATCTCTCTACTAAGACTTCTGCTCTGAGAGGTATGTCTGCTCTTAATAAAAATTTCCTTAAGACATACTATTATCTCAGTGCATGATTCAAAGTTCCGAGATGATGACATCAACCAAATAGGAGGAGATTGTTGATTCCTATGATTAGATTTGGTTGAGTCATCTTCGATTCTATTATCAGAGAGGCTAAAAGGTGCAGCGCTTAGTGTGGCAACTGCTGTCTTAGAATCACTTTGTTTAGAATAGTTTCTAAGTGTTAGTTCTTAGCGCCCAACAAAGAAGCTTCTTGAAGGACCAGCAGACTTTGAAGTCTGCTCATATAGCGGAAAATCAAAATTGGCCAAAATCAAGAAACAATGACACGTGTACACCCTTTTAGATATTTTCGAAAATATCTAGTCATTATGTCTTCACCAGATTATTTTTCAAGAAGTCAACTCTGCATGATGACAAGCTGTCAGTATCTGAAATCAAGACGAAGACATTACCCGTTTTGGCTAAGAAGACTTTCCAAGCCGCAAGGCTCATTCTCAAACATTACTCGTTTAGTAATGTCTTCGCACACCGCATCTCTCGATGACGTGGTTGTTTCTTGTCCCAAAGCGCCGAAATTGCATTCAATGCAAAGGAACGTTGGACTCAATTATCTCTGATTTTAAACCAACGGTCAAAAGGTCTCTTCCTGGTATATATTCAAGTTTTGAAGATCTGAAGAAACAACTCTTGCGCATTAACTCTCAAGCTTCATCTTCATCACTCAAGCATTCAAGAGATCAAAGGACAAGGGCTAACACTTCACCAAACTTTCAAGCGCAGATCGCCATCTTAAATTGCTTTCACTTCATTTAGTTTGTCTTTAAACTGTTCTTTAATTCTGCACGTGAAGAGAACAATTATTCATTGATTGTCTCTCTCACCTTTATACACTTGGTTAAAAAACTCATTTTGTACACGATCCATTAGAGATCTAAGTCATAAACCTAGTGGATAAACAAGTGCACTTTTAAAATCCAAAGCTAACCACTTTGGTAGTGGATGTAGTACTATTCACAGTACGAACCACTTCAAATTCCTCGTGTCTCGAATCGTTCTTATTACTCCACTTAAGCTTGTGTTTAACATTCGGTTTACACTACCTTAACAGCAGTCCTGCTAATCCTTAATATATTCTGTTTCCGCTGCCTTAACATTTCTACTTCAAACTCTCTAAAATCTTTAAGAAGTGTTCTTAGAAGTAAAGTTTTATTAAAAACTTATCTAGGCTATTCAACCCCCCCCCCCTTCTAGCCTAGATTGAGCCTACTTCGGGACCAACACATAGAGTCTACGCGCCCTTCTTTTTCATAAACATGTCGGGGTTTCGACAAGGATTCCTCTCATGGTGCTCATTTTATAGATATACACAATTATATATCTGACTTAGACGACGATTCTACCACCGATTCGATCATCAGACAATCCATATACGACAACAACTTTCGACACTCCCATGCAGTGATTTTTCGGCGTCATCACTTCCAAATTCAATCTAGATTGCAAGCTACATAATTGATTAGATATCACATGACTTAGCATATGATACTTTAATCAGTTAGATATTTGACACCCATATAAGGATGAAAAATTCACACAATTTTTTTTTTTTATCTCTCAATTTCTAAACAAAAAGGCTATCAAATGTAAAAATTGCAAATTCCTTATAGGATAGAGAAAAAAAAGGGTCAAAGATTTCAAATTCAAATACATAAGATGAAATATAGTACTCGTAATGGTAGAAATGTAAATTTTGATTGTCATAAGGGTAAACCTTCAAAATTGTTTGTTTACAAATATATATATATATATATATATATATATAAAATAGTTAACTAATAATATAATAATACATAATAATAATCAATATTATAAGGGGTATTAATATTAGTATATATAACTTCTTCTATTATCAATAGTATAAGACTTATTATTTAAAAAATTTTACAACTAACATTACTTTTAATTGATGTGAGATAAAACTCTTCAAGATGAGATATTACTTCTAATGACTCACTTCTAACACCATACTTTAAGCCTTGATATATTATTCATCCAAAACTTGATTTTGACAAATAAATATATCATTTTGATACTTTTGCCGAGTAGAACATATTTACACAATTACTTTTGCCAACAAACAAATGACACGTAAAGAAATTCGTGCCTCAAGTTGCACAATTTCTTTCACTAAAAACACTAATTTTTTAAATAAGTATCATACTTTATGTCTTGATATGTTATTCATCCAAAAACTCGATTTGTACAAATAAATATATCATTTTGATGCTCTAACCGAATATAACAAATTTGCGCAATTACCATTCGCCAGCAAACAAATGACACGTAAAGAAATTTGTGCCTCAAGTTACACAATTTTTTACACTAAAAACACTAAATTTTTTTTAACAAGTATTATACTTTAAGTTTTGATATCTTATTCATCAAAAATTCGATTTGGACAAACAAATATATCATTTCGATTCTCTCACCGAGTAGAACACATTTGCACAATTACCTTCGCCAACAAACAAATGACAAGTAAATTAAGAAATTCGTGCCTCAAGTTGCACAATTTCTTTCATTAAAACACTAATTTTTCAATAATAAAATAAATATATTTCACATTGGTTAGAAATTGATGTTGGTTTTAAAAATAATATTATTAAGTATCAATAGAAGATATGTATTATACATTGATTAGAAAGTGATGTTGGTTTTCAAAGTCATTTGATAAAAGACTTTTACCATTATTACCAATAGAAGATGTATATCTCACATTTGTTAAAAATGATGTTGGGTTTTAATTATTTAAGATTATATAAAAGACTTACTGTTATTATCAATATATATCACACTTTTGTTATAAATTGATGTTAGTTTTAAATTACTATTATTACCAATAAAAGAGATAAATCTTACATTTGTTAAAAAATGATGTTGATTTTAAAAGTTTTTAAATAGAAAGACTTCTACTTTTATCATCAATAAAAGAGAAGAGAATCTATGTATCCCATTATATAGAAAGAGATGTTGGTTTTAGATTTTTTTTAGATAAATTTTTTTTACTACTATTACCAAATGATGAGATATATTCCACATTGGTTAGAGAGTGATGTATGTATTAAAAGTTTTTTTTATAAAAAAATTAATACCAATAGAAAAAATATGTATTTTACATTAGTTAGGAAAGTGATGTTGGTTTAAAATATTTTTAGATAATATATCTCGTATTGGTTACAAAAAGATCCATATTATTTAGAAACATATATTGGTTATAAAATTTATAGATAAAATAATTTTTATGTTATTATCAATACAAGTGATGTATCACACATTGTTTACAAAGAGATGTTGGTTTCTAAACTATTTAGATAAAATACTACTATTATTATTATGCTTATGTTATAACTAATAGAAAAGATGTATCCCACATTGTTTAGAAAGAAATGTTGATTTCAAAAGTTTTTATAGAAAAGATTAGTATTATTATTATAGAAGAATGTATCTCACATTTGTTAGAAATTAATGTTGATTTTAAAAATATTATTATTACCAATAGAAAATGTGTATACCACATGGTTATAAAGAGATACTTGTTTTAAAAGTTTTTAGATGAAAGTCTTAAACTTTTATTACCAATAGAAATAGAAAAGAAGTATCTCATATTGTTAGAATATGAAAAAGATGTATCTCACATTGTTTAGAAAAAAAATGTTAGTTTTGAAAGTCTTATAGTAAAGATTTTTACTCTTATTACCAATAAAAGATATGTATCTCATATTATTTAAAAATAAATGTTGGTTTAAAAAATCTTTAGATTAAAGACTTTTTGTTACAAATAGAATAGATGCATGTATTCACATTGGTTACAAAGTATTATATTATTATTATCAATAGAAAAGATGTATCACACATTGATTATAATTTATAAATGGGAATACCACATTTTCGACCACCATACAAATTGGGGAAATCCAATTTAACCAACGACATTTCATAACGACCAAATTAACCAACCAACTTCTAATGTGATTGCAATGTCGTCCTCCCCGTTTCATAAGGACCAAATTAACCAACCAACTTCTGTCAATATCTTCCTTCTATGGCAACTAGTTTTTTTAACCCGTGCGTTAAACGCATGTTAATTAAATCGTACATAAACAAAATAAAGAGGATAAAAAATCTTAAAGGATAAAATAAGAAGAATCAATTTATTAACAATTACACATAAGTATATCCCTAATCATTATAAATTTTTTTAAAAATTCCTTATACACAACATTTGTTATCTTATTAATTGGTTTTTCATTTTCACTGCATATCAATATCTAGTTTCTTCAAAAAAGAGACTTACGGCTACGTGTAATTATTGACTTTGACACTTATTAATTGCTATTACATATGATACCAGCAATGGTAATTGTCTTCTTTGGAATATGAAAGACAGTTTTACATCGGATATAGTTAATGACAATTTTAGGATAAGAACCTTTTCTCCAACATTGCTTCCTTTCAAAATTTTTATTTCAATAATATGATCCCCAAGATTTAAGATGATAAGTCTTGTTTCATTGCACAACCCTACAGCATTGTCAATGTTTCTCAATAGCATTATCAGAATATCAATTTTAAGTGTCAATTCATGACCTAACAACCCAGAACACTTTATACTATTCAAAAACTCTGTAGAATGAATGTCTTCGAACAAACTTAAATTTTTTCTACCCTACAAATAAAATCTGAACTCAAATAAGCTCTTCATTTTGAATGATTACTTTTATTAAATTATATTTGTATTTTATGAATAAATAAATTTCTGATAAGACAATAAACTAAAATAAAAAAAATAACGAATTTTTTTTAGTAACCTTAGTTTAAATTGTTTTTGTTTTATTGACTTCGTAACTATTATTTTTGTTCCATCAAATATTTTTATTTTACTAACGTATTTTTGTTTTACTTTTTTTTATAAGAATTTTTTTAAAACTTTTGTTCCGTAAATTATTTTATTTTACTAACCTCCGCATTAAATTATTTTTGTTTTGTTTGATTCTGTAACTTATATTTTTATAGTGGTTTGTTCCATAAATTATTTTTATTTTACTAACCTCTTATATTTTTGTTTTCTTGACTCCGGAACTATTATTTTTGTTTTCGTTACCTTTTTTGTTTAAAGAGAGAAAAATGTTTAAACATAATTAAAAGAGAGGAGATGTTGGTGATGATAGAGAAAATATGGAGAAGACAGGAGAGAGAGAGAAAGAAAAATACAACCAGGAGAGAGAAAGAGTGGAATGACAACTCAAAAGTCAAAATTTCAAAAGTGTGATTTTGGAGGGATAAATATAACCTCGTCATTATATATATATATATATATATATATATATATATATATATATATATATATTTCTTGACCCGATATTAACAAAAGTTGGTTGGTTAATTTGATCGTTATGAAACGTAATTGGTCAAATTGGATTTCCCCAATTTGCACGGTGGCCAAAAAGGTGGTATTCTCTTTATAAATTAATGTTAATTTTAAAAATACTATTATTACTAATAGAATATATATATATATATATATATATATATATATATATATATATATATATATATCATACATTTGATAGAGAGTAATATTGGTTTTCAAAGTCTTTAGATATAAAACTTCTACCATTATTATCAATAGAATATGTATATCTCACATTGGTTAGAAAGTGATATTGATTTTAATTTTAGATAAAAGACTTTTACTATTATTACTAATAGAAGAGATATCCTATATTGGTTAAAAATGATGTTGGTTTATCATTTAATATAATAGAAGAGATGTATCCAACATTATTTAGGAAGAGATGTTGGTTATAAAATTTTTAAGATAAAAGACTTTTACTATTATCACCAAATGATGATATGTATTCTACATTAGTTAGAGAGTGATGCTAATTTTAAAAGTTTACAATTATTAACAATAGAAGAGAAGTATTTTACGTTGGTTATAAAAATGTTATTAGTTTAAAAAGTTTTTAGATAAAGACATTTTTATGTTATTACCAATATAAAATATGTATCCACATTGTTTAGAAATGAATGTTGGTTATAAAGTCTTTTATCTATTACTATTATTACTAATAAAAAATACGTATATCACATTGTTAAAATGTAGTGTTGGTTTTAAAAGTTTTTAGATAAAAAAAAACTTAAACTTTTATTACCAATAAAAATAGAAAATAAGTATCCCACATTGTTTAAAAATAAATTATGATTTTAAAAGTTTTTAACAAAATGACTTCTAATATTATTATCAAGTTAGATGTTAATTTTAAAAGTTTTTAGATGAAAGATTTTACTATTATTACTAATACAAAATATATATCTCATATTAGTTAGAAACTTATGTTAATTTTAAAAGTATTTAGGTAAAAAATCATTTAATATTAATAAAAATAAAAAAAATATTATAACTATGAAAAAGATTAACAATCTAATTATAATATACAGAAGTTATATTATTATTGTAATATATATTGTACCGATTCGAAGCACGGGCTAAATAATTAGAGTCCGGATCCTCTATTCCAAAATTGTATTCCATCTCCTATTCCACCGTCAATTCTTGTCACGTGTCAATCGTAAATAAACAAAATCAAATACTAAGTTGATTGTGCTTCCATAACAATAAAAATCCGTGAAATCTAGCTCAATATTTCTTTTTGTGAAGATTTCTTATTGACACGTGACAAGAATCCGACGATGAAATAGGAGATTAAATATAATTTTGGAATTGAGGATCCGGCTCCAAATAATTGGTTTTATGGATTTGTGTTTTGGGTTTCTAGAATTAGAACCAATCGAAATTCCTGACATATTAATATGATCCTCTCTCTTTCTCTCTCTAACTGGTTTTGCAGACCATTTTCTTCCACCTTCTCTCTAAAAACCCTAATTCTAACAAACTTTCTTCCTCAATCTCTCAGAGATGACAAGATCAGGTATGTCACCCTTCCACGTTTTACATTCTACTCTCTCTGTCTTTTTCTTGTTTTTCATATCAAATTGTATAATCGAACATATCTAAACAAGATTGGATTTGTATAATTCTATTGAATCAACCTCTGAATTTCTCTTGATTGTCATCAGTTTGTATTGAATTATGGGTTCTTTGATGTTATACAGTTGGGGAATCTGTCCACAGTAGTGGGTTTGAATTGTGTTATTCTGTTTGCTCATTTCCAATTGATTCTCAATTTCATGAATTTGAATTCCTGTTAATCAAGATTGAATTGGGTTTTGTTTTTGGGTGAATTAGATGGAATTATTTGTGGGTTTAGAAGATTTATAACGAAAATTAGATTGGTTTGGTGGGTTTGTAATTTTCTAGTAAATTTGTGCTAAAGGTGTGAATTTTCCTTATGTACAGTGTGAATTTTGTTGAAAAGATTGGATGCTAGATTGATGTAGAGAATAATGGATGCTAACATATGTGATGTTAATCACTTGGATGCTGATGTACTGTTGCCTCCTCGAAAGCGGCTTCTTGCTGGGTTGAAAAAGCAGAATTCTGATGGCAACTCATACATGCCATCTACTTCTAGCTCGTTGAGTGAGTATGATGACCGGCTTAATAAGTTATTGAGGTCTCATTTGAATAACGATAATCTGTCAGAAGAGGAAATTGTGGAGGCCTCGAGATCAGCTGCTGAAGCTGCACTTAAGGTAGCTGAGACTGCAAGAGCTGCGGCTGACGAGAAGGCTATAATAGCAGCCAAGGCTGTGGCTGCTGCCAAGAGTGCGTTAGAATTGGTCGCAAATGTGTCTGAGGAGACAGCTTCGAATGAGAGGTACTTGAAGAAGAATAAATTGAAGAAGCATGTTCAGGTTCAGATGTTGTATAGTAATAATAATAAGAATCGGAGTGAGAACTGTAAGACGGATGAAGAGTTGGCGCGGACATTGCATCGGGCCATAAACAGCTCACCAAGAATTTCTAAGCACTGCTCGCCTTCCGACTTGAAGAGTCATAAGCACAAGAGGCTCAAAAGCTTGGCCTTTTCTGAAGTGATACCGGATTCTAATCCTTCTACTAGCAATGGGAATATTGTGGCAGGGGAGGTGGAGGGTGCAAGTTCAAATGAAAAGGAAGCAAATATGGTTAAAGTAGATGAAACCACGTCAACATTCAATAAAACTGACACATCAAATATGGAAAATGCGGAAGCAGAAAGAATTCGCTCTAAGGAGAAATATGGGGAGGACGATACAAGTAGCCTTGGTAGGAAGAGGGGAAGAATGAAGCAAAAGAAGTTGCCATTAAGCATTTGTAACTTTAGGGACCAAGCAAATCCTAAAGAAGAGGTGAAGTTTAAGAGCTCAAGACTGTCTGAAGAGGACACCGGGAAAGCTGTTGCCACCAAGAAGCCCTTGTTTTCTGTTGGGCCTTCTGGAAATGGTGTGATGCCAGTTGAGAGGACAACATCATTGTGGAAATGCCAGTCATTTAAGGCACCCACTTGTGTTAAACCAAATAAAGTTGTGCAGTCATAGTGTTCATGTCTATCTCGCAACGATGTGCAGCTACCAAAGTAGAATTCGTTGGCAGAGGTAGTTTTCGCTTCTGGTTTCTTAATGTTGCCTTTTTCTTTTTTCTTTTTTGCCTTTTGGTTGCTGATGACATAGCAGTCTTTTGTACTTCCATAATTGCATGTGTAACTTTTTATTATTGCATCTTAGAGTATTACCAAATCTTGAAGTAGAATTATGCAAGAGACCTTTATTTTGAAATGACTAAACAGTTCCGTTGATTGGTTGCATTTAGGCTCGCCCTATGTGTTGATATGGTCATTTACCAATATACATTACCTCTTTTGGTATTGTTTCCTTAAGCGACATGTTACTCTTTCATTCTTGATTTCAGTGTAGCTGGATTGTTCAAGCTAAATATTTGTTTGAACGTTAATGCCACTACAACTGTGTTAGTAATAAATACTCGTAAGAAGCATTGCTGTACTTAATAGTCATTTACTCTCTCCGTTCCACCTAAAGAGTCCACATTTGAAAAGTATAATAATGAAGTGATATATTAATGTTATTGGAGTTGGTCATAGTTACAAAACTACATAAGAACAATTAATTTGCTTACAACACAAGTGGAGGGTAAAGAAAGGTTATGAAAATTGTAAACATAATTTTAAAAGTGGACTTTTAAAGTGAAACATCCCAAAATAGAATAGTGGACTCTTTGTGTGGAATGGAGGGAGTAAGATTAAGAAAGGAAGAGCAGATAATCATTTAGCAATACTTAGGCGTCAGCCATTACATAAGAAATAGTCTCACATTAGAATTAGGCTGTTTAGTAAACCGAGTTGGCTCGAGTTCAGGTTGTTTAAAGCTTGACTTGGCTCAGCTTGTGTTTGGTTCAAGCTTATACACGATTTCTTTTCGAGGTATAAACAAACCCTGCTTGGCTCGGGTCAGCTGGAATAAGCTCGGTAATCCCTAAATATATAAATTTATGTATATATTCACTTTTTTATGATTTATAGTATATTTGTGACTTAGGCTCAAGTAAAGCTCGAGCTCGGCTTGTTGTGAAGTAATTTAGTTGAGCTCGAACGTAGGTTTGATTGCTCGTGTAAAGCTCAAGCCTTAACTCGAGCTCAGTTAAAAATAAAGAGCCATGTTTGTACACTCAAATCTAGGCTTGGCTCCTTTACAACCCTATATCTAGAACTGAGTCATATTTCCTGTGATGAAGTCTTAAGGCTCTGAAATACCTTTTAATGAATACAAACTCCATGGATTCTGTTCGTTCGAGTTCATTTGGTGTAAAAACTTAACCTGATAAGGTAAAAAGCTCTTTATTTATTGATGATTTCATGTCATTTTTAAGAAAAGAAAAACATGATATTGATGGATTTTAAAATCTTTGTCAGATGTGACAGGGTCAATGTCAACTTGAAAAGAACTGGCCTGGCAACAACAGTTAGTGGGCGGATCTTCGGCAATGTGAGTAATGTGAAGTTGTAGTGTTGATGATCTTGTAGTTTGTGGTGTTGGTCTCATTAATTTTTGGGAATCTTTCATTATGTTTGATATTGTTTCGTAGACACCCGAACATGTTTTTTTTTTCTTCCTTTTTTGGCTGGAATAATAGCAAATAATTTATTTGCTGCTTTACTCGATTGGTTTTGTATTGATTGTTAGGAATATAAAGTAGTGATTTCATCAAGCTCTTTATTCAAGGGTTATTAGTTTGATAATAATTTTCCTTGGACTTATACGTCTCTAGGGCACGGGGCTATGGGATCGAGTGAAGTATGTGTTTTATCGAATAAGAACATATATCGATGGGTTATTGTTTGCATCTTGTTCATTCATTTGAATTATAGACCTAAGACGTGTTTGGTGAAGATATATTTCTCGTGGTAAGGAGAGTATGATGATCTCTCTTCCACGGGTTCACCGTTGCTACAAATTTGGGTTTGTTGTGGATTTTGTTTGTACAAAAGCTCTCCCAGGGAGGTCAGAGGTGGCTGGAAAGGCAAAACCAGTTTTTTTAGTATAATGCTAATGGTTTCAGAGTTAGGGTTTGTATGTCATTCTTCTTTGGTATCCATTCCGTTAAATCTAGGTAGGCAAGCAAATCACATTGCCTCCCACCGTCCTTTCCGTTTAGTTCCGTTAAAACTTTCGTTTGTTTGGCCGATTAGACTTGTTGAAAAGATAATCATACCCTCAATAAGTCAATATCGTTGAACTTGGGCTATGCATGGTTCTGTACCAACCCCACCCACAAATATATCAAGATCCAGTTCTTTTAATTTCGGCTCGTTACTCTATTTTGGGCCCTTTTACGTTAATTTAGAAGGACAAATTTCAAGTGGGTATAATTTTTGAAACGTGTTTTCATTTAGGTCCATTAATTTTTTGGACATTTCATATAACTACAAATTGGTTGTCAAATGACAAAAATACCATTGATGAAGATAAATTTCTTCTGTCGGTCTAAAAAAACCAAAAAATGTTGATGTCAAGGCTTGGCGTCATCACTGTTTTGACAAGTTTTTGCAAGACCAAAAAAATTCAAAAAATGTTGATGCCAAGGCTTGATATCAGCACTGTTTTGACAATTTATTCAAGTAAAAAAAAAAATCAAAAAATCCTGATGCTAAGGCTTGGTATCAACACTGTTTTGACAGTTTATTTAAACAAAAAAAAATTTAAAAAATAATGCCAATGCTTGATATCAGCACTGTTTTCACAGTTTTTGCAAACTAAAAAAAATTAAAAAACGCTGATGCCAAGGCTTGGCATCAGCATTGTTTTTACAGTTTATTCAAGCTAAAAAAATTCAAAAAAGCCGATGCCAAGACTTGACATCAACATTTGGAATCAATAAGAGATTATCGCCATAGAGTTCCGATGATGTTCATAATTATCAAATAAAAAGAGCTGACAAATGTAAAGGATAGAATGAGTTTTCCTGGTTTTAACTGAATTCATAAGTGAGCATTTCTTAGTATTAATGGATTGTATAAACCATTTAATAACCCAGTCTTGACCAAAACAAGGGAGCAGGGAAATGAAAATGTATTCATCAATACAAATTTACTTTTCTTCAAAGAACAAAATGGCAGATCACTCAGCTCTTGATTTGATGCTTCACCATCTACTCGACAGTTCAAGGAGTCTGCGTCCCAGACTTCCTTCCTCCTTTTTATGCGTTTATAAAGTGACCAATTCGCAAAATAATTCTTTTATCGTCCTCAGCATCACCTAAGCAATATTGAAAAGGCAGAAAAATGCTTTGACAATTTTTTCAGAAAAAAAAAAAACAACAAAAAATGCTGATGTCAAGGTTTGGAATCAGGATTGTTTTTACGGTTTTTTCATAACTAAAAAAACCCAAAAAAATGCTGATGCCAAGTCTTGGCATCAACACTGGTCAGTTTTGACAGTTTTTTGCACAACCTGATGCCTGGATTTATTCAAGCAAAAAAAAATTCAAAAAATGCTGATGCCAAGGCTTGGCATCAGTACCGTTTTGACAGTTTATTCAAACAAAAAAAATTCAAAAAAACTGATGCCAAGGCATCAGCATTGTTTTAACAGTTTTTTTGCAATCAAAGCCTAGGGCTCAAATTTGGAAAAGCTATGAGCCATAAAGAGCTTCATTTTTGCTGCATTGTTACGCTTCAAAACAATGAAAATGGTGCCCATTTCTTTAGCTCAAATCGAATAAAAAATTGAGTGCCATCTGTGAAGATTTGCCCGAATAATGGGGTGCTTATAAAGGGCGGTTTTGAAAGCCTATATCAACTTGACTGTGAATGTATGGTTGTGATTGTTTCTTGAGCTAAGGTGTGGTATGTTTTGGAATGATACTTTTTGTCTTTTTTATCAAGTAATTTACCATAAAATGAAAATTGAAAGGGAATATTGAAAGTGTTTTTGACTAAAACTTTGTGGTAGGAGGATATTCAGTCTCGTCGGTAAAACCCAGCAGATCGATCTCTCATTGGGTTTTAGAGAGAGAAAGTTTAACGAGCAAAACCCAAAAAATCCCCAAAATCCATCTCAATCTCCAATCAAAGGAGAGATCAGCCTGCTGGGTTTTCAAAGAAAGAGTTTTTTAGAGAGAGTTTCTAGAGAGATTGATCTGATGGGTTTTATTGTTTCTCGAATGAAGAAGGAGATCCCAGATAAGAAATCTTTCACACAAACAAGCAAACAGATAAAAGGGCAGTGATGTACTTTCGCCCAAAAAATGTACCTAAAAGATATGTCTAAAAAATAGCTTGATTCATTTGAAAACATGTTTTAAAAGATGTACCGGTTTGTAATTTTTTCAACTTAGAAGACTGATTGGTCCTTTTTCTATTGGAATAATTACATGGTCGTACCTTTTGGTTACCGCAACAGTTGACATAATATTATTTAGGGTAAAATTATGGTCGGTACATTTTTCAAAGTTTTTAATTCCAAAAGTTCATTTTTCTTTTTTCTTTTTTCCAACCCAAAAGACCACTTTTCGAAATATTGCTCCGAAAATGCTATCGTTTCCTTCAATAGCTCTGACAACACACTTTGGATTCAAATATCACCATTGTTGTGCAACAAAACGGGGATCGACCTGCCCGGTCAGGTCGAGGGGGCAGCGCCCCGGAAAGGTAAACGGTTTATTTGATTCATTATGTACGAAACTGTAATTGATCTGTGCTGAGTTGAATGATTTTTCAGTAGGACGAAGACGAAGGAGGGGGAAGATTGGAGAAGAAGGCTTACAACGGAGGAGATGAAAGAAGAAGTTGAAAGACATGGTCAATTTCATTATAATTTTGTATCGCGGTGCAAAAATGAATTAATAATATTTTATGTATCGCAGTTCAAAAATTAATTTATTACGATACATAAAAGTTGATATTGTGGTTCAACTTGGATTGTGTATATGTATCGCAGTTCAAAAATTAATTAATCACGATAAATAACATTTGGTACCACAGTGCGATTAGAATAGACAATTAAATTATTGAACTGCGGTACAAAAATTAATGCAATAAAATTAATAAATCGTGGTGCAATAGGACTAAGCAATTTAACTATTGAATCATGGTGTAAAAATTAATGCAATAAAATTAATGAATCGCGGTTCAATAGTCAATGCACCGCGATTCATTTATGTAGCGCGCATTATGCTCATTAAGGGTATTGCTGTCTTTTTGTGTCCAAAGTGTCTTTTCCAGTTGAAAAAAAACACGGTGCTGGAGCGATTAGAAACTTTGAAATGTAGACCGCCCCACAATTTTTCATATTATTTAATCGGTACAGTACATTTTTGAGGGTAAAAAGACAAAAAATACCATTAATCCAAGGAAAAACATGTCACTCTTCTTTGACTTTCTCTCTCTCTCACACACTCATTAGCCAGACAGAAAGAGAAGTTCGTTGAAATACAAACTTTCTCTTATACTCTCTTCGTCTCTGGCAAAGAGTCCATTATATTATTTTGAGATATTTCACCATATGAGTCCATTTTCAAAAATTATGTTTATAATTTCTATAATATTTCATCTTTACCCTCCATTTGTGTTGTAAGTACATTATTGTGCTTAACTATTTTTGTAATTATGATTAACTTTAATGATATTAATATATCATTTAATAATTAAAATTTTCAAATGAGAACTTTTGGATGGAACGAAGCGAGTATATCAATAGCACTCCTTTGAGAAAAAGAATAGATAGACCCAGCCAGGAGAAGGCCTATTCTTTTTTTTTTCCTCCTAAGGGGGGCATGTGAAGGGATCGAACCTGAGACCTCACACTTGTGAAGCCCCATATCTACCACTGGGCCACCCCCTTAGAGGCAGGAGAAGGCCTATTCCTATCTAAGGAATTCACCTACTTCCATGTATTAAGCAAAGCCTCTTTTTCGCCTCGATTTTCTACCTAGCGCTCACTTACCGGCCTGGCTGCCACGACTCCTTTGGCTCTCCTCTTCGTTACGTGTAGTCCGTTAAGGTTGCTATGAAGCTTAAGATGCTATGTTTAAATCATGATTTATACTGACTGACCTAGTGATGCCCAATTTTTTATGCCAGAATTTGAGTGGGGATTTTTACATTGCGATACCTAAATTGGACACTTCAATTATGCATTGCGATGTCCAAATTTGGGCAGAGGCTTTGCCCGCGCGCTTTTTCGTCATTAACAGTATTTTTGTCATTTTTCCTCTAAAAATATATTTTAATGGTTTAAAACAAATATAGAGGGATCTAGGTGGTTATAATTTCACTAAAAGGGACCGACCTGATTATCACCCTTTCCTATTTTTAATTGGACCAGAACTATTAAATCTTCATTGTTATACTTACGGTTAAAACCGTGCTGGTCCCCAACGGTGAATATATAACCGCTAAAGTCTTATATATATATTTTTACCGGTAAAAAATAGTTTTTGTGCAAAATGATAAATATACCCTTAATGAATGCATGCATATTGTCTCAATATGTAGGCATCATGATGTAACAATTCGAACAACGTGATGCATAGATTCTTACAGCAGATGATTAAACTAACATATACAAACTACCTTTTAAAACATAATTTAATCACTAATTTCTCATCAAAAAATCAAGACTAAAAGACACAATATTGAATACTTGACTCTCGAGTCCCAAATGATTGAATTCACCCAACAAATTCCTGATAATAATCGTTGACAGATAATTTGCCCAAAACATTATTTCCTCTTCTCTTATGTTCTCCAAGAAATCATACATCAAAGAACCTTATTTCTCTCTTTTCTCCACAGCTTCTATGAAACTTCCCTTGTTTCCTGGATCCACGAACCCAAAAAATTAGTACTTTGGATTGATTTCTCACTTTTGGGTGGCGAAGATTCTGCTTCATCATCGAAAAAAATGATTTCTTCGTCAAAGATTTGTTTCGTGCCAACAGAACTTGCATTGTGGTCTTCATAATCGTATGCAAATTATGAAAATAGTAGTGTTAAATCTTCTTTAATGGGTTTGGATTTTTTTGGGGATCAAGCTTCAGTTCATGCATCGCTGCGCATAATTTGTGCATCACGATGCATGATTCAAAATTGTGTGATATAAAGATGCATCGTGGTTCTAAAACGATGCATCGTGATTCCTAATTGATGCATCACGATTGAAATTCGATGTATCGAGATTCATTTTTAATAAGAATATAGTTAAATCCTAGCGTATTAGTTGATGCTCGATCCAGAAGATTAATGATAGGTATAGGAAGCATCTCTTTGGCTTTCCAAAACAAGTCTTAGCTTCAATGTCATATTAGGGCCTCGGAGCTCAGTAGCGTAGGAAGTGAGTCGAGGCATTCTACCATTGTCGAATCGAAAGCACCGCTATATAATGCTTGAAGAGTTAAGCGGTCGCCAACCACCACCTTCCGTCCTACGAATGTCTTTACTTCGCTACAACTATTGTACTAGAGCATATGAGGTTCAATTTCCCCATAAGAAAACTCAGTCTACTCAGTATCCAGCTTCCTCGAGTTGCTTTGGCCATTACTTTTTTGTCTTCCATTCTGTTAATTAGTAGATCGATAGGCGCCAGTAGAGAACTTGCTAAGGAGCCAACGAACAACAAATTATGATTGTCGGAAGAAATTGACCTTTCCGTTGATGGTCGAAAGGCTTACGTCGGGAAGATACGAGATTATGGACATTTTATGAATAATTTAACAAAAGTGAACTCTAGCGATTATTAAAAAATAAGATGCTTAAGCAATTAATAATTTGAAAAAAGGATCAACCTGCAATTTTTCCTTGTACTTATATCCAAATCTACCACTTACTAATCACTATAATATTAAAACATGCAAAATTATTATTATTACTCAAATAAATGTCTATTAAATTTACACAAGTTTTAAGAATATGTTTAATTTTATGTACTCATAATGTAGTTCGTATTTGACATTGCGCATCTATTAATGCCCATAAGTTTTCTAACCCCACGTGAGAGAAAATGACATATATGACAGTTGAGTTGATTTTTTTTTTTTTCCAAAAGAGAGACACTTATCTTAGGATGTCACAAAAATAGAATAAAGAATATTTATTTTGAGACAAAGGAGGAAATACAATTTACAAATACAATTGAATGTTTCATGCTTGACCATCTTGTTCCTTGCCTTTCTATTAGTATTTGGTTATACTCCATCTGATTTGAGTAAAGAGTCCATGTTTGAAATTTAAATTTTTTTAATAAAATAATACTTTTAATAATTTATTAATAATAAAATAACATTTTTATACCTTAATTTTTAAAAATAAACTTTTTAAATGAAATATTTCAAAATAAAATATTGGATATTAGCACGAACCGAAGGAAATACCTTTTAGGGCTATATTTATCCTTCCAGTTCGTTATCAATCATCAATGGCTACTCACATAATATTTCTTAATTTTTATTTTTACTTTTTCTTTTAAGTATTAATGAAGAAGAACTCCCCAAATCTCGATGGGGCACGTGCCCCCAGTGGCTCTGAAGGGTAACTGCTGGCCACGCCACGCCCATGTTATGTTGATTTGGTGAAATGTTTTACTTACACTTCACTATGTTTTAAGTGTTTTTTCAATTAAAACAAAAACAAGATTCTGAAAAGCTAGACAATTATAAACACTTAATAACTACCAACTTAGTATTAGTAATGTGCAACTTTACCTATCAAAAAACGAAAAAAGAAAGTAATATGCAACTTACATGAATTAGATGTCACCCCAATATATCCCTATCTAGCTCATAATAAATAACTTGTGAAATGAATATATATGACTAGCATGCTCATTTGGAGAAGTAGTCGAGTGTAGGCAAATCGTATCAAAAGTAAGAGCATTATTCAGTAAAGGTTATATATATTACAAGTTTGTTATCTAAAAGGAATCATAAGTTATCTAGTGTGAATTTGAACCTTGAGCGAATCGAAAGATTTTCGGCTTGAGCTACGTCTTCGTATGTCACGAACAATAATCATATAAGTCTCTCTTGTCTGATTGATATTACGTAGTATGAATATCAACCTTTGGTTCACACTGCAAATCCAAGCCTTTCGATGGTTAGATTAGAGAGAATATATAGAATAACCAACACAAGAAGACGACTTCTTCTTGTAGGTGTGTAATCTGATAGGGTTTTATCCTTTTACTTGCTCTATTTATATTATTGTATAAGAAACTCTATTTCTTCTAGGTTAAGTTAAGCCAATCCCAAACCTCTTTGGATTAGGAAACTAATTAACCTTTAATAATATAATTATGGTCTGTGTGAGCGGAAATAAATAATCGGGCCACAATAAATAGGACATGTTCCCATTTTTATTTCATAGTGTGAGTGCCCCGGTTTTCGTTTGATCTTATTCCCGCTGCGTGAAAGCAGGTTGTTTCAAAATAAACCTTTAGGGCGCGTGGAATATGTCTGGCCTCATTGTGGACTCAAAATGATAAAACAGAGTCAACATCTTTATTTTAAGGAGAAATAAAGAAAAACCAAATGTAATCGGATTTGTAAATGGTTCGGAGGCTAAGTTACGAGGTGGGAAGATGTTAGGTACCCAACTCACCCTTTCGGTCTCAAAACTGATTTTTGGCTAAAATATGCTTTTATTATATTTATTTAGCAGATGAAATAAAACATTTAAATAAAATATATCTGTACATATATTATTACAACACTTGCTACAGCCTCCTTTTGGGAGTTACAAATACATTTATAAATATTTGGTCATAATAATGGCTCTTTTTAGTGCTATTTCCTATAGAACTTCGGGCAGCATAACTGTTTATATTGCTTACATTTTGCTGCTTAAAATAACACTTTTTATATAATAAATTTTTTTTAAAGGCTTACCTCTTGAAGCGTGAGGGTGTGCTTGCTCTGTCCTTCAATGAGAGGGAGTCTTTTTTTGCTGCTTTTGCTCTTTTGCTGCGGATATTCGGGCTGGGTGACTGCTTCCGAAAGTTGTTTTTTGGCGCCGGGAACCGGGCGGAGCAACTACTTGCTTTTTTGCTGTTGTTTTCTTGCGGTTGACGGAATTCGGGTAGAGCAACTACTTACCTTTTTGCTGATTTGACCTCTAAATTCGGGCAGAGCAACTGCTTGCTTTGAGATTTTTGGACCGGAGGAATAGGATGGAATCCTAGCGGGGTAACTAGGCTTCACTTTGACCGGTTGGTTTTGGGTTTGGGGGAGATTTGGCGGAGCTTCGAGGCTAGAGGAGGAAAAACTCTTAGAGCGATCTCTCAGAACTCACTGCAAAGGTTTTTTAATTGCGTGCGGTGTGTGAAAACTGTGTGCGTGACTGTGTGAATTCCTGAAGCCGAGGACTTATATTAATAGGTTGGGAGAAGGCTTTCCTTCATTGTTAAGTTTTATCATTATGTGCTTCACGGGCTTGTACCGCGCGCTTGAGAGATTGCACCAAAAGCAAAAAGCTACAGTGCATGGAGCACTATTGGGTACCACCCATGGAGGGGGTGGGCGCCGCGCCAGGTAGGCTTGTGGGTGGTGCCAGGGTCCCTTTTTAGCATCCTTTTTGACACTTTGACCCCCTGTATTTCATTATTTGAGCATCCTACCTTTTTTTTTTTTTACATTTTTAACCCTGTAACTTGACATTTGTTAATGTTTAACAGGTCTTGATGTCTCATGTCAAGATTACATATCAGAGGTACGAAATTGAGGTGTCTACAGAGCCCCTCAACGATGGAGTTTACAGGTAACGCGAAGTATATCGAGTAAACGAACATCGTTGATAAGAAATAGACTCCCAAATTTCATGAAAATTATATTGGGGAGTAATGCAAGAGGTAGCAGTTATAATGCAATAGGTTATGATGCAGTTCAAATCTCACATATCCTAGACATATTTAGTCGGTTATAGCAGGTTATCGTAGTTTTTAAGCAGATATGACTGCACGTTCACCTGAAATCGCATCAAACAAAATATATTTCAGATACAATAAAAAACAAAGATAGTGTTAAACACCAAATAAAAAGCATAATTTATACCAAGTGCACACCCTCTAGGAGCCGGTATGGAGCAGGAATCCCTTTATCTGACAAAACTTCCTCGATAGGAAGGTCCGGCCATCACATAAACGTTTCCAGCATCGTGTTTACTAGGTCCACCCCTAGGAATATAGACACTACAACATCGTATTTACTAGGTCCACCCCTAGGAATATAGACATTACATCATCGTGTTGACTAGGTCTACTCCTAGGAATATAGACATTCCAGCATCATGTTTACTAGGTCCATCCCTATGAACATAAACTTTCCAACCAACACAGAAAAACCTTCTAGGTGATACAACGTGACATTCGAAAAACCCTTCTGGGTGATACAACATGATGCGACAAACATACGAACTACATTTGGTCTGATTCTTTTTGTATGGGATACGTAGGCAGTCTATCACGATAGTGTGAGTACCCTGGAATTTTTATGTATCTCATCCTCCCTTGTTTAGGGAAAAACAAGATTCAGAAAATGCAACGCTCTTTTCATTCCATCTTCCCTTGTTTAGGGGAAAACGAAATTTAAAGTGCAAAAATAATGTTGCAAAGAGCGCATTGAATACGCCCGACCTCATTGTAGACCACTGTGAGTGCTTTGGATTTTTCTGTATCTCATCCTCCCTTTTTTAGGGGAAAACAATATTTAGAAAAGGCAACGCTCTTTTCATTCAATCTTCCATTGTTTAGGGGAAAACGGAATTAAAAGTGCAAAAAGAGTATTGCAAGGGCGCGTGGGAATACGCCCGGCTTCACTGTGGACTCAGAATGTTGTAACAGAGTCGCCATCTTTATTTTAAGAAGAAATAAAGAAAAAAAAAAATCAGATTTTGTAAAAGGGTCCGGATGCTAAGTTACGAGGTGGGAAGGTGTTAGGCACCCAACTCGCCCTTTCGGTCTCAAAACAAGTTTTTTTTGGCTAAAATATGCTTTTATTATATTTGTTTAACAGGTAAAATAAAGCATTTAAATATACATATCTGTACATATATTATTACAAACTTGCAGCAGTCTCTTTCCAGGAATTACAAATATTTGGCCATAATAATGGCTCTTTTTAGTGCTATTTTTTTATAGAAATCCGGGCAGCTTAACTGCTTATATTTATTACATCGGGCCGACTTAAATAGCACTTTTAGTAAATAAAACTTTATAGCCTACCTTTTGAAGCGTGTGAGATTTTATCCCGTACCAACTAGCTTCTAGTAGATTTTAGGGTGCGCTCGCTCTATCCTTCCAGAGAGGGAGTCTTTTTGTTGTTGCAGAGATTCGGGCAGAGTAATTGCTTCCGAAAATTGCTTTCTGGCACCGGGAACCGGGCGGAGCAAATGCTTGCTTTTTACAGTTGTTTGCTTGTTGACAGCGGAAATCGGACAGAGCAACTGCTTGCTTTTTGCAGATTTGGCGTCTGGATTCGGGCAGGAAAACTGCTCTTTTTGGGATTTTTGGACCGGAGGAATAGGGTGGAATCATAGCAGGGCAAGTATGTTTCACTTTGACCGGTTGGTTTTGTGTTTGGGGGAGATTTGACGAAACTTCGGGGCTTAAGGGAGGGGAACTCTCTCAGAACTCACTGCGTAAATTCTCTGCGGTATGTTAACTGTGTGCGGAGTGTGTGAACGGTGTGTGAATTCACAAGCCGTGCCTCTCTATTTATAGGCCGAGATTGGGATTCCTTCGTCGTTAAGATTTCTTCTTTTGTGCTTCATCGGCTTGTACCACGCGCTTGAGAGATTGTATTGGAGGCAAAGTGCTACAGTGCACAGAGCACTATTGGGCGCCGCGCCAGGTATGGCCATAGGTGGCGCCAGGGGGTCTCTTTAGGCTTCTTTTTTACACTTTGGCCCCTTGCATTTCACTGTTTACGCATCCTGCTTTTTCTGTTGCACTTTAAACCCTGTAACTTGACATCCGTTAGTTTTTAACATGTCTTGATATTTCATGTCATGTTACATTTCAAAGGTACGAAATTGGGGTGTCTACAGATAGGTTCGACCATCACAACTCATGTAACTTCATTTTACATCCCATGTCGCATCCACACGTTTTAAAAATTTACACCACAATTTTTATATACATTACATGCCTCTCAATATACATGTTTTTAATATACACATACCGTTGGCCTTATCATCATCCTTGCATTAGGAAACATAGACACCACCACCCGGTGTGAGCATTACTCGCGTCTTTTCCTTGATTTTGATACAAGCAAGAGATATTAAAGAACTTGACGACCGTCAACAAAGTTAACTACAGGCGACCCTCGCCCAACAACACAACATCCTACCTCGAGCAAACATCAACAAAAGCAATAACATGTTACCTGCATAGCATTTTAAATAATTGCATGCATTTAATATCTCCCACATAATTTTCATACACCACATCATGATATATGTACATAATATACATATTTAATTTATTTTGTTATCATTAGCTTTCTTCCATTAACCTCATCATTCATAGACCCACCACCATTATCACCTCAAAAAACACCATTAACCCAAAAATCAAATTTTGATTTGATATTATTTTTTTGTCTAATTCTTTACTCATTCGTTCAAATTGACCTATATGCAAAACTCGTCATTTATAGACTCACCACCACCACAACCTTAAATTTCACTATTTACAAATACAAATTAATTTTTTTGAATTTTCAAATTTGAAGATTGAAACTCAAACTCATATGAAGATTTGAAAAATTGATGATTTGGAAATCTAACAATGTCATATTCCACCTAAACCACCATTGTCATGCTTACAATCACCCCAAACACCACTCCTAACCACCACCACTAGCATCCCTACAATCGCCGCCACCGCCATCACCAGTCACCACCACAAAAAAAGCACGTTCACCTTGCTTTCCTAAAACGGAAAATAAAATATATTTATCTTGTGTTAAGGCACCGTTAAAATTGGATGACAGTTAGAGATAGTGACGAAATTGCATATATCTTTAAAAGTATAATGACAATTTCGCTCAGTAGCAAAATGTAACAATTAATCAAAGTACATTGGCAAACGTAACTATTTTTCCCTCAAAAAGTTAATTTTTTTATTTGCTTTGATTCATTTTTTAATTTTTTACTCATTCCTTCAAAATAACTAATTTGCAAAACTCATCATTTATTGACACATCACCACACAACTTTGAATTTCACTTTTTACAAACTCAAATTCAATTTTTTGAATTTTCAAATATTCAAATTGAAACCAAAACCCATGTTGATATTTGAAAATATAATGATTTGAAAATCTCACAATGTTGTATTTCATCTAAACCACCACTGCCATCCTTACAATTGCCGCCACCACCGCCCCTAACACCATCATCCCTACAGTCGTCAGTATTACTATCACCACTACCAAGAAATGCATTCACATCGCCTTGTTCAAATGGAGACATATAATCTTTTTAGCTTCCGATTAATCAGACTTTTTTCTTAGAACGTCTCACATTTCTTAGTTCCTATCCACTTTCAGTGTCAAATTACTAAGCAAAGAGATAATCTAATTAATTTTAGGATATACTACTTGAAAGAATGTCAATTGGTAGAAGTATCTTCCAATAAAATGAGAGTTGCGGTAGAAGAAAATAAAGTCGATAGCCAAGGGAGGGGAATAGAGAGATTCTCACATGTAACTACATCAGGTCCTATGAAGAGGAGCAAGCAAGATAAGAGCAAAAGAGGTTTGAGGTTTGGAACACATTTATGGAGAGAAGTAAAATATTTGAATCTAGTTATTTGTGATTACTACAATTGGTTTTGTTTGTAATATCTACAAGTTTGGGAACCGTATGATAGTTTTTAAGGTTGCTTTTAGTAGTCTGATAATTCAAAGAAGTAAATTGTAGATTTTAGTGTTTTTTCTAACAAAACGCACAACTTCATCAAATGGTTCTTCATTTTTTTTTTCATCTTCTTGACATTATGACACAATTTTCTTAACTCATTTATCTTATTTTATTCATGAGTAATAACTAAGCATACTACAAATTTGCTTAATATCTGGATACTCACCAACAATTCTATTATTATAGATACAATTTTTCATATAAATCTAATAATGTCTTTCCCGAACATATTTAAGAAAGTAAAACCATATTATTTTTTTAGTTTCGAATAAAGTTTTAGTGTTTCGACTGAGTAAGGTATTTTTGTTATTTTAAAAAATATTGGGTGACATTTATAACGATAGTGGTAGGTGGGGAAACTGATAAAAAAATCAAAATACAAGATGAAATGAATATAATTAAAAAATGTAGGACCTAACTTTAAAATATCTACAAGTCAAGGGATCAAATTATTATTTAATTATTCATGGAATTAATTAGTATATGACAAATTTACTCTTTTGGTCTTAATTAATGGTGAGTGATTTATTATATTTATGACTATTTTTTTCCAATCATTATTGTTTGGAATGGTAAATTTACGTGTATTGTCCTTAACAAAACGCATAGATTCATCAAATGGTTCTTCATTTTATTTTTTTATCTTCTTGACATTATGACACATTTTCTTAACTCATTTCTCTTATTTTATTCATGTGTAATAACTAAACATGTTACAAATTTACTCAATATCTCGATTCTCACCAATAATTCTATTATTATAGATTCAATTTTTCATATAAATCTAATAATGTCTTTCCCGAATATATTTAAGAAAGTAGAAGATACAAGCAATGATCATAAGAGTTGGCTTTAAAATACAAGCAATAATCATAAGAGCTACGAGTGAATTTTAAAGACAACATACACATATCAAACTTCTTGTTCCACATCCTAGGAGATTGTTTCAAGCCATACAAAGATTTTTTCAATAAACATACATAGTCGGGATTTCTCTTATCAACAAAACCTTCGGGTTGTCTTATGAAATTTTTTTCATCCAAGTCACCATGTAAAAACGCCGTTTTCACATCCATTTGTTTTAATTCCCAATTAAACTGAGCAACTAAAGCAAGCATGACTCTTACCGTAGTAAATTTGACAACCGGAGCAAAAATTTCTTTGTAATCTATCCCCTCCTTTTGAGTAAATACTTTAGCAACCAACCGTGCTTTAAATCTAACACTCTCATTCTCAGTCTTAACCTTAAACAACCATTTGCAAGCAACAAGAGAACATGTTTTAGGTTTAGGGACCAAGGTCCATGTTTGGTTAACGTGTAACGAGTTCATTTCATCTTTCATAGCATTTAACCACTTAGCAGAATGAGAAGACTTTAAAGCATCATGATAAGATTTAGGTTCATCACAATTGTCAATAGAATCAAACACACTAAACACAAAAGATGTCATATGAAAATCATTAAGTCTAGATGGTATCCTAACTTTCCATCTAGGTCAGTCCCTAGCAAGTTGGTAGTCATCTAGATTTTCTATTTCCAGGACATGCTCATTCACTACATTTTCATCATCTTCATTGTGTTCAATTTCAACATTCTCATGATCAATTTTCACACTTTCGGTTGGCACATCATCAATAACATGGGGTTGCTCCACCACAATTGGAGCCGGGGGAGGGGGAATATCATTAACGGGTATAGGTTGAGCAGGAATCAAGCATGGAAATTCAAGTTCATTGAAGACAACATCCCTACTAATTACGGTCTTAAAACAATTTTCCTCTTTTAACCAAAGTCTATACCTCTTCACACCCTCCGGGTACCCTAAAAACACACACCTAGCAGCCCTAGGTTCAAGTTTGTCATGTCTTTGATGTGCATAAGCCGCATAACCGAACACCCTCATATGCGAGATATCAATCTCTTTGCCCGTAAAGACCGCTTCAGGGCATCTACCATGCAAAGACACAGAGGGGGACCTATTGAAGATATAGATGGAGGTTACAACTGCCTCTCCCCAAAAACGTTTGGAGAGACCCGAAGTATTGAGCATAGTTCTCACTCTTTCCAAAAGAGTCCTGTTCATACGCTCGACAACACCATTTTGTTGCGAGTTATAGGGTATAGTTTTATGTCGACCAATACCATGAATAGCACAGAATTCATCAAACTCATGATTACAGAATTCTAATCCATTATCGGTCCTAAGCATTTTGATTTTCTTTCCTGTTTGATTTTCAATAAAAACTTTCCAAGTTTTAAATTTCTCAAACGACTCAGATTTGTGTCTCATTAAGAAAACCCAGACTTTTCGTGAAAAGTCATCAATGATGGATAGAAAATACCTATTGCCACCTTGAGTGGGCACACTAGAGGGCCCCCATACATCGGCATGTATGTAGTTAAGGAATTTCTTGCTAGAATGTTTTCCTAGGGAAGGGGGTGGAAAACTCACTTTATGATGTTTGCTCCTAACACAAGTATCACAAAAAGGTAAACCATAAAATTTTTCATTTCCAAAAACACCCGTTTTTTACAAAATTTCTAACCCTTTATTACTTATGTGACCTAGTCTCTTATGCCACAAAAATCGTTTTATCTTCCTTAACGACATTAGCATAAATCTCAGAAGTAGACATAGGTAAAGCATGGCAAACATATAAGTTCCGACATTTTTCACATTTTGCAATAACTAAAGACCCCTTTAGTATTTTCATAACACCCTTACCCCATTTTCCTTCAAAACCATCATCCTCTAATGAGGCACATGAAATCAAATTGCTACATAATTCAGACACATGTCTCACATTTTTCAAAGTTAAAACATAACCATAATTGCATTTCAAATCAATATCACCAATACCAAGTATATCACATTTTTTCTCATTAGCCAGAGAAACAAAACCAACATTAACTTCTCTATAAGTAGTAAACAATGATTTCAATGGTGTCATGTGATAAGTGCAACCAGAATCTATAAGTCATTCACTAGCACAAGCAGAATGCACAGAATTCACAACATTATCACAAGAATCAGTAACCATAAACACATCAGCGGAAACATTACTACCAGAAGCTAAGTTGCAATCACCTTGGTTTTGTTCTTGATTTTGATTTTTCCTTTTCGGATTAGGGTACTCCTTTTTAAAATGGCCCACTTCACCACAATTGTAACAAGTTTTATGTCTTTGCTTAGAGTTCGACCTACTTTTGCTTCTCCCTTTATTTTTGCCTGAATTTTGATTTTGACCTTGATTTTGATTTTGATGAGATTTTCCATTGTTCCTATGGAGAGATCTACCCCTAACCATATTAACCTCATTCATACTAGACTTCCCTTTATTGACCTTTAAATCTAACTCCTTACTCTTCAACCTGTTAATCACCGTATCAAGTTTAACCTGGTCTCTACCATATCTAATCGTAGACTTAACATTAGAGTAAGATTCAGGTATATCATTTAATAGGACAATAGAAGTATAGTTATCTATGTGCTAATCACCCGTTTGCTTTATTTCTTGAACTAACTTGGTAAAAGTATCAACATTATCTTCGATATCTTTATTGAGGTCTAATTTAAAACTAAAGAATTTTTCTAAAAGATATATCTTATTAGGCAAATTCTTTTCAAAGTAAATTTCCTTAAGTTTATCCCAAAGATTTTTAGCATGCAATTGGTTACCACACTTACGAATCACAGATTCAGTCAAGTTCAAAATAATAGACGAGTAAGCACATTCATCAAATTCAAATATAGCATCTTCAGATGCATCCTTTTTGAATTTTTGAGTTATAGCAGAAAAACATTTTTCTTTTATCAAAATTCCTTTCATCTTTTGTTGCCAAATTGAAAAATCAGATTTTCCATTAAACGGTTCCAAAGTGTAAGTAGACATAGTCAAAAAAATACAATTTAACGTTTATACGAAAAATCGCCAATTTTAATTTCGCATGCAACGATGATGGGCAAAGAGCAAAAAAATATTCGGAAGCAAAAATAATAGAGTAGACAAGAAACACAATTAATAGGCGAATAATAAAGTACCAAAGTCACAACCCAAATTTGGAATGAAGGAAGCTCCCAAAAAAAATTTGATTCAACCCACCTACGCTCTGATACCACTGTAACGTAAAACTAAGGATACGTACCGAATCAAACGAACACTGGAGCTACACCAAATCATAATAAGACTTTGAATAAGTACCCGTCTTCGACTTTGGCAGTAAACTTACAATATACCAAAGTCGAAAAAGACACTAATATATC
Source organism: Codonopsis lanceolata (assembly GCA_013146195.2). NCBI lineage: Eukaryota > Viridiplantae > Streptophyta > Magnoliopsida > Asterales > Campanulaceae > Codonopsis > Codonopsis lanceolata. The sequence continues at coordinate 86,186,461 of CM028380.1, read as the reverse complement.
AAACTATATTGCAATGTATCACCTGCAAAAACAATTTATAACAAAGCAATATAAATAATAAAATTAGTGCTATGAGTATCCTCGGCTCAACGGAGCCTAACTCGAATCTGTCTAGGGCTTATAATGTCTAGGCTCAGATCCCCACTGCCTATACACAAAGTATAGCAGTCCAACCTAAGAGTTCACTACCGAAGGGACAATGTTTCCAAGGATTTCACCCAACTATGTATACAACCCAGCCTTCTAACAAGAAATCCCACAACCCGAAACCCCCCCTCACAGAACTCTCTATCACAGTAACCTGAAGCTCACACACACACAAAGTGTATACCCAAAGTGCACGGCTCGTAACAGAGACGCAGAGAGAGAGAGAGAGAGAGAGAGATTAGTGTAACAATGGAGCAATATTGTTACCTTCTGTAATGCTACTGTGATGTCTCTCCAAAGCGGTAGACTAAGGGAGTATATATAGTGTACCAAGGACCAATCAATCAATCGAAGAATCCGGCCAAGAAGATGAAGACGCGGCTTACAAAGAGCAAGAAAGGAAGGGGCTGATGATAAAAAGGAAATCAAAGATTCTCCCAAAATAACCACATCAGCCGAAAGTCAAAGGGAGGGAGCAAAGGTAAGTAGGTTTGGGTCTTGGGTTGCTGGGTTGGGTGTTTGAAAGTGGGATGCGCATTTGGGCCAAGCCAACACTCACACTTTTCAATGCACATGCTTTTCAATGCATATGTCTTTCTATACACATATGTCTTTTAATACATATGCTTTTCAATACACATGATTTTTAATTCATATGTCTTTTCAATACACATTTGTCTTTCAATACATATGTCTTTCAATACACACATGCTTTTCATTACATATGTTTTTTCAACACACGCAGTCTTTCAATACCTATGCTTTTTAATACATTTGTCTTTTCAATACACATATGTCTTTCAAATTCATATGTCTTTCAATACATATGTTTTTCAATACACACCTATCTTTCAATACATATGTCTTTTTAATACACATGTGTCTTTCAATACATATGTCTTTTCAATGCATACATATCTTTCAATTTATATGTTTTTTCAATACACATGTCTTTCAATTCACAAAAAACAAAAAAAAAACAAAAAAAAAATGAAAAGGAGGGGAGGAAATTTCCACCACGCCCTGGGTTGCATTACACACATTTTAAAACTCATATTATACATAAAAAAATATTTTTCTTGTGATGCATGTCTTGAAATCAGGAGTCTATATCTTATCAATGACGTTCGTCTACTTGTGAATTCACGTTCACTTGCAAACTCTGTCGTTGAGGGGCTCTGTAGACACCTCAACCTTATACCCTACGATATAATGTCCTATAATAATGATAACATATAATTTATCACTTTATTGGACTTATAAATTTTGCTTTCTGTTAGAGTTACAGGTAACTGGACTTAACGGGAGTTAAATGATACATATAAGCTTGATCAGGGTTTAAACTGAAATAATACATTTGGTCATAAAACAAGCTGATGGAGTCGCTCCCCATGCTTGGGAGTCACTCCCCATGCATGGGAGCCGCTCCATCCCCTTCTCTTCTCCAGGCATACTGAAATGTTGTCGTTTCCTCCAGGCCCCTCGTGCGTCTTGCGTTGTCTCGCTCCTAAGATTCCACCTGGCATGCTATGCACTGATTGAGATCAAATGATGTCGTTTAATCGACCGTTCTTCTCCTATAAATAGAGGCTTCGGGTTCTCATTCTCAACACCCATCACATACACACACTTCACGATCAACACACCACAAATTCACTCTGCATTCACACTCACACTCACACTCACACGTCTTCCCGAAGCCTCCTCTACCGAAGAAGTCGAAGAAGAAGAAAGTGTCTCCGCACCCTGCGGCGAGCCATCCAAAAATCAAGTCTTTGCCCCCGGCAAGCCGAACACATACACACACTCACACACACACACACACACGTCTTCCCGAAGCCTCCTCTACCGAAGAAGTCGAAGAAGAAGAAAGTGTCTCCGCACCCTGCGGCGAGCCATCCAAAAATCAAGTCTTTGCCCCCGGCAAGCCGAACACATACATATACTCATACACATACACACACACACACACACACATAAAAAGACTTCATTTCTTGGAAGGATAGGGGAAGCACAATTAAAGTCTTCGAGCGCCTAGTGGGCTAAAGTTTAGGCATATATACCAGGTCAGATATTCACACCTCAAGAGGTAAATATCAATTTACTGTCTTTTCTCATTTTGTATAAATAATGTAGAATATTAATGTTATGCATGCGATGTAAATGATAATAATAATAATATTATAATTATTTAATGTAAATATAAATAAAGTAATCATGCATGTTGTAAATAAATAATGTAAATAAAGTAATTATGCACGCTATATATATATATATATATATATATATATATATATATATATAATTTTAACTTCCTATATGTATATAAATTTGTAATATATATATGTTGTTAAAAGTTAGGCATAAACACACACATAGTCGTTGACATGCCCAAATAACATTAAATGCAAAACACCGCTATTTTCAATATCGATATATATATATATATATATATATATATATATATATATATATATATATATATATATAAAACTTTTTTTGGACTAAATACACTTAAAAGTATGTTAATTTATTTAAACCCTATAACGAGACCGAAAGAGCGAGTTGGGTGCTTAACCCCCTTCTAACTCGTAACCTAGCCTCCGAACCTACATATTTTCTGAAATAACTGATTTTTCTCTATTTAACCTTAAAATAGAGGTAGCGACTCTGTACATACATATTTATATTCCACGACGAGACCGGGTGTATTCCACGTGCTCTGACGTTTTCCGAGCAACTCGCCTTCCCACACGAGGGGCGTCCACGAAATGGGCTTCTCACAGAATCGCATGCAAAGGAAAATGAAATGGCCAATTTACCTTTTCTATTTTTTTTCTATTTAAACCACTTTAATTCGGTTCCAAATATCACGCGATTCAATTCGGCTTGAGAAAAATGGTAGTGTTAAAGGTCGATTCAGTTTGTGGTTTTGGTCTCAATATTGACAGAGAGACAAGGAGTGGTTAGGGGCTCCAATTAAATTTATACAATTTGGTTAGGGACTTAAATTTCGATTTGCGGTTCGATGACACACTTTTATACATAAATGACTTACATATTGAAGATTAAAAGTGATACATTTAAAGGCAAAAGTGACACACTTTTCTACATAATGATTTACACATTGAAAGACTAAAGTGATACATTTAAAGACAAAAATGACACATTTATAGGTAAACGTGACACACTTTCATACATAATGACTTACACATTGAGAGACTAAAAATGACACATTAAAGGTCTATAAGTTGGCGGTTTTCATTTAAAATTCTAAGGGGTAGCGCTATAATTTTTAAAAATTGTGGGGTGACGCTGCAATTTTTAATTTTGACTCATTTAACATGGATAGCTCCATAATATGAATTAAAATTCGTAAGACCGTCTTACAAGAAACTTACTCGCAAATTAGTGTGTTCTAGTTTCTTATCCAACCGGTAAGATAATTTGAATTAACCTTCTTCTAAAATAAATCTAATATATATATATATATATATATATATATATATATATTTAAAGTTAGTGATGAACACTATGGTTGTGTCACTTCACCACCTTTTGATAAATCTTCATTGTAAAGCATCCATGTGGAGGCTTTAAAAACTTTTGATTTTCTAGTCATTAACTAATAATAATACATAATAATAATCAATATGATAAGGGGTATTAGTATTAGCATATATAACTTCTTCTATTATCAATAATAGAAGACTTATATTTAAAAAACTTTTACAACTAACATTATTTCTAACCAATGTGTAATAAAACTCTTCAAGGTGAGACACTACTTCTAATGACTCGCTTCTAACACCATACTTTAAGGATTGATATCTTATTCATCTAAAACTTGATTTGGACAAATAAATATATCATTTCGAGGCTCTTGCCAAGCATAACACATTTGCATAATTACTTTTGCCAACAAACAAATAACACGTAAAGAAATTCGTGTCTCAAGTTGCACAATTTAATTCACTAAAAACACTAATTTTTTATCAAGTATTATATTTTAAGTATTGATATCTTATTCATCCAAAATTCGATTTAGACAAATAAATATATTATTTCGATGCTCTCACCAAGTAGAACATATTTGCGCAATTATTTTCGCCAACAAACAAATGACACGTAAAGAAATTCGTATCTCAAGTTGCACAATTTCTTTCACTAAAAACGCTAATTTTCAACAATAAAATAGATGTATCCCACATTGGTTAGAAATTGATGTTGGTTTTAAAAATAATGTTATTAAGTACTAATAGAAGTGATGTATCATACATTGGTTGGAAAGTGATGTTGGTTTTCAAAATCATTTCATAAAAGACTTTTACCATTATTACCAATAGAAGATGCATATCTCACATTGATTAGAAAAATGATGTTGATTTTAAATTATTTTATATTATTACCAATAAAAGAAATGTATACCACATTGTTTAAAAAAGAAAATGTTAGATTTTAAAGTTTTTAGACTAAAGACTTTCACTTTTAAGATATATATCTCACATTGGTTACAAAATATTCTACTACTATTACCAATAGAAGAGATGCATCTCACATTTATTAGAAATTGATGTTTGTTTTAAAAATACTATTATTAATTACCAATTGAAGAGATGTATTATACATTGGTTAGAAAGTGATGATAGTTTTCAAAGTCTTTTGATAAAAGATTTCTACCATTATTACCAATAGAAGATGTATATCTCACATTGGTTAAAAAATGATGTTGATTTTTAATTATTTTAGATTATACAAAATATTTTACTATTATTAACAATAGAAGATATATATCACACATTTGTTATAAATTGATGTTGGTTTTAAATTACTATTGTTACCAATAAAAGAGATAAATCGTACATTGGTTAAAAAGTTATGTTTGTTTTAAAAGTTTTTAAATAAAAAGACTTCTACTTTTATCATCAACAAAAGATAAGAGAATAGATGTATCTTATTATATAGAAAGAGATGTTGGTTTTACATTTTTTTAGATAAAAATCTTCTACTACTATTACAAAATGATGAGATGTATTCCACATTGGTTAGAGAGTGATGTATGTATTAAAAGTCTTTTTATAAAAGACTTAATACCAATAGAAAAAATATGTATTTCATATTAGTTAGTGATGTGGCAAAATCACAGCTTGGGCCCTCCTTGAGTTGTGTAGGATATATGGGCTTTGGATTGCCTCCCTCGAACCTGTTAAGAACACAAGAAAACCTAAGTGGAAGTGCAAGGCAGGGCCTCGCGAAACCCCTCCGGCGTGAGAGTAAGTCTCGTGTGTAAGCTTGAAAGAAAATCGACAGAGTATCGAGGCTCAAGAAAGTTTCTGTACCTTGTTAAGGATTATGGGGAGGCATTTATAGGCCCCCAAAGTGGTTGAATCCGTCTAGGATTCAGTTTCCATAGTTACCGAATCAATCAAGGGGAGAATCCCTTGATTTTAGGCGTGATAAGCGGCTGGCCGCGTAGATGTAGGAGCAGATAAGGCAAGTGTTCTGCCTAAACATGGAAACCTTTGACTTGTCTTGGAGAGCAAGCCACTGGTGCTTCCTATTTGATGTGTGCCCGGGCGAGCAGGGCCCTGCCCGGCTATTCCACTTGTATTGCTTTTGAACTTGTTGTCGGCCCAAGGGACGATCCCTGGTCGGGCGGGTAAGGCCAACGCTCGATCAGGTTGGGACGAGATGAATCTGGCTTCTTTGGTAAATGTGTGTGATGTCCGGACATGGCCCCTGGTCAGACAAGCAAGGCCTTTGCCCGACCAGGTTTGGATAAGAGCTGTGTTGCTCGCTGCTTGGGGCTTCCATCACTTTGCTCGCTAGGCCTGTAGGCCCCATATACATTGTACTCGTGATCGGCACGTGAGGACAGCTCGTGCCTTGCTCGACGGAGAGTGTCAAGGCTGATAAAGCCAAAAATAAGGACAAGGCTCAAGGTAGCTCGGCCATGCCAGCTGACCAGAGCCCGGAGGGCAACCGCCGCTCGAACAGAGATAGGAAGAAAACTTCCACCCTCGGGCAAAGATTCAGGGAGGCTCAGTTCACCCCGCTAAACACTACGCGGGAAGAAATTATGTTCCAAGTAGGGGACGCGCTGCCTGTCCCATATCCGCTCGACCCTGAGCTCGCTCATACCCGGGACAACACAAAGTACTGTGACTACCACCATGGTAATGGCCACACCACGGAGGAATGCATTGTGTTGAAGATGGAAATTCAAAAGTTGATTAATGCGGGCAAGCTAGATCACTTTAAAAGGGATCAGGGCGCGGGGAACAATGCCAATAACGGCCAGGGAAGACCCCCAAGAGGAAGAGGTGGCCAGGCCCCTCAGATTCGAGGGGTGATAAACATGATCCAAGAGGAGATTCCGTCCAACACGCAGATCGGGAAGCATATATATTCCTTGTCTAGGGCTGTCAACACTCCAGCAATACAGCGGGCAGGGGAGCAGAGTATCTGTTTTTCCCGCAGCGAGTACCCTTTTAGCCTCCGAGCAACCGCTGGTTATTTCTTGCCTGGTAAACAACTAGCAGGTTCACAGAGTATTGCTCGATACCGGAGCGTGCAGGGACATCATGTACTACTCCTGCTTTAAGGGATTGGAGATGTCGGACGCCATGCTCAAGCCTTATCTAGGAAAGCTTGAGGGATTCACCAATCACCAAGTAGGCGTCAAGAGTACCATTGAGCTGGAGGTATTCATGGGCGATGGAGCTCAAACTCGGATAGAGATGATCACATTCTTAGTGATCGACCTGAAATCAACGTACAACTGTATTTTAGGCGCTCCAGTAATGGCCAAATTCCAGATGGTCACCTCCATTCCCCACCAGAAAGCCAAGTTCTACACTGAGAACGGAGTGGGGATCCTCAACAGCAAGCCCCGGGCAATGTGGGAGTATGTCCGGAATCCCGGAAGAAGCGAGCGATCGTGGACATTCTCGAACAGACTGCAGCGACTCCAAAACTGATTGTGGACCTTCCCGATCGACTTGGCTGCCATCGATATCGCTCTATCCTCATTAACAACATCGAGCTCGGGGTCGGGGAAACTTCTGAGGCCGCTGATCGCATGGAAATAAAGGTTCCCAAGCAAGCCCCGGCACCAGAGCCCTCCAGGCGCAAGGCTAAGCGCCCGGAATCACAAGATATTGAAATGGACACTCTGCAAGTCCGTGACGAGCCCGATATTCAGTCAGAGGGCAAGCTGGAAGAGGTTGGCATCAATCTAGCATACCCCGAGCAAAAAATCAAAATCGGGAAGGCCATGCCTCCTGAAGCTCGGGAAGGATTGATCGAGCTATTGAAGAACAGCCTGGATGTGTTCGCCTGGACAATCGAGGACATGCAGGGTATAAGTGAGAATATTGCCCGCCACGACCTCAATGTTGATCCTACCTTTCGGCCCGTCCAACAGCGGCCAAGGCAATATTCGCCCGAGAAGAGTACGGCCATCAAAGCAGAGGTCAAGAAGCTCCTGAAGGCAGATATCATTGAGGAGATTCAATACCCGACCTGGCTGGAAAATGTGGTAATGGTCAATAAGGCCAATGACAAATGGCGGATCTGCGTAGACTTCACCAGCCTCAACAAAGCCTGCTCGAAAGACTGCTACCCATTACCTCGCATAGATGTGCTCGTCGACTCGATAGCCGGATTCGAGATGCTCAGTTTCCTGGATGCATACTCAGGGTATCACCAGGTCAAAATGAACGAGCAAGATAAGGCGAAAAACCTTAAAGGCATTTGGGGGCCTCTTGTTACAAAATGATGCCCTTCGGGCTGAAAAACGCGGGGGCCACTTACCAACGCATGGTCAACAAGGTTTTCGACTCTCAGATCGGCAGAAACATGGAGGCGTACATAGATGACATGGTCATCAAAACTAAGGGCCGCGACCATACTCTTGACTTGGCGGAGACGTTTGCCAATCTGCACAAACATAACATGAAGCTGAACCCGAGCAAATGTGCCTTCGGAGTCCGAGCAGGGAAGTTTCTTGGGTTCATGGTCAACCAGTGCGGCATAGAGGCTAACCCGGAGAAGATACAAGCCCTACTCGACATGGAGCAGCCCTACTGCATCAAACACATCCAGCAGTTGAATGGCAGGGTCATTGCCTTAGGCCGCTTCATCTCTCGGTCAGCCGAAAAATGCCTCCCCTTTTTCAAGGTTCTGCGCGGCAACAAGGGTTTTGAGTGGAATGCAGACTGTGCCAAGGCCCTCGAGCAGCTCAGGGAATACCTTGGCAAACCACCTCTCCTTAGCAGCCCCGTGCCCGGTGAGCCTTTATTTGTATATCTAGCGCCCACGGACCGAGGCCATGGCTTTTAGTTAGGGAGGAACTAGATATTCAAAAGCCTGTGTACTATGTATCCAAGGCCCTCAGTCCTGTTGAGGGTCGTTATTTTAATGTAGAAAAATTAGCTTACTCGCTTGTCATAGCTGCCCAAAAATTAAGGGCTTATTTTTCTGCACATGTAATCATAGTATACACAGACACGCCGCTACGCAAAGTCCTACACAAGCCTGACACATCGGGCAGATTGCTCAACTGGTCAATCGAGCTCACAGAGTTCCACATAGATTATCTGCCCAAGCGAGCAATCAAGGCTCAAGCCTTAGCTGATTTCTTGGTCGAAACAAGCTTCACCCAACACGAGGATCCACGAGGCCAAGCAACCAGAGAGCCCGAGCAAAAACAAGCACTATAACCCCGACCCGACCTCTTGTTGGGATCTTTACGTGGATGGGGCAGCGAGCAAAGTCGGGAGCGGAGCTGGCATCCTTCTCATAGCTCCCGACGAAATCACAGAGTTTGAGCTAGCTCTCCGGTTCAAATTTCCTGCCTCAAACAACGTTGCCGAGTATGAAGCGATGATCGCTGGGCTAGAGCTCATAGCAGACATGGGTGTAGAAGCTGTCACTGTGTACTCGGATTCACAACTAGTTGTGAACCAAGTCCAGGGGGAATATATGGTGCATCATCCTACCTTGGTCAAATACTGCGACCTGGTCAAGGAAATCTTGAAAAAATTCAAGTTTTGGGAGATCATCAGAATTGATCGAGCAGACAACATGCGAGCACATTACCTGTCCAAGATCGCTGAGGCAAGCCTAGCACTACTAAATCCCTCAGTGATGATCGAGCACCTGGAAACCCCAGCCATTGACAGACCGATCATTATGGACATTGAACTAGCGGCCAGAAGCTGGATTGATGATTACAAGGACTACATCGAGCAGGGAGTTCTGCCCGCAGACAAGGTCAAACCCACAACAGTCCGAAGCCAAGCCTGTCGTTACTCGGTAGTTGGGGGAATTTTGTACAAGCGATCTAAGGTCAGACCTATGCTTCGCTGTGTACCCCCAGAACTAACCGAGGGCGTTCTGTATGAGGTACATGAAGGGGAATGTGCCGGCCACCCGGGTACAAGAGCTCTGGCCGAGAGGGTCCTACGAGCAGGATATTACTGGATAACCCTAAGAAGGGATGCAGAAAAATATGTTCGCGAATGTGACAAGTTCCAGAGATATGCGGACATACCAAGGCTTCCATCCACAATGCAAACCCTAGTCGTTGCGACCTGGCCCTTCGACATGTGGGGAATCGATCTGATCGGCCCTTTCCCCTTAGCTCAAGGCAAGTACAAGTATGTAGTGGTCACTATAGACTACTCGACCAAGTGGATAGAAGCAAAGCCCCTGGCTAAGATATCAGAGACCAATGTCATCAAGTTTGTCCACAATCAAGTATGGTGCCGGTTTGGACTCCCTCGAGCAATCATATCCGATCATGGTACTCAATTCTCGGACAAATTCACCGCAGAATGTGCTCGCTTGGGTGTCAAGCATTGGCAGTCGTCTGTTGCTTATCCACAAGGCAACGGGCAGGCTGAAGCCGGAAATAAGCAAGTACTGCATGCTCTCAAAAGAAATCTTGAGGGGCGAGCAGGAAAATGGGCAGAGGAGCTACCATCGGCCTTGTGGGCGGTCAGAACCACTGTTCGGGGACCAACTGGGGAAACCCCATTTGCACTTACGTACGGATCTGAAGCTATGATTCCGGTAGAAATGTCCTTGCCTAGCTATCGTGTTTCACATTACAGCGAGCAGAATAATCAACTTGCCCGGGCCATAGACCTAGACCTTCTCGAAGAAAGGAGGCTGGATGTACGGCTCAGGATGGTCAACAACAAACAGAGAGCAAAGGCTCACCATGATAAAAGGGTCCGAGGCAGAGCCTTCTCTATTGGAGACTTAGTACTCAAAAAGATTGAGGTAACAGGTCACCGGGCAGAGTGGGGAAAGCTGTCTCCTAATTGGGAAGGTCCTTTCCGAGTTACTGGGATAATAAGAGAGGGCACTTATGCACTCCAAACGCCAGAAGGAAAAGACCTGAAACATCCTTGGCACGCAGACCACCTCAAGAAATATTACCCTTAAATCAAGGCACAAACGTGCAAGACCTCAGTCATGTTGAGGGTCAATGATTATTTATCAATAAAAGGCAAGTTTTGTCATTATTGTTCATTCAGAATTTTCAGTTATTCAGTTAAATGTCATCTACCATTTCTCGGATTTGTTTGGCAAAATCTGCTCGCCTGTCGAGCAGATAGGGCCATGCCCGGTCAACGATCCTCAAAACCCCTAGCATTAGTGAACTTATCCTCTCGGTGGGTGAGATGCGGCCATGCCCAGGTTCACATGCTAGGATGCTCGCCCAAGGCGATAGAGGCCATGCCTACAAGATAGCGGCCAACTACCTCGTATTCCTATAGTCACCGAGCAACACTGTTGGCCGTATATCTCCACGCCCAGAAGATATACCAGTGACCGCTTCGAGATACCCACATCGAACAAGGGCCATGCCCGGTTGTTGGTCGCCATTGAGAGTTGGGCCTTGCCCGCTTGGCAGTCTTCTGGAAGCTCGCCCTAGGCGATAGGAGCCCGGCCCATTCAAAGCCTTGGCCAGATCCAAGCAATCATACCTGGTGTCTGTTCGGGTAACACCTCAACTTAAATAATAAGTTTGCTTTATTAGTCTTGTTATTTTTAAGTAGATAATTATGAGTCCTCATACTCGGTTAAACCTGTTCATCTATCTATGCTCGACATGTTTTCTGGGGAGCACTAGTACTTGTATTAACATATGGCAGGTTAAATATGCAAACAAGAAAACAGTTATCGAGCAAGCAGCTAAATTGAAACAAATACAAGGTATATCCATCAACGAAAAGTGATTCCATTTATGATAGTGTAGACAACCCAATTTCGTACCCCTGGTATGTGACATGACATAAAATATCAAGACCTGTTAAAACATTAACAAATGTCAAGTTACAGGGTCAAAAGTGCAAAAGGACAAAGCAGGATGCGCAAAATGACAAATTGCAGGGACCTGGATGTTCAAAAAGGGCATACTTTGAAATTTGGGCGTGGCTACCATCAAGTTTGGGCATGGCGCCCAAACTCATATAGGGTGGCGCCCAATTCCACTCCTCAGTGCACTGTTCATCAAAGATTTGCTGTAAAATGCAACTTTTCCAGCGCGATGTACACTCATTCAATGCAATATCTGGAAAATGGGCGTGGCTCCCTACAAATTTGGGCATGGCGCCCAAATTCCTATAGCATGGCGCCCAAAAAGCCTTCCTTCAGCGCACAGTCCTCAAACAGTTGCCGCAATTCACAACAAATTCAACGCAAGGTGCAACCAGTTGATGCGCAGAGAGGGAAAAGAAATGCCCGCGATGTCCCTATTTTTTCCTATAAATAGCAGTGCTCTACTCCTCATTTCACACAACATTCATCCGTAAAGCTTCTCCGCGTTAACGTTACGCTGGAGAATTAGAGAGCGGTGTGAGATAGTGAGAGATCACCTCCAAAGCCTCGAAACCCTGCCAAACTTCCTCCAAACACAAATCCAACCGATAGAAGTGTACCTTAGCCCCCCAGCTAGGTATCCACCCTATTTCCCCGGTCCAAAAATCGTGGAAAGAGCAGTTGCTCTGCCCGATTTAAAAGGCCAAATCGCCAGTAGTAAGCCGTTACTCTGCCCGATTTCAGCCTACTTCCAGTCAAACAAACAACCAAAAACAAACAGTTACCCTGCCCTGATCCCGAGGACGAAAAGTAACTTTCAGAGCAGTCACGCTGCCTAAATTCACACAACACACAACACATAACTTCAAACAACAAAAAAAAAGACTCTCTCTCCCCGAGGGACAGAGCGAGCACACCCTTACGCTGTCTGTAAGTTTTACTTTTAAAGTCTTTCATTTCCATGTAATAGTATTATTTCCAGTCCGGCCCAATGTAGCCATATAAGCAGTTGTGCTGCCCGGATTTAATTAGGAAATAGTACTAAATATAGCCGTTATTATGGCAAAATGTTTTTAGATAGGTTTGTAATTATTTACTTTATTTATTCAGTAAAGTCTTTATTTGTAAATGTATTATTTCCAGTCCGGTTCAATATCAATATATAAGCAGTTATGCTGCCCGGATTTTGTTAGGAAATAATACTAAATGTAGCCGTTATAATGGCGAAATATTTCCAAGTATATTTGTAATTGTTTGTAAAAGAGATTGTTGCAAGTCTGTAAATAATATAGATGTAACAGATGTATTTGTAGGCAGTTAATGCTTTATTTATCTGTTTAATAAATATAACAAAAAACATACTTTAGCCAAAAACCATTTTGAGAGCGAAAGGGCGAGTTGGGTGCCTAGCACCTTCCCAACTTGTAACTTAGCCTCTGAACCCGTTTTCTTCATCTCTGGTTTTCTTTTTCTGGTTTTGCTTTATTTTTGCCTTAAAATAAAGATGGCGACTCTAAAAACATTTTGGATCTAGTGGGGCCTCGCAACATCTTTCTTTGCACTTTCACGTTTTCCCCTAAAAAAGGGAGAATAAAAATGGAAAGGTGATGTATTCCTATGTCCTGGTATCCCCTAAACAAGGGATAACTTGACGTAGAAAACGCAAAGCACTCATAGTGATCCAAAATAGGCCATAAAGCTATTTTCATAAAATCCATAGTGGGGGCGCTGCAACATCTTTCTTTGCACTTTCACGTTCTCCCCTAAACAAGGGAGGATGGGAATGGAAATGTAATGTTTTCCTATATCCTGGTATCCCCTAAAAAAGGGATAACTTGACATAGAAAATCCAAAGCTCCCATATTGGATCAAAATCCACTAAAGGCAACCGAGGCGCATTCCAACGCTATTGACACTCCTCCCGCACTTTTGATTTCGTCCTCACCTAAAAAGGGAAGGTGGAGCAGGGGTAGTGGATGTCACCGCATCCGCACGGACGCACCCTATCCAGAGGCGGGCGCGGGAGCATTCAGGGAACCCACGGTGGCGACTCTGCTGGGGAGATCGTTTTTATTTTAATAAATAAAAATGGAGGGCTACACTCATTAACCAAAACTTTTTTTTTTCTTTTGTTTCTGGCTAAAGTATGCTTGTTATATTAATTTAAAACAGTCTAATATTGTGTTCCTTTAACATCCATGTCTATATTTGTGGATATGATCCTCCATCTTGCAGCAGTTCATTTCAAACGCTGTTACGGATATACTTTAAAATATTCGTACTTTTCCAAAAAAAACATATATATATATATATATATATATATATATATATACGGTATATATGTAATGTTTCTTTTTATTTCCGGGCAGCACAACAAAAGGGCCGGGGCTTTATTTTTCAAAATCTTTTCATTTTCGGCCTTATATTATTATTTCCTGCATTATTTTCATTCTGCAAAATATATATACATATATGCATTCATTCTGTCATTTTATTTTGGGGGTTAGGACTCATTTATAATTTCTAAAAAAAAAAAGATAGATTCTCCGCTTTTCTTTCTATTTCTTGATGGTATGCTTGCTTGCTCGCGCTTAAACTAAAAAGCCGAGAAAATCCACACACAACAGCAAGACATGTTATATCTGTTTTATTTTAAATTTCTATATCTGAAAAAAAAACACTTCTTTTTTCTTTTTAGATACCGCACACACGCGCACATGCATATAAATATATTCCGAATTGCTACCCTACACCATGGCCAGCCTACCCCCTGCATAAGCCAACGTTGGACTGCATATAGTTTTTAGGACACTTCAGAGACCGACCGGTTTTTGCATTTTAAATTGTGGGTCAGTCCAGTCGAAAAAAAATCTGCGCAAGTCAAAAAAAAAAGTGCAAGTCAAAAAAAAAATGCGCAAGTCAAAAAATTATTACACTGGGGCTGATTTATTATTTTCAAATGCTCGACCTAGACCATTTCGAATGGTGGATCCCGGAAAGAGTATAGGCCCTTCGCCTAGGATCAGTCCGATCTCAGGGAGTCGAAAGGCAGGTGGAATACGTTGGTCCTATACTCTGGAGAAAGAATCCACTGTTCCAGGAAAAGTCCTGAGACTGTCAAAATTAAGCGGGTGCTTATCCGGTCATTTTGTAGGAAAAATAATAAATAATAAAATATACTAATAAAGGCACGCTGTACTCCAAGCCCAGAAAAGCCTTGACCCGACCTTACGATACATCAAACCCATTTTCCCGAAACTTGGCCGAATTTGGAAAGGCGAGAGATAATCTTGGTCGATTGATCACGAGGAATCAAGTGCGAAGATCGAGATCGAGAGGGTATCGAGCAGATCGGATCGGGGCGAAGCTTGATTCGAGAGGAGTGCAGATCCGAGCAGTATGGCGGCGAAAGTGAAGCGATCCGCCATGGAGTACAGATCTGAGGGGCTCCGGGGTATGCTCCAACCGGCAATGCGGCGGTGGCTAGACCGAGAATGGGTGCAGGCGATCGAATAATGAGCCAAATGGCTAATTTGGTACAAAGCTTGAAATCCAGTGGTGAGGTAATTTCTTCCCCTACAGTCCCACAAGAAGCATCAACCTCACATACGCTTCCAAACCCAAACCCTCAACCAAACACTAACCCACCAAACACTACCGTCACTCCAAATCCTAACCCTCCACCAACTCTCTACTACCCAAATGTCAACCCTTACCCATCATATCCTTCATATCCTCTCCCAAACACCAACATTCCCCAGAGTCCAAATGACCTCCCTTTTCCCATAAACAACCCACTCCAAAATAGCCCACATATGGATCCTCAAAGCTATAACCCGTCAGGCCAAGTTACTACCTACTTACCTCCTGATGATCCTAGCCATCCAGCCGAAAACATCCAAAATCCACCAGCCTACACTACCCAAAATCCATATACTGCCAATAACCCACCAGCTCAAAACCTGTACCTTTCCAACAATCCACTAGCTCAGAATCCACCAACCCAAAATCTCTATCCAGCCCAGAATCCCTATACAGCCCAAAACCCATATCCAGCCCAGAATCCTTACCTAACTCAAAATCCCTATCCAACCCAAAATCCCTATCCAACCCAAAATCCATCAGCTTACATAGCCTAAAACCCATATCCAGCTCAGAATCCATACCCAACCCAAAATCCCTACCAAACACCACAACCAGAAATTAACCCAGCTTTTCCTAATCCTGCCAGCATATACCTAAAACCAACTCCCCCAGCCACCAAAATGGAAGCCGACATGGAAAACATGAAAACCATGATGCTCAAACTACTCAACAAAGGGGAATTTTCTACGCGGGCCCTGACATTACAACCTTCAGCAGTACTGCCTTCAAAATTCAAAATGCCTGACATAGAAAAGTTTGACGGGACTGGATGCCCTATATCCCATCTCAAATCCTACTCCATTGGTATGCAATCAAGGGGAGCTAGCTTTGAAGCTATGACTTCCAATTTTCACCTTACCCTAGTAGGGGCTGCCAAGCAATGGCTGATGTTGTCATACAGCAGTACTCTGAATACCTGGGACCGGATAGCCGAAGAATTCCTTGAAAGGTATAAAGACAACACTAGCCCAGAAAATAAAAGAGACCTCGAGTCGTGCACCCAAAGAGAAAAAGAAACCTGTGCTGAATTTACAGTCAGGTGGAAGCAAAAGTTGGCCCAGACTTTTGACAGACCTGATCCGGCTGAGTCATGTCGGATGTTCATCAAAAACCTCCAGCCCATATACCTGGAACACATGCGGTATCTCCCTTACAGCAGCTTTAAAGAAGTAGTGGAGATAGGGGTTCGTATTGATGAAGATATACGGACCGGGCAACTAAAAGTCAATACACCTTCCAGTTCTTTCCGATACTCTAAAGGAAAGACAGCCACACCAGCACCAGCCGTCAACATGGTAGGAGATGCATCTTCCACTTTCCCTACCCAAAACTATAATGCTACTCCATGGTCCTATGGGCCAGACAGGTCTGTCAACTCAGTCGGAGGGAATAATGGCCCAAACAGAAATTTCAAAGGCCAGAACAGGGTCAACCGGTACTTTGACAGATTGCAGGCTCCTCAATCTGTGATATTACAGGGGCTAATAGCTCAGGGAGTGTTGAAGCCTTTGGAAAACTACAGACAACCAAATCCCCTGCCTGACAACTGGAACCATGCCCAGTACTGTGAGTATCATCGTCACAGCGGTCACCTCACCGACAGATGTTATACACTCAAACATGCTATCCAGGATTTGATAGATGACAAGGTAATTGAAAAACCTCCTCCCGGACCAAATACAGTCAATAACCCTCTACCTCAAATCAACATGATTGAGGTTGATGAAAAAATCATTGTGCCCAAGTTCGAAAAAATCAGCCATCCATTACCATATATTCTCATTCCTTTCTCTCCATATACATCCATAAAAGAGCCTAGCTGCAATATGCTCTCTTGGGACACCATCCTGGGTAGCCAAAATACTTGCAACATCGAAAAAGCCACTTGGGTCGGTGGGGATGTTAGCCACCTTACCAGATCTGGCCGAGCCTACCAACCAAACCTGGAAAAAGGTGACCACTCAGGCAAAGACAAAGAAACAGATACTGGGGCTAAGGAGGTGGAAGATACTCTGTTAGCTCAGATGAAGAAAACTCAGGCCAACATTTCCATCTGGGGATTACTCTGTGCTTAAAAAACCCACCGTGACACCCTGGCCAAGTCTCTAAGTCAGGTAGTTGTTCCTATTGAAACCTCCCCGAATGAGCTTACTCAGATGATCGGAAACATCCATTTTGGGAATGTCATAATGTTTACCGATCTAGATCTGCCCAAGGAAGGGACCGACCACATTGATGCTCTTCATATCACTGTGGGAATAATGGAAAAGCGGGTCCCTCGAGTTCTGATGGACAACGGGTCCTCTCTGAATGTATGTCCCGCCAATACCTTGGCCAAATTGGGAACAAAAATATCAGAACTCACTCCTTCTTCATAGACAGTAAAGGCATACGACAACACTAGTCGATGTGTCTTAGGGGTAGTCACTCTGATGCTGACTATTGGGCCACAAACCATGCCGGTCGAATTCCAAGTCTTGGACATACCCGCCACTTTCAGCCTGTTACTGGGACGCCCTTGGATCCATGGGGTAAAGGGGGTAGCCTCTTCATTACACCAACGTGTCAAATTCATCCACGATGACCACATAGTGATTATTCTGGCTGACAAAATTGTGGAAAACAAGGAAAGCGAGGATATCCCAATCCTCGAGATAGAACATGAAGACACGGGTATCTTCCTCAGTGGTTTTGAGGTTATCCCCCAAGCTGTGGTCAACGCCTTTGAATACGGCCGAGAGACTGACATCACTGGAAAGAAAACCACATCCCTAAGAAACATGGTCCCTTTAAACATGTTCCGAAAAATGAATTATATGCCTGGTCTGGGTCTTGGTAGAAACCAACAGGGGCTTGTCAATCTAATCCAGGATGAACTTAAGGAATGTATCCCTCCCTTTGGCCTAGGATACAGGCCTACTCCAGCTGAGATAGCTGTTGTCATGAAACAAAAGCGTGAGAAAAGAAAGGCAGAAAAAGAAAAGCGTCCTTACACACATCCTCCTCTCCAACCATACAGAAAAACCTTAAATGGTTACTTCATAAGGAAAGGCGAAATAGAAGCCTATCTCATGTTCCCTGAGCCTTGGATAGACCAAAATGGGAAAAGATGCCCTGGATGGGAAATCTTTGAAGATGTCAGCCTTCTCACAGACAAAATGGAACAGGTCACCCTGGAGCCCTATATCACTGCACCTAAGACTGCCACTTTTGAAAACACTTGGTCTATAGATCAGGATGATTATTCTATGGTCTTATTTGATGATGATGGCCTGGGAGACAGCTTCTTGGGTATGATAGACGGAGGCACTGAATATGCCAAGCTCCCTGATGAGTTCGAGCTTCTCACTGCTAAGCCTCTGCAAAATTGGTATGTTACTACCGGCCTACTCTTGACTCCCGCAGAACTGGTAGGCCGCTTCGGATATACTATCCCCCTTCCTTCTCCTAGCTTTACGGATTGGTCATCTACCGATCCGCTCCCTAATAATGAGGATCTCAAACCCCAGGTCCTCAATAATGTAATAACCCCCGTGCAGTTTGCTATTAATAATAATATGAATGTCTTTACTTATTCCTTAGTTGCACCTACATTAAAAGATACATTAAATAATCATAATAATGAGTCATTTAATGAAATGGACCCAAAAGATAAAAAAATATTTGCTTGAGCTTGTAAAGTCAGTTGAGCAATAGGAACAGCATCACTCAGCAGCAGCAGCTGAAGACTTGTCAATCATCAATCTGGGGCTGAACAATCAAGTCAAAGAAATGAAAATCGGCAACTACCTGCAAGGCTCTGAACGGGTAGCACTCATCGACCTCCTCAAAGAGTTCGTAGATATCTTTGCCTGGTCCTATGAAGATATGCCAGGGCTAGATCCAGCCATAGTCGAACACCGAATCCCTATCCATCCAGATGCTCGGCCAATAAAGCAGAAGCTCCGCCGAATCAAACCAGAATGGTCACTGCAAGTCAAAGAAGAAATTATGAAGCAGCTCCATGTCAACTTCATTCGGGTGGTTGAATACCCGATCTGACTTTCCAACATAGTGACTGTTCCCAAGCCCAACGGGAAGGTTCGAATCTGCGTCGACTTCCGCGACCTCAACAAAGCGTCTCCCAAAGATGACTTCCCGCTACCCAACATTGATATTGTGGTAGATGCTGTTGTTGCTCACAAGATCAGATCCTTCGTCGACGACATGCTCGGCTACAATCAAATTAAAATGACAGCAGAAGACCAAGAGAAGACTTCATTCACCACTCCTTGGGGTACCTACTGCTATACTGTCATGCCATTCGGGCTCAAAAATGCTGGGGCTACTTATCAAAGAGCTGCCACCACTCTCTTCCACGACATGATCCACAAGGAAATCGAAGCCTACGTCGACGACATGATTGTACATTCCAGCGACGCCAACGGTGCTCATATCAGAGATCTTCGGAAGTTCTTCGAAAGACTCAGAAAGCATCAGATGAAACTTAACCCCACCAAGTGCACATTCGGGGTCACCAGAGGCAAGGTCCTAGGATTCTTAGTGACTGAGCAAGGCATTGAGATCGAGCCAGCAAAGATCAAAGCTATCATAGAGATGCCACAACCAAAAACTCCAACAGAAGTCAAAGGCTTCCTAGGCCGACTACAATATATCAGCCGCTTCATCAAACAGCTCACCACCACATGTGGTCCCCTCTTCAAGCTTCTAAAGAAAAATACTGACCAAGTCTGGGACGAGAAATGCCATCTAGCCTTCGAAAAAATAAAAGCCTACCTCACCAATCCCCCTATGCTAGCCCCAGCCCATACACATAAACCTCTCCTCATATACTTAACCGTCACAGACACGTCAGTGGGAGCCATGCTTGCCCAAGAAAAGAAAGACTCCTACATCGAAAATGCCATATACTTCATCAGTAGGAAGTTGCAAGGAAGCGAGCTGAATTATTCGGCACTGGAAAAAAGTTGTGCTGGCCTAGTCTGGACAACCCAAAGACTCAAAACGTATCTGCAGGGACGATCCATCAAGCTCATATCCAGGATGGACCCTATAAAGTATATCTTTGCCAAACCATCACTTTTCAACCGACTGGCTAAGTGGGCCTTTCTTCTCAACGAGTTTGACATCACATATGTCACGCTCAAATCTATCAAAGGCAGCGTAATTGCAGATCACTTAGCCGATCTACCTCTGAAAACCGAAGATGCTACTGAGCCCAGCTTCCCAGATGAAGGTGTCTTGGAAATCACTGACCACGACACCAGCTGGCAGATGTTCTTTGACGGAGCCGCAAACAAAAGAGGCTTTGGCATAGGAATCCTACTCATTGACCCGGGCAGATTCTCATACTCCACTGGCCCTAAGATTGGAGTTTGAATGCTCCAACAACACCACTGAATACGAAGCTTGTATTGCTGGCCTGGAAGAGGCTCTCCAAAGGAAGGCCAGAAATCTCGAAGTCTTTGGAGACTCGGCTTTGATCATAAACCAAGTCGAAGGGAAATGGAAAACCCAAGATCCCCAGCTGCAACTTTATCATGCCAAATTAATAGCACTTGCCGCTTGGTTTGATTCCATCTCATTCCACTACTTGCCGCGGGACAGAAATCAATTTGCCGATGCACTGGCCACTCTGGCATCACTAGTCCAGATTCCCGCAGAAACCCAAGTCCAACCCTTCGTGGTCGGGAAGAAGGTTACGCCGGCATACTGCTTCAAAATCAATGCAGCTTCTGAGGCAGATCACGAGCCTTGGTACATTGACATCCAAAAACTGCTTCAGAAAGGAATCTATCCCCCTGGCCTAGACAAAAGAGGGAGAATTTCCCTGCGAAGATGGGCATCGCAATTCGTATTCAGCGATGGCAGCTTATATAAAAGGCACTACCAAGGCCTAAATCTCTTATCGTCGACCGGGCCAAAAGCCGAACAAATTATGGACCAACTCCACGGTGGTACTGTGGACCCACATGAGCGGACCACTTGCTATCCAAGAAAGTTATCAGGTAAGGGTACTATTGGGCTCGCTTGAAAGCAGGCTACATTCGGTGGGTGCGACACTGCGACAAGTGCCAACGTTTTGCAAATCTGCAGCACGTGCCCCCGCACATCCTATACAACTCCACAGCTCCCTGGCCCTTCTCAACATGGGGAATCGACGTCATAGGCCAAATTCACCCGAAGGGATCCAATGGCCATGAGTACGTTCTAGTAGCCGTCGACTACTTTACAAAGTGGGTGGAAGCCTCTTCCTACAAAATCCTAAATGCCAGAAAGGTGTCCGAATTCATCCGAGCCAATATCATATACCGCTATGGGGTACCTTTCGAAATCATCTCCGACAACGGCTCTCATTTTGAAGGGGACGTGAATCGTCTTCTCGACGAATTCAAAATTCAAAGACACAAATCTTCCCCCTACCGGCCACAAACAAATGGTGCCGTTGAAGCAGCCAACAAAACCCTCGAGAACATCATCCGAAAAATGGCTGACACAGGAAGAGACTGGCCAGAAAAGCTGCCGCTAGCCCTCTGGGGCTATCGCACCTCAGTCCGTACACCCACCGGAGCTACCCCCTACTCTCTGGCCTACGGCATGGAGGCAGTACTGCCTATTGAAGTTGAAATACCATCATTAAGAGTAATGATGGAATCTAACATAGCAGAGGTCGAATGGGTCAAAGGGCGGTTTGAAGAATTAGCCCTGATTGATGAACGGAGGTTACTAGCCCTCGAGCACACTCGATCCTATCAAAGACGCATAGCTCGGGCATTCAACAAAAAAGTCAAAGGCCGCGACATCCAGGTCGGAGATCTGGTGCTACGAGAAAAACCCCCTAGTTATGTTGATACTAGGGGAAAATGGAAATATCCGTGGATGGAACCGTACATTGTCAAAGAGATCCGGTCAGGAGGTGTCGTACTCCTTACAAACCAGGAAGGAGAGGATCTTGTTCAGCCCTTCAACCTTGACAAGCTCAAAAGGTACTATGCTTGAGCCAATATATCCGACAAAAGTGCTTCCCTCTCCAGCTCGCTAGGTTGAAAACCCGAAAGGGCGGCCTAAGCAAAAGTTAGAGCGAAAAAAAACAATAAAAAGGAGAAATAAGGGCTCGCTAGGTTGAAAACCCGAAAGGGCGGCCTAGGAAAAAAATAGAGCATAAAAAAATCAAGAAGAAAAAGGAGAGGGAAGGCACTCTTTTGAATCCTCAGCTTACGATATCCAGTCTTTGGCATACAACGGGCTCAATTGACAAAGAAAAGAAAAACCACAACAGAAGCTCACATTAAAATATTAAAATATATTACAAGGTCCTAAGGTGCAACTTAGGAATATTTATTTAAGACATTTTTATTATACATTAACTGCACTGCATATATATACATATCCCTGCCTACACCCCCACTTGTTTCCCCCAAACATTCCTTCTTTTTGCAGCTCAGCCTCCTAGCGGTCTATCCATGCTTGCGGCGTCCACCAAGCCGGGCCCATATCCCTCTTCTGCGAGGCACAGAAGAACCCCTGTTCTCCGAACCACCGGAAGTGTCTTCCTCGTCATCGCCGGCATCTCCATTCTCATGGACCGTTGTGTTGCTAGGTCCAGCTCCGTTATCTCTCACACCAGTACCCCATCCAGGTTGAGGGGGAGGAACAACCACTTCTGGTTCCCAGGGATTATGCTGCTGATTGCCATCATCAGGCCTTATATCAGTGCCCCATCCATTTTGAGGGGAAGGGACAACTTCTTCAGGCTCCCAAGGATTATGCTCTTGATCTGCATTATCATGCCGAGGAACCTCATAATCAACATATCTGAAGCC
This sequence comes from Codonopsis lanceolata, assembly GCA_013146195.2. Lineage (NCBI taxonomy): Eukaryota > Viridiplantae > Streptophyta > Magnoliopsida > Asterales > Campanulaceae > Codonopsis > Codonopsis lanceolata. Next base: position 86,163,512 of record CM028380.1, on the reverse strand, counting down.
AGTGCCCCATTCGGCCTCGGGGGGCGACCTCGCCGTTTCCCAGTGCTTGGGACTGCCTCATGTCGGGAGCCACCGGAGCACCAAGGTTATGTACTCGCCTGAAATCCTCCTGTAAGACCTGAGGAATGACCAAGCCTGAGCTCTCGATCTCTTCGCCTATCTCCATAAGGCGAGCGTCAATGCCCGTAGCTACATGGCGACCAAACAAATTTCTCAGCCTTCGCCGGATCCCACGAGAGGTTCCCTCAGCAATCACCATTATCCATGCCAAGTATTCAAGGGACAAGAATATATAATCAGAGAACAAATAGGCCACCAGAAGCCTATCAAAGTCCAGATGCCACATCTGCTGAAAATCAAAAGTCAGAGTCCTGTCATTCGTCATCTCCAAAAACATCGGGCGAGTCGTGTCTGGAATGACCTGCTCCAGCCCGAACTGACGCAGTTTCCTGTCAGCATTATAAAAAGAAGTTCTTCTGATGCCCAACATGATGACTTGAGCATAGCCGGCAGAGTGCAAAATAAAGCGTCGGATCTCCCAGTGGATAATCACCCAGGATATGTCCATGGAGCCCCTCCGAAAGAAATCCTCGGTCCAGTCATAGTCAGAAAAATTGGTTTGAGGAAAGCGGCCGCGGAAGCCATAAAGCCCCGGATCATATCTCCCCAGAAAGGAGAGCCATCACGCCTTGAAAATGCTCCTCCAGCCACATATGGATCAGAATGGGACTGCCAGTAGGGAAAAGTTCGTCGCCACCGAGAAAAGGCATCAAGACCGGCCGAGTCTCGCTAGATTACTGGAACGATATTCGCCCGGCGATCACGTGCCTGCAGAGCGAGATCCACCACTCGCACGTCAATAAATCCCTGATGGCCCACCAGCAGATATCTTCCCACCAGACCTAGGAAAAGAGCCGTCAGCCGGCGCCTCAAATAGTCCACGTCGTCCTCTATGAACTCTGTGAATGATCGAGGAAGAACGATTAAGTCGAAGTTCACCCCGTTATAGAAACCCGGGGTGGCTTGACGAGTAGTGCGGAATAGCTCCCTAATTGCCATGTAGGGACGCCTCCGAGGCGAAGGAACGACAATATTACGAGTGGCAGCAACTCCCAGCATTGCACAAAATACTTCAAAGGCCGGGCACATTTCGTTCATCCCAAAATTAAAAAGATGATCTTGACGAGACCAGAACCTGGACGCTCCTCTCAGCATGTCCCAGTTGATCACGATATTTCTCCAGGAAAGAAGGCACCTGAAGCCAAAAATATGGTCGAACCAGTCACGCTCGTCGGCTCGGAGGGCAAGAATCCATAGGTCGAGGGCATTTTCATAAATTTCTAATTCCACAGGGGTATGGTAAGGGGCAGCCATTAGAGCAGAAATATAAAACTTTCTCTGTCAAAAGGAAGAGCAACTGAGAGGGAGAAGCTGAGAAGAAATGAAGCAGGCTGAAAGAAAATCAGACGTGAAGAATTCAGGCTCGCCGGGTCTCCTTTTATAGCAGAAATAAAGAAAATCGACGAACAGTGGTGAACAGTGGCCAAGAAATCTCCCAGGAAAAGCCAATTTGGGCGCCACCCTCATGAAGTTTGGGCATGGCGCCCAAATCCCTTACATGCCACGCCCATTTTGCTCCTTTACTGCCTATGATATTCTGGTTTCTGTCCAAATCACCAATTGAAACCTCGTCTGATCACGGGAACGCCTAGCAGCTATCAAAAAAAAAGGCTACATGGCTGTAATTATGCTCTCACACAGGAGGAGGCGGCTGCCTCTTCCTCTACCCGCAGATCGCCAGAAAAGCCCCCTCGAAATTAAAGGTGTATTCTTTCTGAATTCATTTCTAAAATACAGCGTGCCATTACCCTTAGGAGTCGGTGTAGTTTTATTTTATGCATGTATTTTGAGTGTACATTTTATTTTAACATGGCATTTAAAATTATATTGCATTTCATCATTCATATTTGTACAGATACTAATTACAAATAAAAGAAAAAAAAAGGGAGAAAGCTGACATGTGCAGGAAAAAGAAGCTAGTAGCCAAAAGATGCTCTGCCTCTGCTAAAGCCACCTCCCCTGACTCGGGGGCCCAGCGTGCCATCAGGTCTACGTATCCGTCCCCTGCCCTGGGCACGACTAGATCCTACGTCCGCATCATCATCATCATCGTCATTTGCGACGCTGATGCGCGCATAAGCGTCATTGCTCCTACAATAAAAAGTCATCCATCGAGCCGGTAGAGTTTCTTTGTCGGACAAAGCCCATGAGTCTCTTGTATGTGGACATTTTGACCTAAAAAAAAAAGAGATAGAGCATCAGTCAAATAAAAAAAAAAGAGATAGAGAGCATCAGTCGAAAAAAAAAAGAGTGAGCATCAGTCAACCAGAAAAAAAAGGGGAGTGATGAATATACCGTGCGGGCCTGATCAGGAACACGGAACTCCTCAGGAATCTCCACATCAGGAAGGACCTCCCTTATGAGCCTACCATCTCGCCGGTATGGGAAGGATGAAAAGGCATCGTCAGGCATGGAAAATTCGAGCCGCGCATCCAGAACAGAATGAGAAGATCCAGCCCAAGCATCATCAGCAGATGCACGCCTCCCGATCACAAAAGGAGGAGGAGGATGGAGCATTGTCCTCAAAAAGTCTTCATAGGCTATGGCCAGGAAATCACTCGCGGGAGGCATCGATGTTGCCCAATCTTGGGCAGGTTTGGTATAGATGCAGCTCAATTACATGCGGAGGAGAGTGCCACAGGAGCTCTAGAAACGGGACATCTTTGGTGACCCGCTCACCCAAATACAAAGATTCGCATGATAGACACCATCAAGATCCGGCAGCGATTAAATATCGAGTAACCTCGATCGGCCCTACGATTCCGCCAAAGAACAAAGTCACACCGAACCAAGAAGTCGAGATTGCACTCTGTTACT